>OY856412.1:669016414-670216414 GCA_963693085.1 Alisma plantago-aquatica | reverse complement strand
TAATTTTGACATTCTTCTATTATCTGGGTGTGCTACAATTCAAATTAGGTACTAACTCCTGCTTACAGACTAAACTTGGCCAAATGTTAAGTAAGGATAAATGGTCCCAAAGTATTTATCCATGGATGGAGGTGTTTCTCGAATAAGCCTACATCTCACCAGTAGTTACATAGATGTGGTTTTTATAAAAGGCAATAATGCCCAAACTCGGGTTCTAATAACAATTTTTATGAGAAGAAATAGATGAGAGGAGAAAAATCCATGTATAACCAGAGCCAATTAGAAATGAGAGGATTAACTCATAATATATACCTATGCATATCTCCAGAAACCACTAGATTTGGACTAAATTTATTTAAACATGGACTTATTATACAACTATTTATCTGTAATATAATTAGATCTTTTACAGTAGGCTACTACACCTTTTTTATAGATTTAGGTGCACTTGCATAGAACATATGTCCCTTTTCTTGTTATGTTCCAAGACATGATTCAACTCAGCTTTTGAATCTTCGGTCAGCCCTAAACGATGTAGGTATTGAAGTTTAATTTTTAGCTTATAAACAAGATACACTGCTCTTCATTGACTTCCAAGGTTTTAGTGATGTCCAAGAAATTAAAGTCTTCTACTTTTTTGACATGGTAGATAATCACACCCTATTCTATTAGAAACCCTTAACAAAGTGCATCTTATAAAAATCAAGCCATTAATTGAGGTTCAAAGGGAAAAGAACTCCCTTAGGATTCCAACAAAGAAGGATACAAGTTTTACGAACCTGCAAATAATTGTTTCTTCTTAAAGCAAATGTTATTTTCATTGAAATGCCTTCATAAGACTGGAACTCCTCTTTCTTCCTTCTTCCTATTTTTGGGGTTGCTTTGGCTTCTGGCTTGGCACATATATTCAAAACTGTAGATTTAAATTTATGTAATTTAGGAGGTACCAATATCTACCAAATCCTGCTATATAAATGATGATTAGATGGAAGCACTAGAGGGGACAAGGAAAATTATCACTAGAGGTATTCTACTTATCACTCAAGATTTTGATCACTCTAATCTGATATAACTTATGATATCCTTTTATAATTTAATTAAAATAAGGTGACAATTAGATTTATCAAGCTAAAAGGTTATGTTAGATTCTCAGATGAAATGAGAAGAAACTGACTAACCTGCATAGTATATCCATCTTTAAATACAAAAGATTACTCGAAAGCAGAGACAAACCACCAAGATCTCTAGATGTGTTGTAAGATGTTAGTTCTGGAATCTGGACTGATAGCCTGAATAAAAAGTACAGACCCAACAGAAATGAGCTGATATGAATATGAGCTATCATTATAAGAGGTTTTTAGCGGTTATTTTTAATAGAAGAGGGAGAAACCTCGAGGCGTCTAATCTGAATATGTGGTGCATGAGTAGCGTAGGAGCTCTACAACATAGTATCAAAGATCCAAGGTTGACATGCCTCAAGGAGTGGAAGGAATCTGAATAGTAGTACTATAGTCATGTATTAATTTAGGGAAATCTGATAAAGGTAGATCTATATTGGTTGTTTCTTAATGATAATATAAGAAGGAAATAGATACATTAGTTTGCAGGAACATCAAACCAAAAGAGCATACCAGTTCAATTTTTTTTACTGACACATCGCTGATGTGCCGGATGTAGAAAATGGGTGTCATCCTGTCATCACATGGATCCCAAAATTGACTTATTAGAGACCATGGATCAATCAATGGCATGTTTTGGAAGACAATCACTTTGGTAAGACCTGGAAGAAAAAGAATAAGGAAAATTACCCTATGCAATGCAGAATGATCAAGCATTTCTAATATACACCAATGAATATATAGAGAACTCATGATTACATGCTCAATAGCGAGCCCTTTTGCAGCATCAACTCTAGAAAAATTCCGATCAGACCAACATCTAGATGGAAAAGCTAACAATAAATTAATCCATGAAAAGGATTCTTAATGTTAGAACCTTATTCAGCACATACATGTCTTCAGTAATGTCAATAACATCTAAATTTAACAGGATCATGTCAGAAACAAGATAAGCAATCATAAAAATAGTGCATCAAATCAGCCTACTCAGGGAAAAATTGGCACCTTGCAGTTCTCATATGTAGCTTGACAAATTCTTTATTGAAAAGTCTGGAATTAATCTCATCTAAAACCTTAAGTACAAGTCGTGTTTGATCCAAAAAAGTAGATGCTTGCCAAAATCATCATGGGCATAAACCGATGTGAAGTGGCCATCAAGTGCATCTTAAAAGTGCCACAAAATCAGACATCTGTTGTAGTGGATGTTTGGAAATAATAGAAAATATTAGACAACATATATAAACATATTCCTAGCACAATATTAATATGAAATTTGTGACACTACTAGCAAAATAAAGTATAGACATCAATGTCTCTACCGAAAAATAACTTGAACACATCAATGAGTCATTTGTGGGCTCTGGTTCTAAAATTAAGAAAAAAAAATGAAGGGAAAAGCCACACATGGCGTCATCTACTGTAGAAAACATAAAGAAAACTATATCATATCCTATCTAAATCAAGCTCGATTCATCGTGCTGTTGGCATCCCTTCCTTGATTTTCCTCACTCATACAGGTATCACCACCAACCTACAACATCTGATACAAACTAATAAGAACATCAATTGGGTCAAGTTGGAAGACAAGTTCCATAAAAAAATTATAAAGAGGAAAACACAAGTTCTTCCCTCCTCTCTCAGTCATATCCACCTGCCCAAGTTTACCCACAACCTTAATTACATAAATGTCAATCCTTAATCCAGTTAAGGCAATATGAAACTAGTTGCAAAACCTTTTTAGAAATTTAGTGAAATATGATAAGGGGAAAAACTTTTAAAATGGCAATACAATTATTCAAATATTAGATTCTAAGCTACCTACTTCTTCATTATCCATGTTTGTTGTGTTTCCGTCCCTTTGAACTTGGTCATTGATCACTATGCTATTCCTAGCCAGTGCAGAGCTCATACGATGAAGCTCGTCTTGTAGTTTTGCATATGCATTCTCCATAGAAGCAATTTTCTCATTCATATTTGAGGATTCAGCTACACAGTGACTCTTTCTCAAGTTGGCTTTCAATCCAAAAACTTGACTTCTAGAAACACCATGTCCATAACCAACTATGTGTTGGTTACGATTCTCTACATCATACATCATTTCATTGAACACCTCATCTTCTATTGCTGCTTTAGGCACGTCAGGTTTCTCAATGAGACGTTCATGTACCAGCTTCTCAGCAGTTTCCTATGTAATATTCAAAATAATTGTTAGTTTACACAACATATTTATAAGTAAACCCTTGGAAGTCTTATATTGTACATACTCCTAATAAAAAAGTGATGGCATAACAAACCACAAATTCTTCTATGTTTCTATTTTTCACATAGCTTCCATGTTTTCTTAGGTGAGTTATCCTCCATGCTTCCAAGATGCTAGGTTCCCTATTTTCAAATGTTTCTTATTCGAATACATAAAAGAGTTAGAACTAAATATGATGATCTAATAAACTTCATTACAAGACAAAATTCTTATATATTTTGTGGCAACACATCCCATTATCACACAGATAACGAGGTGTTACGCGAAAACGTGCGGAAAACACCATAACCACAGATTATCAAAAACACGGGTTAATTAAAACCGATTGCGGAAAACTGTTAAACCGTGAAACTGTTACTTTCCAGTCCTCATCCTGCACAGAAATATGTAATATAAATATGTACATACACAAGATCTGACACGTGTCCACAGCTCAGGAACAGCTGTCCATCCATCACATGCGTTCACCACCTGTTCATATATACATAAAGGCCCACATCCAGCCAACAGCAGGATATACAGATATCATCGAACGATCTTCGTGAAACATCGTTAAAACACTGCCAAGGACCTGAGAGTACAGGGATGACTCTAGACTCTACTACAAAACATCCAAAACAGCAGCATGTCCAACGCTTGCCTTCTACTGCTCCTCAAGCTGCTCGTCCGCAACGCCACAACCACGACCACGTCTACCTCGACCACCTAAAAAGGGTGTAAACCAGCGGAGTGAGACAATTGAACAATTGTCCCAGCGGGAAACATAGCTCCCCACCGCAACTATAGAACCTCAGCAAGATAAACCATAACAGCAATTATAACATGAGCAGATATATCAGAAGCAGTTATATATATATAGCAAGATCATTCTTACCGGCAAGCATACCAGCTGTACTAAAGCGTAAAACCAGATGTCTTTCAAAGGAACATGACTATCAAGATGAGATATATCAACATGTAACCGGATTATTAGAACATGGTATAATGCCATATAACCTGATTATCAAGATAAGACAGATTGCCACATAACCTGCAAGGAATATTACACAAACAAGGCCTCAACCAATGTTTCGTGTTTGATATGACTAGTAAATACTAAACGGCTGTATTACATTTTATTATGCCCTGAGGATTTGAACCGTACCGTTCAAATCGAACCTTCGGTTACGAAACCCAAGCCGGTGCCATACAAGGTCAATGGAAGAGCCGGACTCCACGACCTCCCACCTCATGGTCAGTACATGAGTACAACACAAGCAGGACCGCAGTCACATGCTGAAGTGGTCTAAGCCACAGGGTTAGCTCCATAGGCTACCCATTCTCTAGCCCACCTTGGTACAGGTCACGGCGCTAGTAAAACTAAGCCACGGGCCTGATCACCGTGCTCTGAGCCATGAACGCATTCATGCTCCATACATCACATATCCTGAGCCATGGGCCTGTTCACCATGCTCTACACACATATCTGAATCTGCAACCGTAGTTACACTCTTACCTCCTCATTTTCAGGCTAGGAGCAACCTACACATATTCAACAATATGCGCTTCCAGGTTAACCCGTAGGAAAACCTGTTTCACCATCACCAAGTCCTGACGATGATGGATCTATGGCCAGGGCAAACTACATGATGTGTTTCACTGTGTTTAATTAGTATCTTTTAGATGGATTGCAAGATTCAACCAAGGTGTATAACATGCAAGATATAACAGAAAGTAAAGAACATTATATTATGATCTATTCATATCAACCTGATCCATCTTAAGGATCCAACATCACATGTTATCACTTGGCCTCTTGCCAACCATCTAGATCCATCTCAAAGATCATCACATACCACAGGATCTCAATCCTTCATCCTGTACTGTCACTGCCCCTTAAGGCTCACATCATCATCATGGGACCAACACATCACATACATAATCTTATAGAGCAATTATCGAAGTAATGTTACTCATTACATATGTCACATAGCCCTTTCATGGCTAAGTCATCACCTGCAAGGTTAAGGTATGCAATAATTGTAGATTCAACATAAGGAATATGCTCACTATCATGAAATATCATTCAAGATAATTAAATTACCAATATTACACTTATTTGGTAACCAAGTGTATTAAGTATATCATTAACAAACCATACTGATGCTTACCCTCAATCTCAGGATCATACAAACAATCAAGGTATATGGGAAACAGATTGAGTATACATAATCAACACTATTATTAACAAGGTCATTACTATGTCATCAACTATTGTCATCTTTATCATGAAGCAACCTTTAATATAACTGTCACTTAGCATCTTTATTACCATCATTATCATCATTAAGCAACTACTAGAGTAGTTATCATCATCTTTATTACTTTTAACAATTAAGCATAACGGGTCACATCATGCATCTATTACATGAGGGCTATCATCATATACATTACTATCATTAGCATCCTTATTATTTGCAAGGCAACATATTACATATTGATAGTATCACAAACACCACCATCGTTTTATTAGTTAATGGATAAGCATCCACTTCCATCACATGAGGGACCGTCACCAAAGAAACTCATACCCTCACTATAGCCTCACAACCCTCATCTAAAACCTATCATCCAACATGGGTATCGGCCAACCTCACTGACCCTATCGACCATCACACTCATGCACATAGGGTAGGGTATCGCCCAACATGGCTATCGGCCATCAGGGTATCGCCCATCATGGCTATCGGCCATCAGGGTATCGCCCATCATGGCTATCGGCCATTAGGGTACATAGCCTATCGTCCAACATGGCACTACTTGGCCCTATCGTCCACCACATGGACAAGGAGATAACTCAACACAAGAGCACCCATTCTATCGTCCAACTCAAGGACATCCATGTCGCCCAACACCATCAGACCATATCGCCCAATAAGAGAGAGAGAGAGAGAGAGAGAGAGAGAGAGAGAGAGAATATCGCCCATCTCCAAGGGTACTCACCATACCGGCCAACAAACCCTAGCTCACCCTATCGCCCAACTCAAGGGCAAGGGTATCGGCCAACCTAAAGGACTCATCCTATCGTCCACTCAAGGTGCCATGTCGCCCAACATGGTCACCATGTCGGCTAACACAAGAACAAAGGGGACCATGTCGGCCAACACAAGAACAAAGGGGATCATGTCGGCCAACTCAGAGACAAAGGTGTTGCTCAACCCAAGGTTACTCATATCGTTCAACTTAGGGGCAAGTGTGTCGCCCAACACACTCACAAGGAAGGGGTATCGCCCAACCCAAGGTCATCTTCAACCTCCAACACAAAGAAGCCCCAAACCCTAGAAAGCAAAGGTACACAAAGGAACCCTAAAACCCTAGAGGGGGATATCGGCCACTAAAGTACATAAGCAAGATGCTGAAGCAAGGAACTAAGCTAGATTACTAACATGTAACAAGGTTAAAGCTAGAGGTAAAAGAGTTAGGGTTAGAAACTATGCAACCCGCCTTAAGCTCCAAGGAAGAAGATGCACTTTGAGCTCCAAGGTTGTCGGCCACCAAAGCTCCAAAGCACTCCAAGGTCCAAAGCTATCGTCCACCAGGCTGCTTCAAGAAGGTGTATCGGCCACCACTTCAGCTCCAAGGAAGTGTATCGGCCACCACTTCAGCTCCAAGGAAGTGTATCGGCCACCACTTCAGCTCCAAGGAAGTGTATCGGCCAACACAAGCAAGATGGAGAGGGATATCGTGCACTCAAGGTGGAGGGGAGACCAAAGGACCAAAGGAGACTAAGGCAAAGAGAAGAGCTACCTATATAGGAAGAAGGGAGGAGAAACCAAGGTACAACCATGCTATGTGTCGTCCACCCAAGGGACACTTGTCCTAGGGTTCAAGCCAACACACTAGCAAGCCAAGAGACACTTGTCCAAGATAGGCACCAAGTGTCCACCACCCAAGCTAAGCCATCTGGGAGACACAACAAGAGCTACTGGGCGACACACCAAGAAACTGGGCGACATGCCTCCCTAGGTCGACACCCCACTCTCCCATGGGCGACACAAGGCTCAAGCAAGCCCAAACAAGGCACCTCAAGGCCCAAACAAGCTCAACTCAGGCCCAAAGGACTCAAACAACAAGCCCAAGCCTTCCTCTCAACCCTAGAGGAAGCAAAGAGGAAAAACATCTCACAAGATGGCAAACTTGCCCACAAAACCCTAAACTTGGGTTATTTGCAAGTAGCCCCTTGAACTCTCAACAAAGCTCAACAAAACCCTAATCACCACTTAAGGTGATTAGCAAGCATCAAAGCACCAAGATTAAGCAAAACAAATAGGGTAAACCCTAAACGCAGGTCAGGGTCCTTACAGCCATGAACCTCTACAAAAGGATTTCGTCCCCGAAATCCGAAGAGAAAAGCGAGGGATACTTCCTCCTCATCTCCTCTTCAAGCTCTCACGTGGCTTCCTCAACGCCATGGTGATGCCAAAGGACCTTCACAAGAACCAGATCCTTTCTCTTCAGCTTCTTGACTCTTCTGTCAAGGATCATCATATGACCCTCTTCATAAGTCACATCTTTGTCAAGCTCAACTTCAACTGGTTGTATCACTGTTCCGGTATCCGGATGACTTTTCTTCAGCATACTGACATGGAACACTAGATGTAACCTATGCAACTCTGGAGGCAATTCTAACTCATAAGCCACCTTGCCAACACGTGCTATGACTGAGTAAGGCCCCATATATCTGGGAGCTAACTTACCCTTCCGTCCAAACCTCAGCACACCTTTCCATGGAGAGACTTTAAGATACACCTTGTCTCCCACCTGGAACTCCAAGGGTCGTCGGCGATTGCCTGCATAAGACTTCTGCCTGTCTTGTGCCGCTTTCAACTGTTGTTGTATCACCTTGATCTTTTCTGTCGTTTGCTGTACTAGCTCAGGACCCAAAAGCTGATACTCACCTGATTCATACCAACACAAAGGAGATCTGCACTTCCTTCCATACAAGGCCTCATAAGGAGCCATGTCGATGCTTCGTTGATAACTGTTGTTGTAGGCAAACTCTATCAAACTGAGATGTACGTCCCAACTGCCTAGGAACTGCAAAACACAAGCACGAAGAAGATCCTCCAAAGTCTGAATAGCCCTCTCAGACTGTCCATCTGTCTGCGGGTGGAAAGCGGTACTGAACTTCAACTGCGTTCCCATCGCCATGTGCAACTGTTCCCAAAAACGACTTGTAAACTGAGGACCTCTATCAGAAACTATCGTTGCTGGCACACCATGCAAACGAACTATCTCATCCACATATACTCGAGCGAGCTTTTCAGCTGTATACGTGGTCTTTACAGGTATGAAATGGGCAGACTTCGTTAATCTATCCACTATCACCCAAATGGAATCATGATTCTTAGTTGTCCTGGGTAGAGCAACTACGAAATCCATGGTTATATGATCCCATTTTCACTGTGGTATAGGCAAAGGTTGCAACGTACCTGCCGGCTTTTGATGCTCAGCCTTGACTTGCTGACACACCGCACACCTAGCCACAAACTCAGCTACATCTTTCTTCAAGCCGGGCCACCAGTACAAGTCCTTCAGACTATGATACATCTTGGTGACACCTGGATGCATAGCATACATCGACGTGTGTGCTTCCTCGAGCACCAACTTCCTCAGATTATCAGCATCTGGAACCACCATCCTATTATGATAGCAAACCACTCCATCCTCGGACTCATGGAACCCATCACGCTTTTCGCTGCCAAACTCTGATCTGATTAACTGTACTGTATCATCCGTTTGCTGTGCATCCTTGATCTACTGTCTCAACGTGGGCTTGATTTGCATCTGTGCTAAAAGTCCAGCTAACGAGGACACCTCCATCTGTACGTTCATCTGCCGTAAGGAGACTAACATGTCCCGCCTATGGCATACCAAAGAACTCATCTGTGCCTTCTTGGGAGTAGAAGACTTTCTGCTAAGCGCGTCTGCTACCACATTCGCCTTACCAGGATGATACTCGATAGTGCGATCATAATCATTGATCAACTCCATCCACCGACGCTGTCGCATGTTCAACTCTTGCTGTGGGAAGATGTACTTCAGATTCTTGTGATCTGTAAAGATCTGACACACTTCCCCATAAAGATAGTGTCTCCAAATCTTTAACGCATGAACCACTGCTTCCAGCTCCAAGTCATGGGTCGGATAGTTCTCCTCGTGTTTCTTAAGCTGTCGCGAAGCAAAAGAAACCACATGATCTTCCTGCATCAGCACACAACCCAAACCTTTCTTGGACGCATCACAGAAAACAACATAGCCTTTTCCAGATTCTGGCAAGATCAACACTGGAGCACTGGTTAGCTTTTCCTTCAAACTTTGGAAAGCTTGCTGACATCGATCATTCCAAACAAAAGGTACATCCTTCCGGGTCAACTTCATCATCGGTAGAGCTATCGAACTGAAGTCCTTGATAAACCTCCGGTAGTATCCTGCTAGACCAAGGAAACTACAAACTTCCATCGGCGTCTTCGGCTGTTCCCAATCCGCAACGGATTCCACTTTCTTCGGATCTACTTTGACTCCTTCAGCAGATATCACATGACCTAAGAAAGTCACTTCATCCAACCAGAACTCACACTTACTAAACTTAGCATACAACTGATGTTGACGAAGGAGAGTCAACGCTTGACGAAGATGTTGCTCATGCTCTAGCCGGTTCCGACTATAGATCAAGATGTCGTCTATAAAAACTACAACAAACTAATCTAAGAACGGACGAAACACTCTGTTCATCAGGTCCATGAAAGCAGCAGGTGCATTGGTTAATCCAAACGGCATAACCACAAACTCAAAATGACCATACCTCATCCTAAAATCTGACTTTGGTATGTCATCCGCCTTTATCCTCAACTGATGATATCCAGACCGTAGATCGATCTTCGAAAACACTGTAGCACAACGCAACTGATCGAACATGTCATCTATCCTCGGCAACGGGTACTTATTCTTGATCGTGACCTTGTTCAACTATCGGTAGTCTATACACAACCGCATCGAACCATCCTTTTTCTTAACGAACAACACGGGAGCACCCCAAGGTGACGTGCTCGGTCTGATGAAACCTTTCTCCAACAACTCTTGTAACTGCTTCTTCAACTCTACCATCTCTGCTGGAGCCATCCTATAAGGTGTCTGTGCAATCGGCTGCGTTCCCGGAACCAGATTGATCTCAAAATCGATCTCTCGGGGTGGAGGAACACCATGAAACTCCTCGGGAAACACATCTGCAAACTCTCGGACCACTGCCACTTCTTCAAGGTTAAGGCCTTTCGCCTTGGTATCCACAACGGTATCCACAATGTGAGCTAAGAACGCCTCACATCCTTGTCGCAACAACCTATCTGCCACCATAGCTGACACCAGACACGTCAGAAGAATCTTCCTATCTCCTTGGAAGATCCACTTCTCTCCAGCAACATCAAACACCGCCTGCTTGGAACCACAGTCCAAGACAACCTTATACTTCTCTAAGGTATCCATCCCAAGGATAACATCGAACCCATGCATATCAAGTGGTATGAGATCAACCAGAATGCTGTGTCCCGAAAAAGACAAAACACAAGATGGACACTCTTCTCGAAGCAAAGAGGAACCATCAAGAGGGGTTTCTAACAACAAGCTATCCTTCTTACAACTAACAGGTAGATGACAGTTTTCAAGCATACTATAGGCGATAAAAGAGTGTGTAGCACCCGGGTCAACCAGAACAGATATAAAGCAAGAAGAAGACATATCAGAATGAAATAACTCCATCTGACCTGTCACCACTCGCAGGTTGACTATCGCCTCCGGCTGATTCATGGCATAGAATCGAGCCGTTGCTTGCTGTCCACGACCTCTGCTCCCTTGAGCAGACGATCCATCTTGAGACGCTTGACCGCGTCCTCGTCCTCTGCTACCACTGGGCTGTGGTCTCTCAGACTTCTGAAGACTCTGCCTCGGTTTCTGCGTCACTTCAACATCTCTATTCAGGCAGTTGAACTTCCAATGCCCGACTTGACCACAGAGATGACATGCTCTATTGTCAACTCGTGGCCTAGATGGCCCTGTCACTGCCACCGAAGCTGAACTGGGCGCCTTGGACGGTGAAGAAACATAACCTTTTCCCTTACTCGGAGACCACTGAGATGGTACACCAGCACTTCTCATCACTGACGGTGCTGAAAACCTGGGCTTCTTGAAGCCACCAAACCTTCGTCCTTGAAACTGAGCAGGTCTTTTAAGAGACACCGACTCTCTTTTCTCCCTTACTATCCTCTCGATCCGTCGAACTGATTCCACAAACGTAGCAAACCGCTCTCGATTTTCCAGCGCAGACACAGGGGTTGTCAACTCAACACTCAAACCCTTCTCGAAACGTCTGATCCGTTCATCATCTGTCGCCGCCATGTGAGGAAAGAACCTCAACAGATCCATAAACTTAGCTTCATACTCGGTGATGTTCATCGTTCCTTGCCGCAACTTCTCAAACTGACTGATCTTCTCATCCAAGTACGTCTTCGGAAAGTATCTGGTGACGAACTCGCGCCGAAACACTTCCCAACAGATCACCTCACCAGGCCGCTTCTCTTCCTCGATGGTCCACCAGTGACCAGCACTACCCTTCAAAAGGTAGACAGCATGCTTTACTTTGTCTGCTTCGGGGATGTAGAGGATCCGGAAAGCCTTTTCAAGACTCGTCAGCCACAGATCGGCATCCGCTGGATCAGCCGTTCCAGCATAATCCGAAGCTCCGACTCGGCGAAGCCGCTCAAAGGTCTTCCCAATACCCGATGCTTCTCCATGGGGAACTTGTGCTCGCAGAGGAGGCACTGGTAATCACTCAACCATGAGATTCATCGTAACCCTTAACTGCCCCATAAGCTGTTGGTAGGCAGGGTGTTCAAGTATGATTGGGTCTGGTTGGGGGACCTCAGGCACCCGATCTTCATGTGCCCATCCATCTGCTCCATCAACCGATGCAGCATCACTATGCTCAGGAGCATGTTCTTCGTGGTTTCCCGACATCTTGGCTTTTCTTCTGCTGGGGGCAGAAGAATTTTGTAAGATATCCTGGAAAACTCATAAGAACAGACTCAACCTAGTCCTAGATCCCTGTAGACTCAGCGAACCTAGAGCTCTGATACCAAAACTTGTGGCAACACATCCCATTATCACACAGATAACGAGGTGTTACGCAAAAACGTGCGGAAAACACGATAACCACAGATTATCAAAAACACGGGTTAATTAAAACCGATTGCGGAAAATTGTTAAACCGTGAAACTGTTACTTTCCAGTCCTCATCCTGCACAGAAATATGTAATATAAATATGTACATACACAAGATCTGACACGTGTCCACAGCTCAGGAACAGCTGTCCATCCATCACATGCGTTCACCACCTGTTCATATATACATAAAGGCCCACATCCGGCCAACAGCAGGATATACAGATATCATCGAACGATCTTCGTGAAACATCGTCAAAACACTGCCAAGGACCTGAAAGTACAGGGATGACTCTAGACTCTACTACAAAACATCCAAAATAGCAGCATGTCCAACGCTTGCCTTCTACTGCTCCTCAAGCTGCTCGTCCACAACGCCACAACCACGACCACGTCTACCTCGACCACCTAAAAAGGGTGTAAACCAGCGGAGTGAGACAATTGAACAATTGTCCCAGCGGGAAACATAGCTCCCCACCGCAACTATAGAACCTCAGCAAGATAAACCATAACAGCAATTATAACATGAGCAGATATATCAGAAGCAGTTATATATATATAGAAAGATCATTCTTACCGGCAAGCATACCAGCTGTACTAAAGCGTAAAACCAGATGTCTTTCAAAGGAACATGACTATCAAGATGAGATATATCAACATGTAACCGGATTATTATAACAGGGTATAATGCCATATAACCTGATTATCAAGATAAGACAGATTGCCACATAACCTGCAAGGAATATTACACAAACAAGGCCTCAACCAATGTTTTGTGTTTGATATGACTAGTAAATACTAAACGGCTGTATTACATTTTATTATGCCCTAAGGATTTGAACCGTACCGTTCAAATCCAACCTTCGGTTACGAAACCCAAGCCGGTGCCATACAAGGTCAATGGAAGATCCGGACTCCACGACCTCCCACCTCATGGTCAGTACATGAGTACAACACAAGCAGGACCGCAGTCACATGCTGAAGTGGTCTAAGCCACAGGGTTAGCTCCATAGGCTACCCATTCTCTAGCCCGCCTTGGTACAGGTCACGGCGCTAGTAAAACTGAGCCACGGGCCTGATCACCGTGCTTTGAGCCATGAACGCATTCATGCTCCATACATCACATATCCTGAGCCATGGGCCTGTTCACCATGCTCTACACACATATCTGAATATGCAACCGAAGTTACACTCTTACCTCCTCATTTTCAGGCTAGGAGCAACCTACACATATTCAACAATATGCGCTTCCAGGTTAACCCGTAGGAAAACCTGTTTCACCATCACCAAGTCCTGACGATGATGGATCTATGGCCAGGGCAAATACATGATGTGTTTCACTGTGTTTAATTAGTATCTTTTAGATGGATTGCAAGATTCAACCAAGGTGTATAACATGCAAGATATAACAGAAAGTAAAGAACATTATATTATGATCTATTCATATCAACCTGATCCATCTTAAGGATCCAACATCACATGTTATCACTTGGCCTCTTTCCAACCATCTAGATCCATCTCAAGGATCATCACATACCACAGGATCTCAATCCTTCATCCTGTACTGTCACTGCCCCTTAAGGCTTACATCATCATCATGGGACCAACACATCACATACATAATCTTATAGAGCAATTATCGAAGTAATGTTACTCATTACATATGTCACATAGCCCTTTCATGGCTAAGTCATCACCTGCAAGGTTAAGGTATGCAATAATTGTAGATTCAACATAAGGAATATGCTCACTATCATGAAATATCATTCAAGATAATTAAATTACCAATATTACACTTATTTGGTAACCAAGTGTATTAAGTATATCATTAACAAACCATACTGATGCTTACCCTCAATCTCAGGATCATACAAACAATCAAGGTATATGGGAAACAGATTGAGTATACATAATCAACACTATTATTAACAAGGTCATTACTATGTCATCAACTATTGTCATCTTTATCATGAAGCAACCTTTAATATAACTGTCACTTAGCATCTTTATTACCATCATTATCATCATTAAGCAACTACTAGAGTAGTTATCATCATCTTTATTACTTTTAACAATTAAGCATAACGGGTCACATCATGCATCTATTACATGAGGGCTATCATCATATACATTACTATCATTAGCATCCTTATTATTTGCAAGGCAACATATTACATATTGATAGTATCACAAACACCACCATCGTTTTATTAGTTAATGGATAAGCATCCACTTCCATCACATGAGGGACCGTCACCAAAGAAACTCATACCCTCACTATAGCCTCACAACCCTCATCTAAAACCTATCATCCAACATGGGTATCGGCCAACCTCACTGACCCTATCGACCATCACACTCATGCACATAGGGTAGGGTATCGCCCAACATGGCTATCGGCCATCAGGGTATCGCCCATCATGGCTATCGGCCATCAGGGTATCGCCCATCATGGCTATCGACCATTAGGGTACATAGCCTATCGTCCAACATGGCACTACTTGGCCCTATCGTCCACCACATGGACAAGGAGATAACTCAACACAAGAGCACCCATTCTATCGTCCAACTCAAGGACATCCATGTCGCCCAACACCATCAGACCATATCGCCCAACAAGAGAGAGAGAGAGAGAGAGAATATCGCCCATCTCCAAGGGTACTCACCATACCGGCCAACAAACCCTAGCTCACCCTATCGCCCAACTCAAGGGCAAGGGTATCGGCCAACCTAAAGGACTCATCCTATCATCCACTCAAGGTGCCATGTCGCCCAACATGGTCACCATGTCGGCTAACACAAGAACAAAGGGGACCATGTCGGCCAACACAAGAAAAAAGGGGATCATGTCGGCCAACTCAGAGACAAAGGTGTTGCTCAACCCAAGGTTACTCATATCGTTCAACTTAGGGGCAAGTGTGTCGCCCAACACACTCACAAGGAAGGGGTATCGCCCAACCCAAGGTCATCTTCAACCTCCAACACAAAGAAGCCCCAAACCCTAGAAAGCAAAGGTACACAAAGGAACCCTAAAACCCTAGAGGGGGATATCAGCCACTAAAGTACATAAGCAAGATGTTGAAGCAAGGAACTAAGCTAGATTACTAACATGTAACAAGGTTAAAGCTAGAGGTAAAAGAGTTAGGGTTAGAAACTATGCAACCCGCCTTAAGCTCCAAGGAAGAAGATGCACTTTGAGCTCCAAGGTTGTCGGCCACCAAAGCTCCAAAGCACTCCAAGGTCCAAAGCTATCGTCCACCAGGCTGCTTCAGGAAGGTGTATCGGCCACCACTTCAGCTCCAAGGAAGTGTATCGGCCAACACAAGCAAGATGGAGAGGGATATCGTGCACTCAAGGTGGAGGGGAGACCAAAGGACCAAAGGAGACTAAGGCAAAGAGAAGAGCTACCTATATAGGAAGAAGGGAGGAGAAACTAAGGTACAACCATGCTATGTGTCGTCCACCCAAGGGACACTTGTCCTAGGGTTCAAGCCAACACACTAGCAAGCCAAGAGACACTTGTCCAAGATAGGCACCAAGTGTCCACCACCCAAGCCAAGCCATCTGGGTGACACAACAAGAGCTACTGGGCGACACACCAAGCAACTGGGCGACATGCCTCCCTAGGTCGACACCCCACTCTCCCATGGGCGACACAAGGCTCAAGCAAGCCCAAACAAGGCACCTCAAGGCCCAAACAAGCTCAACTCAGGCCCAAAGGACTCAAACAACAAGCCCAAGCCTTCCTCTCAACCCTAGAGGAAGCAAAGAGGAAAAACATCTCACAAGATGGAAAACTTGCCCACAAAACCCTAAACTTGGGTTATTTGCAAGTATCCCCTTGAACTCTCAACAAAGCTCAAGAAAACCCTAATCACCACTTAAGGTGATTAGCAAGCATCAAGCACCAAGATTAAGCAAAACAAATAGGGTAAACCCTAAATGCAGGTCAGGGTCCTTACATATTCACTTACAAATTCACATTTCTTTTGCGGAAAACTCTTTGAACCTGTAGTATGGTAATGAGATTTTTGAGCACGTGATATCTTTCCAATCTTCGACAGTTTCTACAAATAATAGAATATTCATGAATCAGATATGACTAAAACTAAATAAAATATAAACAAATTCAAGTCAAAGAGTTCAACTTGCCTTTCCTGTATTAGAAAACCAATAGTGAACTAAACGAACCCATTGTTCTTTGATCAATTTATCTGGCACATTACTTGCAATTTGTCGTTCAGTCTTATTGGGATCATAGTAGAGAGCTTTAAGCTGATGCCTATAAGTTCTCCATTTCCCATTCACATGTGAAAGAATCATCTCATCGATTTCCAAGTCAGAAGGAATATGAAACTTACCCTAGATCACCATCAAAAAGGATTGTTCTAAATAACATACCATGTATTTGTGACAGATTTATATACCAGAATGTTATTAGGCATGTAAAAAAAGACAAAAATACTTACAAAAAATAGGAGTGATATTTACTTACCCTGGTGATCTTCACAATCTCTACTTTATAGCAATCATGCACATGTTTCCAGCTAGATTCACCAATTGGGCATAGAACTCCTCGTTTGGCTAATTCACCCAGAAACCTCACCAACACATGTCCTCCCCTCTGAATGGGTTGTTTATATTTGTTGAATTTAAAAATAATTTTCAGACCTGTCTGCATAACCCACACTTGAGATAAAGGAATTTTTCCTCTCTTTTTTACAATTTGTCCTTCAGAATCTACAATAAAAGAAATAATGCATGCATCAACTTTCTATTTATTGTAAAGTAAATGAACAAATAAAAATAATATGAATAATCATCGCCTATTATTTCTATGAAATCATATTCATTGAAGGAATGTTGTCAGACCATTCCACACCTTGAGGATCTGTTGGGATTGATTGGGACTCTTCCATTTCATGCAAAAAAGTTTCTTCACATGATGGATCACCATGATGATAAGATGCATATTGATTATTAACATTTATAGTTGGCTCAGTATAGTTGTGGGCTGCTACAGTTCGCTTGCTTCGCCACATTTTTCACCTGTAAACAAAAGAAAATTGGCAAATTAGGAAACTACATCAATATACATTCTACGAAAAACAATTAGACATCATTAAAACAAATTGTAGTTGTATATTTATTTTAGCTGCAAGTTGGATCGAGTCATACATAAAAAGTGCAGGTGTATGAAACACACTTTCCCCCATGTCTCTTAGATTGCAGTCACTATGTACCTTCATATTTTGAACAAACATAAATATGCAGCCTTATTTCTTCGTTGTTAAAGATAATTATGGGATCACAACATTCTTTCTACTGATCAGAACAAAAAACAAGATGAAAGAATCACTAGATCATAATCCAAATAAACACTTGAAGAATATCATTCACAAGGCATCATATCCCTTCTTGCATGCTTAGATATTTTTTCTACAAAAATCCATGTATAATCTTTGAAAATTATTGAAAACAATGAATACATGAAAATATGAAAACGATCGTTACATTGTAAATTGCTAACAAGGCCTAGCTTACATATTATAAACCAATTTTACGTAAGTAGACCCAACTAGATCTTCATCATTACTTCAAAATTTTTGATATAAATGAACTATAAGTGGTTTTCACAAACATGCTTCATCAAACTTTCCTTTCAATACAACTATGTGTCAATGTCATCATTGACAAATGTAGGGACTACACCTACATCAAATGCATCTCTTGTCTTATACTCCACAACATGTAACCATGACTTATCTATTTCATCCTCTATGTAAAAGACTTGCTTAGCTTGAGATGAAAAAATAAACAGATCATCCTTCAAGAACCTCCCTATGTGCATCAACTTAGAGAAATTTATACATGGATGATTTCTCCCATCACGTTTGAAAGTCCTAGGTGAAGTTATATCTACCCAATCACATATTAATAGCACTACTTTGCAGGTCCCATAATAATCAAGTTCAAAAATATCTTTGAGTTTTCCATAGTATGAATTTCCATCAGCTTCAACCATGACTCTAGAATTTTGTGTCTTCTTATATATTTCACGGTCCACTGTATGAAACTTGCATCCGTTGACTATAAAACATGTGAGCCTCTTTGCATAGGTATTCAATCCACAAGCTAGAGCCCTTTTCAACTCTCCTTCTTTGTGGCTCACATCAATTTTAGGTGCCTATGCAAGTAGAATTCATATTAGGTACATTGGTTTTATCTAAGATAGCAGTCTTCAAGTTGATTCCATATTTCTAGTACTTGAGAGTTCAGCCATCTAGAAAAGTCTTCTAGCATCCATTTATCTTCTAAAGTTTGATCCACTCGTACTCCTTTTTGAAGACACTCTTCTCTCTTTTGATATAAGAATTCTCTACAATGATATTGTTGGTTAGCTAAATTTGAATATGTTATATATGAAGTGGCACAAGTATAATATATCTTACTATTTAAAGTTATTCATAATGTCTTCATAATGGAGTAGAACATATCTATGTGCTTGTGCCATGCTTTTATCATCCAGCCCCACAACTTTTACTACCCCAAGATGGCGTCCACCAGAGTTGAACAAGTATAAACCCTTATTTGCAATAGTGTCATCATTTCTTTTTGGTTTATTAAATATTGTGTCACTACCTTCCATATATCTAGAACAGAAGGTAATTGTCTCCTCCAAAATATATCCCTCTGCAATCGAACCCTCTGGTCGAGCTCTATTTCTGACATAGCCCTTCAATCGAGCTAAGTACCTTTAAGAAATTATCAACATAATAGTATCAAGATTCACTCCTTTGTAATTTTATTGTAAAAAAGATAAAATGAATAAAAAAACTAACCTTTCGATGGGATACATCCATCCATATTGAACAGTTCCACCATACTCAACTTGATCAACCAAATGAACCAAGAGGTGAACCAATATAGTGAAAAAAGGAGGAAGGAATTCCATTTCTAGATGACAAAGTGTTTCAATGATACTTGTCTGTAACTTATCAAGATCACCCAAATCAATACACGTAGAGCACAATGATTTGAAGAAATGTGACAAATCCGACAACACATCAAATACATGAGTTACTCCAGATGCTTGTAAAGCTATAGGAAGTATATCTTGCATAAGAATATGGTGATCATGACTCTTTAGGTTTTGTAGTTTTCGTTGCTTCAAATTTACACATCTAGAAATATTTGAAGCATAGCCATCAAGCACTTTAAGCTTGGACAAGACATATAAAAAGTGTTCCTTTTCTTCAGCAGTCATACAGTATGGAGCTAGCGGCATAAGAAAACTTCCATCTTGTTGAGATTTAAGCCAAAGATGTTTCCTTATATTATTTTCCTCAAGAAATCTCCATGCATTTTCATCGTCTTTGCACTTCCCCTCCACATTTAAAAGTGTAACCAATATATTCTCACATACATTCTTCTCTATATGCATGACATCAAGGTTATGACGAAGAGGATTATATTCCCAATATGGCAAATAAAAAAATATGCTTCTCTTCTTCCAAAGCCCCTCCTCATCAGCAACATTATCATCATCCATAGCAGCACTACTTGAGGAGACTTCTCTAAGATTTCTCCTTCTCTTCGTACTATGCTTCTTTGAATCTTTTCCATATTTAAAGCACATTCATTGTTGTTCCCGTAGAACATGACATCCAGATTTTGGAATAGGAGCACATTCATACTCCTTAGTCCCATCAAATAGACTGCTTTGGAGTCTAAAAGGGTGGTTGTTTGGAAGCCACCTACGATGACCTCCATAACAAATCTTTGAACCACATCGATATGAATGGGTAGATTCTGCACAACAAGGTCATGCAAGATAACCTTTAGTACTCCAACCTGATAACATAGCATAAGCATGAAAGTCACTTATGGTAGACATCAAAGCCGCTCGCATCTTAAAAGGCTCTCTAGTATAAGCATCAAAATCATCAATTCCATCCCATAATAATTTCAACTCATGTAACAAGGGTTGCATATAGACATCAATATCATTTAATGGACTAGATTTTCTTGGGATTATCAAAGAAAGAATCAAGGAATGTGGTTTCATACATAGCCATGGGGGGAGGTTATTGATACTCAGAATAACTGATCATGTACTGTAATTTGTATTCTGCATTCCATAGGGATTGAAGCCATCACTAGCAAGGGTAATCCTCATACTACGAGGGTTTGAACAAAATCACGGATACATCACATCAAACTCTTTCCATCTCTTTGCATCTGCAGGATGTCTTAATTTTCCATCTTTTACTCGACCTTTCTCATGCCATATCATATCTTCAGCTATCTTCGAGGACATGTACATCCTTTTCAATCTTGGAATTAAAGGAAAATACTTCATAACTTTAGTTGGCGTTCCATTCAAGCTAGAACTATCTTCATTCCAAACATCACCTACATTACTTCTTTTTGACTTCCAACTAGGAGTTTTACACACACTGCAACGATTCTTATTTGAGTTTTCACCCCCAATATAACATGCAGTCATTTGGACATGCATGGATATTTTCATATCCAAGTCCTAACTCCTTAATCAATTTTCTAGATTTGTAATAAGAACATGGGAATGAGGTTAGATGTGGAAAGGTATCTGACAGAAGCTGCAACAATTGTGTGAAAGATTCATCTGGACAATGAAACATACATTTGAGATTGAATAGTCTTAGAAGAAATGAGAGTGTTGAAAAGTTTGAGCAACCAGAATAAAGCTCTTCATTAGAAAGTTCCACCATTTTTCTGTATTTCACATCATCTTCAGAAATATGGGAATTATCACTTTGATGATGATTCATGTCATCTTCATGAGTATAATCACATGTCTCTTCTTGATGACCTTCACCAGTCGATGCATCACACACATTAGTAGCAGTGACTCCTAGTGTCTCTCTCAATAACACTTCCAAGTCATCTTGGTCTATGAAATTAGGTTCATGATTAGAAAATTGGTCGTCATTTTCAGTTTGATGGTTTGTAGTGACATTTTCAAAAAGATTTTTTGGTCCATGGAAAATCCAGTCCTTATAATCATTGAAAAATCCATTGTATAATAGATGTTTTTCCACTTCATCAATGGAAAATTGTTTTTTCCAATCCACTTTACATTTCCTACATGGGCAAACAATTTTTCCATTTTCCATTCCAGTCTTAGCATATTCAATAAACTGATAGATACCAGCAATATAATCTTCAGAACAAATTGGTTTCTCAATCCAACTTCTATCCATATTATATAGCTTCAAGAACCTATTTATAAAACAATAAATATATGTAAGCAGTAATTCATAAAGTAAGTAAACATGAATCAATTGATATTTATTCCATTATTCTCATTTATAACTAAAGAGATTACTTAGAAAATAGTGTAATTATGAATTTCTATTAATGCACATAAGAACACTTCTTTGGATAGTTATCTTGCATGTTTTTGTATCAACAATGTATATACATATAAAAACTTCTTCAAAGATTGCAAAGAAACCTTTGACTTTTTTATTTTTTTAGTTATAGTCAAGGTTTTCTAGTCGCGTATGTATGTTTAAGAAGTAAATGTATGATTTTTATCCAAAATCACATGCCACATTATCTATATTATACTTAACTTACCATAACTTAGTCTAAATTAGGCCCAAGTTAACCTAAACAAGACCTAACTTGCCTTAATTTGAAGAAATCAGACCTAACATGACCTAAGCTGCCCTCATTTTCTTTGAGCAGATTTTATTTGAGAAAAATCATTGAAATCACATCACAAATTACCTATGTTGGAACTAACTTTCCATAACTTGGTCTAAATTAGGCCCACAGTCTGGATCTAACTTGCCTTAATTTGATGAAACAAGATCTAGTATGACCTAAGTTGTCCTAATTTCACTAACAAAGTTTATTTGAGAAAAATCACACATAATTCAACTAGATCAGGACTAGTGTATCCACAAAATGGTTGTCATGGTTCAAGGAGTAGGTGAGGGAGTAATAATGTAAAATCATGAAAGCATTGGACCCGGAGGACCTTAAATTGATAGAGGCAGTGGATTTAGTTAGTCCATTTGACTCTTAGATGGATCATTGGCATGAGTGACATTTACTCCCAATACCTCTTTCAATAGTGTTTCCATGTCATCTTCCTCCTTTTATTCTAGTGCTCGCATACTCAAAAAATTGACATTCCATCAATATAAGCTTGGGAGCAAACTGGTTGCTCAATCCGGATTTTATCCATATCTAAAAGACTTCAAAACCTAAATTATAAAAGAGAATTTTATACTTTATTTTTTATGATTTCCCATATAATATAAATATAACATAAAAGAAGTAGCCACACTACTCCACCCTAAATTCACCTAAGTAGTTCTGATTGATACCTAAACTAAGTTGGGTGCCTTAGAACCCACATTGGGGTCCAGAGGGGTTTTGTACATAGGTTTGAGACCCTCCACTAGAGCTTAGGGCGCCTAGGCAGGAATGCAAAAAAATGTTCTTAGAGTATAATTATATATATAGTACAATAGTTAGAAATTTTATAAGAGTAAACACCACCATAGAATAATCCAACATCTCCAAGGGCATCCATTAGTGCACAATTATGACAAACAACTCAAATTAGTAAAATATTTCTCAATTAATCTTCCATAAGATAAAGAATTTGAGTAAACTATGCATGAAAGGGTCATCTTTTGGAAAATTCAGTCTCTTTACTCCAAGCAAGTACAATCTTTTTTGGTATTTCAAGTGCTAAGTTTCTTTTTACGTTTTTTTTTTCTATGGATGATTTGTAGTGTTGCATCTATGCAGTTTGGTAAAACACGCTCTTACCAAGTTATAAAGAAAAATAACATCCTAGTACAATGTGGTACCTATGCATCATCTAAACCCACAAGGGAAATAAAAAATAGAAGGCATAAGATATCAGTGTAAATCTCAATCATACTCATCTAATAGGACAAGATCAGAATAGATGAAAATACTGCTAGTTTTCATACCAACAACATGACATGCTTCTGCCAACTACCAATCACTGACGAAAAATATCTTTACATACCAACACACACGATGCTGGTCATTTCTTATGGTTTGCCCTTTTTTAGGAATGACTTTGTTTTAGTTTATATATACCATGAGATGTTAAAAAAGAGTCATAGCTAGAACAGACACGAGTGCTTCACATGATGGAATGATTGAAGGTTCACATGTTAAACGAACGAAAATTGTCAGACGAAATCTTGATTGAAGCCAATAGCTGGTTGTGTTTGTGATTATTGGCTATAATTGTAGCTACAAACTCCACTAATGTGATATCGGTCATCCAGTTCACAACAAGAAGGGGATATCGCTGAAGTGCAACATGTATGTAACATACCAGATCCTGAACCCTACCCTGGAAGTTTGACCTTTTGAGTTTGACCAAACAAAGTTGAGGTTAGGATGATCCTAATAATATAATGCATGAATAATGTGATATAATATGTCATATAATTCTTTTGGTGATGATAAAATGATAAATAACTTAATTTCATGCATAATATGATTAATGGGCCTCTAATGGGCTAGATGATATAATCCATGTAATAAAGCCTCAAATTAAATAATAGACTTCAAATTCATAATCTAAACATCAAAATAAGTTTACATGTCAATTTTCATTTAATTTGGACTCCTTGAAATAATATGGTAATTTAGGAGAGAGAAATTACCTAAAAAGTGTAATTAATAAATAAATATAATAAGTGACTCCAAAATAGGAAAATAATCTTATATTCGTGATCCACATAATAAATATAGCCTTTGTGTGAATTTTCATCCAATTTGGAGAATGTTTGCTTAAAAGGTAAAATCAGGAGAGAGGAAGTATGTAGAACCTTCAAAATATTAAATAAATATTCAAACAACTCCAATATGTAAAATTGATGGAAAATTCGCATCCAACACATTAAATATGACTTGTGTGTCAAGTTTCATAAAATTTGGATAATCCTAATGCCATTAATGAAGGAGGAAAGAGAAAATATGTTTTGATTTATTTAACACATTAAAAGTTTCCAAAAGGCAAAACTAAGTGAATAATCAGAATCTACATGCCTTTATTGGCCTCTGTGCAAATTTTGGCTTAATTTGGATTATGTTTGAACCCCCAAATCAAGAGAGAGAGAATAAGGAAATAATGCATTCACACTTTGATTTAATCAGATTCGATTTTTGTTTTATATGTGTCACGCCTGCTTTCCTATTTTAGTTTTTAACCTGGACCCTTCAATCTGGCATCTAACGGTGTTCGGCTCATCTCCCACCTTTGGCAGGAGTCCAGCCCGACACAACCTGTACCAGGACTCCTGAGGCGAACGTTCCCCAGTTCTCTCTCCCGCTCTCTTCTTCCTCCCACTCTGCTTTCTTTTCTCCTGGATTTCTCGTTCTTCTCCGTGCGGCCCGAGCCCTATATATAGGGGTTTCCCTTCTTTGAGTTTCGGACACCTTGGGTGAACCTGGTTCCCCTGTCTTGCCCTGTTTCCAGTTTCTTTTTCCTTCTCCCTGCCGTATCAGGTCATCGGACTTCCAGGGAATTGATCCCAGGCCTCCGGAGGGATCCCAGGTCCTAGTTGCCTGCTTTGGTTTAGCTTCTATCGACCCCGAGAACCCTTCCCCTTCTCTGTCTGATATGGCTTGGGAGGTCGAGCTCTCCGGCACTCATCGGACGATTTCGAAGCTCTGTTCTAGTCCGATAGGTTCCCCTACGGCCTTGTAAATCTTTTTCTACCTTCAATTCGACCTTTGTGTGTGTGTTTGCAAGTTGCCAGTTCAGTTTCCTTCTTTGCTTTTCCGGCGCCTCTTCCTTCTTCGTCTGTGCTTCTCCGACTGAATTCATGCTCTTGGCGAGTTCGTTCTCTTCATATCTTGCTTCAGTTCCTCTGATTTCGTCGTTGGTCGCATAGTGCAGTTTCACCCAAAACGGTGCAAGCCAACAGCTTTGCTGCTTCGCACCATGGGAGGCACGCGAGGTAGGGGACAATGTCCCTTGCGTTTTGTCGTTTCTACCCCGATCTTTGCCTTCTTTGCTGTTTTTCTCGCTCAGGGGCCATTTGGACTTTTCGCGTGGGTTTGTTTTTCCTTGACTTGGGTTGAACCGGTCCCACTGGCCGTCGCCCATTGGGCCACTCAGCCATGTGGCTTTTTCAGAGTTTCTGATTGGCCGATTTTTGAAAATCAATAACTAATTATTTACTGATCAGAAAAATATAAATAAATAGTAGTTGGATTCAGAAAAATGCAAGCTTTCTAATGGTATTGTTGGTTTTGTCGCCTGAATCTAATGTTTTAAACATGTGTTTTCAATGGATCTAATTAATAATGAACTAACTTGTAAAAATCATAACTAATAATTTATAAGTCAGAAAAATATAATAAAATATGTTTTGAACTCAAAAAAATATAAGATAAAATATGGCATAGTTTCGACAACATAATTCACTAATAATAAAAAGGCGATTTTTAGGGTTTATGAAATCAATATAAATCTAACCCTAATCCCACATATATATGCTTAATAGGTTCTTTGGATGCCTAGGCTTGGACCTAGAAGTGCTTTGGAACATTTGACTCTAAAGTTGAGGTATGATTGCATCCCCCATTAATTATATATTGAGCAATTTCATATTCATCTCTCTTAATGTATGTTTGCATCCCATATTATTCTTGTTGAGCAATTATCCTATTTTATTCTTTCTCTTGGTCTTATGGACATTAGCCTACACATTGTCTTGTTCTTTTGAAATCATGCTTCATGTGAAGTATCTTAATTGTTATTGATCTTATGATCATGGATATTCTCTTGAATCTGCCTTGGTGCAATTTTGACTTTTGATGATATATACCCACTGTGATGTGGATTTTACTTGTTGATATATGCCCACTATGATGTGGATGTTTATATGTTTGTGTTCTCCATTGTGTGATGGCAACCTTGATAATTCCAACTATACTTTTCTACTTGCCTCTACATTAACATGATATGTGATTCAGTAGCACTAGAGTAGTGTAATTACATTGGTTTTGTCTCATTATGCAACATGGCAATATTGTGATATCTTTGGGATGGAGGATGTGTGATTCCTCATACCCGGGCAGGATGTGTGATTCCTGGCCCATGTTATATATATATTTGGATGGTGGATGTGTGATTCCCCATGCCAGGGCAGGATGTGTGATTCCTGACCCATGTACCATCAGGGCAAGATGTGTGATTCTTGGCCCATGTCCCACCAGGTTCAAGATGTGTGATTCTTGACCACCATTGTTATTTATATTGTTCTAGGGCTATGTTTATCTCACATGCATGCAGGATATTGATTGTGGGGTGTGTGCCCTACTTGTGCTTTGTTTCCCACCATGGTAGTGGATTTATTTATGGCACAATCCTTTTATATGTTGTTTTATGGCAAGTATCCCTTTTGTTATTATTCTTTTCTCTTGATACCCGTTTGGGTGATACTTATTTCTTGCATGGGAAGCCTTGTATATTTTGATGTCCCTATTTCCTTATATTGCTCAATTTGCTTTTTGGTATGCACATACCAGCCTTTGCTGATGTCTCCTTTTATTTCTCTGTTGCTGGGGTATGCTTCCAACCCTAGGTGGAGGTCTTGGATGACTTGTCATGTTGACCTGGACTTAGATTGTGAAGCTAAAGCTTGGAGACAATCTTTAGGTGGTTTAGATTTCCTCTACATGGATCCTTATGATGTAAGTTTGTAACCCTTTGTTTTATAATTGAATAGTCAAATATTTTATTCCGCTGCTATACTTTGGTCTTTTGTTACCATTAAATAAAGATTTGAAAATTTTACACCCACTCCATCATACCTTCTGAGTGTGTTTGGACTGGAGGTTTTATTGTTCAAATTTTTAGTAAGGAAGTGGTTTCACTTCTTTACAACATGGTATCAGAGCCCATGGTAGTCGGAATCAACTATTTCAATTTTGTCTCCCTATAGAACCTTTGACTTAGATAGTTGCATCTAAGTGAGATGTTGACCTTAGAATTGATCAATGATGATCTTTGTATGCAATAAGGTTGGTCTTGAGGATGAGAATATGTTAGGAGATCTAAATATGGAAACATTGTGACTTGGTTTTTGTATTGATTTTGTGCTGGCATATGTTGGTTTTACCTCACAGAGTTTTCATCTACACAAATTATTTTCATTACACTACTATATGTACAAAATTTTCTGGATTTCTCAAAGTTTTCTTGAACTAAGTCACAATGAAGAGAAACTATAGTTTGAGTAGAATCTAACCCTAGTTTTGTAACTAGGATTGATATAATGGTGTAGTTGACCTACCCTATGACTTTTTGGATGTTCATGTAGGGTTGATAGGTTAGAGACACGAGGACCTAAAATCTCAACCCTAGATGGTGACTTTAGTTGGATACATGAGAAATATTAAAAATTTCATAACTAAGAGATGTGGGTAGTTCTAAAAAGATGTTTAGTTTTACTTGTTAGGTTGAACCCTTTAAGGGGTGGAGAGTAGTTAGTTGTTGATGTTTGGATTAATAGATTTCGAGGACGAAATCCTTTTAAGGGGTGGAGTGATGTAACATACCAGATCTTGAACCCTACCCTGGAAGTTTGACCTTTTGAGTTTGACCAAACAAGGTTGAGTTTAGGATGATCCTAATAATATAATGCATGAATAATGTGATATAATATGTCATATAATTCTTTTGGTGATGATAAAATGATAAATAACTTAATTTCATGCATAATATGATTAATGGGCCTCTAATGGTCTAGATGATATAATCCATGTAATGAAGCCTCAAATTAAATAATAGACTTCAAATTCGTAATCTACACATCAAAATAAGTTTACATGTCAATTTTCATTTAATTTGGACTACCTTGAAATAATATGGTAATTTAGGAGAGAGAAATTACCTAAAAATTGTAATTAATAAATAAATATAATAAATGACTCCAAAAGAGGAAAATAATCTTATATTCGTGATCCACATAATAAATATAGCCTTTGTGTGAATTTTCATCCAATTTGGAGAAAGTTTGCTTAAAAGGTAAAATCAGGAGAGAGGAAGTATGTAGAACCTTCAAAATATTAAATAAATATTCAAACAACTCCAATATGTAAAATTGATGGAAAATTCGCATCCAACACATTAAATATGACTTGTGTGTCAAGTTTCATAAAATTTGGATAATCCTAATGCCATTAATGAAGGAGGAAAGAGAAAATATGTTTTTATTTATTTAACACATTAAAAGTTTCTAAAAGGCAAAACTAAGTGCATAATTAGAATCTACATGCCATTATTGGCCTCTGTGCAAATTTTGGCTTAATTTGGATTATGTTTGAACCCCCAAATCAAGAGAGAGAGAATAAGGAAATAATGCATTCACACTTTGATTTAATTAGATTCGATTTTTGTTTTATATGTGTCACGCATGCTTTCCTGTTTTAGTTTTTAACCTGGACCCTTCGATCTGGCATCTAACGGTGTTCGGCTCATCTCCCACCTTTGGTAGGAGTCCAGCCCGACACAACCTGTACTAGGACTCCTGAGGTGAACGTTCCCCATTTCTCTCTCCCGCTCTCTTCTTCCTCCCACTCTGCTTTCTTTTCTCCTGGATTCCTCGTTCTTCTCCGCGCGGCCTGAGCCCTATATATAGGGGTTTCCCTTTTTTGAGTTTCGGACGCCTTGGGTGAACCTGGTTCCCCTGTCTTGCCCTGTTTCCAGTTTCTTTTTCCTTCTCCCTGCCGTATCAGGTCATCGGACTTCCAGGGAATTGATCCCATGCCTCCGGAGGGATCCCATGTCCTAGTTGCCTGCTTTGGTTCAGCTTCTATCGACCCCGAGAACCCTTCCCCTTCTCTGTTTGATCTGGCTTGGGAGGTCGAGCTCTCCGGCACTCATCGGACGATTTCAAAGCTCTGTTCTAGTCCGGTAGGTTCCCCTACGACCTTGTAAATCTTTTTCTGCCTTCAATTCGACCTTTGTGTGTGTGTTTGCAAGTCGCCAGTTCAGTTTCCTTCTTTGCTTTTCCGGTGCCTCTTCCTTCTTCGTCTGTGCTTCTCCGACTGAATTCATGATCTTGGCGAGTTCGTTTTCTTCATATCTTGCTTCGGTTCCTCTGATTTCGTCGTTGGTCGCATAGTGCAGTTTCGCCCAAAACAGTGCAAGCCAACAACTTTGCTGCTTCACTCCATGGGAGGCACGCGAGGTAGGGGACAATGTCCCTTGCGTTTTGTCGTTTCTACCCCGATCTTTGCCTTCTTTGTTGTTTTTCTCACTCAGGGACCATTTGGACTTTTCACGTGGGTTTTTTTTTCCTTGACTTGGGTTGACTCGGTCCCACTGGACGTCGCCCATTGGGCCACTCAACCATGTGGCTTTTTCAGAGTTTCTGATTGGCCGATTTTTGAAAATCAATAACTAATTATTTACTTATCAGAAAAATATAAATAAATAGTCGTTGGATTCAGAAAAATGCAAGCTTTCTAATGGTATTGTTGGTTTTGTCACCTGAATCTAATGTTTTAAACATGTGTTTTCAATGGATCTAATTAATAATGAACTAACTTGTAAAAATCATAACTAATAATTTATAAGTCAGAAAAATATAATAAAATATGTTTTGAACTCAGGAAAATATAAGCTAAAATATGGCATAGTTTCGAAAATGTAATTCACTAATAATAAAAAGGCGATTTTTAGGGTTTATGAAATCAACATAAATCTAACCCTAATCCCACATATATATGCTTAATAGGTTCTTTGGATGCCTAGGCTTGGACCTAGAAGTGCTTTGGAACATTTGACTCTAAAGTTGAGGTATGATTGCATCCCCCATTAATTCTATATTGAGCAATTTCATATTCATCTCTCTTAATGTATGTTTGCATCCCATATTATTCTTGTTGAGCAATTATCCTATTTTATTCTTTCTCTTGGTCCTATGGACATTAGCCTACACATTGTCTTGTTCTTTTGAAATCATGCTTCATGTGAAGTATCTTAATTGTTATTGATCTTATGATCATGGATATTCTCTCGAATCTGCCTTGGTGCAATTTTGACTTTTGATGATATATACCCACTGTGATGTGGATTTTACTTGTTGATATATGCCCACTATGATGTGGATGTTTATATGTTTGTGTTGTCCATTGTGTGATGGCAACCTTGATAATTCCAACTATACTTTTCTACTTGCCTCTACATTAACATGCTATGTGATTCAGTAGCACTAGAGTAGTGTAATTACATTGGTTTTGTCTCATTATGCAACATGGCAATATTGTGATATCTTTGGGATGGAGGATGTGTGATTCCCCATACCCGGGCAGGATGTGTGATTCCTGGCCCATGTTATATATATATTTGGATGGTGGATGTGTGATTCCCCATGCCAGGGCAGGATGTGTGATTCCTGGCCCATGTACCATCAGGGCAAGATGTGTGATTCTTGGCCCATGTCCCACCAGGTTCAAGATGTGTGATTCTTGACCACCATTGTTATTTATATTGTTCTAGGGCTATGTTTATCTCACATGCATGCAGGATATTGATTGTGGGGTGTGTGCCCTACTTGTGCTTTGTTTCCCACCATGGTAGTGGATTTATTTATGGCACAATCCTTTTATATGTTGTTTTATGGCAAGTATCCCTTTTGTTATTATTCTTTTCTCTTGATACCCGTTTGGGTGATACTTATTTCTTGCATGGGAAGCCTTGTATATTTTGATGTCCCTATTTCCTTAATTTTCTCAATTTTCTTTTTGGTATGCACATACCAGCCTTTGCTGATGTCTCCTTTTGTTTCTCTGTTGCTGGGGTATGCTTCCAACCCTAGGTGGAGGTCTTGGATGACTTGTCATGTTGACCTGGACTTAGATTGTGAAGCTAAAGCTTGGAGACAATCTTGAGGTGGTTTAGATTTCCTCTACATGGATCCTTATGATGTAAGTTTGTAACCCTTTGTTTTATAATTGAATAGTCAAATATTTTATTCCGCTGCTATACTTTGCTCTTTTGTTACCATTAAATAAAGATTTGAAAATTTTACACCCACTCCATCATACCTTCTGAGTGTGTTTGGACTGGAGATTTTATTGTTCAAATTTTTAGTAAGGAAGTGGTTTCACTTCTTTACAATGTAACCATTACAACTTTTAAATTTGAGATGGTTTGTTAGTTATAAATTCTTCATCTTCCTGATCTCCTAGGTGGAAATGCCCAATTGTCCCCCTGGCTAGTAGCTGGTGCTACAACCACATCGGAAGCTACACTGGGAACCATTGTAGCATTTTACCGCATATCAAAATGTGGACATTAGCCTCACACGGTTGTCATATATTCACAACCAACTCAGCACAATCATGCAAAAATTTAGTTAAGAAGGGCCTCATACGGAGAAGGGGAAATGGTTAATGAAAGTCACATATTTCTTCTACTATGGTTGGATGATTAATATCCCTAAAATTGAAGTCGGGGGTTTATTTACATGTCTTATCTCGGTGCCTCAATAGAGTCTAGTTCAAATAGTTGTGTCTCTCAAAGTTGTTGTCTCCTACCAGTGATATTGTCTTCTATCAGAGTCATCGTCTACTAGCACCGTTGGTCGAGATCTTTGTCTTGGTGCCTCAATAAAAACCAACATTGTCGTATCCCAACTTTGTCATCATCTCTCACTGCCCTATGGTCCCCTAATTCCATTAGTTGTTGTTGTTGGAGATGAATATAGGACAATGCAGGCAACAAGAAAGCTTTAGGTAGTGGCACTTCACTACTTCAAGATTTTTTCGGGGTGACAGAAAAGAGGAACATAATTTAGAACATAGTCGAAGGGGGGAGATGAGCGGAGCATTTTCCTCAGTGCGTAGAGAAAGAGGGGGCACAAGAAAGGAGGCACAAGAAAGAGGGAGTGCAAGTAATTGGGTCATGGTACAATTATTTTGGACCACACTTTTAATATGGTGGATTAAGAAACGTAGTTACAATATGCATTTGGTTGAAAGTCACTTAAAGACCAAATTTGCTTGGAACAGGTCTGCACTTGGTCAAATTAGATCAAGTTTAGTTGTTTCAGGGAAGAAATAGGTCCCATTTAGTACAAATCAAATCTAATTTTGGTAGATTATATTTTATTGGGGGTAGGTCTTAGTTAGGTAAGGCAAGTCTTCTTTGGGAAAACTAGATATGATTTCACCAATTTGGGGCTCATTTAGGTCAATGTAGGATAAATTAGAAAAAATTAGGTTCAATTAGCTCATGTGGTGCCAAAATAGGTCTAACTTGGGCCAAATTAGGGAATACTAAGTTAAATCAAGTTTAAATCTGGATCATGTTAGGTCAAAGTAAGGCCAAATAGGTCTAGCTTAGGTCATAGAATGTGTGATATAGGTGAATTTATGATTGATTAAGTTTAAGATGACCGATACAAATATATGGAGCAATGTATATATTTATATAAAACTAAATCTATATGTTAAATTATTTATATATATGTAAAATAAAACAAATATGAAGAAAATTAGAAATCCTAGGCTATTGTCTAGGCGCCCAGGCCCCCTAGGCTCCCCATAGGTGTGAAGGACCGCCTAATAGCCTAAACAAGTATGATGGAAGACAAACTAGATAGATATGAAGAACATAGACAAGGTACACACAATCAACAATTTAAGAACCTATGATAGAGTTTTGTAATTTATAAACACATTAACCAACCAGTACCCACAAACACATGGGATTGATGTAGCAATATGGGGTTTTCTAAAGGAATGAAGTTCGATCAATGGACAATAGGCCAATACATATTTTTGTTCTCATGTCATTTCTTGTTTCTTCGCATAAACATCATGTTCAATGATGTTCAATACGTAATGCATCTTTACCGTCCAAAGGACAGTAGGCCAATACATATTGAGTTATTTTTCAACTAGTTTGAACATAATTGAACATGATGCTTATGCTAAGAAACAAGAAATAACACACCAAAAGAAATACAAAACATATCATGTACTATCACTCAGAATGAGGTAAGGGTTAATGTGGAAGTGGATAAAATATACCCATATATGAAGTGTTTGGAGAAATGTTAGATGACCCTACCCATCCATGTTGTTGTAAATAGAATTTAAAAAAATAGGACGTGGTCCACCTACCTAAATGGATGGATAAATCTATAGTTAGGGAGATTATCCTACTCTACACATCAAGTGTTCCTAGGTAGTTTATTATTGGATGAATTCAAATCCCATGTCCTAACCTTATATTCTTGTTCTTTTGGCTAGTAAACGTCTCTCTTATGGCTAATTGAATTTACCATTTCAATAATGTCTTGATGATGATCCAAACATGCCATCAGACCCATAGAGAGAAACGTGTGCAATGCAAATATGATATGAAGATGATCCGAACATGCAATGCAAATAATCGTCTAACTGGATAACATTACATCAGTCCATACAAAGTAGAAAACTAAGATATTTTGGAAGCTAATTAGTAATCAGGAGCAAGTACATAATAGATAGTTAGAAGGTGATTTTTTCCCTAATGCTAGTGACAAGGATAAAATATTATACTGATCAGAAATCTATTTATATCTTCCAACAAGAGTATTGAATTTTTAAAATATAAGACTAGATCTGATCCAGATTAGATGAATAACATATGAATGTCAAATAGAACATGTATGTAGTATTTTAATACAGAATGATAAAGAAGGTAACCTGACCTCGTGATCCACTGAATAGGTAAGAGAAATCTAATTTGAAGGAAAGCTTCTCTGTGTATTTTACTTAGTAGATCCAATCACCAAACAACCAAAGATCCTATGCAAGAACACATAGTCAAACAATGCTTGTTTATCTAGACATCAGTTAAAATTTCAGTTGGATCCCAATACATACCTACGTGATGAAATTCCTAGCAGCCATCTATAACAACGGATGCATCACTTTTCCTTTCACTGATGCACCAATTTACCACATGTATTAGGTACTTTCTAAGGAGAGGACAGAACTATTGCGGTGGGAAGGAAAGAGAGCATTAAGAGGAAAGAGGCCATGAGGTAAAAACTAGATCGGTCAAAATATCAATCAATTACCTAGAAGAAGAGCGGCCAGTACCACCACTTCTCCTTGGCCAACAACAGCAGGCGTAGCCCCGACAGCGGTCTGTTGATGATTTTTGGCTTCCTTGAACCCTCATCTATCCTTACAGAAGCGGTGCATCCAAATAAATTCCAGAATAAAAAGAAAAAATATATTTGGGGAGGAGTTGCGGCCAGAAATTGAGGATAGGGTATGGCTGGGAGATCGTGACTGGAGTTTCAGAGATGTTGGATGATAGAGAAAAGGTGTGCGCTAAAAGGGATAAATTAGGAGTGTTCTCCATGCCCAAAGAAATCGGGAGCGGGGGAGAGGGGTCGAAGACCAGGGAGAAATTGGGAGAGAAAGTTTTCCCAACAAAATCAGATGAGGGGGGAGACATGCAACAGACTGAGCGAGCATGCGATATCCGAAGAAATTGGGAGATGGGAGAGCGGTCTCTGATGGGAGCAGGTTTGTGAGGGAGAAATTGGGAGCGGCGTCGCGCTCCCGCCAGAGGAAGAAAGCGGGAGACAGGGGAAGGGGATTGAGGTTGCAGACCGATAAGTGAGAGAGAGGCATACCGATGACTATTCGGAGACACATTTTTTTTTATATAATGTTATTTCTCTTCCACGGTATTTATTGCGTGGATAAAAAGGGTGGTGGTTTGCGGTACATTCGTGTAGTTCTCTTCATATTTTCGTATCTTAGCAAAGAAAAAAGAAGTGATGTATGAGTTCTTCAACATTGATAAATCTTCTACCTATTATAATGTAAATTTATTCGTCTTAACTAAGAAAATAATCTACTGTGTGGTTGCATTTCTCTTCAACCATGAACTTTTAATGATTTTTGAAAGAAAATCCACATAGTTCTTTTTGTTTTTTTTGCACATTGAAAATACATATATAAAAAAAGTGTTTCCATGTCCTTTTGGGCCCAAATGTGTAAGTGGCTTTTCATCTTGAACTCCAGGAGACGTTTGATCACCTTCAATTGGCACCCCTAAAGGAAATGAAATTTCTCAACGAAGTGAAAATTCCCCTAGACTCTCAACCTGTGATGTGCAACTCTTGCGACGCCTTGATCACATCATTGTACCTTAAGCGTAATAAAACTCACGTGAAGATATGAAAAGATCAGTCACTATTAAGCGAGGTGGCGAGGGAGATAAGATTGCGGCGCAGGTAGTTGTTCAAGTTGGCGAAGCCCCGGTAAAAGAAAAAGAGGAGGATCTTAAAGAAGAGGTGTAGGAGAAGGAAACACCTATTGCATGAGAATATAGAGAAAGGCAAAACCGAAGGTCTTACAAGACCGCATGAGATGACATCTTCATGAACAAGACGAAAGAGAGAATCACAACAATATACCCCGTCACACCATAAGCCCAAATCCTTGTTCTCGGGGTCAAGGCCGTCCGACGCGCATTGTAGGATGATCGCTCCCTATGTTTTGCCCTCTTAATGAAATCCTTCAACTCTTTGAAAAGATGGATTCTCTATAAACTATACTCGCAGTAGTGGAAGATGAGCATCCCGAGCTCAGTGTTCTGTTCTATAGATTACATTACATGTTTTATTGTTGTATATTGTCTACTGTCTAGTATATATTGTATATTATGCAATATACAACATATTGAGCATATTTTTTTCATTCTCAAAACATCTCAATACGTGACATGTTTTTCAGAATCAACACACTCGAAGATTTGTCAAGGCTTCGTAGGTTGTTGTGAAATATCTCAACTTAAGGATGGAAAGTTTAGAATTTCTTCCATTTAACTATGAGTTTATACCGTTAATCTATGAATTTCTTGGGAAATAGCATCGAACACATATCGTGTCCCAATGTAGAGCAATCCGATCACAATATAAGAAGTGCGAAAAAAGTTCTCTTAACTACAGATGAGAATCGAACCAGGCTGGTCCGATCAGATTCATGTCCCGCCCTGCATAACCTGATTCAGATCCGATCTATGCAATTTACATGGGTGCATCATGTCTAAAATTTTGACCCAGATTTTATATGTGTTTGATCAGAGTCAAGATAAACCCAAACCCGAAAACCCAGATATTCAGATTAATTATTATGTACATGTGTATATGTAACCACATATGACATCTTTTGTAAGATTCATTTGAATACAAACTTTCAAAATTATATTTGATTAATATATATTTATTCACTTATATTAATTAGACTATAAGAGCAATGTATTAGAGTAAATCTAAGATATGCACATTCATTTTGTATGTAACGTGCTCATTACAATTTCTACAAATTAAATCTAAAAGATTAAATTTATACTACTTACATGTACCACAAATTACCTCAGTTGGGACATTACTAGACCATTAATTGAAATACAAATGTGAATATTTTATTCAAAGTTAATAGTAAAAAAACTCATTCACATAAATAAATGGGCTATGAGAGTTTAAATGTGTATGATCTACATTCTTTGTGTTTCATCCATTGAATTTATATAACTATTTGTAAGTGTATTAGTTTCTCTAATGATACGTATCAATTACATGTACCTAGTGGAATACATTTCAAAATATATGTTAATAATTTATCTCACGTATATGTTAAAAATATCTTCATTTACTATGTTATTTGGGCCAACCCGAATCTGACCCATATTATGTGAGCCGACAATGGACCAAGTTTTAAATATTATTCGAGTCTAAACCCGTCCTGAAATCAAGTTAGAAATATAGATTTGGGCTAAACTTGTCAAAACCCAGAGTAACCCAACTCGATGCTCATCCCAACTCTTAACAAGCAGTATGCACTGGGTTGTACTAGTTATTGAGAGTTGAGGGTACCAATTTACGGTTGCAGCCCTTATCAGGAGCCACTGGTTCGTCGTTTTCCGTTTCCGATTTTACAGAAACACATATCCGGTATCGGGGGAGCCACTCGTTGTTTGTCTTGCCATTTGAGGGTCATAAAACATGAGATCTGAAAGTAGGAATAAATGGATTGTAAGAGATTTTGCACGTGATAAGAACCTATGCCTAAATCGAACAATGGAACCAATAAATACATGCCGAAACAGCGCCAAGTGCGATTGCCGCCCGCGCACAAATCCAACATGGTACATGGCCCCATTTCCCTCCTCTGTTAGGACGACAAAGGAGGTTTATCAGCTTTATAATTTAAGTGATGCCTTCCTCCTCTCTTAGTCGAGAGGAGTATACAAGTAACAAATGTATAACTTCCTTCTTCTACTATTAGTCGAGAGGAGTATACAAGTAACAAATGTATAACTTCCTTCTTCTACTATTAGTGGGTCGACACACCATGATTTCCGGTGGCCCCTCGACTTCTCTCCCTCCCATACCTACCTGCCCACCGTACTCCTCTCGCTCTCCTATCAAATGAAAATTGAGCTATTTTTAAACCCACGGGCTCCCTCCGGACTTCCCCAACTCTCTCATTCCACTAGATCAAGATCACCAACAAGGAGATTTAGAAACCCTAAAGGAAGCCAAATGAAACCCTAGGAGCTTCCACTAAGAAGATCGCCTTCTTCTTCTTCCTTAGACTTGTCCTCCATAGTAGAACAGAGAGGGAATGAGTTTCTTAGCAGGAAGGAAGTGGTAGAGAGCAAAAGTTTTTTTGGGGGGCTTAAGGATAAGTATATTAAGCTTGGAGGATAAGGTTGAGAAGAAGCATAAGGTGTACAAGCAGCTGTCCATGTGTCCATGGCTTAAAGTTTCCATGGACGAGTAGGCAGCAAGTTCACCAGTTATTGGGTACTATTGGGCCATCGGCTGATGGTCTCCCAGGATAGCCATCACCTGATGGTCGAAGGTACCCATTATTTATTCATGGTTTAGGTCAATAGGTGGTTAAACCATCGATTGATCATGTCTATAAGTGAACCATAGGTTCAAGTGAACCAAACCAACATGAACCATCAACCTAGAGACTTCTAGTGATGATCATCGACTATTACCAACATTTGATGATGATGGTTTCTGACCTAACAGTAGTACCATCATTTGATAGCCTTCAAGGTGGCTCATCCATAGGGGGGGTAAACCCTAATTCAACATGGAAAGGAATCTCCTCCAAACCAAGGTACAATTAAGAACCCCATGGCCCGACAAGATCAATAATGATAAAAAAAATATATAAGAAACATAGTTGATGTGGAAAATTGCAAAGATAAACTCTCAATTGGGTAAATTGCATAAAATCTCAAAATGTACATAAAATTGCATTACTTGCTCAAATAGTGTCCAAATTGGACCAAATTTGAAACTTAAGCTCGTATTATGATTAAAAAGAATATCATAAGGTTTTATTAAAGTTATAATAATTAAATTATGGTAATTAAGCTTGTTCAAAACTTTAAGCAAGTTCAGGGGCCTTACAATTTGTCCCTCCTACTGGAGTTTGATATCCTGACCACTTGATAAGAGAGACTGAGAAATGCATGGCCATGCTCATGAGAGTCAATATATGATATCGATCCCACATATATTCTATAAAGTCTATTCTAGTTCAAGGAACATGGATTGAAAGTTAAAGAGGATGACTATTTCATGCCTTGAGTTCAATCTGGATATCAGAGTTGAAGGAACCATACAATCACTGTAACACAAATCATAGATTGTAGGTTGAAGTTGTTCATAAACTTTCTAATTATTTGGATAACAATAATTTCTTGCTAGATACCACTTGTTGCTTGTGATATCATAAATTAGTAATAAACATTCACTACCAACATAACTAGGGTCACACACAAAGGATACACCTGGAATTAGGGGTGAGCATTTGGTTAATTCAGTCAGTTACAGTTAATTCAGTTCGGTTAAATGGTTAATTTGTGGTTTGAGATTTTAACCATTAACCTAACCAAATTGAGCTGGTTAATTCGGTTATTGTCCAATCAGTCAATGGTTAATTCGATCGGTTAATTTGGTTAACCAAATAACACTCGTATAATAATATTATTTGAAATACTCATAGAATTTGAGATAATTGTTATATTATAGTAGTATTTTTGTTAATTTAATTCTATATGACTCGTAAAAAATGATTACTATATATATGGGGAAGTATTTTGAAATAAAAGTACAACTATATATGTATATATGCATGTGTAGGATATTATTTATGAAGAAATTCTGACTATTTGATTAATTCATTTAACCAAACCAAAAATATCTTTAATCGTAAAATTAACCATTTAACTGATTAACTGAAATAAATTAACCAAATTAACTGAATTAACCAAATTGACCCAATAAAATTAAACATTCGGAATTAACCGTTCAATTAATCGGTTATTAACCAAATTCTGCTCACCCCTACCTGGAATATGAGCTTATTCATGAATGGTGTTTAACTTGATTAATAAAATGTTAGGTATTCAATTTAAATAATGATGGTTGGATATTGACTGACGGGACTGTGAACCGACCGGTTCAAGTGTTAAACTGATCGATTCAAGCTTTGGGTCAATTTGAACCAAGATTGGAAATGAGGACTGTAAAACAACCAGTTCAACAACTAAATCAGTACATGTTCTGAAGTGACCATTCGGTTGATCAATATGATTGAATTAAAGATTGATGGTGATGTCATGTTATGCATTAATCGAATATTATTTTCCTTTATAATTGTGATTGTAAAACATTGTGAAATAACAAGTTCAAGAGTTGAACCAATTGGCTCACATGTGAACTGACTGGTTTAGTAGTGAACCGACTAGTTCAACATTCACAATGTCTGGAAAATTTATGAAATTTCATCTATTCAACTCCCACTCAGACTAGAAGTCCTAATCCTGACCCTCCTATAAATAGAGGAGTAGTGGAGGTATACCTGCCAAATTGGATCAAAATCTGCGGGCACCCACAGAACGACCAGTTTAAGTTGGGTTTGGGTGAAGGAAATTTCCACCCTCTGAAAATCACCCAAACCCATACCCACCCATTTATATAGTGGGTTTCACGGGTGACACGTGGGCACTTGCGGATGACCCAACTAAATGAAGTCAATATATATATATATATATATATATATATATATCTGTGTGTGTGTGTGTGTGCGCACATACATACATACATATTATACACAAGCACCTATTAAGAGATGCACACCATTTTCCACAAGTTAAATATTTACCATTACTTGTAGCAATTGTATTCTCTTTATGTTTGCAATAGACAACAACAAGTACTTATCAATTTTGGAATGTGTAATATTAAATGAAAAGAATAAATTTTACTTTTTGTGATACTTTGTGTATGAAAACTATATCGGTCTTTACCTAATTTAGATAGAAATACAATAGCTAGCTAGATACTATTTTTTTTACTTTTAATTTGGTATAAACATTAGTAAAAAATTAATCGATTAGTTTGACATCAAACATAGTAGTTGACTGGTTGCTTTACACTATATTTGACATCCAAATATAGTTATGACATGTTGTAATTATTTTTTTTGTGGTAAGGGAAGGAACTAGCAACTTATTGTTTATTGAACTCATTTTATATGGGCACCCACGGGAAACCCACTGGGTCGGGTTTTGGTGTGCTTTTCTTCCACCCATTTAGAATTGTATCTTTTTGACCCACACCCGTGAGACCTGCACCCGCAACGACCCAACCCAAACCCACCCAACCCACCCGTTTGACAGGTCTAAGGGGAGGCCTTCCAAAGATACAATAATAAACTCTGACAATTGTTGTCTTCTCACAGTTGTGGTGACGTGAGAACCCGAACAAGTTCTACCGTCAAAGGGAGGGATAGCAAGGGAGAGGCAATTGAGAGAGCAAGTCTGCACTAACACACTGACTAGAAGGGACAACTCATTCTTATTTGTTCATCCAGAATGACAAGAGTCCTCAGTGGTCCATGTAGAATACTACAGAGGCAAGGATGTCATTGCCACCCGCTAGTAGGATGCAGTCAATCGCCGTCTGTGGTGTTCAGCCAAGAGGCCGATGCTAACAAGTGTTCAGGTGCATCTTGCAGAAACGTACACACTGCAATAAAGGATTGTTGCTAGACTTTCTCTAAGACCAAGTACTTGCAACCCTCTTTTCCATTACATAATTTTTGACGTGCTCTACTGTTCTAAGGGGAATATGAAAGTAAATTTTTTATTTCTGTTTTTGTATATGATGTCATATTTTCCAACAATAGGTATGTCTAATAGATAAGTTGAAGGATGTGATTTAAAAAAAGAAGCCGATTATTACACCAATACGCAACTGGATGATCATTTTCCTATTTCTTCCTCTTATGTTGTTATCTCTCATATAAAGAAGAAATTATATTTTACTATATTATATTACATTAAATGACTCTATATTACGATATACTATGTCATACTATATTATGTATTGAATTATATAATGTAATATTATTTAATGCAACATCTTATTTATATAAATCACATTATACACTTTTTATTATATATTATATTTTACATGTTACATAATGTACATCATATCAAGCATTTGTTTTATAATATTCAATTAATTTTTAAATTATGTGATATACTCTTTCAATCCACCTATGCCTATCATATTCAAGACATTTTTAGCATTTGTCAAGACTTAATCAATGTTATGAAGTATAGTAACTAGATTGGAGAACTTTTGAGTTTTCAGTTTTAGTTAACTATAAATTTCTTAGGGATGCTTGATATGTTAATGCCATATACGCTATGATTGGATCTGAATAAGATGTTTTGAATAGAAACGCTAGTATATTATGCCACCACCCTTGCTAGACGATCGTCTTCATGCTTCACACCGTAGGTGTTGTTATGTCTAGCATAAAGAAGAAAAAACGGTGATATATGGGTTCTTAAATGTGGAGGAAATGTTCTACCTACTTTCATGTAGATTCCATTGTCTTAGCTAACAAAATAATCTAATGTAGGGTTGCATATCTCTTCAACTGTTAACTTTTAACGATTTTTGGAAGATTTTTTTTTTCAACCCGTGAAAAGAGATTTGTATGTCCATAGATTTCTTAGAGATGCCTTGATAGATTAATACCATATAGGATGAGATTTCAATCAAGACTATTACGCCACCGACCCCACCAACTGATGATCTTTTTATTCCATCCATGCATGTTGTTGTATTACTCTCACAAAAAAGAGATGACAAAAGAATGTCTTTCGGAGGGGAAAGAAAATAGATAAAAACGTGAGCGAGATGTGGAAGAAATTAATTTTTGAAAAAGTATACACATCTATAAAACCGGACATTAATATTGTATAGATTGATGCTATGCGGTTTAACTACTACAGTAACGCCATTTGCAGTAGCATTCTACGGTCACTAGAATTATATTTCGAGGAGGTTTCGGAATTGCATATTGGGTTTGGTTTGGCACTGGGCTGTACTTGTAGTAGTAGTTATTGAGAGTTGAGTGAGGGTAACAACTTGCGATTGCGGCCCTCACGGCAAGCCACTCGTTCGTCAGAAACACGGATCCGGTATCGGGGGGAACCACTCGTTGTTTGTTTTGCCGTTTGCGGGTCACAAAACATGAGATCCGGTATCGCGGGTTAGAAAGTAGGATTGCAAGAGATTTGACATGTGATAAGAACCTAAGCCTAAGCCGAACAACCGAACCAATAAGGACGCGCCTTAGCAGCGCCAAGTGCGGTCGCCGCCCGCGCACAAATCCAACCAACATGGTACTGGGCCCCACTTTTCTCCTCTGTAAGGAGGTTTACCGGCTTCATAATTTAAGCCCTGCTTGCCTCTCTCCGGCCAAGACGAGTAGTGACCAACGTATAACTTACTTCTTCTTCTATTAGTGGGTCGGCGCACCACGATTTCCGGCGGCCCCTCGACCTCCCTCCCATACCTGCCTGCCCACCCTCCTTACTCCTCACTCCGGGACTGTTTTTAAACCCGCGGGCTCCCCCCTCGGGACTCTCTCATCCCACTAGCTCTGTCTGTGACTCCTCCTCCTATCCTTGGAGTCAAGAAGGACCAGCAGATTGCTTGCTATCCATTCTATCTCGCTTCCTTCCGTGCGCTGCTCGGCTCCTCCTCAGACGCTCAACTACCTCTCTTCCCTTCCCCCAATTCCAAACCTAGCTTAGGCGTATCACAGGCCAGCACCGGAGGAGTAACAGCATGGCGGTAAGCGTCTCAGCGGCAGCCGGCACTAGCGCCGTCGTAACGGCCATCACATCAGGCATCCACCGCCGCCTATTGTGCCGGGAGCTTCAGAAGCGGCATTTCCCCTTCTCCCCGCTGTCGCGAGTCCCCTCAATCGTCCACCTCGCACTCTCCGACGGCATCGCTATGCGGGCGGTTCCCTGTGGCAGGAATCGGAGCCACCTGACGGCCGTGTGCTACGCCGTGCAAGAAAGGGCAACGGAGACGGAATCCCTTGGATCTGAAGGCATCCGTGGTGCCAGCGGCGACGACGACATCGAGGCGGAACCCTTGCGGCAGGAGGACCGGCCTGCCGTGGTGTTAGGCACCGGCATCTCCAACCGCGTTGAGGAGAGGCTCGCGAGGAAGAAATCCGAGAGGCGGACCTACCTCGTTGCCGCAATCATGTCCAGCCTCGGCATCACCTCCATGGCCGCCGCGGCCGTGTACTACCGCTTCGCCTGGCAAATGGAGGTAATAAGATTTGAGAACTCGGTGCGCGCTAGGTGTATGCTGTTTTTGTTGTGTGGCTCCAAATCAGGCCACGCACCAGGCTTCCCTGTCTAGTGTTTTGCTGTAGCGGAAGGCTGTTTTGCTCAGTTTCTCTTTGTTTACTCTTTTCTTTTCCCGTTTCTGACTCTAAAAAAACAAAAAAATATTAGGGGCGTGAGATCCCGATGTCGGAACTGGTGGGTACCTTCGCGCTGGCCATCGGAGCAGCGGTAAGTCAGCACAGCCCAGTCTGCTCCAGTTTTATTAGTATTATTATTATTGAACGACTGGCTCGTCAGTGAGTCGATGCTATACTGTTTTATTGCCTTGCAACAACTGCAACGAACGCAACCACTAAACAATACAAACACCAATCAAGCAGGTTGGGATGGAGTTCTGGGCTCGCTGGGCGCACCGTTCCTTATGGCACGCCTCACTCTGGAACATGCACGAGTCGCATCACCGGCCGAGGGAAGGCCCATTTGAGCTCAACGACGTCTTCGCAATCGTAAACGCCGTCCCGGCCATCGGGCTCATGTCTTACGGGTTCTTCCACCAGGGGCTCGTACCGGGACTGTGCTTCGGAGCAGTAAGTTGTTGAACATGTTTGTTTTTGTTGTGTTTTCCAAATTGTTTATCATTAGCACAGCATCATCTATCCTTCCCGTCACCGCCCGCATCCCCATCTGTCTACAACCGCCCCATGTATATGCATCCGGACATGCAGCCTCATGCTGACGCGTCTTCTTCTTACAGGGCCTTGGGATTACCCTGTTTGGCATGGCCTACATGTTCGTCCATGACGGCCTCGTCCACCGCCGATTCCCCGTCGGACCCATAGCAAACGTGCCTTACTTCCGCCGGGTTGCGGCAGCGCACCAGGTAACGCTTCTGGTATTTTTATATTTATTAAATATAGTATGTACCATAATCAATGACATTATTAACAACCATCAATAATTTGCACAGATACACCACACCGAGAAGTTCGACGGTGTCCCTTACGGCCTCTTCTTGGGACCCAGGGTCAGTATTCATCATACCTAACGATCTCATTACAACCGTATCAGATTTGGTTGCTAGCCTTGTTGTAAAGTGTTTCTGTGGACAGGAATTGGAAGAGGTTGGTGGGTTGGACGAGCTTGAAAAGGAGATCGGCCGAAGGATCAAGTTGGGCTCCAGAACCTCCTCATAGGCAAGACACCCACCACACACTCACGCTCGCTTCGCTGCTACTCGGTGGGGTTACAAGTTTTGAGGCTCTCGTCCACCACTGCTTCACAAAGGAGGACAGGCTACTTTTTTTTTCTTCTGATTTTTTTCTTTCTAGGCTTGGTTGTGGCCTGTAGAAAAAAAATGTGATACTACAAAAAAGGTTGGGGATGGGAAGGTATGTGAGGTGTCGCCGCGTTGGCGTCACATTGGTGGGGTGGTCCTCATACCATCTCGCTCATCAGTTCCCTCGGGGGAGGTTCTTGTATAGCAGCACCACGTGATCCTTGTAATCTGTCTATCTCTAGTCAGGATTATTAACATTTTGAATTACCAAAAACAGCATACAGCCTTGAGACTGACGAATCAACCATCAGATACATCACAAACACATTCATCATCATTGATTGCAAGATTTGGCATCGTCAATCTGAGATTGCTCATTGGTTGCGTCATCAGCAACCCACTAGCGGATTATTTTCCTCGATTGATTGCGTGCGTTGTTGCCATGCTGTGGCCCGATGCTAGGTTCCTTCAGATCTGAGAACACACAAAGGGGGGAGAGAATAATCTCCCCGATATTAACAAGTCTAATATCACGTTTTTTTAATATATAAAATATGTTTCCTTACAACATAAAAACATGGGTTGCTAAAAATATTCACTTCTGAACATATTACAACACATATAAACTTTTAAGTAAAAGTACAACTAAACTAAATGCCAAACAATCATAAGGCCGTCAAAAGGTTAATCGTAGGTAGTCACACAGACAAGAATGTTGGTCAAAGCAAAATTGAAACAAATCCACTTTTGTATGCCAAATCCAAATTCCGCAGTTCTCTATACTTAGTTCAATTATATTTTATATAGATATACGATTGATGCATTCAAAATTGCATATACTTGCTATGGTAAGTTATTATAATTTGATTAATTTAAGTACTTACATAATTTTATGTTCTTAGCATATCCAAGTTTGCCAACTCGTAACTGAGTTTAACTTGAACTCACATCAACATCTAGGAACACAACTAATTTGGATTAACAATATCCAAACCAGAATCCAGTTTCTTCGCCGAGACAAACAGGCCGGTGTCCATGGGTTAAGACAATATAGTACATAATGCCAACAAATCGATGCCAACTCATTAACGATTGTCTTTTTCTCTAATAAAGTATCTATTTTCATTTCGAAACAACTACATACTTTCAGAGAAGGTTGTAGATGCCATCATAAATGGCCTACACACAGAGTGAGACTAAATACTCTACCAAGGAGGAAGGTGTAATGAGAGATCAAGAGGAGAGCTATAGGGAGAAGGGTGATGACAAACGACTAGAGCCCCCTCCCACAAACTTAGAGACAATGGTGATTCACCTAGTGTTACTATCGTTCAAGATGTATAAAACCATTATAAAATTGCTTGATTTCTAGAAAAATGAGGACGCGCCATTTAGAAAGTAAGCAAAAGAGAAGAAAAACACATTTTATCAAATATTAATGCAAAAGATACATGAGAGGAAAAGTAATTAATTGTCCATGAATACTTTTTAATTATAAGGGTTGATATCACAAACATTATATCACTTTTTAGGCAATAGTTATAGAAATCATTAATTTTTTATTATATCTTTGATGAATAAATAAATAGCCATTATTCAATGACTTCTTTATTTATTTAATTCAAATTTATTTCCAAGTTTGAAGTAAAACAATAATGTACTTCTATTCTACATAAATTATACAAACAAAAAGTTAGCGGTGCTGTAAAATTGATTTTGAGTTCGTTTTTGGATAGGAAAAGCATCTGGGTTGATGCAAAACTATATGAACCAAGAATTGATCCACAACCACACCCGGTTGTGTAATACTAAACAAGGACATGTTGACGTAACAGTTATACATTTACATTGTCCATATTTTTATGACGAGTAAACCATTCCATTCATATGTATCTAATATGTCTATTTGAGATTGATTTCAGGTATTAGGTACATGAAAATGATCAATCCAATCAAGTTTCCACTTGATCAAATACAAGCTAAAGTCAAAGCAAATGAACTTTTGTGGAAATAATCCTAAATGGCTTAGGACAATTAGTAATCATTTGCATTGATGTTATGACTTATAATTAAGATGAAAAAAAAATTAAGAGCACTTAATTCGAACGTTTAAGCACTTCAACGACGATTTTCAATTTGCATCACAAGCACTCTATTCGGCTGAGTTTCCATCTTAGAAACTCGACCGACACCTAGGATATGTCTTGAAAATTGCTAGGTTCGGTCGAGTTTGTCCCAAGTCAAACTCGACCAAAACCCTACACTTACAAAGTGATTGTAAGCCATCAGTCAAGTTTAATCCATGATAAACTGGAACGACAACTCAAAACTAGTTTGTCGAATAATACAATTAGTTGAGTACCTTTATTGAAACTTGACTGACTGTAGTGTACAAAATGAGCATAAAAAGTGATTCTAATCGTTTCAGTATTGCAAACATAAAAAATAGATCCATTGCAACACCCTAGATGACTAGAATTCATTCCCAAGTGCTTCTAGTGGCTAGTGAACATCCCCAACTATAAATACAGACCCTTGAGCTTCATCCCAAGTTTGCCTCTCATACTCCCACCAGTACAAAAATGATATATAACGTCACATTTGATGGTGTCGGTTATACATAAAAAACCGACGCCATAGTACAACGACATCGGCTAATAATACAACCGTCACCATATGTGAAGTCTTGTCAATTTAGAAAAGACATGAGTACCACTTTTACTTTAATATCGGTGTCTTTTCAAAGAAACCAATGTCTAAAATTACTCGTGAAATACACATTTTTAGGGGAATCCAAAACCGACGAAACATGTTTTGTGCAATATCCCCACAATAAAATTTATCCCTCATTAGTCGTCGGTTGTTGCAAAAAACCGACGACTAATTACCCTTCGCGAGACAAAATTTATCCCCTCATTAGTCGTTGATTTTTGATAAATAACTGACGACTAGGTTTTTGCGCACCTTGTCCCCACAAAAATATTTTTCCCAGCAATTTGCTTCTTGGTCATCATTTTTTGTTGGGCAACTGACAACTATGGTCCTAATACAAAAACAATTTTTTTTGTTTCGATATATGAATAGACGTCAGTTGTTATATCTAGAACTAATGACTAAAACCTTAACCGGGTGCAATTTTTTTTAATTTGCACTTAGTTGTCAATTTTTCACATGTGACCGATGACTATTAGTATCAGGCATCAATTTTTGTAACAACCGACGACTATATGTTACTTAATAGCACCCGCACAAAATAAACTCTTCCCCATTCTCTGTTTCATCGTGGTTCAGGGTCACTCTGCGAAATAGGGTCTCACAATTTTCCCCTCACCGACCGTCATTGTTCCTCACCGGCTGCCGCTCTTCCTCTAGCCATCACCGCTGATGTTGCTTTGCGTCCGGAGCTTGGGAGGGTGCTGTAGCAGCCACTACTATCCGCTGTCGCCTCTCTGCCTCCACCGGCACTGCTATGCCTTGACCGCCTCCAACTGTTGAGTTGTTTGCCGCCGCCACTCTGTCTCCACCATCGTCCAACCTGCACCACCACTCTAGCCACCACCGCTTCATCCTGCCGACACAACCACCTCCACCTCTGCCCCCCGCCGCCGTCGTAGCATGATCCACCCCACCATTATAGTGAGTGGTTAATCAGAAGTACATTTTGATTGATTAGGGTTAATGATGCATGAAGGAACTTAATTAATTAGATTTGCAATTAGTTTCTCTATTGTTAGCGATTGATTTAATTTAGTTCAATAATTGTTCGTCAAGAGTGTGTAGTTAACTAATATTGATTAATTATGGTTAATGATGTATGAATGAACTTAATTAATTAGATTTTTAATTAGTTTCTTCGTTGTGAGTGATTGATTTAATTTAGTTCAATAATTGCTCATCAAGAATGTGTAGTTGACTAATATTGATTAATTAGGGTTATTGATGTATGAATGAACTTAATTTTTAGATTTGCAATTAGTTTCTCTGTTGTTAGTGATTGATTGAATTTAGTTCAATAATTGCTCGTAAAGAATGTGTAGGTTACTAATATTGATTAATTAGGGTTAATGATGCATGAATGAACTTAATTAATTAGATTTACAATTAGTTTCTCTGTTGTGAGTGACTGATTTAATTTAGTTCAATAATTGCTCGTCAAGAATGTGTAGTTGATTAATATTGATTAATAGGGTTAACGATAAATGAATGAATTTAATTAATTAGATTTACAATTTGTTTCTCTGTTGTGAGTGATTGATTTAATTTAGTTCAATAATTGCTAGTCAAGAATGTATAGTTGACTAATATTGATTAATAGGGTTAACGATGCATGAATGAACTTAATTAATTAGATTTGTAATTAGTTTATCTATTATTAGTGATTGATTTATTTTAGTTCATTAATTGCTTGCCAAGAATGTGTAGTTGACTAATATTGATTAATTATGGTTAATGATGCATGAATGAACTTAATTAATTAGATTTGCACTTAGTTTCTTTGTTGTAGTAATTGATTTAATGTAGTTCAATAATTGCTCGTCAAGAATGCATAGTTGATTAATATTGATTAATTAGGGTTAATGATGCATGAATGAATTTAATTAATTAATATTACTTTATTTATCTCTTGTTAGTGATTGATATAACTTAGAGTAGTTTGTTCAATAATTGCTCTGCAAGATTGTATTGATTAATTAGGGTTAATGATGCATGAATGAACTTACCCAAATGGAAGAATGAATTGAATTAAATGATGTTACATAAAAGCTAGGATATGAATGATGAAACTATGATCTTAGGTATAAGAATGAAAACATATATACATGTATTTAGCTGTCCTGGAAACCAGTATGAGATTTACTCATTAAGAGTAAATATTGGATAGTCTCTGATTTGGGACTATTCTAGAACACTTAATCTCACTTAGGATGTAAGTGTGTAATGTATATTCAATTTTCAAGATGTTTCGTCTGTACTTCCCCGTTTGTTCTATAAGTATGTATGTTGGTGGACATTTGCCTATATACATCAGCTGCCGAAATTTTCTTGAAAACGAAATACACATTATACACTTACTAGTGAGATTAGGTGTTTAAGAATGGGATAGGTGGTACACACATTCCTTATAAACCTTAATCTTTTAACCCTAAACTTTAAATCCTTAACTTAATATGTAAACCCTAAACCCTAATACTTATTTCCTCTTTGATCATAGAATCGATAGATCATGGATGTCCATTCCAAATCATTGCGCCCCAAAGTTTATTATTGGTCTTGATCATTTTATTAGATTTGTGGAGGAACATAGGAAAAAACCTGGAGATAGGTTCTATTATTCATGTAGGCATTGTGGTAAAAACTTGAAAGTCAGTACTAGTGACGAAATCAAAAGCCATGTCATGTGCAATGGGATTGTACAAGGCTATATATAATGGTACTGGCATGGAGAGATTTGAAACCTAAGATCAGTAGATGTCAATAGCAGTGCTTGTGTTAAATACGAAATTGCCACCGATGATGTAGATGTGGACGAATTGATTCTGATAGACATTGTTAATGTGATGTTGGATAATTATGGGGTAGAGCACACTGATCCACCTTCCTTGTTTAGGAACATTGTGCATGACGCTGAGAAACCATTATACACAGGTTGTACCAAGTTAACGAAGCTGAACACTATGTTGAGATTGTATAATCTGAAGGCTAACAATAGATGGAGCGATAAAAGCTTCACATTATTGTTGTCTTTGTTGAAAGAAATTCTTCCTGAAGGAAACGAGCTTCTAATCTCAACATACGAGTTAAAGAAAATCTTATTCCCAATGGGAACGGAGGCTAAGAAGATACATGCATGCCCGAATGATTTTTTATTATTTCAAAAGGACTATGTGGATTTGAAAGATTGTCCAAAATGTGGGGTGTGAAGGTATAAAGTGATGACTTCGGGGAAGTCCAAAACTAGCTCTCTTGCCAAGGTGATGTGGCATCGACCTATAATACCAAAGTTTCAACGGTTGCTTTCCAATTCGATAGATGCAAAGAATTTAAGGTGGCATGTAGAGGTTGAAAAAAAATAGTGATGGGATCCTACAACATGCGTATGATTCCCCAAAGTGGAAGAAGATTGATTTATTGTACCCTAAATTTGGTGAAGATGTCAGGAATCTAAGGCTTGGGCTTTGTAGCACTTGGTCAGTTATGCTTGTTATATACAATCTTCCTCCCTGGTTGTGTATGAAAAGTAAATATGTTATGCTATCGTTGTTGATATCAGGCCCTAAACAACTTGGAAATGATATTGATGTTTATCTTGAACCTCTGATTGATGACTTAAAGAAACTCTGGTGTAAGGGTGTGATGACCTATGATTCTTCACGTAGAGAGACATTTCATTTACATGCTATGTTGTTTAGCACTATTAATGACTTTCCAACATATGGGAATTTGTCTGGATACAATGTAAAAGGATCCAATTCATGCCCTATATGTGAAGAGAACAATGATTCGATACGAATAAAACATGGCGGCAAGACTGTATATCTTGGTCATCAAAGGTTTCTTCCAAAATTCCATCTGTATCAAAGGTTGCGCAAAGCATTCAATGGATGAAATAAGGAACGGAGTGCGCCTAAACCTATAACAGGGGAGGTTGTTTATAAAAGAGTAAAAGACTTTATCAATGAATTTGGTAAGAGATCACAATGTTGTTGACTCAAGGTCAATGTTGACTCACGTCTAAATTGACTAAACCCGTGTTTTGATGATGACTAACCATTCCACATATTGGTGTCTAATGTCTCTACTTGAGTGATTTCAAATTAGGTATAGACACACTCCAAATGCCCTAACTTGCACATCTCAAATTGGAGAAAAGACAAGTCAAAGTCAATACAAGTGCACATTTTTGTAATATGATGTAAATCCATTAGAATCATGTTGTAAATCACTTGTAATGATTGTATGACTTGTAATTAAGCTTAGAAAAATATCAGGAGCACTTAGATTGAATATTAGAGCACTTTAGATGCAACTTTGAAAATTGATTACAGGCACTTTGTCGGTCGAGTTTTCCATCCTGAAAACTCGACCGATCATCCTTGATCAATTTTCTGAAGATTGCATCGGTCGAGTTGTGTTTACATAAAACTCGACTGATGGAGTAACTGACCAAATCAATTTTCATTGGTCGGCCGAGTTTCCTCAGGACAAACTCGACCGATAGTCTGAATATCGGCTTTGTTTTTTACTCTATCGATCGAGTTACCCTTATAGAAACTCGACCGATTGCACTGTACAGAAAAGTGCAGAAAAGTGTTTCTAGCCGTTGTGGAGTTGCAACAAGTGAAAATAGATTCGTTGCAAGCCACAAAATGGCTAGTTTTCATTCACAAGTGTTCCCAAAGGCTAAGAAGCATCCCCAGCTATAAATAGGACCCCTTGGGCTTTATTCCAAGGTTGAGCATTCATTGCAAACTCTATGTGAGGCTCCTATTCTATAGTTGAGTGCTTCCTACAGCCTCCTCTCTCTCTCTCTAAGAGTAATCACTTGCTACATCCATTAGAGTGAGTAGGAAATCTATAAGAGAGCTAGTCCTACATGTATATCTTGTGAGGCTCTCACTTCCACCATCTCCATTTCTTTCATTTCAATCATGAAGATGAAGGTTCTCTCTCTTGTCCAAGAGAGGTGAAGAAGAACAAGGGAAGGAGTCCCTTGGTGAAGATCAAGGATGAAGACTTGGAGCTAGAGTGGGTAAGCCCTTGGTGAAGGCAGAAGACTCATTGCTCAAGTAGGTAAGTCCTTGATGGAAGCTTCTCCGAGTGAAGGTGAAGTCAAAAGCTGAAGATCCAAGAAGAGTGGGTGATCCCTGCAAGGCTGAAGACTTGTGCAATAGTGGGTAAGTCCTTGGAGAAGGCTGAAGACTCTTGCAAAGTGGGTAAGTCCTTGGTAAGGTTGAAGACTCTTTGTATTGGATATGTAATTCTTTTGTTTGGTCATGCATTATATGTCTTATGAATGAATATAAGAGTGCAATAGTTTGGAAGTCCTAGAGGTTGACCTCTCTAGTCAAGTGGACTGACACACTTCTAGTTTGAAGTGTGGAACCACTCTAAATAGCTTGTCTAATTGGTGCATGTTCAATCTCTCTCTCCCTTGCTATGTATGTTTTAGTTGCACTCAAATTACCTATTTAGCAACGTTATCTTGTCATATATCTTGAAGGTTTAATGAGTTTTGTTTAAGTGCTTTCAGCTCTATTCACCCCTTTCTAGAGAATCTAATCACCCATCTAGGATCCAGTAATTGGTATCAGAGTGGGTCTTCTCCAAACATACTTCAACAAGTAGGAGAAGATGGGTGACTACCTAGGAGGGAGATTCTCGACCAGCCTTCCAATCTTTGATGGGAGCAATTTCCTCTATTGGAGAAGAAGGCTTCAATTCTACATCCAAGGATCAAGTATTGAGATGTGGCAAATGGTGAACAACTCATACATGCTACCAAAGATAAGGATTGAAGAATGAGACGAAGATACCTTGAAGAAAGCAACCTTGAATGCTAGAGCCATGCACATCGTCTATGTCTCCATGACCCCCACCGAGTTCAACTAGATTTCTTCATGTGAAACAACCTATGAGGTATGGAGAAAGCTTTGCATCACTTATGAAGGGACAAATCAAGTGAAGGAAAGAAAAATCTAAATGCTCAAAGGGCTGCTTGAGAACTTCAAGATGGGAAAGGAGGAGAGCATAGCCAACATGTACTCAAGGCTCAACACCATTTTGAATGGTCTTGCTATTCTAGGACATCCTATGTCAAGTGGAGAGATCAACTCAAAGATCCGTAGAATTCTTCCCAAGCGGTGGGAACCCAAGGTGACTTCCATTGAAGAAGCAAGGTCTCTTAGGGATATTCCTATTGAAGAGCTCATTGGAAATCTACAAGCACATGAAGCTACACTTGACAAGAGGGAGGAAGTAGAAAGACAACAGAAGAAAGAGCTAAAGAGAATGAAGAAGGCTGAAATGAAGGCTCAAATTGAAGCTATCATGGAACAAGTCTCTCCATCCTCTCAAGATAAAGAAGATGCCATGTACTCTAAGGGTAAACTCTACAAAGGCAAGTCCTCCTCCATCCGGTGCTTCACATGTGGAAAGAAGGGTCACTACAAGGAAGATTGCCCATAAGGCAAAAAGACCCATCTTCACAAGAAGAAGAAGGAGAAATGGCACTCAAGCTCAAGTGGCTCCTCCAACTCAAGTTCAAGTGAAGATTCAAGTGAAGGATCAAGGTCAAGCTCTAGTGATGAAGGAGAATGCCATTTTGCTCTTATAGCATCAACAAGTGAAGACTCAAGTGAGGTAAATCTAAACTCTTTAGATAAAGAATCTTTGATTGCTATTATTCATGATATTTGTGCCCCTCTTAAGTCTTCTAAAAGGAAAAAGAAAAAGCTTGCTAAAATTGTTGATAATTTGCATGTAGAACTAGATGATCTTGAACATGCTAATTCTTACTTGCTTGATGATACAAATGATTGTCTTAGCCAAGTAGATTCTCTTAAACTTGAAAATGCTAGTTTTCTTGATAAGATTAGATTTCTAGAAGCTCAACCTCTCATGCCTTGTTCTAGTGAAGAGCATACTTTAATTGTTTATTCTCTCATTCATAACATTGATGTTCTTAAATATGAAAACAAGGACAAAGACTTTGTTTCGCAAGAATTAGAAATAGAAAATGCCTCCTTGCTTGCTAGAATCAATCTGCATGAATCTTGTTCTAGTTCTACTAGTAGAGAGAATGATGTTGATGCTCTTCATATTGATAGAGATTCTTATTTAACAAAATTTCTTTGCTTAGAAAATGATTTTACGGATGCTAGAGATAATATTAATCAATTGTTTTCTATTATTGCTTCTCTTAAGCATGATAATGATAGTTTGAGATCCTATTTGCAAAGATTCTTAGTTGGTTAAAAGAGTCTTAATGACATCCTGCACCATACCACTAAACAAATTGGTAGACATGGTTTAGGGTATGATAGTAGTCAAGCGAACAACAAAGATAAATGACCTCCAATATTCCATGGAGAATCCTCTAGTTCCAAGACTATGGGCACATGCAACTATTGCAATGAAATCAGTCATTATTCTACTTGTTGTCCTTTTAGGAAAGCACCCAAAAGCAATCGGATTTGGGTTGCTAAACTAACCCCTCCAGACCAAAAAACATGATTGGGGACCATTTCATCTTTCTTCTTGTAGGTACTTGCAAATGGATTGACTTGTGCTATTGAATTGCAAATTTACTTCTTAATCCACATGAAAGAAGAAAGATGAGATGTGTATGAGGTGAAAACAAGTGGAAAAGGAATGGTAAGCACAAAGGTAATGTTTTTCTTGCTTATAACCAATCCTAACTTGTTTTGTCAAGTTCGTATGCACTTTACATATGGTTTTTGAGTCAAAAGTGGTATTTTATGTTTCTCTTCACACCTTTGCTCAAAATCTATTTCTAATGCTTCTATAGTGCATTACTAACTTGCGTAGACATGTTTGGATATGTTTTGTATATTTAGCATGCCTCTATATATGTTTTTATGAAATATATGTGATTTTTGACAGTTGCTCTGTCGGTCGAGTTTACCCTGCTTGAAACTCGACCGATAGGCGCCAATGGGTGTTTCCAGCAGTTGTCATCGGTCGAGTTGTCAATGCACAGAACTCGACCGATAACACTGTGCACATAATATAAATTTGGCTTATTGAGTGAGAATTTCCCTCTCAACTAGATTTTCTCAACCAATAGCCTTATTCTTTGGCACTCTCATTTGGTACCTTTATATGTGCATATTGCCATGTTCTAAATTGCCTATCTTGCTCACAACTCTATCTCTCTAATTCCTCTAAATTGGTATATCTATATCTTGCAATTACTTTCTTTGAGTTGTTTTGCAGGTTTTGATGATGACCTCTTTGGATGTCTTGGTTGTGTCTCAAATTGCTTCCGTTGTGCTCTAACTTGCTACATATATCTAAGTGTATATCTTGTTTTGATACAACCTTGAGGTTTATAAGGATAATCATCTTATGGTAAGGATGCATATCTAGTGAGTTATATCCTTTCATGCTTCTAAAATTGCATATCTCTTTTTTTGGATATATCTCTACATATACTCATAGCTTGTTTTATCTTGTGTATCTTTTGGTATCTCTTGCTATAATCTAGATCCTACTAGTAGTCCTAACTTGTGATATCATCTACTAGTAGTTCATATACATGTAGTTCTAACCTTGTTTACATTTGGCATCTTTGCTCATCTATATGCTATGCTTGTATCTTGTCTCATACATGCTCAAGATTGTTCCTTGAATTGCATATCTACTATCTTGAGTTGCTTGCATAACATTCTGATGCATGGTACATAGATCTACATTATATGTAGAAATTGGAGATTTGTTTTTGATTTTATGCAGATTTTGCTCTAGTTTCAGTTTTTGGTGCAAGACTTGTGTTTTTAATGCAAAAACAACCTTCTGAGCAAGATTCATTGCTTAGCGATGAGTTCTGATGACTTTTGGTAAAATTCCGTCATTTTGAGGGCCAAAATTGCGATTTATTATTTTTCTGCAACACTTTATCTTGCTTTTTGGGTTGTTCAAGTATATGTTTTAAATTGTTTTTCTTTCTATGCTTGGACAAGCCCCTATATGTGCTCTTCTACTCTCCTTATATATTTGTGTCATCTCCTTTCTCTTTAACAAGTAATGTTTCTTATTTCTTCATAACCCCACTTTTTGAAATGACAAAGGGGGAGAAAGGTATGTCTTCTTTTAAAAAGAGGAAGAAGGCATGTCTTACATGAAGGAGAGAAGTATGTTCATGTAAAGGGAGAAGGTAAATGGGAGAAGACATATATGTGTAGAACATACATGAGTAGAAGACATAGTATTCTATAAATGTTATGAAAGCTAACCATGCAGGAGAAATAGCATCAATTGAGGGGGAGTATGAGAACTCCACTAGCATCAATTGAGGGGGAGCATATGAACTCCATTCTATTGAAACCCCTAGGTTTCTCCAAAGGTATGACTTTACTTTAATGCTTTCAATACATTTATGGAATGGTTTGCCATCTTCAAAAAGGGGGAGATTGTTGACTCAAGGTCAATTAGGTTAATGTTGACTCACGTCTAAATTGACTAAACCCATGTTTTGATGATGACTAACCATTCCACATATTGGTGTCTAATGTCTCTACTTGAGTGATTTCAGATTAGGTATAGACACACTCCAAATGCCCTAACTTGCGCATCTCAAATTGGAGAAAAGACAAGTCAAAGTCAATACAAGTGCACATTTTTGTAATATGATGTAAATCCATTAGAATCATGTTGTAAATCACTTGTAATGATTGTATGACTTGTAATTAAGCTTAGAAAAATATTAGGAACACTTAGATCGAATATTAGAGAACTTTAGATGCAACTTTGAAAATTGATTACAGGCACTTTGTTGGTCGAGTTTCCCAGCCTGAAAACCCGACCGATCATCCTTGATCAATTTTCTGAAGATTGCATCGGTCGAGTTGTGTTTACACAGAACTCGACCGATGGAGTAACTAACCAAATTGATTTTCATCGGTCGGTCGAGTTTCCTCAGGACAAACTCGACCGATAGTCTGAATATCGGCTTTGTCTTTTACTCTATCGGCCGAGTTACCCTTATAGAAACTCGACCGATTGCATTGTATGGAAAAGTGTTTCTAGCCGTCGTGGAGTTGCAACAAGTGAAAATAGATTCGTTGCAAGCCACAAAATGGCTAGTTTTCATTCACAAGTGTTCCCAAAGGCTAAGAAGCATCCCCAGCTATAAATAGGACCCCTTGGGCTTTATTCCAAGGTTGAGCATTCATTGCAAACTCTATGTGAGGCTCCTATTCTATAGTTGAGTGATTCCTACAGCCTCCTCTCTCTCTCTCTCTAAGAGTAATCACTTGCTACATCCATTAGAGTGAGTAGGAAATCTATAAGAGAGATAGTCCTACATGTATATCTTGTGAGGCTTTCACTTCCACCATCTCCATTTCTTTCATTTCAATCATGAAGATGAAGGTTCTCTCTCTTGTCCAAGAGAGGTGAAGAAGAACAAGGGAAGGAGTCCCTTGGTGAAGATCAAGGCTGAAGACTTGGAGCTAGAGTGGGTAAGCCCTTGGTGAAGGCAGAAGACTCATTGCTCAAGTAGGTAAGTCCTTGATGGAAGCTTCTCCGAGTGAAGGTGAAGTCAAAAGCTGAAGATCCAAGAAGAGTGGGTGATCCCTGTAAGGCTGAAGACTTGTGCAATAGTGGGTAAGTCCTTGGAGAAGGCTGAAGACTCTTGCAAAGTGGGTAAGTCCTTGGTAAGGTTGAAGACTCTTTGTATTGGATATGTAATTCTTTTGTTTGGTCATGCATTATATGTCTTATGAATGAATATAAGAGTGCAATAGTTTGGAAGTCCTAGAGGTTGACCTCTCTAGGCAAGTGGACTGACACACTTCTAGGTTGAAGTGTGGAACCACTCTAAATAGCTTGTCTAATTGGTGCATGTTCAATCTCTCTCTCCCTTGCTATGTATGTTTTAGTTGCACTCAAATTACCTATTTAGCAACGTTATCTTGTCATATATCTTGAAGGTTTAGTGACCTTTGTTTAAGTGCTTTCAGCTCTATTCACCCCTCTCTAGAGCATCTAATCACCCATCTAGGATCCAGTAATTGGTATCAGAGTGGGTCTTCTCCAAGCATACTTCAACAAGTAGGAGAAGATGGGTGACTACCTAGGAGGGAGATTCTCGACCAGCCTTCCAATCTTTGATGGGAGCAATTTCCTCTATTGGAGAAGAAGGCTTCAATTCTACATCCAAGGATCAAGTATTGAGATGTGGAAAATGGTGAACAACTCATACATGCTACCAAAGATAAGGATTGAAGAATGGGACGAAGATACCTTGAAGAAAGCAACCTTGAATGCTAGAGCCATGCACATCCTCTATGTCTCCATGACCCCCTCCGAGTTCAACTAGATTTCTTCATGTGAAACAACCTATGAGGTATGGAGAAAGCTTTGCATCACTTATGAAGGGACAAATCAAGTGAAGGAAAGCAAAATCTAAATGCTCAAAGGGATGCTTGAGAACTTCAAGATGGGAAAGGAGGAGAGCATAGCCAACATGTACTCAAGGCTCAACACCATTTTGAATGGTCTTGCTATTCTAGGACATCCTATGTCTAGTGGAGAGATCAACTCAAAGATCCGTAGAATTCTTCCCAAGCGGTGGGAACCCAAGGTGACTTCCATTGAAGAAGAAAGGTCTCTTAGGGATATTCCTATTGAAGAGCTCATTGGAAATCTACAAGCACATGAAGATACACTTGACAAGAGGGAGGAAGTAGAAAGACAACAGAAGAAAGAGCTAAAGAGAATGAAGAAGGCTGAAATGAAGGCTCAAATTGAAGCTATCATGGAACAAGTCTCTCCATCCTCTCAAGCTAAAGAAGATGCCATGTACTCTAAGGGTAAACTCTACAAAGGCAAGTCCTCCTCCATCCGGTGCTTCACATGTGGAAAGAAGGGTCACTACAAGGAAGATTGCCCATAAGGCAAAAAGACCCATCTTCACAAGAAGAAGAAGGAGAAATGGCACTCAAGCTCAAGTGGCTCCTCCAACTCAAGTTCAAGTGAAGATTCAAGTGAAGGATCAAGCTCAAGCTCTAGTGATGAAGGAGAATGCCATTTTGATCTTATAGCATCAACAAGTGAAGACTCAAGTGAGGTAAATCTAAACTCTTTAGATAAAGAATCTTTGATTGCTATTATTCATGATATTTGTGCCTCTCTTAAGTCTTCTAAAAGGAAAAAGAAAAAGCTTGCTAAAATTGTTGATAATTTGCATTTAGATATAGATGATCTTCAACATGCTAATTCTTACTTTCTTGATGATACAAATGATTGTCTTAGCCAAGTAGATTCTCTTAAACTTGAAAATGCTAGTTTTCTCGATAAGATTAGATTTCTAGAAGCTCAACCTCTCATGCCTTGTTCTAGTGAAGAGCATACTTTAATTGTTTATTCTCTCATGCATAACATTTATGTTCTTAAATATGAAAACAAGGACAAAGACTTTGTTTCGCAAGAATTAGAAACAGAAAATGCCTCCTTGCTTGCTAGAATCAATGTGCATGAATCTTGTTCTAGTTCTACTAGTAGAGAGAATGATGTTGATGCTCTTCATATTGATAGAGATTCTTATTTAACAAAATTTCTTTGCTTAGAAAATGATTTTACGGATGCTAGAGATAATATTAATCAATTGTCTTCTATTATTGCTTCTCTTAAGCATGATAATGATAGTTTGAGATCCTATTTGCAAAGATTCTTAGTTGGTAAAAAGAGTCTTAATGACATCCTGCACCATACCACTAAACAAATTGGTAGACATGGTTTAGGGTATGATAGTAGTCAAGCGAACAACAAAGATAAATGACCTCCAATATTCCATGGAGAATCCTCTAGTTCCAAGACTATGGGCACATGCAACTATTGCAATGAAATCGGTCATTATTCTACTTGTTGTCCTTTTAGGAAAGCACCCAAAAGCAATCGGATTTGGGTTGCTAAACTAACCCCTCCAGACCAAAAAACATGATTGGAGACCATTTCATCTTTCTTCTTGTAGGTACTTGCAAATGGATTGACTTGAGCTATTGAATTGCAAATTTACTTCTTAATCCACATGAAAGAAGAAAGGTGAGATGTGTATGAGGTGAAAACAAGTGGAAAAGGAATTGTAAGCACAAAGGTAATGTTTTTCTTGCTTATAACCAATCCTAACTTGTTTTGTCAAGTTTGTGTGCACTATACATATGGTTTTTGAGTCAAAAGTGGTATTTTATGTTTCTCTTCACACCTTTGCTCAAAAACTATTTCTAATGCTTCTATAGTGCATTACTAACTTGCTTAGACATGTTTGGATATGTTTTGTATATTTAGCATGCCTCTATATATGTTTTTATGAAATATATGTGATTTTTGACAGTTGCTCTGTCGGTCGAGTTTACCCTGCTTGAAACTCGACCGATAGGCGCCAATGGGTGTTTCCAGCAGTTGTCATCGGTCAAGTTGTCAATGCACAGAACTCGACCGATAACACTGTGAACATAATATAAATTTGGCTTATTGAGTGAGAATTTCCCTCTCAACTAGATTTTCTCAACCAATAGCCTTATTCTTTGGCACTCTCATTTGGTACCTTTATATGTGCATATTGCCATGTTCTAAATTGCCTATCTTGCTCACAACTCTATCTCTCTAATTCCTCTAAATTGGTATATCTATATCTTGCAATTACTTTCTTTGAGTTGTTTTGCAGGTTTTGATGATGACCTCTTTGGATGTCTTGGTTGTGTCTCAAATTGCTTCCGTTGTGCTCTAACTTGCTACATATATCTAAGTGTATATCTTGTTTTGATACAACCTTGAGGTTTATAAGGATAATCATCTTATGGTAAGGATGCATATCTAGTGAGTTATATCCTTTCATGCTTCTAAAATTGCATATCTCTTTTTTTGGATATATCTCTACATATACTCATAGCTTGTTTTATCTTGTGTATATTTTGGTATCTCTTGCTATAATCTAGATCCTACTAGTAGTCCTAACTTGTGATACCATCTACTAGTAGTTCATATACATGTAGTTCTAACCTTGTTTACATTTGGCATCTTTGCTCATCTATATGCTATGCTTGTATCTTGTCTCATACATGCTCAAGATTGTTCCTTGAATTGCATATCTACTATCTTGAGTTGCTTGCATAACATTCTGATGCATGGTACATAGATCTACATTATATGTAGAAATTGGAGATTTTTTTTTGATTTTATGCAGATTTTGCTCTAGTTTCAGTTTTTGGTGCAAGACTTGTGTTTTTCATGCAAAAACAACCTTCTGAGCAAAACTCATTGCTTAGCGATGAGCTCTGATGACTTTTGGTCAAATTCCGTCATCTTGAGGGTCAAAATTGCGATTTATTATTTTTCTGCAACACTTTATCTTGCTTTTTGGGTTGTTCAAGTATATGTTTTAACTTGTTTTTCTTTCTATGCTTGGACAAGCCCCTATATGTGCTCTTCTACTCTCCTTATATATTTGCGTCATCTCCTTTCTCTTTAACAAGTAATGTTTCTTATTTCTTCATAACCCCACTTTTTGAAATGACAAAGGGGGAGAAAGGTATGTCTTCTTTTAAAAAGAGGAAGAAGGCATGTCTTACATGAAGGAGAGAAGTATGTTCATGTAAAGGGAGAAGGTAAATGGGAGAAGACATATATGTGTAGAACATACATGAGTAGAAGACATAGTATTCTATAAATGTTATGAAAGCTAACCATGCAGGAGAAATAGCATCAATTGAGGGGGAGTATGAGAACTCCACTAGCATCAATTGAGGGGGAGCATATGAACTACATTCTATTGAAACCCCTAGGTTTCTCCAAAGGTATGACTTTACTTTAATGCTTTCAATACATTTATGGAATGGTTTGCCATCTTCAAAAAGGGGGAGATTGTTGATTCAAGGTCAATTAGGTTAATGTTGACTCACGTCTAAATTGACTAAACCCGTGTTTTGATGATGACTAACTATTCCACATATTGGTGTCTAATGTCTCTACTTGAGTGATTTCAGATTAGGTATAGACACACTCCAAATGCCCTAACTTGCGCATCTCAAATTGGAGAAAAGACAAGTCAAAGTCAATACAAGTGCACATTTTTGTAATATGATGTAAATCCATTAGAATCATGTTGTAAATCACTTGTAATGATTGTATGACTTGTAATTAAGCTTAGAAAAATATCAGGAACACTTAGATCGAATATTAGAGCACTTTAGATGCAACTTTGAAAATTGATTACAGGCACTTTGTTGGTCGAGTTTCCCAGCCTGAAAACTCGACCGATCATCCTTGATCAATTTTCTGAAGATTGCATCGGTCGAGTTGTGTTTACACAGAACTCGACCGATGGAGTAACTAACCAAATCGATTTTCATCGGTCGGTCGAGTTTCCTCAGGACAAACTCGACCGATAGTCTAAATATCGGCTTTGTCTTTTACTCTATCGGCCGAGTTACCCTTATAGAAACTCGACCGATTGCATTGTATGGAAAAGTGTTTCTAGCCGTTGTGGAGTTGCAACAAGTGAAAATAGATTCGTTGCAAGCCACAAAATGGCTAGTTTTCATTCACAAGTGTTCCCAAAGGCTAAGAAGCATCCCCAGCTATAAATAGGACCCCTTGGGCTTTATTCCAAGGTTGAGCATTCATTGCAAACTCTATGTGAGGCTCTTATTCTATAGTTGAGTGCTTCCTACAGCCTCCTCTCTCTCTCTCTCTAAGAGTAATCACTTGCTACATCCATTAGAGTGAGTAGGAAATCTATAAGAGAGCTAGTCCTACATGTATATCTTGTGAGGCTTTCACTTCCACCATCTCCATTTCTTTCATTTCAATCATGAAGATGAAGATTCTCTCTCTTGTCCAAGAGAGGTGAAGAAGAACAAGGGAAGGAGTCCCTTGGTGAAGATCAAGGCTGAAGACTTGGAGCTAGAGTGGGTAAGCCCTTGGTGAAGGCAGAAGACTCATTGCTCAAGTAGGTAAGTCCTTGATGGAAGCTTCTCCGAGTGAAGGTGAAGTCAAAAGCTGAAGATCTAAGAAGAGTGGGTGATCCCTGCAAGGCTAAAGACTTGTGCAATAGTGGGTAAGTCCTTGGAGAAGGCTGAAGACTCTTGCAAAGTGGGTAAGTCCTTGGTAAGGTTGAAGACTCTTTGTATTGGATATGTAAGTCTTTTGTTTGGTCATGCATTATATGTCTTATGAATGAATATAAGAGTGCAATAGATTGGAAGTCCTAGAGGTTGACCTCTCTAGGCAAGTGGACTGACACACTTCTAGTTTGAAGTGTGGAACCACTCTAAATAGCTTGTCTAATTGGTGCATGTTCAATCTCTCTCTCCCTTGCTATGTATGTTTTAGTTGCACTCAAATTACCTATTTAGCAACCTTATCTTGTCATATATCTTGAAGGTTTAATGAGTTTTGTTTAAGTGCTTTCAGCTCTATTCACCCCTCTCTAGAGCATCTAATCACCCATCTAGGATCCAGTAATTGGTATCAGAGTGGGTCTTCTCCAAGCATACTTCAACAAGTAGGAGAAGATGGGTGACTACCTAGGAGGCAGATTCTCGACCAGCCTTCCAATCTTTGATGGGAGCAATTTCCTCTATTGGAGAAGAAGGCTTCAATTCTACATCCAAGGATCAAGTATTGAGATGTGGCAAATGGTGAACAACTCATACATGCTACCAAAGATAAGGATTGAAGAATGGGACGAAGATACCTTGAAGAAAGAAACCTTGAATGCTAGAGCCATGCACATCCTCTATGTCTCCATGACCCCCACCGAGTTCAACTAGATTTCTTCATGTGAAACAACCTATGAGGTATGGAGAAAGCTTTGCATCACTTATGAAGAGACAAATCAAGTGAAGGAAGGCAAAATCTAAATGCTCAAAGGGCTGCTTGAGAACTTCAAGATGGGAAAGGAGGAGAGCATAGCCAACATGTACTCAAGGCTCAACACCATTTTGAATGGTCTTGCTATTCTAGGACATCCTATGTCTAGTGGAGAGATCAACTCAAAGATCCGTAGAATTCTTCCCAAGCGGTGGGAACCCAAGGTGACTTCCATTGAAGAAGCAAGGTCTCTTAGGGATATTCCTATTGAAGAGCTCATTGGAAATCTACAAGCACATGAAGATACACTTAACAAGAGGGAGGAAGTAGAAAGACAACAGAAGAAAGAGCTAAAGAGAATGAAGAAGGCTGAAATGAAGGCTCAAATTGAAGCTATCATGGAACAAGTCTCTCCATCCTCTCAAGCTATAGAAGATGCCATGTACTCTAAGGGTAAACTCTACAAAGGCAAGTCCTCCTCCATCCGGTGCTTTACATGTGGAAAGAAGGGTCACTACAAGGAAGATTGCCCATAAGGCAAAAAGACCCATCTTCACAAGAAGAAGAAGGAGAAATGGCACTCAAGCTCAAGTGGCTCCTCCAACTCAAGTTCAAGTGAAGATTCAAGTGAAGGATCAAGGTCAAGCTCTAGTGATGAAGGAGAATGCCATTTTGCTCTTATAGCATCAACAAGTGAAGACTCAAGTGAGGTAAATCTAAACTCTTTAGATAAAGAATCTTTGATTGCTATTATTCATGATATTTGTGCCTCTCTTAAGTCTTCTAAAAGGAAAAAGAAAAAGCTTGCTAAAATTGTTGATAATTTTCATGTAGAACTAGATGATATTGAACATGCTAATTCTTACTTGCTTGATGATACAAATGATTGTCTTAGACAAGTAGATTCTCTTAAACTTGAAAATGCTAGTTTTCTTGATAAGATTAGATTTCTAGAAGCTCAACCTCTCATGCCTTGTTCTAGTGAAGAGCATACTTTAATTTTTTATTCTCTCATGCATAACATTGATGTTCTTAAATATGAAAACAAGGACAAAGACTTTGTTTCGCAAGAATTAGAAACAGAAAATGCCTCCTTGCTTGCTAGAATCAATGTGCATGAATCTTGTTCTAGTTCTACTAGTAGAGAGAATGAAGTTGATTCTCTTCATATTGATAGAGATTCTTATTTAACAAAATTTCTTTGCTTAGAAAATGATTTTACGGATGCTAGAGATAATATTAATCAATTGTCTTCTATTATTGCTTCTCTTAAGCATGATAATGATAGTTTGAGATCCTATTTGCAAAGATTCTTAGTTGGTAAAAAGAGTCTTAATGACATCCTGCACCATACCACTAAACAAATTGGTAGACATGGTTTAGGGTATGATAGTAGTCAAGCGAACAACAAAGATAAATGACCTCCAATATTCCATGGAGAATCCTCTAGTTCCAAGACTATGGGCACATGCAACTATTGCAATGAAATCGGTCATTATTCTACTTGTTGTCCTTTTAGGAAAGCACCCAAAAACAATCGGATTTGGGTTGCTAAACTAACCCCTCCAGACCAAAAAACATGATTGGGGACCATTTCATCTTTCTTCTTGTAGGTACTTGCAAATGGATTGACTTGAGCTATTGAATTGCAAATTTACTTCTTAATCCACATGAAAGAAGAAAGGTGAGATGTGTATGAGGTGAAAACAAGTGGAAAAGGAATGGTAAGCACAAAGGTAATGTTTTTCTTGCTTATAACCAATCCTAACTTGTTTTGTCAAGTTCATGTGCACTATACATATGGTTTTTGAGTCAAAAGTGGTATTTTATGTTTCTCTTCACACCTTTGCTCAAAAACTATTTCTAATGCTTCTATAGTGCATTACTAACTTGCTTAGACATGTTTGGATATGTTTTGTATATTTAGCATGCCTCTATATATGTTTTTATGAAATATATGTGATTTTTGACAGTTGCTCTGTCGGTCGAGTTTACCCTGCTTGAAACTCGACCGATAGGCGCCAATGGGTGTTTCCAGCAGTTGTCATCGGTCGAGTTGTCAATGCACAGAACTCGACCGATAACATTGTGCACATAATATAAATTTGGCTTATTGAGTGAGAATTTCCCTCTCAACTAAATTTTCTCAACCAATAGCCTTATTCTTTGTCACTCTCATTTGGTACCTTTATATGTGCATATTGCCATGTTCTAAATTGCCTATCTTGCTCACAACTCTATCTCTCGAATTCCTCTAAATTGGTATATCTATATCTTGCATTTACTTTCTTTGAGTTGTTTTGCAGGTTTTGATGATGACCTCTTTGGATGTCTTGGTTGTGTCTCAAATTGCTTCTGTTGTGCTCTAACTTGCTACATATATCTAAGTGTATATCTTGTTTTGATACAACCTTGAGGTTTATAAGGATAATCATCTTATGGTAAGGATGCATATCTAGTGAGTTATATCCTTTCATGCTTCTAAAATTGCATATCTCTTTTTTTGGATATATCTCTACATATACTCATAGCTTGTTTTATCTTGTGTATCTTTTGGTATCTCTTGCTATAATCTAGATCCTACTAGTAGTCCTAACTTGTGATATCATCTACTAGTAGTTCATATACATGTAGTTCTAACCTTGTTTACATTTTGCATCTTTTCTCATCTATATGCTATGCTTGTATCTTGTCTCATACATGTTCAAGATTGTTCCTTGAATTGCATATCTACTATCTTGAGTTGCTTGCATAACATTCTGATGCATGGTACATAGATCTACATTATATGTAGAAATTGGAGATTTTTTTTTGATTTTATGCAGATTTTTCTCTAGTTTCAGTTTTTGGTGCAAGACTTGTATTTTTCATGCAAAAACAACCTTCTGAGCAAGACTCATTGCTTAGCGATGAGCTCTGATGACTTTTGGTCAAATTCTGTCATCTTGAGGGTCAAAATTGCGATTTATTATTTTTCTGCAACACTTTATCTTTTTTTTGGGTTGTTCAAGTATATGTTTTAACTTGTTTTTCTTTCTATGCTTGGACAAGCCCCTATATGTGCTCTTCTACTCTCCTTATATATTTGCGTCATCTCCTTTCTCTTTAACAAGTAATGTTTCTTATTTCTTCATAACCCCACTTTTTGAAATGACAAAGGGGGAGAAAGGTATGTCTTCTTTTAAAAAGAGGAAGAAGGCATGTCTTACATGAAGGAGAGAAGTATGTTCATGTAAAGGGAGAAGGTAAATGGGAGAAGACATATATGTGTAGAACATACATGAGTAGAAGACATAGTATTCTATAAATGTTATGAAAGCTAACCATGCAGGAGAAATAGCATCAATTGAGGGGGAGTATGAGAACTCCACTAGCATCAATTGAGGGGGAGCATATGAACTCCATTCTATTGAAACCCCTAGGTTTCTCCAAAGGTATGACTTTACTTTAATGCTTTCAATACATTTATGGAATGGTTTGCCATCTTCAAAAAGGGGGAGATTGTTGACTCAAGGTCAATTAGGTTAATGTTGACTCACGTCTAAATTGACTAAACCCGTGTTTTGATGATGACTAACCATTCCACATATTGGTGTCTAATGTCTCTACTTGAGTGATTTCAGATTAGGTATAGACACACTCCAAATGCCCTAACTTGCGCATCTCAAATTGGAGAAAAGACAAGTCAAAGTCAATACAAGTGCACATTTTTGTAATATGATGTAAATCCATTAGAATCATGTTGTAAATCACTTGTAATGATTGTATGACTTGTAATTAAGCTTAGAAAAATATCAGGAACACTTAGATCGAATATTAGAGCACTTTAGATGCAACTTTGAAAATTGATTACAGGCACTTTGTTGGTCGAGTTTCCCAGCCTGAAAACTCGACCGATCATCCTTGATCAATTTTCTGAAGATTGCATCGGTCGAGTTGTGTTTACAAAGAACTCGACCGATGGAGTAACTAACCAAATCGATTTTCATCGGTCGGTCGAGTTTCCTCAAGACAAACTCGACCGATAGTCTGAATATCGGCTTTGTCTTTTACTCTATCGGTCGAGTTACCCTTATAGAAACTCAACCGATTGCATTGTATGGAAAAGTGTTTCTAGCCGTTGTGGAGTTGCAACAAGTGAAAATAGATTCGTTGCAAGCCACAAAATGGCTAGTTTTCATTCACAAGTGTTCCCAAAGGCTAAGAAGCATCCCCAGCTATAAATAGGACCCCTTGGGCTTTATTCCAAGGTTGAGCATTCATTGCAAACTCTATGTGAGGCTCCTATTCTATAGTTGAGTGCTTCCTACAGCCTCCTCTCTCTCTCTCTCTTTAAGAGTAATCACTTGCTACATCCATTAGAGTGAGTAGGAAATCTATAAGAGAGCTAGTCCAACATGTATATCTTGTGAGGCTCTCACTTCCACCATCTCCATTTCTTTCATTTCAATCATGAAGATGAAGGTTCTCTCTCTTGTCCAAGAGAGGTGAAGAAGAACAAGGGAAGGAGTCCCTTGGTGAAGATCAAGGCTGAAGACTTAGAGCTAGAGTGGGTAAGCCCTTGGTGAAGGCAGAAGACTCATTGCTCAAGTAGGTAAGTCCTTGATGGAAGCTTCTCCGAGTGAAGGTGAAGTCAAAAGCTGAAGATCCAAGAAGAGTGGGTGATCCCTGCAAGGCTTAAGACTTGTGCAATAGTGGGTAAGTCCTTGGAGAAGGCTGAAGACTCTTGCAAAGTGGGTAAGTCCTTGGTAAGGTTTTAGACTCTTTGTATTGGATATGTAAGTCTTTTGTTTGGTCATGCATTATATGTCTTATGAATGAATATAAGAGTGCAATAGTTTGGAAGTCCTAGAGGTTGACCTCTCTAGGCAAGTGGACTGACACACTTCTAGTTTGAAGTGTAGAACCACTCTAAATAGTTTGTCTAATTGGTGCATGTTCAATCTCTCTCTCCCTTGCTATGTATGTTTTAGTTGCACTCAAATTACCTATTTAGAAACCTTATCTTGTCATATATCTTGAAGGTTTAATGAGTTTTGTTTAAGTGCTTTCAGCTCTATTCACCACCCTCTAGAGAATCTAATCACCCATCTAGGATCCAGTAATTGGTATCAGAGTGGGTCTTCTCCAAGCATACTTCAACAAGTAGGAGAAGATGGGTGACTACCTAGGAGGGAGATTCTCGACCAGCCTTCCAATCTTTGATGGGAGCAATTTCCTCTATTGGAGAAGAAGGCTTCAATTCTACATCCAAGGATCAAGTATTGAGATGTGGAAAATGGTGAACAACTCATACATGCTACCAAAGATAAGGATTGAAGAATGGGACGAAGATACCTTGAAGAAAGAAACCTTGAATGCTAGAGCCATGCACATCCTCTATGTCTCCATGACCCCCACCGAGTTCAACTAGATTTCTTCATGTGAAACAACCTATGAGGTATGGAGAAATCTTTGCATCACTTATGAAGGGACAGATCAAGCGAAGGAAAGCAAAATCTAAATGCTCAAAGGGCTGCTTGAGAACTTCAAGATGGGAAAGGAGGAGAGCATAGCCAACATGTACTCAAGGCTCAACACCATTTTGAATGGTCTTGCTATTCTAGGACATCCTATGTCTAGTGGAGAGATCAACTCAAAGATCCGTAGAATTCTTCCCAAGCGGTGGGAACCCAAGGTGACTTCCATTGAAGAAGCAAGGTCTCTTAGGGATAAACCTATTGAAGAGCTCATTGGAAATCTACAAGCACATGAAGCTATACTTGACAAGAGGGAGGAAGTAGAAAGACAACAGAAGAAAGAGCTAAAGAGAATGAAGAAGGCTGAAATGAAGGCTCAAATTGAAGCTATCATGGAACAAGTCTCTCCATCCTCTCAAGCTAAAGAAGATGCCATATACTCTAAGGGTAAACTCTACAAAGGCAAGTCCTCCTCCATCCAGTGCTTCACATGTGGAAAGAAGGGTCACTACAAGGAAGATTGCCCATAAGGCAAAAAGACCCATCTTCACAAGAAGAAGAAGGAGAAATGGCACTCAAGCTCAAGTGGCTCCTCCAACTCAAGTTCAAGTGAAGATTCAAGTGAAGGATCAAGCTCAAGCTCTAGTGATGAAGGAGAATGCCATTTTGCTCTTATAGCATCAATAAGTGAAGACTCAAGTGAGGTAAATCTAAACTCTTTAGATAAAGAATCTTTGATTGCTATTATTCATGATATTTGTGCCTCTCTTAAGTCTTCTAAAAGGAAAAAGAAAAAGCTTGCTAAAATTGTTGATAATTTGCATGTAGAACTAGATGATCTTGAACATGCTAATTCTTACTTGCTTGATGATAAAAATGATTGTCTTAGCCAAGTAGATTCTCTTAAACTTGAAAATGCTAGTTTTCTTGATAAGATTAGATTTCTAGAAGCTCAACCTCTAATGCCTTGTTCTAGTGAAGAGCATACTTTAATTGTTTATTCTCTCGTGCATAACATTGATGTTCTTAAATATGAAAAAAAGGACAAAGACTTTGTTTTGCAAGAATTAGAAACAGAAAATGCCTCCTTGCTTGCTAGAATCAATGTGCATGAATCTTGTTCTAGTTCTACTAGTAGAGAGAATGATGTTGATGCTCTTCATATTGATAGAGATTCTTATTTAACTAAATCTCTTTTCTTAGAAAATGATCTTACAGATGCTAGAGATAATATTAATCAATTGTCTTCTACTATTGCTTCTCTTAAGCATGATAATGAAAGTTTGAGATCCTCTTTGCAAAGATTCTTAGTTGGTAAAAAGAGTCTTAATGACATCCTACACCATACCACTAAACAAATTGGTAGACATGGTTTAGGGTATGATAGTAGTCAAGGGAACAACAAAGATAAAGGACCTCCAATATTCCATGCACCCAGAAGTTGATGGTATCGAGATCATGTCAGAGCAAACCCAGAAAAGTAGAGGACCGCCGGTATCCGGGTGGGTCGATACCATCGACCCGTGTCGATGGTATCAACGCCGTCAGATCAGGTTAATCTACAGCTCGTGTCTAGTCATACGGTGGTGATGCTTTGGCGGCCTAAAGTGGTTCTTATACCTAAAAACGGTGGCTCTAAGCCATCGATCACGTCATTAGCTGCTGCACACGTCTCGAGGAGGAGAGAGGAAGAAGAACGGAGCCAGAGCTACACACTGTTTGTTTTGGAGACCGTAGAAGGAGTTTTCCACCACCAGAAGGTTGTAGAATGCTCATCCCATGTCGAGGAATGCCCAAATCTTCTCCTTTCAGGGGTTACTTCACATCTATCCACGTTTTCTCCATGTTTCTTCTTTCCTTCACAATGTTTTCTACTGAGATGAACATGTGGGCTAATCCCCTTTGTCTTTAGGACTGGGAGTAGCCCGGGTGACCGTTGTATGACAATTTCAACATAGTTTATCATAATTTGTCTATAAAATTCATGGTACGCTATCGTTTTCTCTTTTATATCATTGTTCTTGATCACCATAGTGATAATCCAATACCTTTAATTGCTTTTGACGAAGAATTAACAGTTGAAAAGAAACGATAATCACATTAATCAATAAATTCCTTGGAAAAGGTGATGTACGATTAATGGTGGGAACCTTTAGACCTAAATTTCATGCACCTTATCTAAGGCATAGGTTACTACTGACGTGGAACCAACTTAGGTTAAGGTAGTGAATTGTATCGTGGAAGCAAGCAATTCTAATTATAGGCCACTACCCGAATCAGGAGACATTTCATGGGAATTGTGTAAAATGAGTGCAACGAGAACCCGTGGTGAAACCACAATCCTAAAGATTCCATTGAAATTGATTAAACCAACCATTTAATCGATTGTTCCATTTTATTTTATTTTATTTTTCTTTTTCAAAACAATTCTCAAACTTTTAAAACCAGTGTAGCTAATCGTGAGTAGTTAGTAGTAGTCTACTGAGAATTCTGTGTCCCTGGGTTTGACTCAGGCCTCACAAGGCCTATATTACATTGATATGCACTTGCATTATATGCACGGTAAAATCGTGTCATGTTTTTGGCACTGTTGTCGGGGATATGGCAATTGTCGGCACTACAAGTGCTACAAGCGGCCACTCTAGGCTACTTTTTCTTTTCATTTGCAATTTTAATTTTTGAAATTAATCATCTATCTTTCACATTCTGCTTTCATCTAGCAATGTGCTTAATTAAATCCATGTGTAGCACAGACTACGCACAGTCATCATCACAAGTCCCATCTTCAGGATCAGACGATGAGGAAAACAACATCCAAAATCATCTTGAGGACATGGATTCAGATTCTGAACCAGAAGCAATGGCTGAAGAAAAAACAATATGGGAGAAGATCAAGGCTTCTTCCTCTTCTGCGTCAAAGGGGCCTATTAGAAGGTAGGTAATAAACATTCCTACATATAAAATTGATCCAGAACTGATTAATTTGGTCAAATCTCAAGCGTTTCATGGGCTGAAGAATGAAGATCCAATGGCCCACATAAGCACTTTCGTAGAGAACTATGATATGATAAAAATTGACCGGTTTCCATAGGAGGCACTTTACTTGAAGCTGTTTCCCAGCTCTCTGATAGGTCATGCACGATAATGGCTGCATAACCTTGATGATGAGATCGTGGAGACTTGGGATCAAATGATTGAGGTATTTTTCGAGCGATTTTTGTAACATCCCTGACCTGGGTTATGAACTAACCCTAGGTGTTTTGCGTAAAAATGTAATTAAATACTTGTGATTATCTTTTGGCATGTAATTAAGTTCCTGAGGAACATACATTTTCATTTTTGTCCTTTTTAAACAATGTTGTAGTATTGTTTTGTAATACATGAACTTATGTGCAAATTACCCAATTTAAGGGGTTAACTTGCAATTTACACATGTCGATACGTTCCTTTGATGTTGAGACATCATAAGAGTGAATGCGATGAAGTATGATGGATTTCCCAAGCCTGGGCACTGAGATGCAGCTTATGGGGCAATCCCTGTGCTTAAAACCCTAATTTTGGTGTAAAGTGCAATTTACCCAAAATATGGAGTGCAATTGGTAAAATATACCTTTTATAATATCTTTTATGACTTTTGACATCATTTAGAGTAATAATGATGAAAGGGGAACTTCATTTGAATAATCATAAAATAAGAAACACCTTTGTAATTGAATCACTAAGTTATAAGTATAGTAACCCTTGTATATATGCACCTTGGTGGTAAGTGGACCTTCTTTTCCTTTAGTTCTTGGTCTTAGAAGGAGTTTTGTCTTATATATAAGGATAAGGGACGTGTAAATAAGAAGGGAGGGACCTAGATGAGAAATAGAGAAATTAGATGTCCTTATGTTGAAGTTTCACCCAAAGATATATATACAACATTCCTTTGCAAACAAAGGAACATTTCCTCTTCTTTCTCACTTATCATCTTGCTCAAACCGACTAAGGAAGAGCTCTGGAGCAGAGGAGAACGACCAAGGAGAAGCTAGGTAAGCTTGGGTCATCTTCTTGCTCAAATTCATGGAGGAAAGTAGATTACAAGGTTGGTTTCATGGTTATCTTACTTAGTTCTTTCTTTCTAGCCGATCTTTCCCAACCTTTTCTTGGAGAAACACCTTTGGCTAACCTGTGGAGCTCAAGACGCCATTAAAGGCTTGAAGCTTGGAATCTTTGAGCTCTAGTAACAACCATAAGGCGGGTTTTATAACTCTAAACCTTTTTGCTTTCTTATGCATATACTTGTTCTTGCAATTAGTAGTTAGTTCTTCTTCTTCCCCATCTTTCCTTGCACTTTTGCAAACAAAACCATGAAGTAACCGACCTGTTTTAAGGTTGAAGATGATGGGCATGATTTCCTAGGCTACTTTATCAAACGACCTTGGACCAGTTGGTCTAAACGTTTTGCAAGACCGTTTGAAATCAAACGGTTTCATAACCGTTCGATTTCATGTGGTTTGCAAGACCATTTAGATTCAAACGGTCTCCAAGACCGTTTGGTAGGGTTGACCAGGTGAAGACCGTTTAGAGGTCTGTTGGAAACATGTTGAGTTAATTATCTACAAAGAATCATAGCCTAATTGCAAACCAATCACAAGTTGAAGGCACTTCAACCTTCTAAAATCTAATCGAGTTCAATTGCTGAATTTCAAGGACCAATCTTGTTGAACTTTAGGTTGAATGGACCAAACGGTCCCAAGACCATTTGGGGACCACTCAAACGGTCTCAAGACCTTTTGGTGACAACCCAAGACCGTTTGGAGGTCTAGGGTTAAGGTAATTTGATCAATTGAGGGTCCAAACACAATAGGTTGATGAATTGAATAAAAGTGTTGATTGTAGACCTAATTAGGGTTCAACCCTTATCAAATCGACTTGGATTTTGATGAAACTTTGGGCAAACGGTCTCAAGACCGTTTGGAGGGTATCCAAACGATCTCAAGACCGTTTGGGCCAAGTTGGGGCCCAATTGAGTGTCAATTGATGGGTTCAACCTCAATTAGATTCACATTGGTGATTGTTGATGGTTGATTGACTTCAAACCCTAATTCAATTGGTTTCAACCCTAATTGGCTAGCAATTAAGGGTCGATTGAGTGTTCAATTGGTTAAGTATAACCCTAATTATCCCAATTGATAAGTGATTAACAAGTATGTGACCAATTGAGGGCTCCAACATAGATAACCCTAATCGATTATAACCTTTGATGCACCTTTGAGGTCCATGCGGTGTTGAGCCCATTTGGACCAAATGGTCTCAAGACCGTTTGGGCTCAATCGATCTCAAGGTCGTTTGGTCCAATCAATCTCAAGGTTGTTTCATTTCATGCAGTTTCAAGGTCGCATAGATTCAAACGGTTTCAAAGTCAACTCTTTCAAATGGTCAACACACTCATGCGGTCTTGGAGGTCATGTGGTCTTGGAGGTCAAAATGTCCAAACGGTCAATGCCCCCAAACAGTTTCAAAACCGTTTGGAGGTTAAGGTGTGAAACCATTTGGGGACTTTTAGGGATATGATTACTTAGTGACTTGAAGGCTTAATTGGTTCAATGGTTGTCTAATCCAAACCCTAATGATACCTAAAGACAATAAGGGCTTAAGAGATTAACCATGTGATGATTAATGGTGAACATTACCAATGTGCCCTTGAAGGGTTCAAGTAGATGACACCTTTGTATCAAAACCCTAATGATATGATAGTGGTGAATTAGCTTATGATAATCAATATTGACTTGACCTAACCTAATTTGAAGGCATCAATGATGATTTTTCTCATATATGATGATGTTATGAGCTCAATTCACTATGAAGTGAATAGTAAACCCTAATTCTAGGGTAATAACATGTATTGTGAATAGTAAACCCTAATTGAGGGTGATGTGATGAAATGTACAATAAACCCTAATTCTGGGTTATACTTTTAAGCATGAAGGTACAACTCTTTATATGAATTGTTTATTGTTGTTAATTGAATTAACCATGCAGGTTCTTATAAGAGAATGATCATATCCATGTAAGGATTATGATATCATATTCATTGAAAGCATGTTATTAGCTTTATGAATAGTGATATGCTATGTTGCCTAAGTTTAAATGGCATTATATGAAATGATAGGATGAAAGAGCCATGAGTATCATCAAGGTCATGCTAATTAGATGACTTGTGATGAGATGATTAAGAAATGATAACTGATGTGAGTTAGACTTGATACATTTAGTATTCTACTTTCATAGCTATTGTTATAATGATTAATGTTTGAGAACATGTATGATGTTAAAAGAATACTGAAATGAACCTAACTAATCAAGTATAATCATACCATGTAGAGCCATGATCATAGATCCATCATTGTTAGAAGCTAAATGATGGTGAAATAGGTTTTCCTAATGGAACTCCTGGAGCACATACTTTTGAGTATGTGGGGGAATATGGATGTGTATATCCTTACATCCTAGTGTAGGCATTGATGTAGATGTATCTTAATCTATCAATCCTTCATGATATATTTATGTCGGGGTGATGTAACACTATTCTCCCGAGGAAATCTTTTATTCCGCATCGATGAGAGATAAATAAGAAATCTTTCGATAGAGAAGAGAGTACAGAATGCCACTGTGACTCTAATAGCGAAGTGCCAGAATACCCTGGTAAGCTATAGTAACAGAGACATTAGATGTCCTACATGTTGATCCTCACTCTGACTGAGGAAGATGAGGTCATAAGAATCAGACTCTTTTGATGACCTAAGTATGATACCGATGCGTCTTAATAGTGATCGGTTGGAGTATGAGCGGTATACCTCATCTCCGTGGGGCATAATAATGTTTGTAAAACATAATCAATCGCGTAGTATATCTGCTTAGGTTGAACTATGATAATCAATGAATGATGTTACATAGTTTACATCATTAGCCTATTCAAGTACCTAGCATACATATTCTTCATATGTTTTAATGAAGTGATTGCTTAAGTAAATGTTGCTTTACTTTGTCAAACCTACTGTTGATGTTTTAAGTTACCTTGCTTATGTTATTCCTTTTATGCTATAACAAAGCTTCTGGAGGAGAGTTATAACTCTCACTGGGACAATTATTTAAAATTGTCTCACCCCGTAGATTTCAACTTTTTAGGTGGTCGTCGAGGACGAAGGAACCAGTCTGCAGGTGATAAGTATCAACAACTGCAGTACCAGGAGCAGCAGTGAATCTCAGGTGGAGATAATGACTGCTGAGTCATGTAGTTAGTTAGTCTTATGCTGTCTCTGTACTTTCAGGTCCTTGGAGTTAGTTGGTCTGAGATTTTTGTTTTCAATCTGGAGATTTTGTATCTCGTTGTATATAATCACTCAAGAAGTGATTTAACAGAGATTTAAACTATTTATCTTGTTTCTTATAAAGGAAGTTTTATGATTTCAAGATCTTGTCTCAAAAAGTTTTAATTTCCAGTGATTTTTCGCATTCTGCTGATAATTGAATCACTTCTGCTATGTTTATTCCATGTTTTGGAGATCGGAGCCCACAATTAAGTGGTATTAGAGCTCTAGGTTTGCAGAGTCTACAGAGACATAGGACTTAGGATGTCGAGTCTATCCTTAGTGTTTCTTTCGTATCTAATAGAGTTTCTGCTCCTCAGGAGAAGAAGATAACTAAGGATGTCTGACCCACATGAGGAGTACGAGGCCGAAAGTAGTGTTGTTGCACCCCGAGAAGGTGCAAGGAACCCAGAAATAGAACAACCCGTACCTGAACCACCTATGGAGCCACATCAGTTTGACCCAGCTGACATGGGAAACCCACCTGTTCAGACTATGTTCGGGAAATTTATGACTGCCATGACACACATCACAGATAGGATGCCCATGCCTGCACCTAGGGCACCTGCCCAACCTGAAGGACAAGGTATCCGTAAGACATTCGAGCGACTTCGTCGTGTCAGAGCAACCAAATACTTTGGAACAGCTAACCCTGTAGATGCCGATCTGTGGTTGACCGAGTTAGAGAAAGCTTTTAGAATCCTGAACATCCCAGAAGCTGAGAAGGTTAGACACACTGTCTATCTTCTCAAGGGGAGTGCCGGTCACTGGTGGACCATGGAAGAGCAGAAGAGGCCAGGTGTGGAAGCTACGTGGGAAGTCTTCCGATGGGAATTTATCAATAGATATTTTCCAAAGATCTTCCTGGACGATAAAATCTCTCAATTTGAGAGGTTGAGGCAAGGTTTGATGAACATTAGTGAGTACGAAGCTAAGTTCATGGAGGTGTTGCGGTTTTGTCCACACATGGCTGCTACAGAAGAAGAGAGGATCAGAAGGTTCGAGAAGGGTTTGAACGCTGCCTTGACTACTCCCGTGTCTGCCCTAGAGAATCGGGAAAGGTTTGCTACCTTCCTTGAGTCAGTCCGAAGGATAGAAAGGTCCGTAGCTGAGAAAAGGCAAACTCATAAGAAATATCCTCAGTTCCAGGGATCTTCATCTAGAGATTTTAAGAAGCCTAGATTTTCTACACCGACACCACCACCACCTAGACCTAGTGCTCAGACATAGTGGGCACCGAGTAGAGGTAGAGGATGAAGCCTACCACTACAAGAGACTCATAGTTCAACATCAATGTCAGTCACAGGACCACCAAGACCACAACAACTGGAAAGAAGCTGCTACAACTGTGGGAAGGTGGGACACTTGATGAAGGACTGCAGAGCTAGGCCTGTCAGTGTGACACAGCCACCGAGGCAGAGTCAATAAGGATCCCAGAGAAGGAAGTTTCAAGGAGCAGCTAGAGGACGTGGACAAGCATCCCAGGCTAGATCGTCAGCACCAACTCAACCTCAGGCGACAACAAGGTTCTATGCAATGAACCCACCTGATGCAGTGATCAATCCACGAGTTGTGGCAGGTCAAATGGAGTTGTTATATTTTGATATGTCTACATCCTATTTTGTATCTGTTTTGATTGACCCGGGTGCTACGCACTCCTTTATCACTCGAAGGAATGAAAATATGACAGTCACTCATAGAGCAGATAGCTTGTTGCTTTATACTCCATTGAGAGGGTCTACTGTGTTGCAAGAGGTATGTTCTCCTTGCATCCTCTTCTTTTCTAATCATCTCATTCAAGTGGACCTAATACCACTTGAGATGCAAGGATTTGATATAATCCTTGGGATGGATACCTTGGAAAGGTATAGGGTTGTCTTGGATTGTGAATCCAAGCAAGCTGTATTTGCTGATGATAGCGACACATGGGTCTTTGAAGGAGAGAGAAAGATTCTACCCACCTGTCTTGTGTCATCTTTGGTTGCTGAAAAGTTGATGAGGCAAGGATGTTATGCATTCTTAGCCCATGTGGTAGATACCACCATGAAGAGTCCTGACCCTGCTGAAGTTCCTGTAGTCAGGGAATTCGACAATGTATTTCCTGAAGAACTTCCAGGTATACCACCGCCTCGAGAAATTGATTTTGAAATCAATTTAGTCCCGGATACACAACCCATAGCACAAACACCATATAGGATGGCACTTGCTGAGATGGCAGAACTCAAGAAACAGCTTCAGGAGTTGCTTGAGAAGGGTTTCATCTGACTGAGCACTTCACCTTGGGGTGCTCCGGTTTTTTTTGTTAAAAAGAAAGACGGATCAATGCGGTTGTGCATTGATTACAGACAACTCAATAAAGTAACAATAAAGAATAAGTACCCTCTGCTGAGGATTGATGATCTCTTTGACCAGTTGCGTGGTGCAACCATCTTCTCAAAGATAGACTTGAGGTCTGGATATCATCAACTTGGTATTAAGGACAATGACATACCCAAGTTTGCCTTTAGAACAAGGTATGTCCACTATGAGTTCACAGTTATGTCGTTTGGACTAACTAATGCACCAGCTGCATTTATGGAACTCATGAATAGAATCTTCTGACCCTTCCTCGATCAGTGTGTTGTTGTCTTTATAGATGACATTCTGATCTATAGTACAGATGCTCAGCAACATGAACAACATCTTCGTCAGGCTCTAACTTTGCTAAGAGAACATAAGCTATATGCTAAGTTTAGCAAGTGTGAGTTCTGGTTACCGGAAGTATCTTTTCTTGGACATGTGATATCTGCCTCGGGTATTCGTGTTGACCCTAAAAAGGTAGAATCTATTCTACAATGGGAACAACCAAAGACACCGACGGAGATTCGTAGTTTCTTAGGGTTGGATGGCTATTACCGAAGATTCATTAAGAACTTCAGTTCCATAGCTCTACCCTTGACTAAGTTAACCCGGAAGGATGTTCCTTTTTCATGGAGTGATAAGTGCCATCAATCTTTCCAACTGCTGAAGGAGAGGTTGACAAGTGCACCGGTACTTGTGTTACCTGAGCAAGGCAAATGATACATAGTTTTCTGTGATGCCTCCAAGAATGGACTCGGATGTGTGTTGATGCATGATAAGCAAGTGATTTCTTTTGCTTCCCGACAGCTTAAGAAACACGAGGAGAATTATCCGACACATGATTTGGAGTTAGCTACTATGGTTCATGCTTTGAAGATCTGGAGACATTACCTCTACGGAGAGACATTCCAGATTTTCACTGATCATAAGAACCTTAAGTACATCTTCTCTCAGCATGAACTTAACATGAGGCAATGTCACTGGATGGAGTTAATCAAGTATTACGATTGTACAATTGATTACCATCCAGGGAAGGCCAATGTGGTTGCAGATGCTTTGAGTAGGAAATCAGCAACATCAACCATGGATAGGGCACAACTAAACTCTTTAGTATGCCCTAGGAGAGATATGTTTATCTCCTTAAGGCAATACAATTTATAGTTGAAGGTGTCGTTGTTAGCTGGGTTGTTGGCTGAGATGCATATTAAACCTACCCTAAGAGAGCAGATCAAGGAGGAACAACAAGTTGATGTTACAGTTCAGCAGATCAGATCAGAGTATGGTAATGAGAAGCGAGATGGTTTCCATGACTCAAATGATCAAGTGGCATGTTATCATGGGAGGTTGATAGTACCAGATGTGGATAACTTGAGAAAGTTAGTCTTGGAAGAAGCTCATTCTTCAATGTATGCCATGCATCCAGGGAGCACCAAGATGTATCGAAACTTAAAAGATATGTACTGGTGGCCTGGGATGAAGAAGGATGTTGCTGAGTTTGTTCTGAGGTGTCCTGTGTGTCAGCAGGTTAAAGCTGAACACCAGAAGCCTACAGGGACAATGCAACCTTTACCCATACCACATTGGAAGTGGGACCATGTAACCATGGACTTTGTTGTTGGCCTACCCAGGACAAACAAAGGACATGATTCCATCTGGGTAATTGTTGATAGGTTGACAAAGACAACACATTTCTTACCTGTCAAAACAACCTATTCTGCTGAAAGGTTATCACAGTTGTATGTTCAAGAGATAGTGCGACTACACGAAGTTCCTGTCACTATAGTTTCTGATAGAGGCCCCCAGTTTACAAGTCATTTTTGGGAACAGTTGCATAGAGCCTTAGGCACCTTGTTAAGGTTTAGTACAACCTTTCATCCACAGACTGATGGACAGTCAGAAAGGACTATACAAACCTTGCAGGACTTGTTGAGAGCATGTGTTCTCCAGTTTACCGGGAGTTGGGATCTACACCTAAACTTAATAGAGTTTGCCTATAACAATAGCTATCAACATAGCATTGACATGGCACCTTATGAAGCTTTGTATGGTAGACGTTGTAGATCACCGATATGTTGGTATGAAACTGGTGAATACCAGCTGTTAGGTCCTGATCTTGTGCAGCAGACTACATCGAAGATCAAAGTAATACAACAACTGATTAAGACTACACATGATAGGCAGAAGTCCTATGCCGATAAACGTCGTAGACCCTTAGAGTTCCAGGTTGGAGACAGAGTGTATCTCAAGATCTCACCTTGGAAAGGAGTTCTTCGTTTTGGAAGGAAAGAGAAGTTAGCTCCTAGATTTATGGGGCCTTATCCAATCATTGAACGGATTGGGAAGGTAGCCTATAGACTAGAGTTAACACCTGAGTTACAGAAGTTACACCCTGTGTTTCACATTTCTATGCTAAGGAAATGTCACCCTGATACCGAGTCAGTTCTACAACCTTTGGAGGTAGAATTGAATGATAATATAACTTATGAGGAAGGACCAATGTAAATCCTTGATAACAGAATTAAGAAGATAAAAAAAAGATATAAATCTTGTGAAAGTCCTCTGGAATCATCATGGAGTCGAAGAAGCCACTTGGGAACTAGAGGAAGAGATGAGAAGGAAATACCCTGCTCTTTTCTCTTAATATGTTTTATCAATTTCGGGGACGAAATCCTTGTAAGGGGTGGAGAATTTGTAACATCCCTGACCTAGGTTATGAACTAACCCTAGGTGTTTTGCCTAAAAATGAAATTAAATACTTGTGATTATCTTTTGGCATGTAATTAAGTTCCTGAGGAACATACATTTTCATTTTTGTCCTTTTTAAACAATGTTGTAGTATTGTTTTGTAATACATGAACTTATGTGCAAATTACCCAATTTAAGGGGTTAACTTGCAATTTACACATGTTGATACGTTCCTTTGATGTTGAGACATCATAAGAGTGAATGCGATGAAGTATGATGGATTTCCCAAGCCTGAGCACTGAGATGCAGCTTGTGGAGCAATCCCTGTGCTTAAAACCCTAATTTTGGTGTAAAGTGCAATTTACCCAAAATGTGGAGTGTAATTGGTAAAATATACCTTTTATAATATCTTTTATGACTTTTGACATCATTTAGATTAATAATGATGAAAGGGGCACTTCATTTGAATAATCATAAAATAAGAAACACCTTTGTAATTGAATCACTAAGTTATAAGTATAGTAACCCTTGTATATATGCACCTTAGTGGTAAGTGGACCTTCTTTGCCTTTAGTTCTTGGTTTTTGAAGGAGTTTTGCCTTAGATATAAGGATAAGGGACGTGCAAAGAAGAAAGGAGGGACCTAGATGATAAATAGAGAAATTAGATGTCCTTATGTTGAAGTTTCACCCAAAGATATATATACAACTTTCCTTTACAAACAAAGGAACGATTCCTCTTCTTTTTCACTTATCATCTTTCTCAAACCGACTAAGGCAGAGCTCTGGAGCATAGGATAATGACCAAGGAGAAGCTAGGTAAGCTTGGATCATCTTCTTGCTCGAATTCATGGAGGAAAGTGGATTACAAGGTTGGTTTCATGGTTATCTTACTTAGTTCTTTATTTCTAGCCGATCTTTCCCAACCTTTTCTTGGAGAAACACCTTTGGATGACCTGTGGAGCTCATGATGCCATTAAAGGCTTGAAGCTTGGAAGCTTGGAGCTCTAGGAACAACCATAAGGCAGGTTTTATAACTCTAAACCTTTTTGCTTTCTTATGCATATACTTGTTCTTGCAATTAGTAGTTAGTTCTTCTTCTTCTTCCCCATCTTTCCTTGCAGTTTTGCAAACAAAACCACGAAGTAACTGACCTGCTTTAAGGTTGAAGATTATGGGCGTGACTTCCTAGGCTACTTTATCAAACGACCTTGGACCAGTTGGTCTAAACATTTTGCAAGACCGTTTGAAATCAAACGGTTTCATAACCGTTTGATTTCATGTGGTTTGCAAGACCCGGTTAGATTCAAACGGTCTCCAAGACCATTTGGTAGGGTTGACCAAGTGAATACCGTTTAGAGGTCTGTTGGAAACATGTTGAATTAATTATATACAAATAATCATAGCCTAATTGCAAACCAATCACAAGTTGAAGGCACTTCAACCTTCTAAAATCTAATCGAGTTCAATTGCTGAATTTCAAGGACCAATCTTGTTGAACTTTAGGTTGAATGGACCAAACGGTCCCAAGTCCGTTTGGGGACCACTCAAATGGTCTCAAGACCGTTTGGTGACAACCCAAGACCGTTTGGAGGTCTAGGGTTAAGGTAATTTGATCAATTGAGGGTCCAAACACAATAGGTTGATGAATTGAATAAAGGTGCTGATTTTAGACCTAATTAGGGTTCAACCCTTATCAAATCGACTTGGATTTTGATGAAACTTTGGGCAAACGGTCTCAAGACCGTTTGGAGGGTATCCAAACGATCTCAAGACCGTTTGGGCCAAGTTGGGGCCCAATTGAATGTCAATTGATGGGTTCAACCTCAATTAGATTCACATTGGTGTTTGTTGATGGTTGAGTGACTTCAAACCCTAATTCAATCGGTTTCAACCCTAATTGGCTAGAAATTAAGGGTCAATTGAGTGTTCAATTGGTTAAGGATAACCCTAATTATCCCAATTGATAAGTGATTAACAAGGATGTGACCAATTGAGGGCTCCAACATAGATAACCCTAATCGATTATAACCTTTGATGCACCTTTGAGGTCCATGCGGTTTTGTTCCCATTTGGACCAAACGGTCTCAAGACCGTTTGAATCCAAACGGTCTCAAGACCGTTTGGGCTCAATCGATCTCAAGGTTGTTTGGTCCAATTGATCTCAAGGTCATTTCATTTCATGCGGTTTCAAGGTCACATAGATTCAAACGGTTTCAAAGTCAACTCTTTCAAATGGTCAACACACTCATGCGGACTTAGAGGTCATGGGGTCTTCGAGGTCAAAATGTCCAAACGGTCAACGCCCACAAACAGTTTCAAAACCGTTTGGAGGTTAAGGTGTGAAACCGTTTGGGGACTTTTAGGGATATGATTACTTAGTGACTTGAAGACTTAATTGGTTCAATGGTTGTCTAATCCAAACCCTAATGATACCTAAAGACAATAAGGGGCTAAGTGATTAGTAGATTGAACCATGTGATGATTAATGGTGAACATTACCAATGTGCCCTTGAAGGGTTCAAGTAGATGAAACCTTTGTTTAATCAAAACCCTAATGATATGATAGTGGTGAATTAGCTTATGATAATCAATATTGACTTGACCTAACCTAATTTGAAGGCATCAATGATGATGTTTCTCATATATGATGATGTTATGAGCTCAATTCACTATGAAGTGAATAGTAAACCCTAATTCTAGGGTAATAACATGTATTGTGAATAGTAAACCCTAATTGAGGGTGATGTGATGAAATGAACAATAAACCCTAATTCCGGGTTATACTTTTAAGCATGAAGGTACAACTCTTGATATGCATTTTTTATTGTTGTTAATTGAATTAACCATGCAGGTTCTTATAAGAGAATGATCATATCCAGGTAAGGATTATGATATCATATTCATTGAAAGCATGTTATTAGCTTTATGAATAGTGATATGCTATGTTGCCTAAGCTTAAATGGCATTATATGAGATGATAGGATGAAAGAGCCATGAGTATCATCAAGGTCATGCTAATTAGATGACTTGTGATGAGATGATTAAGAAATGATAACTGATGTGAGTTAGACTTGATACATTTAGTATTCTACTTTCATAGCTATTGTTCTAATGATTAATGTTTGAGAACATGTATGATGTTAAAAGAATACTGAAATGAACCTAACTAATCAAGTATAATCATACCATGTAGATCCCTGATCATAGATCCATCATTGTTAGAAGCTAAATGATGGTGAAATAGGTTTTCCTAAGGGAACTCCTGGATCACATACTTTTGAGTATGTGGGGGAATATGGATGTGTATATCCTTACATCCTAGTGTAGGAATTGATGTAGATGTATCTTAATCTATCAATCCTTCACTATATATTTATGCCGGGGTGATGTAACACTATTCTCCTGAGGAAATCTTTTATTCCGCATCGATGAGAGATAAATAAGAAATCTTTCGATAGAGAAGAGAGTACATAATGCCACTGTGACTCTAATAGCGAAGTGCCAGAATACCCTGGTAAGCTATAGTAACAGAGACATTAGATGTCCTGCATGTTGATCCTCACTCTGACTGAGGAAGATGAGGCCATAAGAATCTGGCTCTTTTGATGACCTAAGTATGATACTGATGCGACTTAATAGTGATTGGTTGGAGTATGAGCAGTATATCTCATCTCTGCGGGGCATAATAATGTTTGTAAAACATAATCAATCACGTAGTATATCTGCTTAGGTTGAACTACGATAAATAATGATTGATGTTACATAGTTTACATCATTAGCCTATTCAAGTACCTAGCATACATATTCTTCATATGTTTTAATGAAGTGATTACTTAAGTAAATGTTGCTTTACTTTGTCAAACATGCTGTTGATGTTTTTTGTTACCTTGCTTATGTTATTCCTTTTATGCTATAACAAAGCTTCTGGCGGAGAGTTATAACTCTCGCTGGGACAATTATTTAAAATTGTCTCACCCCGTAGATTTCAAATTTTTAGGTGGTCGTCGAGGATGAAGGAACCAGTCTGTAGGTGATCAGTATCAGCAACAGCAGTACCAGGAGCAGCAGTGAATCTTAGGTGGAGATACTGACTGCTGAGTCATGTAGTTAGTTAGTCTTATGCCGTCTCTGTACTCTCAGGTCCTTGGAGTTAGTTGGTCTGAGATTTTGGTTTTCAATCTGGAGATTTTGTATCTGGTTGTATATAATCACTCAAGAAGTGATTTAACAGAGATGTAAATTGTTTATCTTGTTTCTATAAAGGAAGTTTTATGATTTCAAGATCTTGTCTCAAAAAGTTTTAATTTCCGGTGATTTTTCGTATTCCGCTGATAATTGAATCGCTTCCGCTATGTTTATTCCGTGTTTTGGAGATCGGAGCCCACAATTTTTCCCACCTGAGAAGACCAATGACCTAGTGAGGAAAATTCACAATTTCAGCCAAAAGGCGGGAGAAACCTAATATGAGATGTGGGTACGCTTCCAGATCATGCTAAGGAGGTGCCCACATCATGGACTGGATAAGGAAAAACAAGTCAAAATCTTCTACTTTTCTCTCAATGAGCATGACAGAAGCAACCTTGATTCAGTAGGCTTAGGTTTTTTCTTGAACAACACAAGCACAAGGTGTTGGGAAATTTTGAAGAACATGGCTAAGAAACAGTCATGGGGTGTCAGAGATGTACCAGAATAGGTTTGAGTTGCTGGAGATTCAAAATCCATTAAGGTGCTTAACGAGAAAATGGACCTATTAGCCAAGAAATTGCTAGCAAAAGAAGATGACAGATCTAATGATGAGGCACAAGCAAAGTTCATGCGCCAGAAATAGGGGTATAGAAATAATGACTATTCTCGGAGGAAGGACAAAAAGTTTTCATGGAAGGATCCAAATAATTTTCTACATGATCCTGATGCTAAGCCACATCCCACAACAGAGGAAAAGAGCAATGAGTTTCTCAATCAGGTGATAAAGCAAAATCAAGAGCTAATGAGCATGTTTGGCAAACAAATCAAGCAACAAGGAGAATTTATGAACTAGTTTGGGCAAACTCTATAAAGTCATGGAGCCCAGATGAGGACTCTTGAGATATCCATAGCACAGATGACATCTAAAATAAAAAGTATGAAGAAGCCTACAGTGCAAGGTTTTCTAGGAAACACAAATGTTCCAGGTGGGAACCACCAGGCCAAAGCCATTCTCTTAAGGAGTGGAAAGAAACTTTTAAACCCTAGGGTTGATGAACCGAGCACCCAACAACCAAAAAATCAAGGTGAGACCACAAAGGGTACTGAAGTGGTAGAGATAGTTGAAGATGAAGGAGACAAGACCACAGATGAGCCTATTACAGAGAAGGAGAAAGATAATATGATGCCATATGTGCTACCACATCAGAGGGCACAGATCGTCCCCATCCCTTACCCCAACAGTCTCAAAGACAAGAAAGTGGATGCATAGTTCAAGAAATTTCTAGATAATTTTAGAAAACTTTCTGTTAATATTCCTTTGTTGGAGGCGATTGAGCAAATACCCTCATATGGTAAATTTTTGAAAGATATAATTACCAAAAAGAGGAAGATACCTGATACCGAGGTGGTAGTGCTTAAGGAGTAGGTCAACACTTTTATTCTGGGAAAATTGCCACCAAAGCGACAAGATCTGGGCTGTTTCAACATCTCCTGCTACATTGGTAAAGTCAAATTTGGTGAGGCACTATGTGATGGAGTGGACTTTTAGAAATCCTAAAATGTCCAATGACACAAGTGAATTTGTGCATGTTGAGTTATCACAAGAGTTGCATGTGCTTTGGCAAAGTTTGGATGGTGATCGATATTTACATTATGATTAATATCCCAAAGTTAATATTGTTTTGAGGAATTTAATTGTTTGGTCAAATAGTTAAGTTTTGACTCTAACGTTGGATGGGAAGTAGCTTGGGTGATAATGAAGTTATGCCTAAAGTTTCGTAATGTTTTGAGGTTCCTATAAAGAGATATTGATGTTTGAAGTTTGTGAATAAATGTATGTATTGGTGACTTTAAGACTATGGTTACTGATTAGTATAGCATAAAGATTTGAGTAACAACAATATATCACACCCTGAGATGGGTTTCCACGGATTAGTGATGTGGAGTGCTCTGACCCTTGGATGGAAATGATCATGGGGCAAGGAGGTTTGCGATTGTCCAGTGCATGGCCATGTAGCCACGATCACTTTTCATGGAGTGAGTGGAAAACGAGACCAGCCCGATAGTTCTTTGCCTCGTCAATAACTACAGGGTCTTAGTAAGATAAACGAGACAATTGCATTAGGTAGAGCCAACCTCTAACCAACCCTCCATCGTCGGTCCCAGCGAGAGGATGGAAATAGTAGATTAGGGAGATCCGTCGACAGTGATAGTCTTGTGGTTATTAGGACCACGAGAAGAACCTCCAGAAGCGGCGACACCGAGATCCCTGGAGACCTTGGTAGCTGTGGTCATTTCCAAGAGATCCCAACTATGAGCAGAACAGCTATGGGTCCAAGCTCACGACCGCGGCTGCGTCGCTGGAGCAGTGTCCTACACCGGTGGCGCACCAAGCAGTTGATCGCTCGCTTCTGTTCCGACCCAACAACACCTAGCAGCGGTGTTCACAGAGGAACGCGGGCGTCGGGCAAAGATCCTCCATCTCCACAAGGAGGAGTCACTCGCTGTGAGATCATGGTCATGAAGCTCTATAGTTGAGAACGATGAGTCCTTCATCGTAGAAGCGCAACATCGAAGGGATGAGTCTGACGACAGCCTTAGAAGAGGGTAGAGAGCATCTAAGATCCATTGAGTCCTCACCAAAGTCCAGCCCAGGCGATAGTAGTTGGGGGACCGATCGCTGCCGGAGGTGTGGGTGGCCCTATAAGCTAACTAGGAGCATCCTAGCTCCGTGGACTACTCACCGGAGGACCTGGCTGCGGCAGTGCTCACCGGAGGACCTGACTGCGGCGGCACTGCGACCCGAAACCACGGTCGTGGCATCTTCCCATGCCCGGCTGCATCGTGAGATCAGAGTCCCACTTGGGACTGATCACGTGAGAACGTGAGGAAAGGGAGGTCCGAACAGGTCAAATCTCAACCTAATTTCCCGGTTCAATCATGAACCAAACCGGCTGGCCTATCTGAATGAAAAGAAAGCCCAGTGGAACCTGGATCAGCACAGGTCAAGGAAGCGAGAAGCAGTGCACCCCCAAAAGGCCACGTGGTGACGCCAGATTGGCTGAAAAAGGTAAAATCTTTACAAAACCTATATATCTTCAATAAATCACAGTAAATAGCCTGTTCATCATAAAAATGCAAATAAGGTACTAAAATGTTCAGAAAAATGAGTAGAACACATTAGAATGTTTATATCAGCCTTTTAATGCTTTAATATCAGTGATATCATGTAAGATGTGTAATGCTTAGTTCATGGATAATAAATAGCAAATGATGATATAAAATTGTGGAAAAAGGTCAGTAAGTTTGTAATCATGTTTATAGTGCATAGGATGTCAGATATGGTCATGTTGATGCATGAAAGCATATAATTTGATTAATATGGCTAATTAGGGCTAATAACCCCAATTAATATGTAATTAATACATGCATGCTCAATAAATGATGAAATTTATAGAAAACCCTCATATCTATAACTGGAAGATAATATATAAATCTGAGATAAGTTATATACATGAAATTCAGGTTATATGAAGAGAACTCTTAATACATAAGATGTAACCCTAATATGGTTAATGAAAGTGACATAATGTTAAATATGTTCACATAATAATGTGACACATGAGCATATCCAGTTGAGGAACTATAATCTGGAATATGACATGAGTAATATAAATATAAATCTAAGACAAGAATACAAGTCATGATGGGAATATCCTAATGAGATAAGCTAAACCCTAATGAACACAATTAGGGTTAAGATGAGATGTAAGATGATGAGAACCTGATGGTAGTATATGATCTTGTCTTGATTAGGTTTAACCAAGGATATAGTTGATATCAGGAATATATGACGACTAGGTTTATCTTGGTCAAGGTACGTCATTACCTCTTACTTGGCTTATTATACAATATTCTTGTGTTATATGTGTAGTAAAATACTTGGCATATGGTATTGGATGAAATGTTTGTTCTTGTATGATATCTTGCTTGATTTTCCATACGTATGGCTATGAACACATGAAACATAAGATATCAGATCCATCATATGATAGCACTAAACTCTTTGGTAGTACAATGCATTGAAGTGATCTCAAACTCTTTGGTAGTAGATCACATGTGTTAGATCTCAAACTCTTTGGTAGTACATTACACGTTAAATGATCTCAAACTCCTTGGTAGTAGATCATAAGGCCTAAAAACATCAAAGCCCTTGGGGGCAGATGTACAAGATATATGATGGAAATGTGCTTAAAATATATGTGTTCTCTTTCTTGTTAATGAATATCTTTTTGCCAGTATATGCTTTATTAGTTTTATTTTATTGCCAAGATATGATGAGAGGTATATAAAAGACATGTAGGCATACTCAGTACAATATTCTTGAATATTGTGCTGACATGTACCGCATGTAATCTTTGGTTTAGGTTGTGGATGTGTGCTCTTGAAGATATGTATAAATGAGAGTTGTATGGCGAGCTGATGTTTAGGTGGACCTGTTGTCTTAAGATCCTGCAGTTTAGTGGTAGTACATGTATATGTATAAGTTTTCTGTTCAATATGTAATATCATATGTTGTAACAATTCATGTTGTAATTATATGTTGAATGGTGAACATATGTTGTATGGTTTTATTATTGTTCATGTGCATGTGCTACTGTTGTTTCCTTCTGACTCCCTTGCTTTTCTTCTTCTTAGCCTAGTGTGTGGTGTTTAAATTGAGATTCTTGCTGAGGTGAGGTTTCAATTTGGGTGTCACACATCAGATTAAGCTTTAGAAAATCATGGGACGTCACACACTATGTGATTCTGGGGAAAGTATTAACTTGATGCCCCTCTCCACATTCAAAAAGCTTGGCCTAAAAGAATCTCAACAGAGCAATATGACAATTCAATTGGCAGACAATTCTGTGGTGATGCCTTATGGTATTTGCGAGGATGTCCTAGTGAAGGTTGATAGGTCTGTGTTCCCGACTGATTTTGTCGTTATGGAGATGCAATATGAATGAGGGAATGAGTTACCTTTGGGAAGACCCTTTCAATCCACTGCCGACATGATACTGGAGATGGGTAGAGGCCGGTTAACAATGGGTATAGCTGATGATAAATTTGAAATAATCATGCCGTCAAATCCAAAGCAATCACAAGTAAATGAACAATGTCATAAAATAAAGCACTTTGAGCACAACATCTCTCTTTGTCTAGGGAAGCCATTTCTTGATATGGCCCACGTCATGATGAAAGTAGATAAAGACACAATTGCTGTGGACATCATGGATCAGACAAAGGTAATTTCTCTTGTGAAAGCAGTGGGTTATCCCAATCTTGAAGAAGAGGAAGTTTCACCGTCTATAGAGGATGGGGCTATAACAGTCTCTATGTTTGATTCATACTCGCAACTGCCCCTTGAGGCATGTCTGTTCAACTTAACTGAAGATTGGATGAGAAGCGCCTCATTACAAGAATGTGTAAAGATGCTTCAAGTGTTTCCTTGCTACTATGCCAAGCACTATGAAGATCTGGGAGCGCTGCCACCACCGCTTCAATCCTCCTTGGTCAGCCCACCTGAACTGGAACTTAAACCGCTACCCCCCCACCTAAAGTATGTTTTCTTGGCAGATAATGAGAAACTTTATGTGATCATATCAGCATATCTAAGTGCCGATGAGGAAGCACAGTTGATGATTGTGTTGAAGAACCACCGTGGTGCATTTGGGTGGTCCGTTTCTGACATTAAGGGGATCTCCCCTACTCTTTGCCAGCACAAAATTCGGCTTGTGGAAGGAGCCAAGCCAGTGATTCAGCCACAACGTCGACTAAATCCTAGCATGATGGAGGTCGTCAAGAAGGAGGTGATCAAGCTCCTTTTAGGGGGCATCATCTATACCATTTCAGACTTGACTTGGGTAAGCCCCACACAGGTAGTCCCTAAAAAGGGGGGAATTGTTGGTATGTATTCCCATAGAGCAAGTCATATGATGATTGTAATGGGATACTTTGTAAATGATTTGAATAATAATAAAGGCAATTTCCGATCAATATGTTTAAACTATTTATGAGATGATGATATAACATGATAGATGTCTAAAGAATGATTTTACTCAATGACATATGCTTTTAGGTTAAGGACCTAAATGATGAGATCATGCAGATGTCAAGAGTATACATTCTAGTTTGGTCCCTAGTTGGTTGTTATTGTGGAAATAACCATAGACATCAATAACACTAAAGACTATATTGTGTGTTGATTGATGACAGAATCTCATCAGTCATGATATAGTGATATAAAACCAAGCACATAGGTACTTGTTAGAGAACAAGGTACCGGACAAACCCACCATGAGAGTGACACATGGAACCATGACTTGGTAGTCACAGTCATCTCTCACAGTGATGGTGGTGAGTGTGATTCTTAGACCTAAAATCACTACACTCAACACATGTCGTTGGGTACACTTTGACATCATCAAACACAATCCTGAAACATGGGTTGTTATAAAGGTGATGATTGGATGGCTCTGACACATGGGGCTTTTGAGGGGTGAGTGATAGATATGGGATTTGTCCCTCCTGAGGGAGTTTGATGTCCTTGGCCACTTGATGAGTAGGATTGAGAAAGGCATGCACATGCACGTGTGAATCAATATGTGATATTGATGTCACACACATCTCACCCAGTCTGCTCTGAGATCAAGGAAATGAATGAACGTTGACAGGATGACTGTTCCATGCCTTGAGTTCATTCAGGATATCAGTGACAAATGAATTATACATTCACTATAACACCATTCACGGATTCCAGGATTGAAAGTTGTTCTCCAACTTTCTATTTCACTTGGGTAGCACTGATGTGTGACTAGGCACCGCTCTTTGCTTGTGGAGTCATAAGTGTTATGGACTTTCATTGCCAACGTGAAATGGACCTACAAGGTCACACACATAGGATTTAACTTGGAATAGGAGTTTGTCCACAAACATGTTTAGATTGATTACTAAAGGAGTTTAGTAGTTCAATTAAACACTCAATCAATTGATAGCTCGGTATCATAGTGTTCAAGGTGTTGGACTGATTGATTAGAGTACCAGATTGATTGAAATTGCGATTGACTTATTTTGCACAATCTGCACTCCCAACCGATCGACTCATGTGATGAACCGATCGGCTGAGCTTGGTGAACCGATCGGCTCAACTGGTGAGTCGATTGGCTCATGGACAGGGTGAAGCGATTCGTTCAAGTGTTGAAATGATCGGTTCAAGTCCAACCGAGCAAGTTGGGAAAGTGAGATTGGTGAGAAATTTCCTTTCGTTTCACTTGCCCAATTTGATTGGAACAAGGATTGGTATTTGATACCAATTCGAAACAAAAGAAGAAAAGTCAATCGGGAACTGATCAGGACCACGAACCAACTGGTTCAGAAATGAACCGACCGTTTCATGGGTCCCAAATGATCAGTTGAGGTGTCAACCGACCGGCTCAGATCCCCAATCGATCGTTTCAGTTGTGAAACAATCGGTTCAGGTTGCGCAGTTGGTTGTTTTTGTGGAAAATATCGAACCCTTCTACTCCTACTTTAGTCCCACATTGCCCGGGATAGAGAACCCTATCCCATGACCCTCCTATATATATAGGGGTATTGGGGGCTTCTCAAAGTACAACCCAGTGCAACCAATTGCTCTGTGAAGTTTTCGTTCTCTCTGGTTTTGGTAACCGAGAGAGCCCGAGCAAGTGCTACCCGATAAGGGAGGCACAACAAGGGAAAGACAACTGCAGAAAGCGACTGCTGGCAGGAGAGTGTGTTGGCGACTAGTACGCCGACAGGAGGGTGCGACTCCTTCCGATTCCTTATGGGACAAGGAGATCAGAGTTTCGGGAAGTCTGTGTGGACGACTGTAGAGGCGGGAGACCTCTGTCGCTCGGAGGACAACTGTCAATCCCGACAGTCTTGGGGAGACAAGGAGTCTTCAGTCCCGGCGCCACCAGGAGCTGCACAGACACCGTCCAAGAGCAGAGGTGAAGACCGTGCAAGGCATGAGGTACTGTCGCCGAGCAAGCCTCGACACAAGGTATGCATTCACAAACCATCTTTCCTATTGTATAAACGTTGATGCGATTCCTTTTGTTCTGGGTTTGAGGGAGAATTTTTTTGTTTCTGTTGCTTCTCTGCCTCCTCTAAAACCCAACAGTGGTATCAGAGCCATGTCAACTGCTCTATATTTTAGGATTATCGATATGATCGATTTTGGTTTGTCGCCTTTATTTATTGCATATGATGCGAATAAAATTGACTTTATGCATGTCCAATCCACAAATTCCAAATATACATATATGATATGTAATATTAATGCACTCAATACACGTCGCCCTTAAACGAGTTTTGTGGTGGATGTGTAGCATGGTTATGGCCTATAAACCCTATATCTGTGTGTGGTTGTATGTGGTTGCTTGCATCTCAATCTGTGCACTGAGTCCCTTTCTCCTATTCATGATGTAACTTGAAATAATTCGATATTTCTTTTCCTACCTTTGCTCCCCCCGAATGTAACTTAGGGTTTCACAATTCAATTGTAAATAGGATAGATTTTATTTCTTGTTATGTCAAAGAACGACAGATGACCTGAGACGATCGGTTCAAGGTGTGAACCAATCAGTTGGTGTTCCAAACGACCGGTTCGAGGAGCAAGATGAGCGGGTGGCGACCAGAGGAGATGCACAAAGACCGGTGAACCGATCGGCTGGAGGTGCCATTCGATCGGATGGTGGCACCCGAACAACCAACTTGATGGCGAGCCAATCAGTCATGGAGATGAGCTGATCAAACCCAGAAAGGCAGGCACATATTTCATCTTGTAAAGGTTGCATGTGATGTAGACCTAGATGACCGTGATTCCTCTTGGATCGAGGAATCGCAATAGGATGGCCATAATCATTGCTTTTATCGTTTTGCATGTTTTCTGTGGGATATAGCATGTATATGATACATACTATATATTGTGGTGATTGGATATGTATATGTATATAAAAACCAAATCCCTCATTAAATATTAAAGTTTTAGATGCCTTCCATATGCGACACACGTGAAAAGCTTGATCGACCAAGTGTAGGCACGCCCTAGCGTGGTGCATCATCTATCTCATGGAAGCGTGAAGGATGAATGTGTGGGTATGCCCTAGCAGGGTGCATATTCATTGTGTTGGCTTTGGGTCAGACTTAATAAGGTGATCTAGATGGGATCTAGTACCTTGAGGCATGGAGATGATCATGGCAAAGAGTTGCATATGACATCTTTCAAGAGTTGCATATGATGCAATTGGAAAGAGTTTCCTACCTGGGAGATTTGAGTTGTGGGTGACAACCCTAGTTGGTCCATGGCTCAGAGGATTTTAGGATCTTGACCCACTAGAAGATTGTACGCTGCAATCTCCCGAATTGATGGTGAGGGCTATCAATTTGAATGAAAATAGTGGGAGCGGTAATTAATTAAAGGCATAATTAACTATCGTCAAATTTTATTCAAATCAAATCAAAAGGAGTTTTGACAAATGAAATATTCTCTTGTAGAATGGCAAACGAATCATCTTTTAAAATGGGCAAATTAATTGAGAACAAATTCCATAACTGGTTGAGGACTGTGAGAAGTGTTCTGCACAATCCAGTTATACCAGGAGCCTTTGAATCCACTCTATGTATGCTTAATGCATTGGTGAAGAGGAAAGAAAGTTCATTGATAGAGATCAATGGGACGAAAGGTAAGGGAGAGAAGGGTTCTCTCACCAAACCAATTTCTTCTACATGGAGAGGATGGAAGGAACGATGGAAGAAGAAGTCAGAGATAGATCTCTACTTCTGGTGTATACGTGATAGAGATTAACTTTACTACTTCTTCATCATGGGTACTTGATACCGAATGCGGATCTCACATTTGTTCGAATGTGAAGGATCTTAAGAGAAGTAGGCCTTTGGGGAAAGGCGAGGTTGAACTACGTGTTGCCAATGGGGCAAGGGTTGCCTCCAGTGCTGTAGGAACCTATGAGTTAACTCTACCAAGTGGGCTAATAATAGAGTTGAAGAACTGCTATTATGTACCTGCCATAAATAGGAATATCATTTCCGTCTCTTGTATTGGACAAAGATGGATTTTAATTTCTTATTAAGAATGGAAAATATTCCATTTCTAAAGATGGGATCTTTTATGGCAGTGCCCCAATGTCTTATGGTCTATACTTGATAGATTTGGAGACAAGTGTATACAACGTAAACACCAAAAGGCAAAAACTCAACAACTCAAACAAAACATATCTTTGGCATTGTCGTCTAGGGCACATAAATGAGAAACACATATCTAGACTCCATACAGATGGTTATCTAGACTCTTTTGATTATGAATCAATAGAGACATGTGAATCTTGTTTATTGGGAAAGATGACCAAGACTCCCTTTTCAGGTAAAGGTGAGAGAGCTAGTGATCTATTAGGACTCATACATACTGATGTATGTGGGCCTTTTAGAAGTAATGCCAGAAATGGGTATCAGTATTTCATTACCTTCACTGATGATTTTAGTAGGTATGGCTATGTGTACCTGATGAAGCATAAGTCAGAAACCCTTGAAAGGTTCAAGGATTTCATGAATGAAATACAGAACCATCTTGGTAAAATTATTAAGGCACTTCGATCCGATCGAGGTGGAGAATACTTAAGCTAGGAGTTTGAGGACCTTCTGCGAACTCCTGGTATTGTATCACAATGGTCTTCGCCTGGAACACGATAGCATAATGGTGTGTTTGAAAGAAGGAATCACACATTGTTGGATATGGTGCGATCAATGATGAGTTTTGCTGATCTTTCGATTTCCTTCTGGGGTCATGCTCTTGAAACCGCCGTGTTTACACTTAACCAAGTGCCATCTAAATCGGTTCAAAAGACACCATATGTGATATGGTAAGGGAAGCGTCCCATTTTGTCTTTTATGAAGATTTGGGGTTGTGAGGCTTACGTCAGGAAAATGTTTCCTGATAAGCTTGGACCCAAATCCGATAAATGTTATTTTGTTGGATACCCCAAGGAAACGAGGGGATATTATCTATACCACCCTACTGACAACAAAGTGTTTGTTGCCAGGGATGCTGTGTTCCTAGAGAAGGAATTTATTTCCAAAGGAAGCAGTGGGAGGAAAATAGAGCTTGAAGAGGTTCAAGCCCAACAAGAAAACATTGAACTGATAGATGTACGAGAGGAATATGGAGATTCACAAGGTGTTGTGGAATCTCATTCTCCTCAGGTAACACAAGGACCTCGTAGATCTAGTAGGACTCACCTTGAACCTGAGAGGTTTGGATACCTTGTAACTCAGGAAGGTGGTGAGTTAATCATAGACGATGATCCAACTACCTATGTAGAGGCTATGGAGGGACCAAATTCTGAGAAATGGCTTGAAGCCATGAGATCTGAGATCAAATCCATGTACTCCAACAAAGTATGGACTTTGGTGGAACCACCCGAAGGGGTAAAACCCATAGGGTGCAAGTGGGTCTTTAAGAAGAAGACCGACATGGATGGCAATGTGCAAACTTATAAAGGAAGATTGGTTGCTAAGGGATTTCGACAAGTTCAAGGTGTTGACTATGATGAAACCTTTTCTCCAGTTGCCATGATTAAGTCCATCGAGATCATGCTTGCTATTGCAGCTTATTATGACTATGAGATTTAGCAGATGGATGTTAAAACCGCATTCCTTAATGGGAATATAAATGAGGATGTGTACATGACACAACCTGAAGGTTTTGTAGATCCAAAGAATGCCAATAAAGTCTGTAAGCTACAAAGGTCAATCTATGGATTGAAGTAAGCATCTCAGAGTTGGAATCTTCGATTTGATGAGGAAGTCAAAGTGTTTGGCTTTACTCAAAATGAAGATGAACCTTGTGTGTACAAGAAGGTTAGTGGGAGCTCGACCACATTCCTCATATTGTATGTGGATGACATACTTTTGATGGGGAATGATGTCTTAGCCTTAGAGAAGGTAAAGACTTGGCTTGGGAATACTTTCTCAATGAAGGACTTAGGAAAAGCATCCTACATTCTAGGAATTAAGATCTATAGAGATAGATCTAGAAGGATTCTCGGACTAAGTCAAAGCACGTACATTGACAAAGTGCTGAAGCGGTTCAACATGGAGAACTCAAAGAGAGGCAACATCCCCATGCTACATGGAGTCACTGTCTCTAGAGCTAAGTGTCCCCAATCCTGTGAAGAGAGGGAGCGTATGAAGGGGATCCCATATGCATCAGCCATCAGATCCATAATGTACGCTATGTTGTGCACATGCCCAGATGTCTCGTATGCTCTTAGCATGATGAGAAGGTACCAATAAGATCCTGGGGATGCTCACTGGACAGCTGTAAAGAACATCCTCAAGTACTTGCGAAGGACTAAGGATCAATTTCTTGTTTACGACAGCAAGGAAGAGCTGGTTGTAAAGGGTTACACCGATGCAAGCTTCCAAACCGATAAAGATGATTACAGATCGCAGTCAGGATTTGTATTTTTCCTTAATAATGGAGCTGTGAGCTGGAAGAGTTCCAAGCAAGAAACAGTTGCCGATTCTACTATAGAGGCTGAGTATATTGCTGCTTCACATGTAGAAAAGGAGGATGTGTGGATCAGGAAGTTCATTTATGAACTTGGTGTAGTTCCCAGTAGCTGTGCTGCAATTGAGCTTTATTGTGACAATAATGGAGCTATTGCACAAGCTAAGGAACCCAGATCACATCAGTGGTCCAAGCACATACTACAGCGCTTCCATCTCATACGAGAGATCGTACAACGAGGAGATGTGAAGATTTGCAAAGTACCAACTGAAGACATCATAGCTGATCCACTAACTAAGGCCCTTTCTCAGTAGAAGCATGACGGTCATGCTAGGTCACAAGGACTAAGGTTCCTTGGTGACTGGCTCTAAGTGCAAGTGGGAGTCTGTTGGTATGTATTCCCATAGAGCAAGTCATATGATGATTGTAATGGGATACTTTGTAAATGATTTGAATAATAATAAAGGCAATTTCCGATCTATATGTTTAAACTGTTTCTGAGATGATGGTGTAACATGATAGATGTCTAAAGAATGATTTTACTCAATGACGTATGCTTTTAGGTTAAGGACCTAAATGATGAGATCATGCGGATGTCAAGAGTATACATTCTTGTTTGGTCCCTAGTCGGTTGTTATTGTGGAAATAACCATAGACATCAATAACACTAAAGACTAGATTGTGTGTTGGTTGATGACATAATCTCATTAGTGATGATATAGTTGTAACATCCCTGACCTGGGTTATGAACTAACCCTAGGTGTTTTGCATAATTATGTAATTATATGCTTGTGATTATCTTTTGGCATGTAATTAAAGATCCTAAGGAACATGTGTTTCCATTTCAGTCCTTTTTGAACAATGTTGTAATATTATTTTGTAATACATGGACCTATGTGCAAATTACCCAATGAGAAGGGTTAACTTGCAAATTTCACATGTTTATATGTTCCTTTGGTGTTGAGGCATCATAATATTAAATATGATGAAGTATGATGAATTCTCCAAGCTTGGGCATCAAGATGCAACTTGTGGAGCAAATCCTTGTACTCTAAAGCCCTAGTTTTGGTGTAAAGTGCAATTTGCCCAAAACATGGGGTGCAACATGTAATATACACCTTCTAGAGTATCTTTTATAACTCTTGGCATCATTTAGAGTAAAAATGATGAAAAGGGTGCTTCAATTGAATAATCAAATAAGAATGATAACCTTTGTAATTAAATAATTAAGTTGTAAGCAAAATGGCCCTTTTATGTGTACAACTTAGTAGGATGTTTGGTTTACTTTCCTCTAGACCTTGGTTTAAGAAGAAGTTTTGCTTAAGTATGTAAGGGAGAAACGTGGTTTAGAAGAATGGAAGGACCTAGATGAGAAATGGAGAAACAAGTTGTCCTTATGTTGGATTTTTACCCAAAGTACATATACACCTTTCTTTGCAAACCATGGAACCGTTTCCCCTTCCTTCTCACTTATCCCCTTGTTAGACCAACTTAGGACAGAGCTCTAGAGCATAGGAGAACGGACAAGTAGTTCTAGGTAAGCTTTGATCATCATCTTGCTCGAATTCATGGAGGAAATCATGTTGCAAGGTTGGTTCTATGGTCTTTCTTACTTAGTTCTTTCCTTCTAGCCGACCTTTCCCAACCAATTCTTGGAGAAACGACCTTGGCCAACCTGTGGAGCTCAAGATGTCATTAAAGGCTTGGAATCTTGGAAGCTTGGAGCTCTAGGGACGACCTTAAGGCGGTTTTTATAATTCTAAACCTTTTGCTTTATTATGCATATCTTTGTTCTTGCAAATAGTAGCTAGTTCTTCTTCTTCCCCATCTTTCCTTGCAATTTTGCAAGCAATCCATGAAGAACAGACCTTGGTCTCAAGGTAGATGATGATGGGCATGAATACCTAGGCAACTTTATCAAATGGTCCCTCACCCATGGTCCAAACGATTTGCAAAACCGTTTGGGACCAAACGGTTTCAAAGCCGTTTGATCTCATGCGGTTTGCAAAACCGTTTAGACTCAAACGGTTTCAAACCCATTTGAGGGGTTTGACCAAGTGTTGACCATTTGAGTATCTTCTGGACACATTATGAATTAACCACCTACAAAGAATCACCATCTAATTGTAAGTAAATCTCGAGTTGAAGGTACTTTAATCACCTAAACCCTAATCGGGTTCAATTGCTGATTTTATGGACCAATCATGTTGAAGTTTGGGTTGAGTGGCCCAAACGGTTTCAAAACCATATGGGGATAACCTAAATGGTATCAAGACCGTTTGGTGATCACCCAAGACCATTTGGAGGTCTATGGTTAAGATAAGTTGATCAATTGAGGGTCCAATCACAATAGGTTATTGAAATAATTAAAAGTGCTGATTTTAGACTTAATTAGGGTTCAACCCTTAACAAATTAACTTAGATTTTGATGAGACTTTGGGCAAACGGTCTCAAGACCGGTTGGAGGATGTAAAAATGATATCAAGACCGTTTGGTCCAAGTCCTGGTCCAATTGAGTGATAATTGATGGGTTCAACTTCAATTAGACTCATGTTGATGGATGTTGATGGTTGATCGATTATAAACCCTAATTCAATCGGTCCCAAACCCTAATTGGCTATCAATTGAGGGTCAATTGAGTGTCCAATTGGTTAAGGATAACCCTAATTGGCTCAATTGATAAGTGGTTAACATGTATGAGACCAATTGAGGGGTTCAACATTGAAAACCCTAATCGATTTAAAGTGTTGATGTACCTTCTAGGTCCATGCGGTTTTGAGACTTTCAGACCAAACGGTCTCAAGACTGTTTGAGTCCAAATGGTCTCAAGACCGTTTGAGGTCAAACGATATCAAGACCGTTTGGGCTCAAACGGTTTCAAAACCATTTAGGCTCATGCAGTTTGGTCATGCGGTTTGATCAAACGGTTTCAAAGTCAACCATGTCCAAACGATCAACATGATCAAATGGTTTCAAGACCGTTTAAGGTCAAATGATTTTGAGGGTGAATATGTCCATGCGGTCTTGAAGGTTAAAGGTTCCAAATGGTCAACCCCTCCATGCGGTTTCAAAACCGTTTGGAGGTTGAAGTGTGAAACTGTTTGGGGACTTTTAGGGTTAAGATTGCTTAATGAATTGAAGGCTTAGATGGATCAATGGTTGATTAACTCAAACCCTAATGATACCTAAAGACATTAAGGGATCAAGTAATTAGTAGTTTGACCCATGTTATGGTTAATGGTGAATATTACCAATGTGCCCTTGAAGGGTTCAAGTAGATAACACCCCTAGATTGAACAAACCCTAATGACATGAGGATGATGATTTAACTTATGTTAATCAAAGTTGACTTGACCTAACCTAATCTAGAGTGATGTAATCACCACCTATCAGTGAGAGGAGTGAGAAGGTTCCTAATATGAATGAAAGTCAAGTAAAACACCTTCAATATGCATTAATGCACATGATTAGGGTATGATCCGCCAAAGTGAGATCATGGAAACCCTAATTATGGTGATTAATGAATCTTAACTTAATTTGAGAGTATCAATGATGGTAATCTTCATACATGATGATGCTATGAGCTCAATTCACTATGAAGTGAATAGTAAACCCTAATTTTAGGATAATAACAAGTAAGGTGAATAGTAAACCCTAATTGAGGGTAATGTGATGAAATATACAATAAACCCTAATTCCAGGTTATGCTTTTAAGCATGAATCTTCATGATTAAGGTATAAGATGAGAAATCATTATTCCTAATCATAATAAAAGGGATCGAATAACCCTAATTGAAATTAATAAGGGAACCTGGCCTTAGTAAAAGCATGATGGTATAAACCTTGAGTTGAAAGGTTATTTCTGCTTTATAAATTGCTGATCTGGAAATGAATTGTTTATTATTATCAGTTGAATTGACTATGTAGGTTCTCATAAGAGAATGATCATAACCAGGTAAAAGTTATGATATCATATTCATTGAAATCATGCTACAGGCTTTATGAATAGTGATATATACTAAACTACCTTGTTAAATGGCAACATATGAGATTGATGGGCTGTAAGAGCCATGAATAACATCAAGGTCATACTGATTAGATGACTTATGATGATTTAAGGGTTTGAATAGCCCCATTCTTGAATCATAGTGATGAAATGATTAAGAATTGATATCCATATGATAACTGATGTGAGTTAAACTTGATACATTTAGTATTCTTCTTCTATAGCAATGTTTTAATAGTTAAATGCTTGGAAATATGCTTGATGTTAAAAGAATGCTGAAATGTACCTAAATAATCAAGTATAATCATATCATATAGAGCCCTGATCATAGATCCGTCATTGTCAGAAGCTAAATGATGGTGAAATAGGTTTTCCTAAGGGAACTCCTGGATCACATACTTTTGAGTATGTGGGGGAATATGGACACGAATATCCTTACATCCTAGTGTAGGAATTGATTTAGATATACCTTAATCCATCAACCCTTCACTATGTGTTTATGCGGGGGTGATGTATCACTATTCTCCTGAGGAAATCTTTAATGCTGCATCGATGAGAGATAAATAAGAGATCTTTCAATGGCGAAGAGAGTACAAAATGCCACTGTGACTCTAATAGCGAAGTGCCAGAATACCCTGGTAAGCTATAGTAGCAGAGACACAAGATGTCCTGCATGTTGATCCTCACACTGACTGAGGAAGATGATGTCATAAGAATCCGTCTCTTTTGATGACCTAGGTATGATACCGATGCGACTTAGTAGTGATTGATTGGAGTATGAGCGGTATACCTCATCTCCGGAGGGCATAAAAATGTTTGTAAAACATAATCAACCGCGTAGCATATCTGCTTAGGTTGAACTACGAGAAACATTGATTGATGTTACACTATTTATATTAATCTTTTGTTCAAAGTATCTAGTATACATGTTCTTTATATTCCTTAATGAAGTGATTGCTTAAGTAGAAGTTGTTTTACTTAATTTCAATCTTGCTGCAGAATGATTTATGTTATCTTGCGTATGCTATTCCTTTGATTGCTATAACAAAGCTTCTAGCAGAGAGTTATAACTCTCGCTGGGACAATTATTTAAAATTGTCTCACCCCACAGATTTTCAACTTTTTAGGTGGTCGCCGAGGACGAAGGAACCAATCTGCGGGTGAGCAGTATCAGCAGCAACAACACCAGGGGTAGCAGTGAATCTTAGGTGGAGATACTGACTGTCGAGTCCTATAGTTAGTATGTCTTATGTCATCTCTGTACTCTCATGTCCTAGGAGTCAATAGGTTTGAGAATTTTGGCTTTAAGCCTCGAGATTTTGTATCTGGATGTATATAATCACTCAAGAGGTGATTTAACAGAGATGTAAACTGTTTATCTTTTTTCTTATAAAGAAGTTTTATGGGTTAAAGATCTTTTCTTAAAAAGTTTTAATTTTTAGTGTTTTTTTGTATTCCACTTCTAATTAATCGCTTCCGCTGAGTTTATCTCATGATTTCCAGTTCGGAGCCCACAATTAAGTGGTATCAGAGCTCTAGGTTCGCTGAGTCTACAGAGACATAGGACTTAGGTTGTCGAGTCTATTCTTAGTGTTTTCCAATATATCTAATAGTGTCTTCTGCTCCTCAGGAGAAGAAGATAAGTAAGGATGTCTGGACCACACGAGGAGTATGTGGCTGAGAGTAGTGTTGCTGCACCCCGAGAAGGTGCAAGGAACCCAGAAATAGAATAGCCTGTACCTGAGCCACCTATGGAGCCACCTCAGTTTGACCCAGCTGAAATGAGAAACCCAACTGTCCAGACCATGTTCGGGAAGTTTATGACTGATATGACACACATCACAGATAGGATGCCCATGCCTGCACCTAGGACACCTGCCCAGTCAGAAGGACAAGGTATCGGCAAGACATTTGAATGACTTCGCCGAGTCGGAGCGATTGAGTACTTTGGAACAGCTGATCCTGCAGATGCCGACCTATGGTTAACCGAACTAGAGAAGGCTTTTAGAATCCTGAACATCCCAGAAGTTGAGAAGGTTAGACATGCTGTCTATCTTATCAAGGGCAGTGCTGGTCACTGGTGGACCATGGAAGAGCAGAAGAGGCCTGGTGTGGAGGTTGCGTGGGAAGTCTTTCGACGGGAATTTATCAATAGATATTTTCCTAAGACATTCCTGGATGAGAAAATCTCTCAGTTCGAGAGGTTAAGGCAAGGTATGATGAACATTAGCGAATACAAAGCTAAGTTTATGGAGCTGTTGCGGTTCTGTCCACATATGGTTGCTACAGATGAAGAGAGGATTAGGCGGTTCAAGAAAGGGTTGAACGCTGAGTTGACTACTCCCGTGTCTGCCCTAGAGAACCGGGAAAGGTTTGCTACCATCGTTGAGTCAGTCCAAAGGATTGAGAGGTCCGTTGCAGAGAAGAGGCAAACCCATAAGAGATTCCTCAGTTCCAGGGATCTTCATCCAGAGACTTTAAGAAGCCTAGGTTTTCTGCGCCTACACCACCACCACCTAGACCTAGTGCTTAGACACAGTAAACACCGAGTAGAGGTAGAGGATGAAGCCTACCACTACAAGGAGCTCGCAGTTCATCATCTATGTCAGTCACAGGACCACCAAGACCACAACAATTGGATATAAGTTGTTATATTTGTGGGAAGATGGGGCATTTGATGAAAGACTACAGAGCTAGACCAGCAAGTGTGACACAACCACAGAGGCAGAGTCAGCAAGGATCACAAAGAAGATAGTTTCCAGGAACAGCTAGAGGACGTGGACAAGCATCCCAAGCTGGATCGTCAGCACCGAATCAACCGCAGGCAACAACAAGGTTTTATGCAATGAACCCACCTGATGCAGTGATCAACCCTCGAGTTGTGGCAGGTCAGATGGAGTTATTATATTCTGATATGTCTACATCCTGCATTGTATCTGTTTTGATTGATCCAGGTGTTACACACTCTTTTATCACTCGAAGAGTGATTCATAACTGCAATATGACAGTCATTCATAGGGCAGATAGCTTGTTGCTTGAGACTCCATTGAGAGGGTCTGCCGTGTTGCAGGAGGTATGCTCTCCCTGCATTCTCTTGTTTTTTGATCATTGCATACAACTAGATCTTATACCACTTGAGATGTAAGGATTTGATATAATCCTTGGGATGGATACCTTGGAAAGGTATAGAGTTGTTTTGGATTGTGAATCCAAGCAAGCTGTGTTTGCTGATGAAGGCGACACATGGATCTTTCAAGGAGAGAGAAAGATTCTACCCACCTGTCTAGTGTCAGCTAAAGTCACTGAGAAGCTGATGAGGCAAGGATGTTATGCATTCTTAGCCCATGTGGTAGATACTACCATGGGAAGTCCTAACCCTTCTGAAGTTCCTATAGTCAGGGAATTCGAAGTTGTATTTCCTGAAGAACTTCCAGGTGTGCCACCGCCTCAGGAAATTGATTTTGAAATCAATTTGATCCCAGATACACAACCTATATCACAAAAACCGTATAGGATGGCGCCTGCTGAGATGGCAGAACTCAAGAAACAACTGCAAGAGTTGCTTGAGAAGGGTTTCATCCGACCGAGCACTTCACCCTGGGGTGCTCCGGTTCTTTTTGTTAAAAAGAAAGACGGATCGATGCGGTTGTGCATAGATTACAGACAACTAAACAAAGTAACAATAAAGAATAAGTACCCTCTGCCGAGGATTGATGATCTCTTTGACCAGTTGCATGGTGCAACCGTCTTCTCAAAGATAGACTTGAAGTCAGGATATCATCAACTCCTCATTAAGGACAGTGACATACCCAAGTCTGCCTTTAGGACAAGGTATGGTCACTATGAGTTCACAGTTATGTCGTTTCGACTAACTAATGCACCAGCTGCATTTATGGAACTCATGAATAGGATCTTCCGACCTTTCCTTGATTAGTGTGTTGTTGTCTTCATAGATGACATTCTGATCTATAGTAGAGATGCTCAACAGCATGAACAACACCTTCATCAGGCTTTAACCTTATTAAGAGAACATAAGCTATATGCTAAGTTTAGCAAGTGTGAGTTCTGGTTACCGGAGGTATCTTTCCTTGGACACGTGATATCTACCTCGGGTATTCGTGTTGACCCCAAAAAGGTAGAATCTGTTCTACAGTGGGAACAGCCGAAGACACCGACAGAGATCTGTAGTTTCTTAGGGTTGGCTGGCTATTACCGAAGGTTCATTAAGAACTTCAGTTCTATAGCCTTACCCTTGACTAAGTTGACTCGAAAGGACGTTCCTTTTTTCTGGAGTGATAAGTGTCAGCAATCTTTTCAGCTGTTGAAAGAGAGGTTGACGAGTGCACCTGTACTTGTGTTACCTGAGCAAGGCAAAGGATACGTGGTATTCTATGATGCTTCCAAGAATGGACTTGGATGTGTGTTGATGCAGGATAAGCAAGTGATTTCTTTTGCTTCTCAACAGCTTAAGAAACACGAGGAGAATTATCCGACACACGATCTGGAGCTAGCTGTTGTGGTTCATGCTTTGAAGATCTGGAGACATTACCTCTATGGAGAGACATTCTAGATTTTCACTGATCATAAGAACCTTAAGTACATCTTCTCTCAGCATGAACTTAACATGAGGCAACGTCGCTGGATGGAGTTGATCAAGGACTACGATTGTACAATTGATTACCATCCAGGGAAGGCCAATGTAGTTGTAGATGCTCTGAGTAGGAAATCAACAACACCAACAATAGATAGGGCACAACTAAACTCTTTAGTATGCTCTAGGAGAGATATGCTTATCTCCTTAAGGCAAGACAATGTACAGTTGAAGGTGTCATTGTTAGCCGGGTTGTTGGCTGAGATGCATATAAAACCTACCCTAAGAGAGCAGATTAAGGAGGCACAACAAGTGAATGATGCGGTTCAGTAGATCAGATCGGAGTATGGTAATGAGAAACGAGATGGTTTCTATGATTTAGATGACCAGGTGTCCTGTTATCATGGGAGGATGATAGTGCCGAATGTGGATAACTTGAGAAAGTTAGTCCTGGAAGAAGCTCATCGTTCGATGTATGCTATGCATCCAGGAAACACCAAGATGTATCGAAACTTGAAAGATATGTATTGGTGGCCTGGGATGAAGAAGGATGTTGCTGAGTTTGTGATGAGATGTCCTGTGTGTCAGCAAGTTAAAGATGAACACCAGAAACCTACTGGAATGATGCAACCTTTACCCATACCACAGTGGAAGTGGGATCATGTAACCATGGACTTTGTTGTTGGCCTACCCAGGACAAGCAAAGGACATAATTCCATCTGGGTAATAGTTGATAGGTTGGCAAAAACAATGCATTTCTTACCTGTCAAAACAACCTATTCTGCTGAGAGGATAACACAGTTGTATGTTCAGGAGATAGTGCGACTGCATGGAGTTCCAGTCACTATAGTATCAGACAGAGGTCCCTAGTTTACGAGTCATTTTTGGGAACATTTGCACAAAGCATTAGGCACCCAGTTTAGGTTTAGTACAACCTTTCATCCACAGACTGATGGACAGTCTGAAAGGACAATACAGACCTTGGAAGACTTGCTGAGAGCATGTGTTCTCCAGTTTACAGGGAGTTGGGATCTACACCTATGCTTGATAGAGTTTGCCTACAACAATAGCTATCAACATAGCATTGATATGGCACCTTATGAAGCTTTGTATGGTAGACGTTGTAGATCACCCTTATGTTGGTATGAAACCAGTGAATATCAACTGTTAGGTCCTGATCTTGTGCAACAAACCACAGAGAAGATCAAAGTAATACAACAACAGATTAAGACTGCACAGGATAGGTAGAAATCTTATGCTGATAGATGTCGTAGACCCTTAGAATTCCAGGTTGGAGACAAAGTGTACCTCAAGGTCTCACCTTGGCAGGGAGTTCTGAGATTTGGAAGAAAAGGGAAGTTAGCTCCTAGGTTTATGGGGTCTTATCCAATCATTGAACGGATTGGAAAGGTAGCCTATAGACTAGAGTTACCACCAGAATTACAGAGGTTACACCCTGTGTTTCAAATTTCTATGCTGAGAAAATGTCACCCCGATACCGAGTCAGTTCTACAACCTATGGAGGTAGAATTGAATGATGACATATCTTATGAGGAAGGACCAGTGTCAATCCTTGATAACAGAATTAAAAATCTGAAAAAGAAAGACATAACTCTTGTGAAAGTCCTCTGGAATCACCGTGGTGTTGAAGAAGCCACTTGGGAACTAGAGGAAGAAATGAGAAGGAAATACCCTTCTCTTTTCTCTTAATATGTTTTGTTGATTTCGGGGACGAAATCCTTGTAAGGGGTGGATAATTTGTAACATCCCTGATCTGGGTTATGAAATAATCCTAGGTGTTTTGCTTAATTATGTAATTAGATGCTTGTGAATATCTTTTGGCATGTAATTAAAGCTCCTCAGGAACATATGTTTCCATTTCAGTCCTTTTTGAACAATGTTGTAATATTGTTTTGTAATACATGGACCTATGTGCAAATTACCCAATTAGAAGGGTTAACTTGCAAATTTCACATGTTTAGATTTTCCTTTGGTGTTGAGGCATCATAATATTAAATATGATGAAGTATGATGAATTCTCCAAGATTGGGCATCAAGATGCATCTTGTGGAGCAAATCCTTGTACTCTAAAGCCCTAGTTTTGGTGTAAAGTGCAATTTGCCCAAAACATGGAATGCAACATGTGATATACACCTTCTAGAGTATCTTTTATAACTCTTGGCATTATTTAGAGTAAAAATGATGAAGAGGGCACTTCAATTTATTAATCAAATATGAATGATAACCTTTGTAATTAAATAATTAAGTTGTAAGCAAAATGGCCCTTTTATATGTACAACTTAGTAGGATGTTTGGTTTCCTTTCCTCTAGACCTTGGTTTAAGAAGAAGTTTTTCTTAAGTATGGAAGGAAGAAACGTGGCTTAGAAGAAGGGAAGGACCTAGATGAGAAATGGAGAAATAAGTTGTCCTTATGTTGGATTTTTACCCAAAGTACATATACACCTTTCTTTGCAAACCAAGGAACCGTTTCCCCTTCCTTCTCACTTATCCCCTTGTTAGAACGACTTAGGATAGAGCTCTGGAGCATAGGAGAACAGAAAAGTAGTTCTAGGTAAGCTTTGATCATCATCTTGCCCGAATTCATGGAGGAAATCATGTTGCAAGGTTGGTTCTATGGTCTTTCTTACTTAGTTCTTTCCTTCTAGCTGACCTTTCCCAACCAATTCTTGGAGAAACAACCTTGGCCAACCTGTGGAGCTCAAGATGTCATTAAAGGCTTGGAAGCTTGGAATCTTGGAGCTCTAGGGATGACCTTAAGGCGGGTTTTATAATTCTAAACCTTTTGCTTTATTATGCATATCTTTGTTCTTGCAAATAGTAGCTAGTTCTTCTTCTTCCCCATCTTTCCTTGCAATTTTGCAAGCAATCCGTGAAGAACAGACCTTGGTCTCAAGGTAGATGACGATGGGTGTGAATACCTAGGCAACTTTATCAAACGGTCCCTCACCCATGGTCCAAACGGTTTGCAAAACCGTTTGGGACCAAACGGTTTCAAAACCGTTTGATCTCATGCGGTTTCCAAAACCGTTTAGACTCAAACGGTTTCAAAACTGTTTGAGGGGTTTGACCAAGTGTTGACCGTTTGAGGGTCTGCTGGACACATTATGAATTAACCACCTACAAAGAATCACCATCTAATTGTAAGTAAATCTCAAGTTGAAGTCACTTTAATCACCTAAACCCTAATCGGGTTCAATTGCTGAATTTATGGACCAATCATGTTGAATTTTGGGTTGAGTGGCCCAAACGGTTTCAAAAACCATTTGGGGATCACCTAAACGGTCTCAAGACCATTTGGTGATCACCCAAGACCGTTTGGAGGTCTAGGGTTAAGATAATTTGATCAATTGAGGGTCCAATCACAATAGGTTATTGAAAGAATTAAAAGTGCTGATTTTAGATTTAATTAGGGTTCAACCCTTAACAAATTAACTTAGATTTTGATGAGACTTTGGGAAAACGGTCTCAAGACCGTTTGGAGGATGTCCAAATGATCTCAAGACCGTTTGGGCCAAGTCCTGGTCCAATTGAGTGACAATTGATGGGTTCAACTTCAATTAGACTGATGTTGATGGATGTTGATGGTTGATCGATTATAAACCCTAATTCAATTGGTCCCAAACCCTAATTAGCTATCAATTGAGGGTCAATTGAGTGTCCAATTGGTTAAGGATAACCCAAATTGGTTCAATTGATAAGTGGTTAACATGTATGAGACCAATTGAGGGATTCAACATTGAAAACCCTAATCGATTGAAAGTGTTGATGTACCTTCTAGGTCCATGCGGTTTTGAGACTTTTGGACCAAACAATCTCAAGACCGTTTGGGCTCAAACGGTTTCAAAACCATTTAGGCTCATGCGATTTGGTCATGCGGTTTGATCAAACGGTTTCAAAGTTAACCATGTCCAAACGGTCAACATGATCAAACGGTTTCAAGACCGTTTAAGGTCAAACGGTCTTGAGGGTGAATATGTCCATGCGGTCTTAAATGTCAAAGGTTCCAAATGGTCAACCCCTCCATGCGGTTTCAAAACCGTTTGGAGGTTGAAGTGTGAAACCGTTTGGGGACTTTTAGGGTTAAGATTGCTTAATGAATTGAAGGATTAGATGGATCAATGGTTGATTAACTCAAACCCTAATGATACCTAAAGACATTAAGGGATCAAGTAATTAGTAGTTTGACCCATGTTATGGTTAATGGTGAATATTACCAATGTGCCCTTGAAGGGTTCAAGTAGATAACACCCCTTGATTGAACAAACCCTAATGACATGAGGATGATGATTTAACTTATGTTAATCAAAGTTTACTTGACCTAACCTAATCTAGAGTGATGTAATCACCACCTATTAGTGAGAGGAGAGAGAAGGCTCCTAATATGAATGAAAGTCAAGTAAAACACCTTCAATATGCATTAATGCACATGATTAGGGTATGATCCACCAAAGTGAGATCATGGAAACCCTAATTATGGTGATTAATGAATCTTAACTTAATTTGAGAGTATCAATGATGATAATCTTCATACATGATGATGCTATGAGCTCAATTCACTATGAAGTGAATAGTAAACCCTAATTTTAGGGTAATAACAAGTAAGGTGAATAGTAAACCCTAATTGAGGGTAATGTGATGAAATATACAATAAACCCTAATTCTAAGTTATGCTTTTAAGCATGGATCTTCATGATTAAGGTATGAGATGAGAAATCATTATTCCTAATCATAATAAAAGGGATTGAATAACCATAATTGACATTAATAAGGGAACCTGACCTTAGTAAAAGCATGATGGTATAAACCTTGAGTTGAAAGGTTATTTCTGCTTTATAAATTGCTGATCTGGAAATGAATTGTTTATTATTATCAGTTGAATTGACTATGTAGGTTCTCATAAGAGAATGATCATAACCAGGTAAAAGTTATGATATCATATTCATTGAAATCATGCTACAGGCTTTATGAATAGTGATATATACTAAACTACCTTGTTAAATGGCAACATATGAGATTGATGGGCTGTAAGAGCCACGAATAACATCAAGGTCATGCTGATTAGATGACTTATGATGATTTAAGGGTTTGAATAGCCCCATTCTTGAATCATAGTGATGAAATGATTAAGAATTGATATCCATATGATAACTGATGTGAGTTAAACTTGATACATTTAGTATTCTTCTTCTATAGCATTGTTTTAATAGTTAAATGCTTGGAAATATGCTTGATGTTAAACGAATGCTGAAATGTACCTAAATAATCAAGTATAATCATATCATGTAGAGCCCTGATCATAGATCCATAATTGTCAGAAGCTAAATGATGGTGAAACAGGTTTTCCTAAGGGAACTCCTGGATCAGATACTTTTGAGTATGTGGGGGAATATGGACGCGAATATCCTTACGTCCTAGTGTAGGAATTGATGTAGATATACCTTAATCCATCAACCCTTCACTATGTGTTTATGCCGGGGTGATGTATCACTATTCTCATGAGGAAATCTTTAATGCCGCATTGATGAGAGATAAACAAGAGATCTTTCGAAGGCGAAGAGAGTACAAAATGCCACTGTGACTCTAATAGCAAAGTGCCAGAATACCCCGGTAAGCTATAGTAGCAGAGACACGAGATGTCCTGCATGTTGATCCTCACACTGACTGAGGAAGATGAGGTCATAAGAATTCAACTCTTTTGATGACCTAGGTATGATACCGATGCAACTTAGTAGTGATCGGTTGGAGTATTAGCGGTATACCTCATCTCCGCTGGGCATAATAATGTTTGTAAAACATAATCAACCGCGTAGCATATCTGCTTAGGTTGAACTACGAGAAACATTGATTGATGTTACACTGTTTATATTAATCTTCTGTTCAAAGTATCTAGTATACATGTTCTTTATATTCCTTAATGAAGTGATTGCTTAAGTAGAAGTTGTTTTACTTAATATCAATCTTGCTGTAGAATGATTTATGTTATCTTGCTTATTTTATTCCTTTGATTGCTATAACAAAGCTTCTGGCGGAGAGTTATAACTCTCGCTGGGACAATTATTTAAAATTGTCTCACCCCGTAGATTTCAACTTTTTAGGTGGTCGCCGAGGACAAAGGAACCAATTTGCGGGTGAGCAGTATCAGCAAAAACAACACCAGGGGCAGCAGTGAATCTCAGGTGGAGATACTGACTTTCGAGTCCTATAGTTAGTATGTCTTATGCCATCTCTGTACTCTCATGTCCTAGGAGTCAATAGGTTTGAGAATTTTGGCTTTAAGCCTTGAGATTTTGTATTTGGATGTATATAATCACTCCAGAGGTGATTTAACAGAGATGTAAACTGTTTATCTTGTTTCTTATAAAGAAGTTTTATGGGTTAAAGATATTTTCTTAAAAAGTTTTAATTTTTAGTGATTTTTCGTATTCCACAGCTAATTAATCGCTTCCACTGAGTTTATCTCATGATTTCCGGTTCGGAGCCCACAATAGTGTTATCAAACCAAGCACATAGGTACTTGTTAGAGAACAAGGTACCGGAAAGACCCACCGTGAGAGTGACACATGGAACCATGACTTGGTAGTCACAGTCACCTCTCATAGTGATGGTGGTGAGTGTGATTCTTAGACCTGAAATCACTAAACTCAACACATGTCGTTGGGTACACTTTGACATCATCAAACGCAGTCTTGAAACATGGGTTGTTATAATGGTGATGATTGGGTGTCTTTAACACATGGGGCTTTTGAGGGGTGAGTGATAGATATGGGATTTGTCCCTCCTGAGGGAGTTTGATGTCCTTGGCCACTTGATGAGTAGGATTGAGAAAGGCATGCGCATGCACGTGTGAATCAATATGTGATATTGATGTCACACACATCTCACCCAGTCTACTCTGAGATCAAGGAAATGAATGAACGTTGACATGATGACTATTCCATGCCTCGAGTTCATTTAGGATATCAGTGACAAAGGAATTATACATTCACTATAACCCCATTCACGGATTGTAGGATTGAAAGTTGTTCTCCAATTTTCTATTTCACTTGGGTAGCACTGATGTGTGACTAGGCACCACTCTTTGCTTGTGAAGTCATAAGTGTTATGGACTTGCACTGCCAATGTGAAATGGACCTGCAAGGTCACACACATAGGATTTAACCTAGAATAGGAGTTTGTACACAAACATGTTTAGATTGATTACTAAAGGAGTTTAGTAGTTCAATTAAACACTCAATCAATTGATAGCTCAGTATCATAGTGTTCAAGGTGTTGGACTGATTGATTAGAGTATCAGATTGATTGAAACTGTGATTGACAGATTCTGCACAATCTACACTGCCAACCGATTGGCTCATGTGATGAACCGATCAGATGAGCTTGGTGAACCGATCGGCTCAACCGGTGAGTCAATCGGCTCATGGACAGGGTGAAGTGATTCGTTCAAGTGTTGAAATGATCGGTTCAAGTCCAACCGATCAAGTTGGGAAAGTGATATTGGTGAGAAATTTCCTTTCGTTTCACTTGCCCAATTTGATTGGAACAAGGATTGGTATTTGATACCAATTCGAATCAAAAGAAGAAAAGTCAATCAGGAACTGATCAGGGCCACAAACCGACCGATTCAGAAATGAACCGATTATTTCATGGGTCCCAACCAATCGATTGAGGTGTCAACCGACCGGCTCAGATCCCCAACCGACCATTTCAGTTGTGAAACGATCGGTTCAGGTTGCGCATTTGGTTGTTTTTGTGGAAAATCTCAAACCCTTCTACTCCTGCTTTAGTCCCGCATTGCCCAGGATAGAGAACCCTGTCCCATGACCCTCCTATATATATAGGGGTATTGGGGGCTTCTCAAAGTACAACCCAGTGCAACCAGTTGCTTTGTGAAGTTGTCGTTCTCTTTGGTTTTGGTAACCGAGAGAGCCCGAGCAAGTGCTGCTCGATAAGGGAGGCACAACAAGGGAAAGACAACTACAAAAAGTGACTCGTGGCAGGAGAGTGTGTTGGCAACTAGTACGCTGATAGGAGGGTGTGACTCCTTCTGATTCCTTGTGGGACAAGGAGGTCAGAGTTCCAGGTAGTCTGTGTGGACGACTGCAGAGGCAGGAGACCTCTGTCGCTCGGAGGACAACTATTAATCCTGACAGTCCCGGTGAGACCAGGAGTCTTTAGTCCCAGTGCGAACAGGAGCTGCACTGACACCGTCCAAGACCGGAGGTGAAGACCGCGCAATGCATGAGGTACTGTCACTGAGCAAGCCTCGGGATAAGGTATGCGTTCAGAAACCATCTTTCCTATTGTATAGACGTTGACACGATTCCTTTTGTTCTGGGTTTGAGGGAGAAATTTTTTGTTTCCGCTGCTTCTCTGCCTCCTCTAAAACCCAACAGGAATCACTGTTACTCAAAATTTGTTAAATGAACCTGTCATCACCTGATTGGTAACCAGGTGGTGTGTTTGCATCGATTACCTCCGCTTGAATTCCGCTACCCTAAAAGATCACTTTCCTCTTCCATTTATTTATTAGATTTTAGAGTGACTAGCTGGCCGCTCTCATTTTTGTTTTTTGGATGGCTATTCTGGTTACAACCAGATTTCCATTGAACTTAAGGATCAAGAGAAGTCCACCTTCACTTGTCCTTATGAAACCTTTGCTTATCGCCGAATGTCGTTTGGTGTGTGCAACACACCAGCCACTTTTCAGCACTGCATGCTTGCTATTCTCTTTGATATGGTGGAGCGCTACTTGGAGGTTTTTATGGACTACTTTTCCGTCTATGGTGCTTCGTTTGAAGAATGTTTGCAGAATTTTGATAAGGTGTTATAGAGATGTGAGGACACACATTTATTCCTCAATTGGGAGAAGTGCCACATGATGGTAAATGAAGTCATAGTTCTAGGACACAAGGTGTCCAACAAAGGACTGGAGGTGGATCTAGTAAAGATTGAGGTTATTTCCAAACTACCTCCACAAAATACGGTGAAAGGGGTGCAGAGTTTCCTTGGTCACACAGGATTTCATCGCCGGTTCAGCAAGGAATTTTCAAAAATAGCTAAGCCACTTTCAGAATTGCTTGAGAAAGATGCCGTTTTTTTATTTCAACGATAAATTCCTGCATGCTTTTGAGGTGCTTAAGGACAAACTGATTTCTGCGCCGGTTGTTCAAACACCGGATTGGACTAAGCCATTCAATCTTATGTGTGACACGTTAGATTTTGTCGTCAGGGCTGTTCTTGGGCAGCGTCTTGAGAACAAACCTACAGTAATTTTTTATGCGTCTAAAACTTTAAATGATACACAACTCAATTACACCACTATTGAGAAAGAACTACTTGCCGTGGTTTTCACTTTCGAAAAATTTAGGCAATATGTAGTGGGTTCTAAGGTTGTGGTCTGGACTGATCATGCTGCCATAAAATACCTAATGGAGAAAAAAGATGCAAAACCTAGATTGATTAGGTGGATTTTATTGTTACAAGAATTCAACATTGAAATTAAAGATAAGGCAAGTTTTGAGAATGTGGTTGCAGACCACTTATCTCGGTTAGAGTGGGTTGGTGAGAAGGATACCCACATACCCATTACTGAGACATTTCTAGATGAGAAAATTCTTTTGATTCAATTGACAGATCCTTGGTTTTCACATATTGTCAATTACCTTGCCTATAAAGAAATCCCAGATGATTGGACCTATCAAGAGAAAAAATATTTTTCCACTCTTTGAGATATTATTTTTGGGACGACCTGATTCTATTGAGATAATGCAGGGATGGAATCTTGTGCAGGTGTGTACAGGAGTGTGAATATGAGAGTGTGCTTAGTCATTGTCATACACTACCTACCGGAGGTCATCATGCAAGTGCAAGAACGACAACTAAGGTACTAGAGAGTGGCCTTTATTGGCCTACACTTTTCAGGGACGCCTATGACTATGTGAGATGATGTGATTCTTGTCAAAGGGTAGGTAATATATCAAAATGGCAAGAGATGCCCCTCACAGTATTCCAAGAAGTTGAGATGTTTGATCTGTGGGGTATTGATTTCATGGGACCATTTGTATCCTCCAACTCCAATTTGTATATCTTACTTGCTGTTGATTATGTATCGAAGTGGGTAGAGGCAATACCCACCAGGACTAATGATTCTGCGGTAGTGTGCAAGTTTGTAAAAGATCATATTTTCTGCAGGTTTGGTGTGCCACATATGATCATCAGTGATGGTGGCACCCACTTCATGAATAAAAAATTCACTACATTACTGAGTAAATACGGGGTCAAGCACAATGTAGGCACCCCGTATCACCCGCAAACACAAGGCCAGGTGGAAGTGTCAAATAGAGAAATTAAGAAGGTCCTAGAGTGCACCGTGGCCTCATCAAGAAAGAATTGGAGTGCGTTGTTACTAGATGCATTATGGGCATATATGAATACATTCAAAACACCTATAGGCACTATGCCTTTTAGGTTGGTGTACGGCCGGGCATGCCATTTGCCGGTAGAATTGGAGCACAAAGTGCATTGGGTGCTAAGGAAGTTGAATTTAAGCATGGATGAGGCTGGGAGAAAGAGAATGTTAGAGCTCAATGAGCTAGATGAGCTGAGAATGAATGCCTATGAGAACTCAAGGATTCATAAAGAGCGCACAAAGCAAATCCACGATCACCATATCCAGCTGTGGATGTTCAAGAAGGGTGAGATGGTACTTTTGTTCAATTCAAGGTTAAAGTTGCACCCTAAAAAATTGCAATCATGCTGGAGTGGACCGTTTATAGTAGAGGAGGTGCGACCCCATGGTGTTATCATGGTTAAGGATGGTGATAGAACATTCTTAGTGAATGGCCAAAGATTGAAGCACTATTATGGGGAGGATTATACAAGAAAGGTGCATAAGGTTAAACTCGTGGCACTTAAGGAAGAATGATGAGCTTTATTGCATCTAGCCTAAGATGTTAGAGTAGGGCGCTAGTTGGGAGGCAACCCAACCATTGGTAATTGCATTTTTTTATTTAGTTGATTTTTCACATTTTTAAGTAGTTTTCATTAATTTCATTTTTAGTATAAAAATGATGCCCTAATATGTGCATTAAGTGTGCCAGACTATTTGGGTGTCGATACCATCGACCCTTGTGTTGATGGTAGCGACCGGGGTGCAGAGAGGCAACTGTAGAAAATTTGCTATGTCGATACTATCGATGGCCATGTCGATAGTATCGACCACCCATCAGGCTGATCGACACAATTTTTTGGAGCAAGTCGATATCATCAACCCCATGGTCGATGCTCGCGAGATCTCTGGAGATTTTCAGATGAAATCTTCTCAGTAATCTCGATGCCATCGACACCATAGTCGATGGTATTGACTTGACTTCAGGAAAAACCAGAGCCAAGGCCCCGTGAGGATAAGAAATGCATACAAAAGTTGATGCGATCGACAAGACACATCAGTGATCCACAAGACACCATCAATGAAGTGTGCCAAATTTAGAGGGCGATCCATGGGATGAGTTGATACTAATGACACCTATCGATGGTATCAACGCATCATCGATCCGGGCCCCCACATCCATCAATTGACGACCGTCGATACCAGCAGAAGACAGATCATGCTACCAGTGTCGATACCATCGACACCCCTTCGATGGTATCGACGAGTCAACAGGGGTGCCGATCTCAGCTATATAAGGAGGGGTTGAGTTCATTTCTTCTTCACACCTTCAGATCTTCTCTCCTCTTGATTGACCTAGAGCACTTGTGAGCAATCAAGGGCCTTCACCGAGTAAGCGAACGATCATCCTCGAGTTCTTCTTTGATAGCAGAGAGCTTCTTCTCCAGATCTTCACTGAGCTCTCTTCCTCGCTACCCCTTTCTAATCATCATGGTGAGGAACACCACTTCATCTTCGAGCACTACACCTATGGAGATTGATACATTCGTTCCACCACTGCCAGGCTCCGTCCCTCATCCCTGGCTTGCACATCTGTCTACGGATGTGAAAAAAGTTTACAAGGAGCTTATGAAGAGGACTATCGAGCCGACTCGATACTGCGACCAGCACATGATTCGAGATCTCAGCTTTGAGGATTACTTGATGTATGTCCTCCATGTCCAAGAGGGGAGGACGGATAGGATCAATGATGTGGTCACCCATCATGTGGAGGGCCACCCCCTTTTCGACGAATGGTCGACCTACAAAGAACTGGTGGTGGAGTTTATGGCATCACTAGATATTTGCGTCGTGCCAAACGACCTCAATGCCACCAACAGGGAATGGATTAAAGGCCGACTATCTTTCCAGATTTTCAACAGAAACTACAATCTGATGCTGCAGCAGTTCAATTCAATTTACAACTGGTGGCACTCTTCCCAGCAGCACCGGCGGCCAGATAACCGGGCTGATTATGATGCCATGTTTACACGGCTTATGACAGCCCCTCAAGGCAAGACAATCAACTATCACAATGCCACGATTGCTAATTTCGAGCATCCTTTTGTGCGGGTCCTCCACAACATGCATTGTATCACTTTCTTTGCTCGAGGCGAGCTGTCGCTGAGCAAATTTCAAGAGACCGATCTCTTTTTCCTATACAATCTGCTGACAAGGGGCAAGCTTAACTGGGGCGCATTTTTCTTAACGCGCATGATGGCTGCGAAGAGGAGCACCAGGAGAGCCCCAATTCATTTTGGGGGACTCATCACTCCTCTAGCCCTCTATCTCGAACTATATCTTTCTTCAATGCCTCCCCTGGTAAGTAAGAGCTCCGTCAGCCTCCATCATCTACATCAGTCTAATTTGTTGACAGTTCGTGATGGCATGGTCTATGCGCACTGCCACGTCAACAGAGAATATGAGGAGTGTGCACTCCCCAATCCTGTCTGCAACATTAAGGGGGACCGACACTTCAGGTGGCCCATTATTGCCATTGACGACTCCGACAGTGCAGAAGATGAGGAGGACAATGACAACGATGACGACGATGAGCATGAGGAGGAAGAGGAGAGTGTTACTCCTCTTCGGACACGAGTGGCACCGAGGAAGCGGCCACACGTGTATCTGGGTGCATCATCATCCTCGCAGCCTCCACCACCATAGCCCTCTCAGGAAGGAGAGGGTGCCTTTTTGATGTAGGGAATGTATGCCATGCTGTAAGGAATTCAAGAGACGCAGCAACTGCATACTGCATCCTTTGCAAATATACATGATACGACCAACATGTTGTATGTGAATCAGAAGGCAATTTTTGAGAATGAACGTCAGTTTTTCGCCAACCAACAACAAGTCTACGACTGGTTGGGGAGGATCGAGCAACAACAACAGCCGTTCTACGATCATTTTTGGAGCCTCGACTACTTCAGAGGGTATCCTCAGCTACCGCCCATGCCGACTTATGATCCGAGCTTTCAGGGGAAATATCCTGAGTGGGACCTCCATACCCAGTAGTACCCACCATTTCCACCACCACAGCAATAGAAGGGTATCACTGTTCCACCTTCTAAGGTTGTTTTTTACTATGAGGCCATAGTTGAATTCAAGCTTAGTGGGGGAGATGGAACAATTTCTATCTTAGTCTTTATTTTTATCTTCTTTTGTTTTAGTATTTTCTAGTTTTTATTGTTTATAGATTTCTAGATCCACATCTATCTAGTGTAATCCCGTGGATGTCTAATTTTAAATGTGTGTCATCTCTTGTTTTCATATGGGGAAAGTTGAAATTTGAGAATTATTTTTAATTTTTTTTTCAAGTAATTGAAAGCTTGCTTTTCTTGAAATTGAACACGTAACTTATGAAAACAATTGGGTAGGTCAAGTTTAAAACATATGATCATAACTGTACATCTTATGGTTCAAGAAATGTGGATGGAATTGGATGTTGAGCCTAAACTGACCAAACAGTAACGAGGATTTAATCTGAAGTGAGAGAGAGAAACCCATTGATTGATTGGTACACATGTTAGTAAGGAGGGACATATAATATTTTCCAATGGTTCTGTCAATTAGTCTTGTAATCTATCTACCTCATTTCATTCAAACTCCACCATAAGGACTGGGAGCACATTACAGTTTTCATCTTTTGATTGCATTATAGCTAGATTTTGCATAAATAAATAAAAAAAATGAAAAATGAAAAGAGATTTGTAGATTAGTCATGCATGTACACATTCTTAAGTGTATGCCATGGTAGTTGCATAATTACTTTCATATAGTTGCATTTTGTACACTCTTGAGCATATAGGACATTATGTGCCTTACTTCTTCTGAAAAATAAGAAATGCGGGGGACTTGTTCTATACTCTTTGAGAGGTGATGTGTAATGCATCATGGTAGTAGCTATGTGAAAATAAGTCTGAAAAAATGTAAAGTATTATAAATGTTTTCTTAGTCAAATTGAAAAGAAAGAAAAAAAACAAGAAGGACTTGAAAAAAAAGGAAGAAAAAAAATAAAGTGAAATCAGAGGGAGAAAATAACTTGTTTCACCTGCATAATAGGAAGAATAAGCACATGATGTAGTTTGGTAGACATTCCATCTCAGATTGAGATGGAATAGTAGAGCATGCATCATTCCACCTAAAAAGGTAGGCATTAGGTTATTTCCATACACATATGCATCATTTAGGTCATTTTTATTGTTTTTGCATGTTAAACTGTACTGTGCTTTCTCTTCTTCCATAACCACCCATTCCATCCACCCGTTGCTCAAAATGGTAGGCCACCCATGATTATCTCCTCATTTTTGTATATCAGGAGATCTGCTTCCATGTAGATGGTAGTTAGGATATGAGCAACGTAGATAGGAGATCACAAGATGCACCAAGATTGAACAGGAGGAATTTATTATATCAACTGCTTTATTTGATGGTGTTCATTGATCTTGGGGTGGATATATCTTATGGACAATCATTGCCACCTTTAGGGTAATTACTGTTCCGTGGTCAGTGAGGGCCGACATGTGCATGTCAGGTGGGAATCATACAGTGATGTCGTTTATGCTAGTATGTTCTTTAGTTGACCCTCACAATTCTATTCTACAGTTTTGTGCTCGAGGACGATCAAAGATCTAGCTTAGGGGAGTTTGATGCAAGGATTTTGAGTCTCTTTATAGGCTAGTTTCATATGTGTTTTGTGCAATTATTGGTCATTTTCATGGTTAATATTGCATGATTCAGTTCCTTCAGCCTATAATCTCATTATGCATCAGATTTACCTTGTTTGATCTGATTTGGTATGAATGATCATATTTATCAAAGTTATCAAAGTTGATTCGAGTTTATCTTTGATTTTCAGGAAAAATGAATATATACAGCTGTCGATACCATCGACGGCTGTCGATAGTATCGACAGGGCCATAGAGAGGTAGCCGCAAAAGTGTAGAACGAGTTGATACCATCGACCCAGAAGTCGATGGTAGCGAGATAGCTTCAGTGAGTCAGATTTCTACAAGTCGATACCATCGACCAAATAGTCGATACTATCGACTCGGTCGTAGCAGAATCAGCTAAAGCATCGGATTCCACAGAAAAGCGACGCCTAAGGTGTCGATACCATCGACCCAGAAGTTGATGGTATTAAGATCATGTCAGAGCAAACCCAGAAAAGTAGAGGACCACTAGTATCTGGGTGGGTCGATACCATCGACCCCTATCGACACCGTCAGATCATGTTAATCTATAGCTCGAGTCTAATCATACGGTGGTGATGTTTTGGCGGCCTGAAGTGGTGCTTATACCTAAAAATGATAGCTCTAAGCCATCGATCTCGTCATTAGCCCCTGCACACGTCTCGAGGAGAAGAGAGGAGGAAGAATGGAGCCAGAGCTACACACCAATTGTTCCGGAGGTCGTAGAAGGAGTTTTCCACCACCGGAAGGTTGTAGAACACTCATCCCACACCGAGGAACGCCCAGATCTTCTCTGTTCAGGGGTTACTTTACATCTATCCACATTTTCTCCATGTTTCTTCTTTCCTTCACCATGTTTTCTACTGAGATGAACATACGGGGCTAATCCCCTTTGTCTTTAGGACCGGGAGTAGCTCGGGTGATCGTTGTATGACAATTGCAACATAGTTTATCATAATTTGTCTCTAAAATTCTTGGTATGCTATCATTTTCTCTTTTATATCATTGTGCTTGATCACCATAGTGATAATACAATACCTTTAATTGCTTTTGATGAAGAATTAACAATTGAAAAGAAACGATAATCACATTAATCAATAAATTCCTTGGAAAAGGTGATGTACGATTAATGGTGGGAACCTTTAGACCTAAATTTCATGCACCTTATCTAAGGCATAGGTTACTACTGACGTGGAACCAACTTAGGTTAAGGTAGTGAATTGTATCGTGGAAGCGAGCAATTCTAATTCCAGGCCACTACCCGAATTAGGAGACATTTCATGGTAATTGTGTAAAACTGAGTGCAACGAGAACCCGTGGTGAAACCGCAATCCTAAAGATTCCATTGAAATTGATTAAACCAACCATTTAATTGATCATTCTATTTTCTTTTCTTTTATTTTTCTTTTTCAAAACAATTCTCAAACTTTTAAAACCAGTTTAGCTGATCGTGAGTAGTTAGTAGTAGTCTACTGAGAATTCCATTTCCCTGAGTTCAACTCGGGCCTCACAAGACCTATATTACATTTAAGCGTGCACTTATGTTATACGCACAGTAAAATCGTGTCAACGCTCCTGTAAATGACAAGAATATTGAGCACTATTCTCGCAAAGGGACTATAGGAGCACGAATGGAAGTAATTAGCCGTGAGCTGTGGGAACAAGCCCACTTGTATATATTACACAACATCAACGAAGTGAGTATTTATATCATGGAACATACCAATTTCATCAAGAAATAATATCCTCGAGCCAATTCAATGTGGCTTGCTAGAGATAATAACAAGACATTTATTAAGTGGTCTGAAGATAAAGTCTTACATCAACTATCTCAAACACCAAATAATATTGCTAAAAATATAAAATGCCTCACCTTTAAACCAAAAATGAATGTTATGTCTTATGAAGGGTTTAACATAAATGGGTTCTCATATTACACAAAGCATCAAGATGATAAGAGCGTCATCCAAAACAATGGGGTCACCCTTCAAGCATCTTCATTGTTTTTTTCTACCTGGAAAGATAAGAGTCCACGTGAAGTTAAAATGTCATATTATGGTGTCATTGAAGACATATGGGAGTTTGACTATGTAGATTTTAGAATTTTGCTCTTTAATTGTAATTGGGTCGATGACACTAATGGTGTTATAGTGGATGAATTGGGTTTCACATTAGTGAATTTTGAAAAGATTGGTGAGAAGGGTGAACCATTCATATTGGCATCACAGGAGAAACAAGTATTTTATATCGATGATCCTACAAATAAAAGTGGTCGGTTGTTCTTCATGGTAAAAGACAATTCATTGAAGATCCTATAGATGAAAAAGAGTACTATTATAAGTATGATGACTCTAGTCCATTCTCAGTTGGCTTGCCAACACCAAATATTGAATCTTACGATGACTTACTTGTGCGTGGAGATCACACCAAAGGAATGTTAATTGATAAAAGTTCTCAATATTAGAGGCATGTTTTTATATTTTTAAATGTTTAATTTTTTTAATGTTAGAACTCAATTTCATTATATGTTAAATGTTTGATTGTTTTTTATATGACACTTTCAGGTGGCTGACCATGTGTACGATGATCGTGATGATGATTACCATGAGGGTGAGGCACCGTGTCACAATGTAAGTTTTATAATATATCTAGCTATATATGTCCATTTATAAGTTATATCCTATATGTGTTTTTTTGTTAATTTTTAGGTTGAGAATGTACGCCCTGAAAACCTTGTGCCACTTTATGAGTAACAAAAAAAAATTGAAAAAATTAGGAGCATCACTATGATGAACAAGTTACTACAACAAAGGGGCAGTGGACCAAAATTGGTTCTGAATTTTGATCATGCAGGAAATCCAGTTGGAATGAACTACAACTCATTTGTTTCATATCTTAGGGTTCTTACTCATATCCATTGTAGTGTAAATACATAATCTTGGCATACCATTCCTAAAGGGAAGAAAGAATTAGTATAAAAGAACTATATGTGAGATATTATCATTTGAAATTCTATTTTGTAGAATACTATTTTTTAGAATACTCTATTAAATATATGAAATTTTGTAGAGTATATTTGAACTAGACGAAAGCCTATATCGTAAAAAGATGCAATGCTATGGGAGGGTCCTAAGGAACTATAGGATAACTCTCAACCGACAATACATAAGAGAGGCTAATAAGAGAAACAAGTTAGCCCTTGAACAATGGAACTACCTGGACCTGACTGAGTGGGAGACATTTGTTGTCAAGAGAAATACTGATGAATTCAAGGTATTAAGCATCACTCCCAATTTAATTAATATACATTCTTATGAATTCACCTTTTTACGATTGACCTTGATTGTTACTAACCTATTCAATGTGATTACTAACAAGGCTATGAGAGATGCTCAAAGAGAAAGGCGTGTATTGAATGTGCATGACCACACGATGGGCCCAGGTGGCTATGCAGCCCTTCGCCAAAAACTACAGATGTCTTCCATTCAACAACCTACTACTCCTACTGCGGAGACTATTTAGTCCTCTACTACTTCCACACCTCTTCATCGCCATGATGTGTGGATAACTAGGAGGCAAAACAAAAAACAAGATATAACCAACCCCGCAACTACTGACGTGGCTGCAAAAATGGTAAAATTCAACTCTTAGAGCAATTAGTATTGATGATTGTTATGTTTACTTACCAATTTCTATTGATGATGATTAGCGGAAGCTTCACGAGCAGAGGAAGCAAGGCTCTTTCATCCTTGAGTGAACAATAAGTAAGCTTGAGCATCCTAGATGTGTTAGGGGCTGCTGGCACTAGAGTGGGACTAAGAGCGTTCTTCGGGCCATCACAACGCAAACATGTCCAAAAAGGGGGACTTTCAAAAGTTGAGGTGACCTATTCTTTTTTAGAATGTTATTGGAAAGGGAATTAAGGAATCAAAAAGCATTTCTTTTAGACATATATAGGTAGATGATTTAGTTGACAAGAGAGTCCAAGAAGCATTAAGAAAGTGGCAAGCATCTCAAGCTGCCACTTTGACAGTACATGTGGTGTACCACTCTTCCCCTATGATAGAGGTGGTTGGGAGTGATCCTGTAGAGGTGGTTGGGAGTAATCTTATAGACCCACCACCTAGCATGACCCTTATAAGTATTTTTATGTCATAGTAGATAGTCTTTCCAAGATGATATGTTTATGTATGTATATAACATATACTATGTAAATTTATAGGGGTTGAAGCTGTGCCGTCTAAAATTGAAAGAATTCATCGTTGCAGAGGGCGAGGCTTACCCCGCCTTCCAGGGAACATGATTCATGGCACTCCAATACCCGATGGTGCGGTTCTTATGAGCCTTTGGCTTGTCTTCACCACTTGGAGGCGACATCCATTGCCATATTCCCACCCAGATGCTGACACGCTTAGTGAAGCAGAAGGAGGAGTGGTCTTGTGGCTCGAAGCCAGAGTCATCTATATTGATCATGTATGGTACATTTACATTACATTAATTGGTATATGTATATACATGACAATTGATATGAAATTATATACGTAGGACAAAGGGAAGAAACCTGCTACAACTCACCCTCATCTACCTCTACCTTTTCCTCAAGTACCTTGTTGGCTTCCAAAGGACCTATATGACTCGATAGGTCCTCAATGTAGGGGTTTGGCATTATGGATAGGTGAACATTCCAAAAATTCACCTATTGTTGTTTCTATGGAGGAGGATGCTATAGTCCAATCATACGATAATAATATATTTCTAGAAGATATTTTGGAGTTGGTTCGTTATGCTTGGCTAAATTCATCTATGATAGAACTATGGATATGGTGAGATGTTATTTATATATCTATATACCTCATTTTATATATGGTGATCTATTTTCTTATATACTAATGCATACATAATATATGTTTTGTAGCCACTTACCTAGGATCTATAAAGATTTTAAAATGACTCATGTGGGATCTCTAGTTCCATCCTTGATCAGCCTTGTAAATGAAGACCCTACATCAGTTACCTTATACTGATATATCAGTTTTAAATATTTTGGTGAAAAGAAAAAGTGCGTGATAATAGCTCCATATAATGTTGGGTAAGTTTACTTTGTTTATATTTTTGACTTAAGAAAATACATTTGATTGTGGATTTTGAGTTTTATAATTTTTACTTTCTTATCACTAGAGGTAAGCATTTGGAATTACTGGTTGTGGTCCCCAAGACGATGAATGTTTATTATCTTGATTCTAAGGGGAACAAATTAGGCCGTTCAGGACACGATTTGAAGAGGCCATTATACACGTGAGAATTTTTTTATATTTATTTCCATTAACATCTATTATTACATGACTGTTTACTAAGTAATTCAATGTGTTACATTAATGTATAGGGCTTTAAAAGATTTCAAAAACACTAGAGGAAATGTGGACAAGAAAAAAGAAGTGATAGTTTGGAAGAATGTGGATGTAGTTTGCTGACTCCAATGCATATTTTATCTATATGAACTATGCTTATTTTTATTTATTAACATTTTGTATGTTGAAATCTATAGTGTGTTGTACAAGACAATGATTGGGCATGTGCATACTACGTGATGCAGTATATGGACATGATTGTCAGATATGCTACACAAGACATGAAAAACATAGAACATGTAATATATTGTCTTGATCATCATAAGTATATATAGTATCATTAGATAATATGAAAATATCAAACTTATTTAATTATATATATACATCATTCTCTTTGTAGGTGTTTAAAACTAGTGGCTTCATTACAAGGGAAAAGATGTTAGATGTACATATGCCCTACACAATATAAAAATTAGATGACGTAAGAGAACAATGGGCAAAAGCCTTTGAAAGGGAGGCAAATTTTTATTATGATTGGGGTATTGATGATAAAGAATGACATTTTTAAACTTTGGTATCATTATTTTTGTATGTATGTGGTGCTTATATATACATTTATGAATGACTTTTTTGAATTGTCTTATTGAAATTTGATCAATATACATGTGTGTGAATGTGAAAATAAATGAATGAATGTGCTTCTACATGTGCATGAAAGTGAAAATGGATGAAATGAATGGAATTGCAGGTTACTACATGTGTGTGAATGTGAAAATTGATGAATGAATGGAACTGCAAGTTTTATATGTGTGTGAATCATGTGAATCATGTGAATTAATTAATTTTGTTTCTACATGTGTGTGAATCACATGATGTATATATAAATGAATGAAACTATAGGTTTCTACATGTCTTGATCATCTTGTTATTGTAGGTTTGTGGCTTGTTGTTAGGATAAAATCATAGGATGTTGTAAACCTACTGACTAGGCAGACAACATGCCTGCAAGCTGGTTTAAAAAACACTTAGTCATCGATTGTTTATAATAACCGTCAATAAAAGTATACATTTTCTGTAAGAAACCGACAACAATGCCTTGCCATAGATGTCAATTAATGAACCAAAACCGACGGTAATTTGTGTCTGTATTGTCTATTTTTACACAGAACTGACTACGAACCAAACACTTTTTTTGTTTGGAAACGAAGTTAGTTGTCAGTTTTACATAAATCATCGATGATAATGTGTAGGGATAGGCGTCAATTTTATTTACATAATCGACAACTATGGATCCTACCAGTGTCGGTTCTTTTTTGGTTGCAATCGGGGATGACTCTGCATTGTCATTTTTGGAACTGATGATGTAGGCTTCTACCTTTACTTTCGTCCACTTGGGTGTCTGATAACACCCAAATTCACATATTTATGCTAAGCATTTATCTATGGTTTTGTGTCACTATAACCTTAATATGCCCAAAATATCCCATGTTTCTTATCTTTTAGTAATTTATTTCTTTTCATAGATAAAGTGGCTCAAACTAGCCAATTTTGGGACTTGCAGGCACCGAACCTGAAAAGACATCTATTCTCCAAGATTTCTCCCCCAACACATGATTTTTTTGCAGTAGCTAGGCTTCCATCCATCTCAACCGAAACCGCGATGGGGAAGATCGCGGTTGAGGTGAGCAGGACCGTGACCGAGGTATCCACCTCGACCGTGATCTGAACTGAGGAGGCAATTTCAAGATTGACTGTGATTGAGGCTTACACCGTGATTGTGGGTTGGAAGTGATCGCGGAGTTGAATGCATCGTGACCGTGACTATGACCATGACCAACCAGACCGTAACCACGGGGGAAATGCCCCTCGACCAAGTCACCCAACACCGCAATTGCAAGGGGTAGACCGCGACTGAGGCTTACACTGCGACCACGGATCTAACCTCGACCGAGGCTTACGTTGCGACCACAGACCTAACCTTGAGTGAGGCTTACACCATGACCGTAGATCTAACCTCGACGATGGTGCATTTGTGACCGTGAGTCTGCCTTCACCTATAAATACCTACCCCTAGCGACCAGAAGAGGGCCCCCCAAAATGGAGTGTCCCAGGTTTTGATCTGGAGAGTTTCCACCTCATGGTTCCAACCCCTTTTGGTTGAAAGAGCCCAGTGGAAGAGTTCGAAGGACCTGGAAAGGCCTAAGAACTCATCCTACGCCTATCTCTCCAGAGAGCTTCCATCTACCATTGCACTTCCACCTCCACTCACGTATCTTCCCCTTTCATTCACCCACTGAGCTATTGTTCTGGGGTGGATCTAGAGAGAAAGGAGGCCAAGGAGTCTAGAAGATCAGGGAGGATGGGCCAAAAGATAAGACCCGACCCATACAGAGGCTAGGGAGCGAGAGCCACCTCTCCTCTATGGGCTAAATCTCTCTTCTTATCCTTTCTTCTGTTGTTCTTCTTTGATTCTGTACAAATGATGTTCTTCCATCTTTTTTCAGTGCCAACTATGATTGTCCATGGCTAGTTGAGCTCCTTCTTGGGTATGTATCCTGTTTTGGGCACATTTATGTACTTTTACCTTAGGCAAGTAGTTTTATTTCAGATCTTGCAAGTTCTATGTCCTAACTCCTCCTTCTGGTTATGATTTCTAGTTTAGTTGATCTCTTTCTTGCTTGAACTGCTATTTCTACCTACATTGAGAAATTCATTGTAGAAATAGACAAGAGAAGATAGTTTGGACCAGGAATCTAAAAGGAGGACGGTTCAAGATCGTCTGTTCTTAACATCTCAGAATATTCTAGACCTGAGAGGATATCTAGAATATTCAAGGATGTTGGTTTGTCATCCTTGAGAGAGGTTTCATACCATCTATAAGTTTTAGTCACACTATGGTAGAGAAAATGGGATGACCCCTTAGGAACAGATGCCACAGTGCATACTATCACTACAACAAAAATGCCCATTAGTGGCCTTTTTGAAATGCCAAAAAAATGCCACTAAACATGTTTAGTGGCATTTGTTGACACTTAAAAAAACATCTAGTACCAATGCCACTAGAAAGATAGTGGTGTAAGTTGTAAACGTCACCAAACATTTGTCTATAGTGGCTTCCAATAAATGCCAAATAAAGGCCACTAAACCATCATTTGGCATTTATAAAAAAGCCACTATCCATCAATTGGCTTTTATACAAATGCCACTATTTTGTATTATGTTGTTGTATGAAACGATTATTTTTTAGTGTAATGGCGTATAAAAAATCCACTAATGACATACTTATTTTGTATTACTACATTTTTATGGCTTTTAGTCATTCAATTTTTAGTTCATTATCAAGTTTTCTAATTGAATGCCAATTGCAACCGAACTCAGTTTTCCAAAAGTATGAATATTTTTTTATTTATAATCAAATGAAAATTACATGGGGAGGACATTTTACCTTACCCCTTATATTGAATACAACACCATTGATATACTTTCATACAACATTGTTCTATCCAGTACAATAACTTCTACATCATTGGATTTATCGCTTCCCTGATATGACTATCTAGTTTTAAGCATGCCGACTTTAGAGCTCCTTCAGGAAATAGCTTCAACAACCCATTCAACAAGAACCTTATCAGATGGTGCTTCTTGACTTGATTTCTTGACTTGATTGTCTGCCGCACCTATTGAGAATCTTGTATTTTTTGCATTCAAAGATGAAGATAGCTGAATCATTTTCTGCAGCTCATCTGGCCTCAACAACAAACAATCTTTGATATTCAATGCAACTCGATATTCACAAAGATGTACATGTATACGTGTCCCTTTCCAGCATAAAGATAGAAGTGTAACATAAAGGGGTAAAGATCAATTCCAACAAGAATATAAACAATTAGTACTCGATGCCTCAAATAGGAAGATGAACTTACCCAGGAAACTCATACAACAAAAAAGAAGATTCAAACTATATGGATTAACATTATTTCTTAACATAGTAACTATCATTGTGGATTATGGATCTAGGATTCTAGTAAAAATAGAATGAGAGGTAAAATTCCAGAGTGGATTTCTTTTAACCCTCTCAGGATAGACCTAAGTCCACTACAAATTTCCTAAGTTGATACGACATTCAGCTCAAACATATCCATAACAACCAGTGATAGAAGCAAAACTTCTTAATTCTAATAGCATTGCCTCCACACAAAATGTGGGTATCCATCCATCACCTCATTTGTGTGCTTGCCATGCACATCATCATCCTACTAAGTACCTGCACCAGGTTTACATCAGCAGTGCAATAGAAGAAAAAAACTCAGAGGTGCCTTCTTCTCAGTAGCCTATCATTAGAAAAAATTTAGATGCAACCTGAAATAGATATTTTACTTGTATTCAGGGTATTATAGATAGATCAGCTAGTTCTACTATGTTGGGTTATTGTCCAAATTTTTTAGTGTGTCTATATTGAAGAGAGAGAGAGAGAGAAATGTTGGGAAGTGAATCACCTCATGATCTTTGACCACTCCAAAACCAGCTTGAAATAAATATGTATCATTTAGAATTTTTCATTATCGTGGTGGAAAACACACTGACACAATAGTAGCTGATCCGTGCAAACAACAAGTTCGTCACCAAGCCCCTTGTTGAATTCAGTGGTTCTTGCATTCAGCATGGTTAAGAATGTGTTTAGAAACTTGGACAACCAAGTACCTCTATTTTCATCTTGTAAAGATTGTAACAAGATTCCACCATGAGTGTTGCATAGATATATTGAAATCAAGCTTGCAACCTCCTCAACCATCAAATTCCCAGGTTCAACAGCAGTTGCAGCTAAATAATTCATTGAGCTTGAGTCAGCAACAGTTCCAACTATTGCAACCGGTGCAACTCTGGTGACTTGTAATTGGATGAAATGAAAAAGATTAGTCTTGGAGATAAAATAGTAAAAAAAAGAGAAACTTTTGCAATTTTTTGTAGTCACAATTTCCTATCATATTGGATGAAAGATATTTCCATTATCATCCTACAAACATATCACCTGGAACTTAATGCTTAACCATACGCCCAAACAAGCCCCATTTTTCTTCAATATTATCTTGACATGCCCTTTCTTAATGTTCCTGTGTTGGGTTTATTGGAGGCAGAGAAGGCAGCGGAAACAAAAATTTTCTCCCCCAAACCCAGAACAAGGAAATGTGTCAATGTCTATACAATAGGAAAGGATGGTTTGTGGAATCATACCTTGTCCCGAGGCTTGCTCGACGATAATACCTCGTGCCTTGCGCGATCTTCACCTCCTGTCTTGGACAGTGTCTGTGCAGCTCCTGGTCGCACTGGGACTGACAGGATTGAAGGTTATCCACCTAGCGACAGAAACCTCCCGCCTCTGAAGTAGTTCACACGGACCACCTGGAACTCCAATCTCCTTGTCCCACAAGGAATTTGAAGGATTCACACCCTCCTGTCAGCGTACTAGTCGCCGACACACTCTCCTGCCACCAATTGCTTTCTGCAGTTGTCTTTCCCTTACTGTGCCTCCCTTATCGGGTAGCACTTACTCGGGCTCTCTCTCGGTTACCAAAACCAGAGAGAACGACAACTTCACAGAGCAACTGGTTGCACTGGGTTGTACTTTGAGAAGCCCCCAATACCCCTATATATAGGAGGGTTATGGGACAGGGTTCTCCATCCCAGGCAATACGGGACTATAAGCAGGAGTAGAAGGGTTCGAGATTTTCCAAAAAACAACCAACTCGCAAACTAAACCTATCGTTTCACAACTGAAACGGTCGGTTGGGGACCTGAGCCTGTCGGTTGACACCTCAACTGATCGGTTGGGACCCATGAGCCGATCAGTTCACTTCCGAACCGGTCGGTTCGTGGTCCTGATCAGTTCCCGATTGACTTTCCTTCTTTTGTTTCTAATTGGTATCAAATACCAATCCTTGTTCCAATCAAATTGGGCAAGTGAAACATAAGGAAAATTCTCACCAATCTTACTTTCCCAAGTTGCTCGGTTGCACCAGTTGAATCGATTGTTTCAACACTTGTAGCGATTGTTTCACCCTATCCTTGAGCCGATTGACTCACCATCTGAGTCAACCGGTTCACCAAGCTGAGCCAGTCGGTTCATCTCATGAGCCGATCGGTTGGGAGTGCAGATTGTGCAGAATTAGTCAATTGCAGTTTCAATCAATCTGATACTCCAATCAATGTGTCCAACACCTTGAACATTATGAAATTGAGCTATCAATTAATTGAGTGTTTAATTGAACTACTAAACTCCTTTATTAATCAATCTAAACATTGTTTGTGGACAAAACTCCTCTTCCAGGTTAAATCCTATGTGTGTGACCCTGTAGGTCCATTTCACGTTGGCAGTGAAAGTCCATAACACTTATGACTTCACAAGAAAAGAGCGGTGCCTAGTCACACATCAATGCTACCCAAGTGAAAGAGAAAGTTGGAGAACAACTTTCAATCCTACAATCCGTGAATGGTGTTACAGCGAATGTATAATTCTTTTTTCACTGATATCCCGAATGAACTCGAGGCATGGAACAGTCATCCTGTCAACGTTCATTCACTTTCTTGATCTCAGAGTAGATTGAAAAAGATATGTATGACATCACTATCACATACTAATTCACACATGTGTGTGCCCGCCTATTTCAATCCTACTCATCAAGTGGCCTTGGATATCAAACTCCCTCAGGAGGGACAAATCCCATATCTATCACTCACCCCTCAAAAGCCCCATGTGTCAAAGTCACCCATGTAACATGGACAATTTTTCTCCCACTGAATCTGTACATACTGAACACTTTAGTACAGATTGCCAATGTATGCTTTCTCTTTTCAGGTCAAGAGCTTTTCGAGAACTATCTCTATAGATCTCTATTCCTATCACATAGGGAACATCTCTATTTTCTTTAAAGATAATTTCCACTTTTGGATTTCCATTTCCATTTCACATCAACATGTGGAATGTGAACACGCTCCCAGTAAATCACAGATCCCTTCTTTATATTTGACATATCAGTCAAACCCTTTGACTATATCATCAAAGTAAAGATCCAATTTTGAGTTTCTTGTACTCAATCAATCACATTGATTAGTCCATTGTAACTTATAAACTTCATTTGCATTAGTGGATTCATAAACCTTATAGGTTGTGTCACGTACACATCCTTGTTTTATTCCTCATAGGAATGCAGTTTTAGTATCCATATGCCAAATGTCTTAGTCATTAAGTTGCAATCAACAAGCATCATCCTTCTCAAAATGTTATCCATGTGTATTAACGCTTAAGACTTATTTTCACTTATGGATTTTATTCCAATGGGTGCTACCATAAAGGTCATACCTTATGGTTCACATGGATGTCATTTAGGATGTAATGGTCATAAACCATAACTCAAAATTTGGTCCCTCATATTCATCTAGATAGTTGACTCATCACATGAGCAACACATCACATAGATAATTGAGGTGTATCTATCAAGGATATAAGAACTCACAACCCTTGTGATTCTTAATTTCTTTTATTAGTGTGGGGTATTCTTTTATTAAGAAGAATTCAGTTATTTGACAATCATTCTCCAACTCCTTAGAGTATGATTCCTTCTTGATTTAGACATCACCATGCCTTAATCATGAGTTCACTATGATACACTATCATAATCACTCAAAAGGATCTCAAACATTTGGTCCAAGTATTTCATTCATCGATATCATCAAGAATTAACACTTTACCAAATTTGCACTTCATCTATGTTAATCTTGAACACTTCAAGATATTCATATTGGTATTTCTCTAAACACCATTTGAAGTATTAGCATTTATTCCAATAGGTATGTAAATACATCACATGTATCATACCAAATAGGATAATCATTCTCCCACTACCATTGGTGAAGATTGATTAATCATGTCCCAGATATTCATGTCTCTTACTGGTTCTCTAACCAAAAGAGTCTAGATTTATCCTGTTGGGTTTTAGGGGAGGCAGAGAAGGCAGCGGAAACAAAAATTTTCTCCCCCAAACCCAGCACGAGGAAACACGTCAACGTCTATATAATAGGAAAGCATGGTTTCTGGAATCATACCTTGTCCCAAGGCTTGCTTGGCGACAATACCTCGCGCCTTGCGCGGTCTTCACTTCCGGTCTTGGACGGTGTCTGTGCAGCTCCTGGTCACACTGGGACTCATGACTCCTCCCCTCACTGGGATTGTCAGGATTGACAGTTGTCCTCCTGAGAGGCAGAAACCTCCCACCTCTGAAGTAGTCCACACGGACCACCTGGAACTCCACACTCCTTGTCCCACAAGGAAGTGGAAGGAGTCGCACCCTCCTGTTGACGTACTAGTCGCCAACACACTCTCCTGCCTCCAGTTGCAACTGCAGTTGTCCTTCCCTTGCTGCACCTCCCTTTGCAGGAAGCACTTGCTCGGGCTCTCTCTCAGTTACCAAAACCAGAGAGAACGACAACTTTGCAGAGCAACTGGTTGCACTGAGTTGTACTTTGAGAAGCCCCCAATACCCCTATATCTAGGTGGGTCATGGGACAAGGTTCTCTGTCCCCGACAATATGGGACTAAAAGCAGGAGTAGAAGGGTTCGAGATTTTCCACAAAAGCAACCAACTCGCAACCTGAACCGATCAGTTCACAAGTGAACCGGTCGGTTGGGGACCTGAATCGGTCAGTTGGAGCACCAACCGATCGGTTGGGACCCATGAGCCAATCAGTTCACTTCTGAACCGGTCGGTTCGTGGTCCTGGTCAGTTCCCAATTGACTTTCCTTCTTTCATTTCTAATTAGTATCGAATACCAATCCTTGTTCCAATCAAATTGGGCAAGTGAAGCACAAGGAAAATTCTCACCGACCTGACTTTCCCAACTTGCTTTTTTGCACCAGTTGAACCGATCGTTTCAATACTTGAACCGATCGTTTCACTCTGACCATTAGCTGATCGACTCAACACTTGAGACGACCGGTTCAACAACCTCAGCCGACCGGTTCAACACTTGAACCGATCGGTTGGGAGTGCAGGTTGTGCAGAATCAGTCAATTACGATTTCAATCAATCCGATACTCCAATCAATATGTCCAACACCTTGAACAATATGATTTTGAACTATCAATCAATTGAGTGTTTAATTGAACTACTAAACTCCTTTAGTAATCAATCTAAATGTTGCTTGTGGACAAAACTCCTCTTCCAGGTTAAATCCTATGTGTGTGACCCTACAGGTCCATTTCACATTGGCAGTGAAAGTCCATAACACTTATGACTTCACAAGCAAAGAGCGGTGCCTAGTCACACATCAATGCTACCCAAGTGAAAGTAGAAAGTTGGAGAACAACTTTCAATCCTACAATCCATGAATGGTGTTACAGCGAATGTATAATTCCTTTGTCACTGATATCCTGAATGAACTCGAGGCATGGAACAATCATCCTGTCAACGTTCATTCACTTTCTTGATCTCAGAGTAGATTGAACGAGATATGTATGACATCAATATCACATACTGATTCACACATGCGTGTGCACGCCTATCTCAATCCTACTCATCAAGTGGCCTTGGATATCAAACTCCCTCAGGAGGGACAAATCCCATATCTATCACTCACCCCTCAAAAGCCCCATGTGTCAAAGCCACCCAATCATCACCTTTATAACAACCCATGTTTCAGGACTGCGTTTGATGATGTCAAAGTGTGCCCAACGACATGTGTTGAGTTTAGTGATTTCAGGTCAAAGAATCACACTCACCACCATCACTGTGAGTACTGACTGTGACTACCATGTCATGGTTCCATGTGTCAAACTCACGGTGGGTCTGTCCGGTACCTTGTTCTCTAACAAGTACCTATGTGTTTGGTTTGATATCTCTATATCATGACTAATGAGATTTTGTCATCAACCAACACCACAATCTAGTCTTGTGTGTCATTGCTGTATATCTACCTTCCACAATGACATCCGACTAGGGACATAACAAGAATGTACAAACTCTTAGCATCCGTATGATCTCATCATTCAGGTCCTTAACCTAAAAGCATACGTCATTGAGTACTGTCATTCTCTAGACATTCAATCTGTTCTATCACTATCTCATATGACTGAACCAGAAAGAATTGGAAGCTTGCCTTTGATGTTTATCAAATTAATCTTAATGTATCCCACCAATCATCCCATGATTGGCTCTCAGGGCATACATACTAATAGACTCCCACTTGCACTACGAGCCAATCATATTCATAGTGATCTTCAAACATGTCCCACATGTTACTGTGCTCTAGTGCCAACATAGTGAGTAATGGCAACACCTTGCCAAAGTCGGTATAAATTGCATGTCTCAAATCTCTTCGCTGTACGTCACACGTATGAGATGGAGTTGCCGTAATATGCGATCTAGTATTCCTTTGCTAACCTTTAGCCACATTGCATGATCAAGGATTCCATACTTGTCATGAACTTCCAGATCTATATAGTATCCATTTTTGTTCTTTAACACATAGATACTCGACATTTCCTTTGAATGATTTTATTGGAACACTTCCAATTATCAACAAAATTTCACTTTTATATATCTTATATATATTTTGTGATTAGTTTTCTGTCCTTTCGGAAGTTCGCATCAATGTAACCCTTTACATCGAACTCTTCCTTATCTCCATAGAACTAGTACTCTCAAGTACTTATCAAGTTCTCATGGTATTCTAGTAACCCTTACTGGAAGTAGACAGACATCCACTCGCCATGTCCCACATACGAGTTATTAGGATGAGCACATCATATTGCCATGTCATACATACAAGATGATGAATTCATTTTTGTTCTTGCCATGTCCATACATGCAAGATAATGGGATGATTACATACATGATAGATCCATATCTATTCTTAGTGTTCCCATTCTTCATAAGAATTGGACACTTGGCCTTGGGATACTAACTCCATGTAGCATGGATAAGTTTTCTCCCACTGAATCTGTGCATACTGAACCCTTCAGTACAGATTGCCAATGTTTGCTTTCTCTTTTCAGGTCAAGAGATGTTTCAAGAACTATCTCTATAGATCTCTATTCCTATCACATAGGAAACATCTCTATCTACCTTAAAGATAATTTCCACTTTTGGATTTCCAATCTAGAACATTTCCATTTCACATCAACATGTGGAATGTGAACACGCTCCCACTAAATCACAGATCCCTTCTTTATCTTTGACATATCAATCAAACCCTTTCACTATATCATCAAAGTAAAGATCCAATTCTGAGTTGCTTGTACTCAATCAATCACATTGATTATTGCATTGTAACTTATTGACTTCATTTGCATTAGTGGATTCATAAACCTTATAGGTTGTGTCACATACACATCCTTGTTTTATTCCTCATAGGAATGCGGTTTTAGTATCCATATGCCAAATGTCTTAGTCATTAAGTTGCAATCAACATGCATCATACTTCTCAAAATGTTATCCATGTGTCTTAACACTTAAGACTCATTTGCACTTATGGATTTGATCCAATGGGTGCTACCATCAAGGTCATACCTTATGGTTGACATGGATGACATTTAGGATGTAATGGTCATAAACCATAACTCAAAATTCGGTTCCTCATATTCATCTGGATAGTTGAATCATCACATGAACAACTCATCACATAGATAATTGAGGTGTATCTGTCAAGGATATAAGAACTCACAACCCTTGTGATTCTTAATGTCCTTTATTAGTGTGGGGTATTCTTTTATTAAGAAGAATTCAGTTATTTGATAATCATTCTCTAACTCCTTAGAGTATGATTCCTTGTTGATTTAGACATCACCATGCCCTAATCATGAGTTCACTATGATACACTATCATAATCACTCATAAGGATCTCAAACATTTGGTCCAAGTATTTCATTCATTGATCTCATCAAGAATTAACACTTTGCCAAATTTGCACTTCATCTATGATAATCTTGAACACTTCAAGATATTCATATTGGTATTTCTCTAAACACAATTTGAAGTATTAGCATTTACTCCAATATGTATGTAAATACATCACATGTATTATACCTAATAGGATAATCATTATTCCACTACCATTAGTGAAGATTGATTAATCATGTCCAAGATATTCATGTCTCTTACTGGTTCTCTAACCAAAAGAGTCTAGATTTATCCATCATATGGAAACTAGAAATGAATTTCTTATGATTTATGCTAATTTAATTGTTTGAGTTATCAATAACTTTAGGTATCATTTTATCTTATGCATATCAAATGCCACAAGATAAACAAGGAATTTCTAGAAAGATCATATCTTTAAGATTGAAACATCAACTTTATTAATTGCCATCATTGTCATACAATATGCAAAAATAAAGTGTTTCTATCTATTGGCAATATATGAAATAGCAGTTCTCAACTCTATTTCGTGCCCTTTAGGCTGAAATAAACTGAAAGATACTCCTATCTATGGCAGCAACACTTGCTCCAATGATGGGTACTTCTTTCTTGGTCCTTTCACAAAGTCCATCACTTCTTTGTGGATCTTGCATATCATATATGATAGATCCATATCTTGGTATCATATACCTTAGATAAAGAAGCGGTTCATTTCATGATACCTTAGGTGGAAATCTCCATCCCCTCCTTCATCTTCTTTTGTTCTTCCAGATATAGGGGTCAATCCCTCATACACCCTTTCCCCATGTGCCTTGAGGCTGAAGACGGCTTGGATTGCTGGCTAGCATCAGAACACTTCTTTGCTTTGCCCTTGCCCTTGCCCTTAAGAATTACCTTTTCTTTGATCACATCAAAGATTATGGTTTGTATTTCCTCATCTTTGCCTCTACTATCCTCAACATATCCAACAACTCTGTCAACGCTTGTCAAAGTTGTTCATGTTGTAGCTTATCATGAATTGTATGAACATCGCAACATTTGCAGTATCATACCAATAGCCAACTCTTCGCTCAGAGGGAATCCTTCTTAGTCAGGTCTTTCCACATACCCAATCACATTGAGTGTGTGAATACCTTACTGGATCTCCTTCTGTCATGATATACTAGGATAGTGTCTTGGAGACATCATATGTCTCATGTTGTCTCTGCAACTCATAGTTCAGAGAAGACAACATCAAGCACTCCTCATCAATGTCATCCTCAGTATGCTTCGATAAGCATACTTTCAACCATTGATGTGGTGGGATTGAGTTTATCTGGTCTTGGTATAACTAGGACTTAGAGCTTTCTCTCTTTGAGAACACTTCTCATCATCCTAACCAGTCGTGGAATTATTCCCATTTAATTTGTTGGTCTCAAAGACCGATCGCAAATAAAGTGATTATTGTTGATTAACCATTTATTTTAACAAAAGGAAATATATGCAATTTTAGTCCAAAAATCTTTTGACTTGTTTGATTGATTTGAAAAGTTGACGATAAAATTAGGCCTTTAATTAATTTTCGCTCCCACTATTTTACTTCAAATTGATAGCCCTCACCATCAATTCAGAAGATTGCAGCATACAACCTTCTAGTGGGCAAGATCCTGAAATCCTCTAAGCCATGGACCAGCTAGGGCTGTCACCCACAACATAGATCTCTCTGGTAGGCAACTTTTGCCAATTGCATCATATGAAACTATTGATAAGATGTCATATGCAACTCCTTGCCATGATCATCTCTATGCCTCAAGGTACAAGATACCATCTAGATCACCTTGTTAAGTCTGACCCAAAGCAAACACGATGAATATGCACCCTGCTAGGGCAGACCCACACATTCATCCTTCACGCTTCCACGAGATAGATGGTGCACCACGCTAGGGCATGCCCACACTTAGTCGATCAAGCTTTTCATGTGTGTCACATTTGGAAGGCATCTAAAACTTAATATTTAATGAGGGATTTGGTTTTTATATACATATACATATTCAATCACCACAATACATAGTACATATCATATACATGCTATATCCCATAGAAAACATGCACAAATGATAAAAGCGATGATTATGGCCATCCTAATGTGATTCCTCGAGCCAAGAGGAATCATGATCATCTAGGTCTACATCACATGCAACCTATACAAGATGAAATCTGTGCCTTGCCATCCGAGTGGATCAACTCATCCCATGAATGATCTGCTCTCTTTGGTCGGTCGTCTGGGCACCACCCGCCGATCGCTTGGCTCCTCCAACCGATCGGTTCACCTGGTCACCGTGCATCTCATCATAGTCGCCACCCACTCGTCTCGCTCCTTGAACTGGTCATCAACCGATCGGCTCACTCCTTGAACCGATCATCTGGAACGTCAACCGATCGGTACACGCCTTGAAGCGATCGTTTCAGCTGTCGTCAGATGTCTGTCGGTCTTTGACATAACATGAAATAAAATCTATCCTAATTTTACATTGCTTAAAAGGGAAACCCCGAGTTACATTCGGGGGGAGCAAAGGTAGGAAAGAATTTCGAATTATTTTGAGTTACATCAGGAATAAGAGAGGGAAGATCGGTGCGCAGACTGAGATGCAAGCAACCACAAAAAACCACACACAGATAGGGGTTTATAGGCTATAATCATGCTACACACATCCACCATTAAACTCGTTTAAGGGCAACGCGTATCGAGTGCATTAATAATACATATCATATATGTAATTTGGGATTTGTGGATTTAGGATTGGACATGCATAAAGCCAATATTATTCGCATTGCATGCAATAAATAAAGGCGACAAACCAAAATCGATCATATCGATATTCCTAAAATATAGAACAGTTGACGTGGCTCTGATACCACTGTTGGGTTTTAGGGGAGTCAGAGAAGGCAGCGGAAACAAAAATTTTCTCCCCCAAACCTAGCACGAGGAAATGCGTCAACATCTATATAATAGGAAAGCATGGTTTATGGAATCATACCTTGTCCCAAGGCTTGCTTGGCGACAATACCTTGTGCCTTGCGCGGTCTTCACTTTCGGTCTTGGACGGTGTCTGTGCAGCTCCTGGTCACACCGGGACTCACGACTCCTCCTCTCACCGGAACTGTCGGGATTGACAATTGTCCTCCTGAGCGGCAGAAACCTCCCGCCTCTGAAGTAGTCCACACAGACCACCTAGAACTCCACACTCCTTGTCCCACAAGGAAGTGGAAGGAGTCACACCCTCCTGTTGACGTACTAGTCGCCAACACACTCTCCTACCTCCAGTTGCAACTACAGTTGTCCTTCCCTTGCTGCACCTCCCTTTGCGGGATGCACTTGCTCGGGCTCTCTCTCGGTTACCAAAACCAGAGAGAACGACAACTTTGCAGAGCAACTGGTTGCACTGAGTTGTACTTTGAGAAGCCCCCAATACCCCTATATATAGGCGGGTCATGGGACAGGGTTCTCTATCCCCGAAAATATGGGACTAAAAGTAGGAGTAGAAGGGTTCGAGATTTTCCACAAAAGAAACCAACTCGCAACCTGAACCGATCGGTTCACAAGTGAACCGGTCAGTTGGGGACATGAACTGGTCGGTTGGAGCACCAACCGATCGGTTGGGACCCATGAGCCGATCGGTTCACTTCTGAACCGGTCGGTTCGTGGTCCTGGTTGGTTCCCGATTGACTTTCTTTCTTTCGTTTCTAATTGGTATCAAATACCAATCCTTGTTCCAATCAAATTGGGCAAGTGAAACGCAAGGAAAATTCTCACTGACCTGACTTTCCCAACTTGCTCGGTTGCTCCAGTTGAACCGATCGTTTCAACACTTGAGCCGATCATTTCACTCTGACTATGAGCCGATCGACTCAACACTTGAGCTGACCGGTTCAGCAACCTCAGCCGACCGATTCAACACTTGAACCGATCGGTTGGGAGTGCAGGTTGTGCGGAATCAGTCAATTGCGATTTCAATCAATCTGATACTCCAATCAATATGTCCAACACCTTGAACAGTATGATATTGAGCTATCAATCAATTGAGTGTTTAATTGAACTACTAAACTCCTTTAGTAATCAATCTAAACGTTGCTTGTGGACAAAACTCCTCTTCCAGGTTAAATCCTATGTGTGTGACCCTGTAGGTCCATTTCACGTTGGCAGTGAAAGTCCATAACACTTATGACTTCACAAGCAAAGAGCGGTGCCTAGTCACACATCAGTGCTACCCAAGTGAAAGTAGAAAGTTGGAGACCAACTTTCAATCCTACAATCTGTGAATGGTGTTACAGCGAATGTATAATTCCTTTGTCACTGATATCCCAAATGAACTCGAGGCATGGAACAGTCATCCTGTCAACGTTCATTCACTTTCTTGATCTCAGAGTAGATTGAACGAGATATGTATGACATCAATATCACATACTGATTCACACATGCGTGTGCACGCCTATCTCAATCCTACTCATCAAGTGGCCTTGGATATTCAACTCCATCAGGAGGGACAAATCCCATATCTATCACTCACCCCTCAAAAGCCCCATGTGTCAAAGCCACCCAATCATCACCTTTATAACAACCCATGTTTTAGGACTGCGTTTGATGATGTCAAAGTGTGCCCAACGACATGTGTTGAGTGTAGTGATTGCAGGTCAAAGAATCACACTCACCACCATCACTGTGAGTACTGACTGTGACTACCATGTCATGGTTCCATGTGTCAAACTCACGGTGGGTCCGTCTGATACCTTGTTGTCTAACAAGTACCTATGTGTTTGGGTTGATATCTCTATATCATGACTAATGAGATTCTATCATCAACCAACACCACAATCTAGTCTTGTGTGTCATTGATGTCTATCTACCTTCCACAATGACATCCGACTAGGGACATAACAAGAATGTACAAACTCTTAGCATCCATATGATCTCATCGTTCAGGTCCTTAACCTGAAAGCATACGTCATTGAGTACTGTCATTCTCTAGACATTCAATCTGTTCTATCACTATCTTATATGACTGAACCATAAAGAATTGGAAGCTTTCCTTTGATGTTTATCAAATCAATATTAATGTATCCCACCAATCATCCCATGATTGGCTCTCAGGGCATACATACCAACATATCCATCCCATGGAAACTAGATATGAATTTCTCATGATTTATGCTAATTTGATTGTTTGAGTTATCTATAACTTTTAGGTATCATTTTATCTTATGCATATCAAATACCACAAGATAAACAAGGCATTTCCACAAAGATCATATCTTTAGAAATTGAAACATCTCTTTATTGATTGCCATCATTGTCATACAATATGCAAAATAAACTGTTTCTATCTATTGGAAAATATGAAATAGCAGTTCGTAACTGTATAACATGCCTTTAAGGCTGAAAATAAACTAAAGTACTCCTATCTGTGGCGGCAATACTTGCCCCATTTATTGAGTACTTTACACTTTACATCTTGGTATCATATACCTTAAAAAGTGTTACAAGTTTACTTTCATGACACCTTTAAGTAGAGACGTCTGTCGCCTCCTTCTTCTTTTGTTCTTCTAGATAGAGAGGACAATTCATTTTCCAATGTCTTGGCTTTTGACAATGGTGGCAATTTCCTGTCTTGGTCATGCCTCCCTTGGCCTTGAGAGATGAAGTCGACTTGGGCTCCTGGCTAGCATCAGAACCTTTCTTAGCTTTTCCCTTGCCCTTGTGCTTGGACTTGCCTTTCTTGCTCGTGATCACCATCACAGACTTAAGCTTGTCCTTCTTCATCTGTATCTCGGTTGTGCTCAACATGCCCAAGAACTCTGACAGTGGCCTATCAAAGTTGTTCATGTTGTAGTTCATCACAAACTGACTGTAGGATTCTGGCAACGATTGTAGTATCACGTAAGTAGCCAACTCTTGGCTCAGTGGGAATCCCAGTCTTTGTAGGTTCTCCACATACCCAATCATCTTGAGTGTGTGAGGACCAACTGGATCTCCTTCTATCATGACACACTTGAACAGTGCCCTTGAGACATTGTATCTCTCTTGTCGTGCCTGATCTTCATACATGTTCCTGAGATGCTGAATCATCTCAATGACACCCATGGTTTCATGTTGTCTCTGCAACTCGTGGTTCATAGAGCACAACATCAAGCACTTTGCATCAATGGCATCATCAGAATGCTTCTTGTAAGCATCCCTTTCTATCTTTGGTGCATTAGGAGCAGGTTCCTCTGGAATTGGAGTATCCAGGAGATAGAGCTTTCGCTCTTGAGTGAGAACAATTCTCAATGTCCTACACCAGTTGTGGAAGTTTTTCCCATTTAGCTTGTCCTTTTCAAGGACCGATCGCAAAGAAAAGTGATTGTTGTTTGTTGCCATTTGTACTACAAAAAGGAAAATATGCAATTTTAGTCCAAAAACTCATTTTTTGACTTATTTGATTGATTTGAAAATTTGACGATATAATTAGGCCTTTAATTAATTATCGCTCCCACTATTTTAGTTCAAATTGATAGCCCTCACCATCAATTTGGAAGATTGCAGCGTACAACCTTCTAGTGGGCAAGATCCTGAAATCCTCTATGTCATGGACCAGCTAGGGCTGTCACCCACAACTTAGATCTCTCAGGTAGGGAACTCTTGCCAATTGCATAATATGCAACTCTTGATAAGATGTCATATGCAACTCCTTGCCATGATCATCTCCATGCCTCAAGGTACTAGATCCTATCTAGATCACCTTGTTAAGTCTGACCCAAAGAAAACACGATGAATATGCACCCTGCTAGGGCAGACCCACACATTCATGCTTCACACTTCCATGAGATAGACGGTGCACCACGCTAGGGCATGCCCACACTCGGTCGATCAAGCTTTTCACGTGTGTCACATTTGGAAGGCATCTAAAACTTAATATTTTAATGAGGGATTTGGTTTTTATATACATATACATATCCAATCACCACAATATATAGTACGTATCGTATACATGCTATATCCCACAGAAAACATGCAAAATGATAAAAGCGATGATTATGTCCATCCTAATGTGATTCCTCGAGCCAAGAGGAATCACGGTCATCTAGGTCTACATCACATGCAACCTGTACAAGATGAACTATGTGCTTTGCCTTTCTGGGTTTGATCAACTCATCACATGAATGATCGACTCGCCATCAGACTGGTCGGCTGGGTGCCACCAGTCAATCAGTTGGATCCTCCAACCAATCAGTTTGCGTGGTCATCATGCATCTCATCATGGCCACCACCCGCTCATCTCGCTCCTCGATCCGGTCATCAACCGATCGGCTCACTCCTTGAACTGATCGTCTGGAACGTCAACCGATCTGTTCACTGCTTGAACCGATCATCTCAACTGTCGTCAGGATGTCCGCTGTTCTTCAACATAACAGGAAATACAATTCTATCCTATTTTACATTTTAAAAAGAGAAACCTCGAGTTACATTCGAGGGGAGCAAAGGTAGGAAAGAAATCTCGAATTATTTTGAGTTACATCAGGAATAGGAGAAGGAAGATCGGTGCGCAGACCGAGATGCAAGCAACCACATACAACCATACACATATAGGGTTTATTGGCCATAACCACGATGTACATCCACCACAAAACTCGTTTAAGGGTGGCGCGTATCGAGTGCATTAATAATACATATCATATATGTAAATTGGGATTTGTGGATTTAGAATTGGACATGCATAAAGCCAATTTTATTCGCATCGTATGCAATAAATAAAGGCGACAACCCAAAATCGATCATATCGATATTCCTAAAGTATAGAGCAGTTGACGTGGCTCTGTTACCACTGTTGGGTTTATTGGAGGCAGAGAAGGCAGCGGAAACAAAAATTTCTCCCCCAAACCCAGAACAAGGAAACGCGTCAAAATCTATACAATAGGAAAGGATGGTTTGTGGAATCATACCTTGTCCTGAGGCTTGCTCAGTGACAATACCTCGCGCCTTGCGCGGTCTTCACCTCCTGTCTTGGACGGTGTCTGTACAGCTCCTGGTCGCACCGAGACTGACAAGATTGAAGGTTGTCCTCCTAGCGGTAGAAACCTCCCGCATCTGAAGTAGTCCACACGGACCACCTGGAACTCCAATCTCCTTGTCCCACAAGGAATTGGAAGGAGTCACACCCTCCTATCAGCGTACTAGTCGCCGACACACTCTCCTACCACCAATTTCTTTCTGTAGTTTTCTTTCCCTTACTGTGCCTCCCTTATCGGGTAGCACTTGCTCGAGCTCTCTCTCGGTTACCAAAACCAGAGAGAACGACAACTTCACAGAGCAACTGGTTGCACTGGGTTGCACTTTGAGAAGCCACCAATACCCCTATATATATAGGAGGGTCGTGGGACAGGGTTCTCCATCCCAGACAATGCGGGACTATAAGCAGGACTAGAAGGGTTCGAGATTTTCCACAAAACAACCAACTAGCAAACTGAACCGATCGTTTCACAACTGAAACGGTCGGTTGGGGACCTGAGCCGGTCGGTTGACACCTCAACCGATCGGTTGGGACCCATGAGCCGATCGATTCACTTCTAAACCGGTCGGTTCGTGGTCCTGATCAGTTCCTGATTGACTTTTCTTCTTTTGTTTTTCTAATTGGTATCAAATACCAATCCTTGTTCCAATCAAATTGGGCATGTGAAACGCAAGGAAAATTCTCACCAATCTTACTTTCCCAAGTTTCTCGGTTGCACCAGTTGAATCGATCGTTTCAACACTTGAAGCGATTGTTTCACCCTATCCTTGAGCCGATCGAATCACCATCTGAGTCGACCGGTTGACCAAGCTGAGCCGATCGGTTCATCTCATGAGCCGATCGGTTGGGAGTGCAGATTGTGCAGAATCAGTCAATTGCAGTTTCAATCAATCTGATACTCCAATCAATGTGTCCAACACCTTGAACATGATGAAATTGAGTGTTTAATTGAACTACTAAACTCCTTTATTAATCAATCTAAACATCGTTTGTGGACAAAACTCCTCTTCCAGGTTAAATCCTATGTATGTGAACCTGCAAGTCCATTTCACGTTGGCAGTGAAAGTCCATAACACTTATGACTTCACAAGCAAAGAGCGGTGCCTAGTCACACATCAGTGCTACCCAAGTGAAAGAGAAAGTTGGAGAACAACTTTCAATCCTACAATCCATGAATGGTGTTACAGGGAATGTATAATTCCTTTGTCACTTATATCCCGAATGAACTTGAGGCATGGAACAATCATCCTGTCAATGTTCATTCACTTTCTTGATCTCAGAGTAGATTGGAAGAGATATGTATGACATCAATATCACATACTGATTCACACATGCATGCGCATGCCTATTTCCATCCTACTCATCAAGTGGCCTTGGATATCAAACTCCCTTAGGAGGGACAAATCCCATATCTATCACTCACCCCTTAAAAGCCCCATGTGTCAAAGTCACCCAATCATCACCTTTATAACAACCCATGTTTGAGGACTGCGCTTGATGATGTCAAAGTGTACCCAAGGACATGTGTTGAGTGTAGTGATTTCAGGTCTAAGAATCACACTCACCACCATCACTGTGAGAGATGACTGCGACTACCAAGTCATGGTTCCATGTGTCACTCTCACGGTGGGTCTGTCCGGTACCTTGTTCTCTAACAAGTACCTATGTGTTTGGTTTGATATCTCTATATCATGACTGATGAGATTCTGTCATCAACCAACACCACAATCTAGTCTTGAGTGTCATTGCTGTCTATCTACCTTCCACAATGACATCCGACTAGGGACATAACAAGAATGTACAAACTCTTAGCATCCGTATGATCTCATCGTTCAGGTCCTGAACCTGAAGGCATACGTCATTGAGTACTGTCATTCTCTAGACATTCAATCTGTTCTGTCACTATCTCATATGACTGAACCAGAAAGAATTGGAAGCTTGCCTTTGATGTTTATCAAATCAATCTTAATGTATCCCACCAATCATCCCATGATTGGCTCTCAGGGCATACATACCAACATCCTGAACTACAAGGAAAGTTTATAGCTACCAATAACTTGTTTTATACTTCAAAGATTAAATTCTGCACTGGCTCTATTTTTATCTAACAACACATATAAAAAAGAAATAATACTGGTCTGTTATAAAGCATTTTAAATAAGATAGAAATAATATTGTCTATTATAAATCATAATGGAATGCAACTCTTACCTCAAGGTTTTTAATAATTTTTTCTCCAAAAGCATCGCTAGGACAAATCTATATCATAGTGAAACACACAAATTAGTATAGACAACTGTAAATGAGTGAGCACCATAGTCGTGGTGATACTTTGGTAGCACGACTGTGCTGGTCAGCACAGTCATGGTGAGGCTGGTGATGGTGGCCATTCTAGGCTGGCACACCCATTTTGGGTGTCTATAGAACGACCGTGAAAGGTGGCATGACCGTGGTGTCTGTCCCCTGCAATGTCTGCATTAAAATATAATGTTGTCTCATATGTGGATGCAACATTATTTTAAAAGGGGACGTACGAAGTGCACAACACAACTCCTAGAAAAAATATATATAGAATTTTAGTTAGAATCCTGATTCTTCTTCCTTGATCCACAATCAAGTTGCCAAACTTTATTATACCACTGTATATCACAAATTAATATAGTGACATTATTAGTGCAGAGCATAGTGACAAATTAGAAAGATTGTAGTTGGGAGTTCAATAGTTTGTGCTAGCCACCAAGATGCCATACTTTTACATATCCTGAATGTTAGTAGAAAGACCAATCTTAATCATTAACCCAAACTGAAATGTAGTAGTCAATCCATATAAAAAATATTGAAGTGAGAAGAAAAACATGAAGGCAGTTTAGTTCAATTGTTTTCCAAGCTCTAACATACAATATTTGTTGATCTGTAAATGAACTAAATGGTATATATTCAAAGCATCACTGCAATAAACTTGAAAACTTACCCATGTTAACTTTTCAAATGCTTCAACCTTTCAGAAAGGAACTTACTTGAAAGTTGTTGACTATCTCCTTCAATTCCACATACTGACATTCACTAGTACAAATAGGGTCAGCTTGGATGGATGCCATCCTTCATTCTGAAGCAGGATGAATGGAGTCAGATGTTCATCTTGGTCCAACCATTAATTCTGGCCCATCTTCCCTATCTCAGTTAAAGATGTTGCTCAATAAGGTCCCCACCAAACCTTATTGTGGGAACTGTCAAGTCTGAGTACACATTGACTAGATTATAATAAATTATTTAATCACATATTGGACGGAACAACTTGTTCCTTTTGATCTAGATTTTTTTATAAAAAGAAGCCCCAACATTACATGGCGGAAACCTAACATTTATTTTATCTGTTGCAACTCTACAAAATTAGAAATACAATAAAAACTAGATTCATTCTATCTATTGCAACTCCATAAAATTAGAAATACAATACAAACTAGAATATACCATGCTTTGTTTATTAACTAAAACATATCTATTACCTGGCTCTATTTATTAACTAAAACACATCTATTACCTTCAAGAAACTAACCTATGTGCAATGAGTCAATCTCAACAATGCTTCAGGGTTAATGCCTACTTCTATCAAAGATCTGTAATCATTGAAGAACCCAACATATGAAGAATATGCATCAAGTGTTGTATTGCATTTGGTATGTGAACAAGTTATGTAAACAGAAAGAATAAATCTACTTGCACAAAGCTATGACTATCCTAGAAAACCATCAGAATTTAGAAGAGAGAAACAATCAAAATCTGCATCTCGACCTTCCATTAAGAAACATCAGATGGAATCACTGCTTCTTGTTACCGAGGAAGCATCAAATGACATACAAACATCAGTAGGTTCACATCTAAGACATAATTCGTTACCAAGGCCAACAAATTGCTTACCTCACGTACAAGACCCACATCTAACACTAATTTCTTATAAACTCAGCAATGCAATTGATTACATCCTAAGCACCAATCTGACCAATTTTGAGACTCTAAGAAGAATTCGACCACTCAATGTGCATTTCCTGAAAATAAACCCATGTTTGTCTCATAATAGAACTAAAAGCTGAGAATAACACCAAGGAATGTATGCACTTAGCACCATTTAAGAACCAAATGGATACTCTCATACATAAGAGATTTGTTGCTATATCAGAACTTTCTAACAATGCAAATTCTAATTTCCATTGAAAATTCATTAAGGGGTGGGATGGATGGTTTAGTTTAAATTTATTAAGCTAAATGAGGACCTATCCACACATGATTAATACAATAAAAAAACAAAGCATGGTAACTGTTCAAAATGAGGTAATGTAAATGACGTAAGATTTCTACAGAAGGAACTCACCTTTAAATGGAAATCAAATGACTTCTTTGAACTTAGGAGTTAATCAAATGTTACAAAGTATCCTTGCAACTAAAGATAAGATAGGAAGCAACCTTTTTATAATCCAGTGTAAGTCAATTCATATATGTAGTTCACCATTAGAACTCAAACTATCCAACAAAGAATAATATATGAAGTTATAAAAAAAATCAAATTACAATATAGGCATCCAATTTATAAACTAAAATCACCTACCCTTATTTTAAAATTAAACACTTCAATGTTTGTAGACTCCCCAACCACTATCAAATACACCTTTTCCCACTACATCAGGTTCCCGGTGTAGCGTTCCTTGTCATTAACATGTATGATGGGGGATCCACATGGGGTGGTGATCATTGTTATTTCCTACAGTTACAATCATTGAAGTAATGTTATTAGAAAAAAATTGAGTACAACATACAAGAATTACTATACCGTAAGGTAATTATCATGAAATTAGGTTTTAGACATTACATGTAACATTCTAATAGTTTTGATCATAGTTTTGAAACCTGACCCGACCGATTGAACCTCCACCCCACAAGTTTTGGGGGTTGAGTGGGGCTGAAACCTATTTTTGGCTAAGACATGGAGTTGGCCTGGTGACCCGACCAGTTCAACCACTAACCTGGTGACCCGACCCTCAAGTCAAAGACTCGATCGAGTCTGGTTGGAATAAATTTTCCTTACCTAAATGACCATATAACTGATTTTAATGTCCGTACATGCAGATCCAACTATTCCATACAGTCATATATTCACTTATTAAGTATTTATCACTTGTTTTAAATATTACAGGACCATTTCTTTTCTTCTTTATGAACAGATACTAGGTTTCATTTTTTTGATGTTTCATAATTCATCATCTCATAGTTCCATACAGTGGATTAGGTACACATACATACACACTTATATAGTTACATATATGGACATACATAAAACTATAACATGCATGCATATACATGTATCATGTATTCATATAGTAATATCATGTATAGGTGTCTTGTTGATGTCACAGGGTCAGCCGGTCAACCCATTGGTTGAACCAGAGACACATGTCCCAAAAGCTTTGTTAGGTTGGTCTTGGTGTTGGGTCTGAAAACCTTGGTTTTAATAAAGAAAGTGGAAAAGAATTTTACTTCTCAATAACTAAGATGAAATATTAATCTTTAACATTGTCGTAGAATCTTTAATAAAACAAACAAGAAATTGAAATTTAACATTAGTATCTAATTGATTTGGTTTCATCAAAATAGACACACTATATAATATCAAAATTTTAATATGTCATAAGACATATTAAGCATGCACTGTTTTAATCAAGAAGCCCGTGAAAGTAAATAAGATATGGGTACCATGTGAAACTTTTTCTTCGCGTCTTGTATATTTCCACTCGAAAAAAGAAAAACACATTTATCTTATTAAAATAAGAAGAAAACAAAAGAAGACAATATTAAACATGATGGCATGAATGATCATTGCATGCAGACAACTACAACAAGAGGCAAACACAATAAATTAACAATGCAAGCATAAAAATGAAGAGGTGATTACATATAGCAAATGACACGTACATATCAATTCCTATAGGATCAATTTTGGTGATAATCAGTCAACTAGAAAGCACGTATAAACAAAGTCACCTACTTTACAATCAACCTGCGGCCTTATTTTAATGCATTGTTTAAATTAGTTGGCATATGTAGTGTGTTAAGATTGGTGATGTAACATTCACACAAAATCCTATGTTTGGGGACACCCTTTTAATCTAATTCCAGTTATGTGGTCTATTAATGAGACTAGAATAATTCCACCGAGAAGACTTATAATGTTACATGATCGTAACTCTTTATTTTCTTAAGGGGAATGTTATTATTCCATAATAAATAAAATTTATTGTAATGGGAAAACAACAATGCTTAATTGCATCAATCTTTTCAAAGCAAAAGATGAAACTGGTAAAATACAACGATGCATGACATACACATGGACACTAAATGGTGGAGATCTGGTAGACCTACCTTTAAAGATAGATGTTTTATGAAACCTTGCTAGCTGCCATGTTTTTAGCATGTTGATGTCTGCTATAACAGTGCATGTCGTAGAGACATTATCTTTGTGACATTCTGTCGAAGGCATTGGAAACATGAAATGAACATTAAGTGAAGGAGAGTATGAAGTATGCAAGGATACACCTACCATTAATTTGATTTGCACTCGCCTTACACAATGCCAACAACTAATCAATTAGATTAGGGAGCCATACCACCACAAAATTTGCACAATTGCAACTCTACTTCAGGCAGCTGCTGCTCGAGCCATATTCACAACTAGTAACAAGATGCAATATGAACTGTGGTAGCTTTCCCCTTTCCAGACTTCATCATTGGCTCTTCCAGCATCCTCAAAATAAATCCATACAATAGATAGTTGTAAGGAAGCCACACAACAGAAAGCTGGAAAAAAATTTCCAGATAGAGCACAAAAAGGTTTGAAATTTGATATTCTATACAGTTGAAGGACAGAGTTATTTGTTTTGGTAAAGGTGGATCTGGGCTTACATGGGAAAGTTATTTTGCAGAGCAAAGTATTTGTAGGGAAGTGGATTATGGTTCCCTCTCTTTTAAGAAAGCCAGAAAATTGTAGGAACTGATACGACAGTATGGGGAGTTTTCTTTTCTGACAACTGCTCCAAAAATACGATTATAAAGCTAAAAATTAAAAGTTAGTTTGCAGTGACTATCATCAATGAAGAAAATGGGAAGCCATGGCTGCTGTTCAAAGGTCGAATCAGTAGCAGAGGACCTAGATTGTTCCAACAGCATAAAAAATGGAATTTTTCTGAGAAACCACCAGCGGTTCGAAAGAGGAGCCAATCTGGGAGAAATCACTTATCGAAATTGTGTGATCGGATAGTTGAGCAGGGGGAGTTCTGCCATTGGTAGTTTGGAAGAAATCACTTACCAAAACTGCAGTCCAGCAGCAGAGCAGTCGAGTAGGGGAAAGTTTCGCCGTTCATAGGGTTCGAGAGTGCCGATTGATATTATTTCTTTGTTTCCGCCAGGGTTGGAATTTTGGACCATTCATGGACTATTCAACGCTGGCAAGGCCATCACACTCCACTCCATAGACCGGCTTCCTCTGGACAGTCTCTGACAGCAAACTTTACAGTCGTCGGCCCCTCCGCGCGCCTCTACACAACCGCCGACACCAGCAATCTTCACCGTCGGGCTGCCTCCACGTGTGCTCCACTTCACAACGGTAGTTTAGGGCGATGATCCAACCGGGATCCCTCCACGCTCCCATCTGTCGACTACCCACAATTGAGTGAAGGAATTAGGGATGAAAAAATCACGGAGAGAATTAGATTATGTGAGTGCAAGCGGAAAGCCGGAGAAAAATTTGCTAACTATTTTCAATTAGGTAGTTATCCTCTTTTAATTTGGCAATTTTAGATTGCCACTAATTAGATGTATAAAAGCCTTTAACTGTTAGTCCTTTTTAGAAACTCTATAATAGGTGGTTTGGAGGCATTTTAATTGAAAATGCCTATAATTTAATTAGATAGTGGACTTTTTTTATAAAAACCACTAGAATAAACGCCACTAATGGGGAGTTTTGATGTAGTGTATGTTTGGATGTAGATTGATTGCTGAGGTTTTTGAGGGTTTTCTATGCCCGAGAAAGGTGCATAGACTACCCAACTTGTGGTTACATAGTCAGGGTCTCCTTTTATCTAATTAATAGAATCTCACCGACTTTGTTTTGTTTTCTTTTCTTTATTTTGTTTTAATTCGTGACAACTCGCTAGACTAGTTCTAGCCCATAATTTCCTAAACTATCATCTTAGCTTATCTGACTTAAGAATAAATTCTCAAGCATCCTAAACATCACTACATCCCTATGTTCAACCCCGTATATCTACTTCGACCTCGTAATAAAGTTGTAGGGGTCTTCGAAGGTTTCATGTTATAAATTTAAAAAGTTCAATTCCTTTTGAGTCTGCCCCCCCCTCCGGACACTCGATTTAGGCCGATCAACTTTTTGGCACCATTTCTAGGGATGTGGTTTTCCACATTTACATGCCTAAAAGATTTTGTTCTGTCACTTTTAAGCCTGTATATATATGCATAGTTTTTCTTTTATTTTAAATATACTTGTCCATATATCTTGAATAGCTTACCTTTTTCTTTTACTTTTTCTGCCATGGATCTTGGTTCTTCAAGACAAGTCATCTCGTCCACCTATCCTCCTAAAATTTTCCACAATTCTGACTGCTGACAAATAATTGAAAGTCGTGCCTTACAACTCGTTGAGCTATATTCACCCCCACCGTCGTCATATGTAGATGCTCAAACAATGAAGACTGTCAGTCAGCCCTTGACTTCCATGCTATCATGGGATCAAGAACTAATTAAAGAAGTGGAGTTAATTGGAGAAAGTGTCAACACACTCACCTCCTTAGCTCCTCATCTCCAAAAAGATGTCGATCCACTCCAACAACTACTAGAAAGGCAGGATCATCAACTCCAAGTAGCCACCAAGATTGCAGATCACAGTAGAAGTTTACTTCAAACTACTAAGCAAGGATTCATACAAGCACATTAGTTTGATACAGTGAGTCTACAACAGGAGTGCAAGGTGGAATTGACGAATCTCAGAAGCTTGGCTTCCCAAGTCCAACAACTTCATGATAAAGATGTTGAATAGGGAAAGAAGCTTCAAGGGCTCATCAATTTGGCTACCATACAGTTGCGTCGTCGCCTGATAATGAATATTTTGGTCATCAAGACCATTCCATTGGGTCTGAAGCAGAGTATGCCTCACCATCCTATCCATACCATCAACTGGATTCATCAGGATTTTTCTGTGAAGACCAACCCACTTGGGAAAGCCCTTCATTCTATCCAGATGACTCAACTGATCAACCAATGGAAAATACAAGCCACACACATGAATGGTTTTATGATGACGATGATGAAGACTCTTTTCCTCACTATAATAGCCAAACAACCTCACAGCTAGAAGGTTGGTTTTGAGGAACTTGAGCCAGACATTGATCCATACCAGAGTGATAGATCTCACATTAAGACTTGTCACTTAGCCTTGAGCAGTACGCCAATCATGGTTTGGAACAATTTGTTTGATGACGACAACGACAACTGCTCAATTTGGAGGAGTGAATATACCGATGACGATGAGTTGGAGAAGCGTGAGCTGACATTTACTGCCATTCCCTTAAATGACTTGGTGGATATCGATGAATTAGGATGGACAATCCACTACAAAATGGCTGGTGAGCATGAAGACACCCTGGGCCCCACAGGAGGTGACAAGATTGGGGTGGTAGAACCACAAATAGATCCTTTTGGGGGTACTACTTGTTTAGAAGATGATTGGACAACCCAGACTGTAAATGAGAATTTGTCTAAGCATCCAACCTCAAGTTTAGAGGTGAAGAGAGAAGAGATGAGTCCTCCAGGAGACATTCAACCTCCCCTCTTTTGCTCATCCTATGCTGACATCCCAGGGCCTTCATGTTCAGATTCATATCTTGGAAGGTACCTTGAAGATGATTTGCCAAAGAATTCATCCTAGTGTAGTTCCAATAGATCGCAACACAAATATGACTTCACCGAGTCGTCTGATTTTATTCCTCTTTTCGAGGCTCAGAAGGGCCCACCTCCCCATATATTTTGCCACTACATGGTGAGCTCGAGCACTGAGATATAGGTAACTCAAATCCCAAAACTAAAAATTTGGTATCCAAGTATAGGAGTTGTAGGGCAGCCACCCCCTACTACCTACACAATTTTTCTTTGATCTTAAGTTTTAAAATATTACGTAAGAAAGTCAATTTAAGTTTTATATTTCCCCTAACTACTAGAAATTTAGTTTATTTTGCATCAACTAGTTTTCTTTTTAAATTTACAAGCACTTCCATCTCCACACCCTAACAACTGGCTTTGGTCCATATCTTATAAGAAGTTAATCGACATACCTTGTTGCTCTTCCATGGTATTTGATTCGGATTTTATCTTCTAAGGATTTCCACCCTCATTTTTCCTCACGTGGCAGAGTTGAAACCACGACCGTGGTCTGAAGGAAAGGATCGTGGCCGCGAGTAATAACTAGACCGTGACCACGGTCTAAAGGAAAGGACCACGACCGTGGGTAAGCGAGACCGCGACTGCAGTTACCCGAGGACTGGGTATGCTTTTTTGACCTAATTGACTAGCATGCTGGTTTGTCTCTGCCCTTTTTGACCGACTGTTGCACTTTTAACCAATTTTTTTGCCTTTTTGACTGGGTCTCCAACACTTTTTTCCACTTTTCCGCCACTCTGTGTGGCCCCGCACGATATGGGGCAAGGCTGGGCGGCCTATAAATACCCCGGGCCGAGGCATCCTCCCCTCGCCTGAACCCCTAGTTTCCTCCACCACCACACTTCTCTCTTCCCGTTTCCCCTCTTCCTCTCATCTCCGTCTTCGAATAGTAGGGAAGGTGCAGGCGCACCGACACTAACAATAGCAACCACAGCCATACCACAACCGAGGTCTCTGAGTAGTGGAACAAAAACTCTTCCAACTTCCTACTTCAAGCTTCACGGCCGTGGTCTTCACCGCAATTGTGGTCAGGACCATGTCCCGATCACCTCGATCGAGGTCTCCTAGATCATGGTTTCCTCAGTCGCAGTCACATAGGTCGTAGTGTCAAAGCCAGATTCATGGTCACAATCTTCACCACGAACACAATCTTCACCACAGTCGCGGTCCAAACCGTGGGCGAGTTTGGAGTGTCTTGGGGCAACGACACCAGCCTTCACCACAGTCGAGCCAACTGGATCTGCATTAGAACAATCAACACCATGGACACAATGAAAAATAGCTTTAAAAATATTAAAAATACTATAACGTGAAAGAAAGGGGAAGGAAGCTCTGCGTCACCATCAGAATATGGGAACCGATACCCACATCAAACCACTCGAACCACAAACCTGATATATGAAGATGAGGCTATGCTTTATACTCCAGGGTTCAGGTCACAAGAGACTGGTTCAGACTGCCTCTACATATCTGGCACTGCTATGGATACCTATAGTGGTGAGTCATTGCATGAAGCCTCTAGTGAGATAACATGGAAAACACATCATGATGCTAAACTCCAGTCTTTGATGGGGCATCAGGAGAGCCCATCAGTGTTGCACCGAGCTTCATCGGTAGGAGACCAGCGTCGACAGTCAGCTGAATGATTGACATCTTTACAGCGGTGAACTTCATCATGTGACTCAATTCAAGGGAATAAACACCACCTCACCCTTGATGGTGTCAACCAAAGCTCACTCCCTTATCCCCTATTCAGAAGTATAAAGCAAAGATAGAATTTTGATACTCTGATTAAAGACGTGTGCATATTAGTGGGCCTGAGATATACCGATCTTGGAACACTCATTAGGCTCGGGATACAAGAACATGTCAACATATATCTTGCAGTTGTCATCCTTGACATCCTCACATATGTGCAGTGCAATGCCTATTATAGACTCACATGTGAGTTTTATGCTATTGTAGGGGCACCAAAGGACCACCATCACACTGCCATACATTTTTGCCTGTTGAACCAGCCCCACGAAGTTACTATGGATCAACTCAATAGCTGGCTGTCATGCTCTACTGAAGACTATACTGAGATGTCCAAGGGCCGACTAGAGACACGGGACATCGACTTTAATGTAACTCAAGCATGAAAAATGCTTATAAGGGAAAATAGATATGTTGCGAGAAGCGCCAAAGCTTCGCACATCCACAACCCGACACTTCGTTATCTGCATCGAGTGATTTCAAACTATGTCTTGGAAAAACAAGACAGTCAAGGGGCGCTAAAAAAAGTAGACCTCTACATCTTGTGGTGTGCAATAGTAGGAAAGAAAGTGAATGTGGGGAATTTCATTATCTACCACTTTCACAACTCTTTCAAGAAATAGGTCCAATTCATGCTGATGGCAGAAATTATCACTCTTATGGCACATCATCTTGGAATTGAAGATGGACAATTAGAACTTATGCAGGAACAAGCTGAGTGGTCCAAGTTGGACTTGGACCACTTGATCTACTCATATTGGCCAAACAGTGCAACACATGATATCTCTATATCTTCAGCTATTGTAAGCACATAATACTACTGCCAGCTAATGTAGAGTTCGCATGTCAGATGACATTTATGGACGTCTCTCTATTCAACACCCATGGTAACGTTCATCATATAGGTAGAGCAACATGAGCTTCTACTTTAGCACCACCAATGCCAGAGGCTCAGGAGGGTGGACAGTAGACTGGGGCAACCTTCCAGGACATACTGTATTAGGGAGGACCCTACACCAGAATTCCTACCACAGATTACCCGTGACCTCCTCAGCAGGAACAATACACCCCATACCCCAATTAGGGGAACCTTTATGAGTTCATGACTGATTTTAGTGTTGACTCAGGAAGACGGTTTGACACACTGGAGGAGGATGTGCAGTACCTCAGGCAGAGGTTTGACATAGTCTTTCCCCCACTGCCTCAACCAAATTTTCAACAGTCATTTCAGCAACCCCTCCGATATTTCTACCAGCCAACCCATGACTTCGATCATTCATTTCATTTTGAGAAAGGACTAAACCAGGGCTACAAGAACACATCACATGGCTTAGACAATCTGGATCGATTTATAAATAGTGACTACCAATAGAAGCTGCTTTCCATACCATCCAAGGCTTGAGATTTATTCGTGGAAAGTGAAAATTTTAAGCTTGGGATGGTAGTGAGGGTGTACCACCCTCTATCTTCCGCCTTTCCCTTTTCTTTCTATCATAACATGCATGCATTATTCTTCTATGTCCCTTGCATTTAGCAGAAAAATTTAGCGTAAACTTTTAAAATTTCAGCTTTGTAAGACTTTGTTTCATAATTTGTAGCTTTGCAATTAAGGCTATGCAATGCAAATCTTATAGCTAAATTATTATCTTTGTACCTCAATTTTTTCATCTTAAACTGCTTGATCTTTTGCTTGATTTGTTCATTGACTCTTTCCTTAAGTTTGGTAATGAATCTAAGGTTATGTGCCCTTTTTCATAGCTTAAAGCTTTATTCCCTTGATCTATGTTGTGAATGACAAATCCAAGATATATGACCGTTGGAAAGAGCTAAAGAATGATCAAAGAATCCTAGCTGTAATTTCACAAGCTCACCTCTATTCTAAGGATCCTTGAATCATAATAGCTACTTTTCACACACGTGTCAAATGGAGCATGATGAGTTTTGAGCCATACTCAAGTTGAAGTATCTTCCTTGATGGACTACAAGCCCTCTCACCTTAGATTGAGTCAAAAAGATGAAAAATTAAAAATTTGCAAAAGAGGCTTGGCCGCCCACAATATCCCAAGATTGTCAAAATAGTTCTCACCGAGGCCCATAAAAATAGAATGCAGAGAATAAAAGCCTAAGTGTGAATAAATGAGCTTTGTTTTCTCTTTTAGGAGAGTTGTGGATGATGCCCATCTGGTGTATGATGGCGCTCATAAACACATGTATGTTGTGCCTAGTAGTATCACTCCAGAAGATCATTTGAAAGTCACTAGGAACCCCTAGGAGACCTATGAGATTGTCCCAGTAGCAAGGCTGGTTTGAATGCAGTACGAGGAGTTCGTCTCACTGCTCTAGGCCAACTGGCTCAGACTACAGGGACTGTTTCTCGTTACATGGACCAACCTGATGTAGATCGGGATCCTCAGAAGTCATTAGAGTGTTTTTAACTAAATAAGTGAGAGGTGCGTTGTCCCTGATTAGTATACATGGATACATGATGATGGATCATTGCTCATCACCTACGTGATCGTCTATGTGGCAATGCTTTTATGTTGTATAATTATGATTCAAACCCTCATGAGTATCGATAGGTTATAGTGGACTAGCTTAATCTTGCTTGGTTGCTCTTTGATCTTACTTTGGCAAGATTGTTCTTGATTGGTGGGGGTTTGTTCTGAAACAACATGGATCGGGAGAACTGCTATTTTAACAAATTTTCTTAACCTTAGTACTCACCATAAAGCTTAATTTGGATGTTATCTTTTTGTTCTTTGAGCACAGTCTTGCTTGAGGACAAGCAAATGTTTAAGTTTGGGGTGGTTGATAACACCCAAATTCACGTATTTATGCTAAACATTTGTCTTTGGTTTTGTGTCACTATGACCTTAATATGCCCAAAATATCCCATGTTTCTTAACTTCTAGTAATTTATTTCTTTTCATAGATAAAGTTGCTCAAACTAGCCAATTTTGGGACTTGCAGGAATTGAACCTGAAAAGGCATCTATTCTCCAACATTTCTCCCCAAACACATGGTTTTTTTGTAGCACCTAGGCTTCCGTCCATCTCAACCACAACCGCGGTGGGGAAGACCGTAGTCAAATGAGCAGGACTGCGACCGAGGTATCCACCTCGATCGTGATCCAAACTGAGGAGGTGATTTCAAGATTGACCGCGACTGAGGCTTACACCGTGACTAAGGGTTGGCTGTGATCGTGGAGTCAACCTTGACCGCACTGTGACTGTGACCGAGACCATAGACAGCCAGACCGCGACCACAGGGGAAACACCCCTCGACCAAGTCATCCAACACCACAATTGCAAGGGGTAGACCGCAACCAAGGCTTACACCGGGAACATGGATCTAACCTCGACCGAGGCTTACACTGCAACTGCAGACCAAACCTAGACCAAGGGTTACACCACGATCGTAGATCTAACATCGATCGCAGTGCATATGTGACTGTGGGTCTGCCTTCACCTATAAATATCTACCCCTAGTGACTAGAAGATTTTCCCCCGAATGGAGAGTCCCATGTTCTGATCTGGAGAGTTTCCACCTTATGGTTCCAACCCCTTTTGGTTGCCATAGCCCAATGGGAGAGTTCGAAGGACCTAGAAAGGCCTAAGAACTCATCCTACGCCCGTCTCTGCAATGAGCTTCCATCTACCATTGCACTTCCACCTCCTCTCACTCATCTTCCCCTTTCATTCACCCACTGAGCTATTGTTCTAGGGCAGATCTAGAGAGAAAAGAGGCCAAGGAGTCCAGAAGATCAGGGAAGACGACCCAAAAGATGACATATGGCCCATACAGAGGATAGGGAGTGAGAGATGCCTCTCCTCTACAGGCTAAATCTCTTCTTCTTCTCCTTTCTTCTACTGTTCTCCTTTGTTTCTATACCAATGATGCTCTTCCATCTTTGTTCGGTGCCAACTATGCTTGTCCATGGCTAGTTGAGCTCCTTCTTTGCTATGTAGCCCGTTTTGGGACATTTATATATTTTTACCTTAAGGAAGTAGTTTTATTTCAGATCTAGAACGTTCTATGTCCTATCTCCTCCTTGTGGTTATGATTGCTAGTTTGGTTGATCTCTTTCTTCCTTGAACTGGTATTTCTGCCTACATCAAGAGATTCATTGTAGAAATATACAAGAGAAGATAGTTTGGACCAGGAATCTAAAAGGAGGACAGTTCAATGTCGTCTGTTCTTAACATCTCAAAATATTCTAGACTTGAGAGGGTATCTAGAATACTCTTGGATGTTGGTTTGTCATCCTTGATAGAGGCTTCATACCGTCGATGGGTTTTTGTCATTCTACACGAGAGCGAGTGGGACGACCCCACAAGAATAGATACCATAGTGTGTACTATGTTTGAATGTAGATTGCTTGCTGAGGTGTTTGAGGGTTTTCTATGCCCGAGAATAGGTGCATAGACTTCCCAACTTGTGGTTACATAGCCAGGGAATCCTTCTATCTGATTAGCAGAATCTCACACACTCTATTTTGTTTTGTTTTCTTTGTTTTGTTTTAATTTGTGACAACCCTCTAGACTAGTTCTAGCCCATACTTTCCTCAACTATCTTCTTGGCTTATCTAACTTAAGAACAAAATCTTAAGTGTCCTAAACGTCACCACGTCCCTATTTTCGACCCCATATATCTACTTCGACCCCATAATAAAGTTGTGAGGGTCTTTGAATATTTCAAGTTATAAATTTAAAAAGTTTGATTCCTTCTGAGTCTGTCTCCCCTCCGGACACGCGATTCAGGGCGATCAATGTCACTTTGAAATCGACGTTAAAAGGTCATTTTAACCGACGTTAAAGGTAGTATCTATACAAGTGTCCTATCTATAGTTGAGTGACTTTGTCCACATATAGCTCCTTTCTCTCTCTTTCTTACTGATCAAAACATCCATATGAGTGAGATAGGTTATTGGGAGAGAGATACTTCATTTTAATCCTCATGAAGCTCTCAATCTTATCTTTCCCCAATTCCTTTCTTCAAGCAAAGTTGTTGAAAACTTTTCCAAGTTGAAGGAGAAGGTGAAAGCTGAAGATGCTTGAGAAGAGTGGGTAATTCCTTCAAGGTGAATGACTTGTTGAGAAGGGAAGCTCCTCTTGGAAGGTGTTCATCACCTTGCAAAAGTGGGTAAGCCCTTGTAGAGGTTGAAGAATCTTGCTCAAAGGATAAGTAAGACCTTGTAAGGTTTATTGGATCCTTTTACTCCTTAAAAAGATAGGTTGGATGTCCTTTCCCTACAAGAGGAAGGTCTTATTGTATGTCTTATAATGGAATATAAGTATGCAATGGTTGCAAAATTCTAGGGCTTGACTTCTATATGTAGTGGAGTGACTCTCTCCTAGTTTGGATATTGGAACCACTCTACATAGCTTGTTATTGATGTCATTTAATATCTCTCATCCTTTCTATGTATGCTTAGTAGCACATCAAAGTACATATTTACAATAGACTCTTTTAAAGTAACTTGATGGTCTAATGAATTTTGTTTAAGTGCTTTTTAGCTCTATTCACCCCCTCTAGATCACTTTTTGATTCAACAAGACCAAGTTTAGATTATATAAATATTAGTTACATTAGATAAATAATAACCGATCATTCAATTATTACATAGAATAACAAGAGGGTTGTCGTGTAGATTTTTTATTTGTATTAAAGAATTAACAGCACGATCTTTGCACTTTAGATGTTCTCAGATTGTCCATGCTTATCAACTCAATGATGACCTAATGTAAGTTCATACATCAACGTACAAACATATCACTAACATGCTTTTCATTTTGACATCAACTTCGAAACCATAATGGGACCTATTTGTATTTAGACATTACTTTTGTGTAATGAGTTGGAATGATATAAGGGATCCACTCATTACACTTAAGAATTAGTGCACATTACACTCAACACATGACATAAGGGTTACATAATGGAAGTGCCAAGTTTAATCATGCATATCAAATCTATAGTCTTAACATTGTAGTAGAAATAAACTAACTATTACATAATTTTATCAACAAAGTTTTCCATCCACATAGGGTCTTAGCTAGGAAAGGAAATAAAGCTAAACTATGAACCTAGACATTTCTAGATATTTGAAAATCTATGGATGTGGAACCTACTCCTTTTGATTTCCATCTTGTGGAGCACCTATACATGGGTGTTTGGAAACAACACACAAAATGTGAGAACAATGAAGAAGCTTATCTTTATATAAGTGGTATGCTCTATGAAATGAAACACTAGGTAGAAATGAGTAAGGTTAAATAGAAAAGTTACCCTCATCTAAAAAGGAGTGCTAGAAGTAGGATATAAATTTCACAAGAGCAAGTGTAAGTTTTGGAGCTGATGAGGCTTTAGGAATCATATTTGACACAACAAAGACTGTTGACTAATTTAACATTCAAAATCAATAAACAATAACTTACATATAGAACATAATATGATTAGAAATATCTAAATTTAGGGTAGGAATACCACTAGCTTCCATACTGATGTTTTCCTTGTTTTCAATCAGATGTGTTGAATGCATTCTTATTCCCAATAAGTATCTTTTTTTATCAAATGTACTTATGCATTTATCTTGCAAGTTTTTATATGTAATTTATAACTTAATAATGTAAGAGTGGGAAGGAGTATCCTAAGTCTTCCACAACAATGAAGTACTATGTTTTCCTTGTTTTCAATAAGATGTGTTGAATGCATTCTAATTCCCAATAAGTATCTTTTTGTATCAAATGTACTTATGAATTTCTCTTGCAAGTTTTTATATGTACTTTGTAACTTAATAATGGAAGAGTGGGAAGGAGTATCCTAAGTCTTCCACAATAATGAAGGAACCTAAGAAGCCCTAAAGATACCCCAACCCACCCCCAAGTGAACAAGGAGAGTTATAAAGAAAGGACAACTATAGAAGTATACGCAGAAGATTCAAGTGAAAGGAAAATTCCCCAAAATGGTCATTGTACTTCACCATTTCCATGATGCAATCAAGAAAATCACAACACTATATTAGTGTCAAGCAACCCTAGGACAACTTAGCCCCCACAACTATTCCTACTACCATGGACATGGCACCAAGCCACAAACACGGTAGTGTTATGTAGAATGACCATGCTAGCAAGATCATCAGCTCCCCTCCTACCCCCTCTAACACATCCGTGCTACCTACATGGTTGTTCTACCCTTAAGCCACCATATTTGTTCTATCTAGAACGTCCAAGATACTTCACCTCATTCCACCCCAAATTTTTTTTTCTCTTTTCAGTGGTTAGTGTAACTTACATCAATTGCTTTCTTAGCTAATTTAGTTGAATACCATTTCTTTGTTAGGGTTAACTTTATAGGAAAATATGGCATCATATTTGGAAATAGACACAAAATTTTTACTCCCATATTTCCCTCAGAATGTAGATCACGTCAACAACTATGAACTGGAAAGGATGGTTGCAAGGCATATACATGGTCTTCGAGCAAGTCCACTGACAATCCCTTATTACTGTGTGTTTCTTTCTTTAAGTTGCACCTGGACTACTATTAGCAGTGGCCTCCTAGTTGATCACCATGATGGTAGTTAAATACATCCTCCTAGTGGGTGGCAAAAGCCACCTCACCTTTGTAGTAGTCCATGCAGACCACCGAGAACTCCTATCATTCTTCTAAAAAGTTGTCCCTTCTAGTCAACATGCTAGTGTCAACTTGCTCTCCCTTGTTGTGTCCCCCCATTTATGAGTAGGATTTGCTTAGGTTCTCATGTTACCACAACTATGGGAAAACAAAATTTACTAGAGATTATTGTTGTATCTCTAGAAAGCCTCAACTACCCCTCTATTTATAGGAGGGCTAGGGTTAAGATTTCCAAATTAATTAGGAGTAAAAGGGACAAAATTTCATGAATGTTTCAAAATCTACAAGCCATGTACCTGCCGATTTACATCTGAATCAATCAATTCACATGTGAGTCAATCGGTTCAAACCTTAAATCAATTGATTGACTATATTTCCTATTTGCAATTATATTGACTTTTAATATTTGATTAATGCACAACATGACGTTAGCATCAATCCTTGATCTAATATCATTGTTCAACCAAATGGTCAGTTCACATCCTGGATCGATCGGTTCAAACATCTGAGTCGATTGATTCACTTGTTCAACTGGTTGTTTTAGAGTTTTGATTTCCAATATTTTTAAATTGAATACCACACACTTTAGAAATCTTATTTAAACCATATTCATTAGTAAATTCTTATTCCATGTTTATCCCATGCGTGTTACCCTATAGGTTTCAAGTTACGTTGGCAATGAATATCCATAACCAATCTATGACATAACAAGAAATGAGTGGTATCTAGCCATATATCATTTCTATCCTAATAATCATAAAGTTAGAGAACAACTTCAACCTACAATTTGTGATTAGTGTTACAATGATCATATAGTTATTTTGCTACTAATATCCAGATTGAACTCAAGGCATGGAAGTGTCATCCTCTTTAATGTTTAATCCATGTTCCTTGAACTAGATCTGACTATCTGAGATATATGTGAGATAAATATCACATACTGCCTCACACAAGAATGACCATTCATTTCTCAGTCTCACTTATCATGTGGCCATGATATCAAACTTCCGTTAGAGGGAGAAATCCCATCCACATCAATCACATTCATTCCCCATGTGTCACAATGTATCCAAACATCACCTTTATAATAGCCCTTATTCATGGTCATATTGGATGATGTCAAAGTACATCGAATGACATGTTATGAGTGTAGTTGTAATGTCCATCACCACAAAAAATGATATTACTAAAAAACAAGTGTGGAATTAAAACTAATCAAGCAAATAGTTCGAAAACATGATCAATTAAAACCGATCACAACACAACATCTCAAGTTCAATCATATCACATCTAAGTCCATAAACATTGCCACATGTATTACATAACATGTCACAAAGATGTAAAAATCACTATTCAGTGTCCATCATGCCACAACCTACTACAAAGATCAACATGTTCACATATATATGCCATATCTGTACAACCATGGCCTAGTGCCAAAACATCATATCGATGTAGAAACAACCAAAAAGCTCCCCAATCACCTAAGAGTACATGGATAACACATAGGGCTATACTAAAAAAACACAAGAAACATATCCGACCTTCAATGACTACTACTCCTCTTGTTGCTCAGCCTCAACTATACGATCTCTACCTCCTCATGCATGCCCACCTAAAAGATGTGGAAATTCACAGTGTGAGACCAACCTCCCAGTGAGAGATATAACTATCCACCAACGTCTATTATAAGAACAACTAGATTAAGCAACAAGATAACATTATGTTCAAGATAAGCATATTCATGTAAATGATATGAGCAAAGTAGTCAACACTATTTAAGGAATTCTAGAATCTATAACTGAGCATTAGAACATCTTATATTTTTATAAGGGAATATGAAAAACATGTATACAAATTTATTTCTCTTATCGTATAATAATTCAAGAAATCAGTAAAAAGATAAGGAAAAGGGTCATCCAATGGGAGTTGTGTTTTAACTCAAGGAAAGTATTACTACACGGTTGAGTTACGTCTTTTATTATGCCCTGAGGAGATGAGGTATACCACTCATGCCGCATCTGACCACTACTAAGTCAAAATCAATGCCATATAAGATCTAGGAGGAGCCATACTCCTATGCTTTCCCACAACCTCAATAAGTTCGAGTCTGCCGTGGTGACATATAAAGTTCAATTACAAAATAGCCTATCCTACCATGGTATATAGGCACAACACTAGTGAAAAATGCGTTACAACCGCAAACACACTCATGTTGAGGTATGACCACAACCATCCTAAATTCATATCATATAAACATCACTGAGATACAACCTCTACCATTCTCATGCCATGGTATGCCCGAATCCAATCTTGTGAAATGCATATACTCAACAGTATACGAGTTCGAGCTTCCGCTAAGGGAGAACCCATTTCACCATGCAACAAGTACTAACACTGAAAATGGATCTATGGCTCAGGGCAACTACATGATTATGATTCATTTGATTAGTTAATCCAATTGAGTATCTTTTAGTATCAATCAAGTTACAATGTACAAACCCTAAACAATCTCTACAAAATAAGGGTGTGTTACAACTTCAAAAGATATAAAACGTATGAAGCATAAACTTGTCACACCATCTCTTGATGTTACTACAACATAGGGATATCATCATTATCACATCATTAGGGGATATCAATCCCTCATCTCATTACTAGAAGATATCACCTTTCATTTAGGAATTAAGTCTCTTCTAGGTCATAAGACCCAAATCACATTGTTCCTGTGAATCATAATTATTATCTCACATGTCTTATCAAGTCTCATGATCAGTACCCTATGTCACATGAATCACACCATAACATTCACTAGCTGTGTTATTCATTCCACCTATAGGGTTAGGGTTACACAAGTAGGAGAGAGAAAATATCATTACATGCTAACACATCAACAAGATAAGTAACATCATCTCATGCTCAATTAGGGTTAGGGTTCCACTTGAAGCTGATTAGGATTTTCAATACAATTAATCACCATTAAACCCTAGATAAATTACCTCCCACTTTGTTGAAGCACATTAGGTCTAGCATCATATTTATGATTATTCAACTCATTACTCCAAGAAGTACCATGTGTCGACGAAACATAAACTAAGATGTAGCAACCAACATAAATGACATATGTGTAGCGACCATACTCTCATGTATGTGTCGACCAAACCACCAAAACAAGGTTTTGCAACCACAACAAGGTAGGTTTAGCGACCGCAACAAGGTCTAGGTGTAGCAATCACAACAAGGTCTAGGGCTAGGGTTTCGACCCAACTCATTGGAGCATGTGTTGTGACTGAAACACATCACCACACATGGCTAAAAGATCTTCGACCAAAGAAAAACACATCAAGGCAACAACACTTGTAGTGACCAACAAACCAAGAAATCATGTGTATCAACTGCCCATTAGGGTTAGGGTTTGTTGTGCTCGCAACAACCCATCCACATGTAGTGACCATAGGCATCCAAGTGAAGTGTAGAGACCCAAAGGTCAAGCTACTCAAAGGAACACCTAACCACCTCCAAAACAGAACTAAACCATGTTAAAAATAGAGCATGAACACCAAGGAAACTAAGCATCATTAAGAAGGAAAACTCCTTGCAAGGATGATTATCAAAACCCTAGATCCATCACCATAGAAATCAACATGGAACCTATAAGAAGAGAGATGAAAACCAAGCATCACACAGGTGTAAACATGACCAAAACTTCAAGCTAATCAAGATGATCGAACTAAAAACATGATTACAAAACTCATGGTCAAGATGAATGTAAAAACCATCACCTCCATAGTCATCAAAAAATTGGGTAGAAGAATCAGGGTTCAGGAGAAAGAGTAATCTACTTAAGAATACTACAAAATCTTAAACCCTAAATTATAGGAATATCATCTAGCATCTTGACATCATATTTGGATGTAGAACAACAACATGCAATCATGATCAAGGTGTAATAATAGAAGAGGGGAATGTTATATAACCCACCTGAAGAAGAATATGAAGCTCTAATATCATGACCTCTAGGAAAGAGAAGGAAGCTCCAACCAAGAACAACTCCACGACCGAAAGATCACCTAAAAAGAGAAAAACACCATGGTCAAAGAAGAGCTCAAGAAGGAGAGTGGAAACTTTAGGCCAAACAAGAGAGAAGAAAAAAAATAGAAGAAAGCTTCATCTCACTCGGGCACCACCATGGTCAAACCATAGTCTCTGACCCTTGTGAAGAGAAGTTTCACCCATGATAGCCACCATGGTTATACCATAGTCTCACAGACAAGAAAGTAGAAGAAGGAAAAGTAGGGTTCAAAGGAAAACGTGACAAAGGGTATAGAATCACTTACCAAGAAAGAAAATCACCAACGACCACCACAAAGGAGATGATCAAGAGGAAAAGCACCACATGCAAGGATGATCGACCACCAAAGATTCAAGATATTCAGTCTCAAGCTCCACCAAGATCCAATGTTGATCAAGCAAGAAGGGGGAAGGAGAGAGAGAGCTAAAAGGATTGCTTTCATGTTGAGGAGAGAGCTTATATACACATGTGATAGGAGGGAGGTGAAGGATATGAGGTGTCAAGATGTTAGGGCACCAAAAAGACACTTGTCCCTCAATGGATTGACCATGCATACACACATGCAAGAGAAATGTTGAAACCAAAGTGGTGTAGAGACCACTTGGTTCACAAGCTCATATAGGTCAAAACAAAGCACTTGAATCGATCGCAACACAAACCAAAACATGTGTATCGACCGCAACACACCACCAAGGCCAAAACATAGTGACTAAAACCAAGACCAAAGCATCTAGGTCAAAACAACTCACCCGAAGAAGGTGAATCAGTCAAAGCACAAAGACCATCATTTGAAGCATTATCAAAAATCAACGTCAAGGTTGCAACATTGGGCGACACTCAAGGAACACACACACATGGTTGTAACCATCATCCATGCAACTCATGCATAGTCATGCAAACCCTAAAACATACACATGATGCCACCTCATCATCCATGGCCAAACAAGGCACCCCATAACATCATCTTCTCTCTCATTATGCTAAGGTACAAGAAGAAAAATTTTCATGTGACAAATGGCAAGATTAACCCTTATCATAGAAAAATTGCAACTTGGTCCAAAACAAGAACATATAGATCAAACATCAACCAAACAAGACCAAAATAAAAACATACACATGTCACATGTTATTAAGGCATGTCAAAATATTAAATTAAGGTTCTAAGCATCTTATTAAGTGGAGTAAACACAATCAAGCATTAGCTACGTCAGGGGCCTTACAACCATAAACCCCTAATAAGGATTACGACCTTGAATCCTACACAAAAAGGGATGGGTACTTCATACACATATCTTCCTCAAGATCCCACATAGCTTCCTCTACACCACAATGATGCCACACAACCTTAACTAAAATTATATCATTCTTATTCAACTTCTTGATCCTTCTATCTAGGATCAACACAGGTGTGACGACCACTATCATACTGATAACATTATCGCAAAAAACTATGTGGAAATAAACATTAGCAACAAATTACCAAAAATCACTAAAAATTAAAACATTTTTACCAAGATATCCACTACCAAGAAACTCTTTACAGAAAGAGCCAAACCATATATACATCATGGTTCACTTTATATGTACATTATTCCATCACCTTGTAAGGATATGCAATATCAGTTGCTTTACTAAAACATGTACAAAAGAAACTTTATGCATCGAAGCGTACTAGCCAAAATCTCAGATCAATCATAAAACTATTTACACACTATCTCCCAAAGACCTGAGAGTATAGGGATGACAAATAGGACTCTATATCTACAAGACACATAACAACACACTCAACCTGAGCTGTTATTGTTGTCCTTGTTGATGTTGCCCGCTCTTTGGGTGAGATCCATATCTTAGTAGGAGATAGAACTCTATGCTAATAGAAATATTATTACAAATAAATCTTAGTGAGAAAAAGAAACCTTTATTGAATTAAATAGGTGTAACTACTTGTTATATGCAGAGTAGAGCAATATTTTTCATTTAAGTAGTTCCAATAACTATGACTGAGTAGTAGATCATCTAATCATTTTTAAAAGAAATATAAATAACATGTATAATATTTATCAACTAAGACATGTAAAAGTAATTGCAACCTCATTCAATGTTTATGTATTTGATCCTTAAGAAAATATGATACATGGCTGATTACATCATTTAACAATCAATCTTGTGCCCTAAAGAGATGAGGTATACCGCTCATGCTCCAACTGACCACTGCTAAGTAGCATCAATGCCATACAAGGTCCATGGAAGAGCTAGACTCCATGACCTCTCCTTTCTCAGAAAGTATAAGATTATTGGTAGTGACATTATGAGTTAAACTATAATTAGCAAGCCTAGGAATATAGGCTCATCTCTAGAGAGATACAACTCGTAGTTGTTCCCTTATCAGGGTATGACCCCTAGTCAATCTTGATTATATCTGGTTGTGGTCAGTAACCAATGCTGATTGTTTATTAACTCATGGTACAACCACACTGTTGTTAGGGTATGACCCAAAGCCAATCCTAATATTCAGGGTATGGCCCATAGCCAATGCTGTTAGTTAAGGATATAAGGAAATACCTCAACTTGCACCCCACATATTCAATAATATGCACTATGAGTAAAACTTGTCTCACCATTAAGAAAATCCTGACAATGAAATAGATCTATGGTCTGGGAAACTATATTTTGAGTTCACTTGATTGGCTAAGTGCATTACTACATATTTTAGCATCAATCACGTTACAAGCATGAAGTATAGATAAATTCTAGGTAGAAAGGTATAACACATTTTTCAAGAAATCGTGTATCAATTGGAACACATCTTGTTACACTCATCTTGGGATCTCAATCCCTTGAATGCTTTACTAAGAATCTCATCCCTTTAATGTTATCATTATCATCATCACATGTTTTGGGTATCAAACCCTTAGTTCATTATTGAACAATGTCACCTTTTACTAGGTATCAATCATTTCTAAGTCATCATACCCATATATATCATACTTGTTGTACAAGTATATCACATGGATATCAAGGCCTTATATAATCTATATTATGCTAAATCATCATAGATCATACTTGGCTATGCTCATCATTTCACAATAACTTCATGGTTAGGATTTCATTACAAATGCAATATCAAGTGAATATCATGACCATGCCAAAAAGAGAATCATTCAAATTACAACCTTCTCATAATTAGGGTTAGGGTTTCCCCTTGTATCCAATTTAGGGTTTTTAAATTCATTTTATCAACCAAACCCTTATTCACATCATAAGAGCTATATAATTGCCATAAGTGTTTATCATACTTCATCAAATATCATCAGTTGATTAGCAACATAAAGTATTACCTTTCTCATATGAGTAGTACAAGTTTCTCTCTCACCATTACTAGGATATTGACTTCAATATACTTATTACATTGATTTAATCTTCTTTAGGGTTTCTCAGCCTGCATTTAGTAAAGTGTACCCATCTCATTACGTTATAGTGTATCCATTGATTATATTCAAGGTGTATCGACCTACACTCATCAAGGTGAATCAACCTTCACTCTAATCTTTGTGTCGGCCTAGACACATTCACTTGTGTCGGCCTAGACAGATCTACTTGTGTTGGCCAAGGCACATGTATCAACCATGACACTCTTCATTTGTTTCAACCATAGCACCACAAAGAGATATTGGTTTAGCGATGCATATTGTGTTATCAGTTTTAAGATGCTTAGGGTGTTATTGGCCATGAATCACAACTTAGTGAATTTCCTTCACCATACCTTTGTACATCAACCTATTCATAATTTTGCAAAATATTTTCACCTCACTTAGGCATCACAACTTGACCTCATTTTAGGGTATCATCCACAGTGTACTATCTAATGTGTTGGCCAAGGTACCCCTTTGTGTATCGGCTACTGATATCACCAAGTGATATCGACCTCACCATTACTTGGTGTGTCATCCTAAGTGTATCTACCATCACACTTGTGTCAGGATAGAGGAATATCAGATTGTAAGTGTATCAGATTAGGGTTAGGGTTGACCATGTTGACCTCTACACTCAATTAAAGCATCATGGTTTTAATACTCCATATTTCAAGACATTCTCTTAGTCATGACGAGCTAGTGTTACTAAGGCATATCATTTTAATGGTGTCAAACATATTGGCCTAGCTTCTTCTAGGTCATGATTGATCAACAACATATCATTTTTAGACATCACAAGTCATGAAGGCCATACATATTACAGTGCAAGTGTATGTTAACTTGATTACCATCAAGATATCAGCCTTCTCTCATCTTTTCTTCAAGTGATATGTTAGACAACGGTAAAGACAATAATCCCCCACATCTAACAAATTGATGGGAAGTTATAAACTCATGTATATCAATTTTTTTTCATGGAGTCTTATATCGGGTTAGGGATCCCACAAACCGATATCAATTTGTGCATAGATGTTCTCATCATCTTCAAGCTCCAACCTTTCGTCCGTTATTACTCTAGTTCATGGACAACATCCCTATCTATCCATTAGAACTTATAGAACTATCATTCAAATAATAAAAGTCAAAGTAGAAAAGGATTCACCAAGTATTGCATAATAGAAGGTGGATAATAATAAAGCTGAGTTCAAGTTATATAACCCACCTCAAAATCAACACAAGAGCTTCAAGCTCCAAAGCTCCACGTTCCCAAGGTTGAAGATGATCATGGATTTACCTTGGACAAGTTGCTTGGAATTACCCTAGATCCTTGAGCTCCTAGGGTCATACACCAAGCAAGAGATGGTAAAGGAGTCGAAAGATTTACTAGGAGGTGAAACGATAGGTATATATAGTTGAGGCTCATGAAAGAGAGTATGTGTAAGGTGTCACCACCATGTGCACTTAGGTGACACGTGTCCATGCATGGTGGTTTCATGCATCCATAATTATCTTGTCATGCAAGACTCATGAGGATAATCCATAGATAAGATATTAGTAATTGGGTATCTTGCTTGATAAGATATCACAACCCAATATCTCTTTATGTGCAAATCGATACAACTTTTGCAAGGAACATGTAAATCGATAGGCTTCACCTACTTGAGGTTCTTAGCCTTAGATGAGTACTTTTAAAGGTTACCAAACCAATATGGGACCTCCTCTATGGCTTCCAAGCTGATAGGCACTCCCATATACACTTCATAGCTCGACACAACCTCATCTAGGGTTCAAAATACTCAACATTCTTTTGTTCTTTCACCATAATGAATGCTATCATTTAATCAAGACTCAAAAAAAACACCCCCTTTCTTTGTCTCTCCTCTAGATGATGATAAGAGAGAAAAGGAGCACTCTAGAAGTGATAATTTGCACATAAACCCCTCATTTGGGTAAATTGCAATCTTTACCAAAGTTATCATATAAGGCACAAAAAATTTGCAAATAAGTTAAAAATTAAGAAATATTCTTTGCTCAAGTCTTAGTTACTTTTCAAAAGATTAAGACAAGGTATTAAACAACTTACTTAGGCAAAGCTTGTAGGGTTATCCCAAAAACCGGGTCAAGGGTGTTACAAGTTGTCAACCTCTAACAAGAATTCCATCCCAAAAATATCAAGAGAAAAGAGAAGGGTACTTCCTCCTCATCTCTTCCTCTAGCTCCCATGTGTTTTCTTCAACGCCAAAATGATGCCAAAGAACTTTCACAAGCACTATGTCTTTATTTTTCAACTTCTTGATTCTTATATCAAGAATCAACACTGGACCTTCCACATAGGATATATCTTCATCTAATTCTACCTCTACAAGTTGTAATACAAGCTCTGTATTAGGGTGACATTTTATCAACATAGATACATGAAATACTGGATGCAATCTATGCAACTCTGGTGGTAGTTCCAACTTATAGGCTACCTTTCCAACACATTCTATCACCGGATAGGGTCCCATAAATCTAGGAGACAACTTACCCTTGTTCTTAGATATGAGTACACCTCTCCAAGGAGAGACCTGAGATACACTCTATCTCCTACTCATAATTCTAAAGGTCTACGACGATTATCAACATATGACTTCTATCTGTCTTGTGTTGCCTTTAACTTTTGCTGTATTACTTTAATCTTTTTTGTTGTCTATTGTACAAGTTCAAGACCAAGAAGTTGGTATTCTACTATTTCATACCAACATAACGGAGAACTACAATGTCTACCATACAATGCTTCATATGGTGCCATATCATTGCTTCATATGGTGCCATATCAATGCTTTTCTGATAATTGTTATTGTAGGCAAACTCTATCAAACTCAAATGTATATCCTAGCTACCTACAAACTGAAGAAAACCTACCCTAATTAAGTCTTACAAGGTCTGTATAGTCCTTTCATATTGTCCATCTATTTGAGGGTGAAAAGCAGTACTAAACTTTAACTGCGTACCCAAAGTTGTGTGTAATTGTTCCTAAAAGCGACTTGTAAATAGAGGACCTCTGTCAGACACAATTGTTGCTGGGACTCGATGCAACCACACTATCTCATCTACATAAACCTATGCAAGTTTCTCAGTAGTGTATGTTGTCTTAACAGAAAGAAAATGTGCCAACATTGTCAACCTGTCAAAAATCACCCAAATGGAATCATGACCTTTGGCATTTCTAGGCAAGCCAATTACAAAATCCATCGTCATGTGATCTCACTTCCATTGTGGTACAGGTAATGATTGTAATTTTCATGTAGGCTTCTGGTGCTCAGCTTTAACTTGCTGACACACTGGACATCGCATGCATAACTCAGCTACATATTTCTTCAAACCAGGCCACCAATACATAACTTTTAGATTGTGTTACATCTGGGTACTTCTTGGATGCATAACATACATAGATGAATGAGCTTCTTACATAACTATCTTCCTTAGATGATTAACATTAGGTACCACGATCCTACCATGGTAATAAACTATTTTGTCTTCTGAATCATGGAAGCCATCCCACTTCTCACTGCCATGTTCTGATCTGATATGATGTATCACAGTATCAACCTATTATTCTTCTTTAATCTATTGTATTAGCATAGGTTTTACTTGCATCTGTGCCAACAATCTAGCTAGCAAATATACTTGCAGCTGTACATTCATCTGTCATAAAGAAACTAGAATGTCCCTTTTATGACACACCAAAGAATTCAACTGTGCTTTATTTGTGAATGAAGATGAGGACTTTCTTCTTAGTACATCTAAGACTACATTAGCCTTTCCTAGATGATAATCAATCATGCAATCATAGTCTTTGATTAGTTCCATCCAGCGACGCTATCTCATGTTTAATTCTTACAATGAAAAGTTGTATTTTAGATTCTTATGGTCTGTGAAAATCTAATATTTCTCCCCATAGAGCTAATGTCTCTAGATTTGCAAGGCATGAATCACTACAACCAATTCTAGATCATGTGTAGGATAATTCTCCTCATTTGTCTTAAGTTGTCGAGAGGTAAAAAAATCACTCATTTATCCTACATCAACACACATCCTAAACCATTCTTTGAATCATCATAAAAGACAATGTATCCTTTCCCTTGCTCAGGTAAAACTAACAACGGTGCACTAGTCAACTTTTACTTCAACAACTAGAAAGAGTGTTGACACTTGTAATTCCAAACAAAAGTAACATCATTTCTGATTAACCTAGTTAGGGGTAATACTAAAAAACTGAAGTCATTGATGAACCTCCTGTAGTAACATGCCAAACCTAGGAAACTATGAATCTCTACTGGTGTCTTAGACTGTTCCCATTCTAGAACAAACTCCACCTTTTTAGGATCAACACAAATACCTTTAGCAGATATGACATGTTCTAGAAAAGATACTTCTAGCAACTAAAACTCACACTTGCTAAACTTAGCATATAGCTTGTGTTGTATTAAAAAAGTCAATGCTTGATGAAGTTGTTGTTCATGTTGTTGTCTATCACAACTATATATTAGAATATCATCTATAAAGACCACTATAAATTGATCAAGGAATGGCCGGAACACTCTATTCATCAAATACATGAATGTTGTTGGTGCATTAATTAGTCCAAAAGACATAACTATAAACTCATAATGATCATACTTTGTCCTAAAATCTGACTTGGGTATGTCATCCTCCTTAATCCGTAACTGATGATATCCCAACCTCAAATCTATCTTAGAGAACAATGTTGCACCACACAACTGGTCAAACTAATCATCTATCCTTGGAAGAGGATACTTGTTCTTTATCATCACCTGGTTTAACTGTCTATACTCTATACATAACCTCATAGATCCATCCTTTTTCTTTACAAAAAGTATCAGAGCATCCCACAGAGATGTACTTGGTCAGATAAAACCTTTGTCAGGTAGCTCTTGTAACTATTTCTTTAATACCACCATTTCAGCTGGTGCCATCCTATAAGGTGTTTGGGCTATTGGTTGTGTACTGGGAACTAGATTGATCTCAAAATCAATCTCTCGAGGTGAAGGAACATCAGGAAACATCCTTAAATTCCCTTATAATAGGCACTTCTAGAACACTAAGACTTTCTATCTTGGTATCCAACACGTGTGCTCAGAATGCCTCACATCCATGTCGCAACAATCTCTCATCTATCATTGTCGATACTAGACATGTTGGAAGAATCTTCCTATCTCCCTGAAATATCCATGTCTCACCACCATGTGCGAACATAGCATGCTTGGAACCACAATCTAAGACTACCTTATACTTTTCCAAAGTGTCCATCCCAAGGATACATCAAACCCATGCATCTCAAGTGGTATAAGATCCACTTAAATGATGTATTTTGAGAAAGAAAGAACACAAGGGGAACATACCTCTTATAACACTGTGGAACCAACTAATGGAGTTTCTAAGATCAAGTTATCCATTCTATGACTAATAGGAAAAAGACAATTATGAATCACTTCACAAGTGATAAATGAGTGTATAACGCCTGGGTCAATCAAAATAGATATGAAACAAGATGAAGACATATCAGAATGAAATAACTCCATCTGACCTGTCATGACTCATGGGTTGACTACTGCTTCTGGCTGACTCATAGAATAGAATCTCACTATTGCCTGCTACCTACCTCATCCTTTGTTACCTTGTGCAAGTGAACCTACTTGAGATGTCTGTCCAAGTCCACATCCTTCTACACCACTATTCAAATGTTTCCTCTAAGAGCCTTATTGACATTGTCTTGGTGGTTGGGTTACCTCACTATCTCTTACTGGACAATCCCTCATCAGATGTCCTATCTGCCCACACTTGTGGTAGGTTTTGGTCTCTTATGGTGGCCTATATGGTCATGTCACTAACATTGATGCCGCAATATGGGCTCTAATAGGTGGAAAGTTACAACCGCTATCCTTACTTATCATCCATTGTGTTTGAGAATTGAATATTTGTGGTGCTGACAATGCAAGAAACTTTGGTTTCTTGTAGCTTCTAGACCTCTGTCCTTGGAATTGGGCAGTTCCTTTCCTAAAATTGGCCTCATGTTTCTCAGTTACTGACCTTTCTATCCTCCTAACCAATTCCACTAATGTAGCAAATCTCTCCCTATTCTCCAGAGCAGCTACAAAAGTGGATAACTCAATGTTGAGACCCTTTTCAAAATGATGAATCCTCTCCTGGTCTATTGTAGCCATGTGCAGACAAAACTACAAAATCTCCATGAACCTAGCTTCATACTCATTGATCTTCATAGGACCTTTCCTAATTCATTCAAACTATGAGATTTTCTCAACTAGGCACATATGAGGAAAGTACCTATTGGTGAACTCACGTTGGAATTGCTCCCATCTGACCTCAACATCAGGCCTTTTCTCCTCTTCAATGGACCACCAATAGCCAGTACTTCCCTTCAACAGGTACACAAAATGCCCAACTTTATCTATTTCTGGGATGCTAAGGATATTAAAAGATTTTTCTAGCTCAGTGAGCCACAGATCTACATCTACTGGGTCAGCTATTCCAGCATATTCTATATCTCCCACATGGCGTAGCCATTCAAAAGTCTTACCAGAACCCAAAGATTCTACATTGGAGACTAGTGCCCTAGGTGGTGGTGCTGGTATCTTGTCCGCCATATGTGTTATCGTCATCATGAACTACCTAAAAAGAGCATGAAAAGTAGGGTTCTCCAGCATAGTTTGATCCAACTGGGGATTCTCAAGCCCTTGTCCTTCTCTCACTTGTTCCCTTGCAGCACTTCCTGGTGCAATAATGTTGCTCTCAGCAACATGTTCTTCGTGCTCTCCAGACATATTTAAGATTTACTTCTTCTTCTTATATATAAGAAGAAGTCACTATAAGATAAACTGGAGGACACTAAAATAGATTCAACGACCTTAATCCTATATCCCTATAGACTCAACGAACCTAAGGCTTTGATACAAAAAATTATGATGACATCGCACAAAACTACGCAGAAATAACCATTAGCAACAGATTATCAAAAATCACTAAAAATTAAAACCTTTTTACCAAGAGATCCACTACCAAGAAAATATTTACAGAAAGAACAAAACCATATATACATCATGGTTAAATTTATACATACATCACCTCGTAAGGATATGAGATATCAATTGCTTTACAAAAACATGTACAAAAGAAACTTTATGCATCGAAGCATACTAGAAAAAATCTCAGATCGATCATAAAACTAGTTATACACTATGTATAGGAGTCTACAAGACACATAACAACACACTCAACCTGAGCTATTATTGCTATCCTTGTTGCTTCTGCCCTCTCTCAGCTACACGATCTCTACCTCCTCATGCACATTCACCTAAAAATTTATGGACCCCAAAGGGTGAGATCCATATCTCAGCGGGAGATATAGCTCTGCACCAGCAATATTATTATTATAGATAAATCTTATGAAATAGAGAAGAAGAAACCTTTATTGAATTAAACATTTACAACTACTTGTTATATGTAGAGTAGATCAATCTTTATCATTTAAGTAGTTCCAATAACTATGACTGAGCAATAGACTGTCTAATCATTTTTAAAGAAATATGAAGAACATGTATAATATTTATCAACTAAGACATGTAAAAGTATTTGCATCCTCATTCAATGTTTCCATATTTTATCCTTAAGCAAATTGCTATACAACTGATTACATCTTTTAACAATCAATCTAATGCCCTGAAGAGATGAGGTATACCGCTCATGCTCCAAATGACCACTGCTAAGTAGCATCAGTGTCATACAAGGTCCATGGAAGAAACAGACTCCATGACCCTCCTTTATTAGTCAGTACGAGATTATGGACAGTGACATTATGATTCAAACTACAATTAGCTAGCCTCGGTATATAGGCTCATCGTTAGATAGATACAACCCATAGCTGTTCCCTTATCAGGGTATGACCCGTAGTCAATCCTGATTATATCAGGGTGTGGTCCATAACCAATCCTAATTGCTTATTGACTCATGTACAACCACACTCTTGTTTGGGTATGACCTGAAGACAATCCTAATATTCATGGTATGGCCCCCGTAGCCAATCCTATTAGTTAAGGATATAAGGAGATACCACAACTTGCACCCCACATATTCAATAATATGCACTTTGAGTAAAACTCATTTCACCATTAAGCAAATCCTGGCACTAAATAGAACTATGGCCAATGCAACTACATTATTAGTTAACTTGATAGGTTAAGTGCATTACTGCATATTTTAGCATCTACAAAGTTACAAGCATGAAGTATAGATAAATGCTACATAGAAAGGTGTAACATATTTTTCAAGAAATCTTGTATCAATTGGAACACATCCTGTTACACTCATCCTGGGATCTCAATCCCCTGAATGCTTTACTGAGAATCTCATCCCTTCAATATTATCATTATCATGATCACATGTTTTGGGTATTAAACCCTCAGTTCATTGTTTAACAATGTTACATTTTACCAGGCAACAATCATTTCTAGGTCATCAGACCCATATATGTATCATATTTTTTATACAAGTATATCACATGGTCCTCAAGGCCTTATATAATATGTATTATGCTAAATCATCAAAGCTCATACCTAGCTATGCTCATCATTTCACAATACCTGCATGGTTATGATTTCATAACAAATGCAAAATCAAGTGAATATCATGACCATGCCATAAAGAGAATCATTCAAATTGCAATGTTCTCATAATTAGGGTTAGGGTTAGGGTTTCCCCTTGTAGATGATTTAGGGTTGTCAAATTCATTTTATCAACCAAACCCTAATTCACATCATAAGAGATATATAATTTCCATAAGTGTTCAACATACTTCATCAAATATCATCAGTTGATTATCAACACGAAGTATTACCTTTCTCATATGAGTAGTACAAGTTTCTCTCTCACCCTTATTAGGATATTGACTTCAACATACTTATTACATTGATTTAATCATCTTTAGGGTTTATGAGCCTAAACTTAGTAAAGTGTATTCATCTCATTACCTTATAGTGTATCCATTGATTATATTCCAGGTGTATCGGCCTAGACATATTCACTTCTGTCGGCCTAGACACATCCTCTTGTATAGGCCTAGACACATCTACTTGTGTCAGCCAAGGCACATGTATCGGCCATGACACTCTTCATTTGTGTCAGCCATAACATCTCAAAGAGATATCAGTTTATAGGAGCATAGTGTGTTATCGGTGGTAAGGTTCTTAGGGTGATATCGGCCATGAATCACAACTTAGTGAATTACCTTCACCATACATTGGTGAATCACCTTCTTCATAATTTAGCAAAATATTTTCACCTCACTTAGGCATAACAAATTGACCTAACTTTAGGGTATCAACCACCCTAACACTTTGGGTATCGGTCATAGTGTACTATCTAATGTGTCAGCCAAGGTACCCTTTGTGTATCGACCATTGCTATCACCAAGTGATATGAGCCTCACCATTACTTGGTGTGTCGGCCTAAGTGTGTCTCCCATTACACTTGTATTAGGCTAGTGGAATATTGGATTGTAAGTATATTGGATTAGGGTTAGAGTTGACCATGTCGACCTCTACACTCAGCTAAAGCATAATGGTTTTAATACTCCATCTTTCAAGACATTCTCTTGGTCATGACAAGCTAGTGTCATTAAGGCATATCATTTTAATGGTGTCAAACATATCGGCCTAGCTTCTTCTAGGTCATGATGGATCAACAACATATCATTTTTAGACATCACAAGTCATGATGACTATCCATATTTTAGTGCAAGTGTATGTTAACTTGATTACCTTCAAGATATCAGCCTGCCCTCATCTTTTGCTTTAGGTGAAAGGTTAGACAACTATAAAGAGAATAATCTCACACATGTAACAAACTGATGGTAAGTTTGGAACTCATGTATATTGGTTTTTCTTCATGGATTCTTATATAGCAGGTTAGGGTTCCCACAAACCGATATCCATTTGTGCATAGAGGTTCTCATCATCTTCAAGCTCCAACTCTTCATCCATTATTACTCTAGTTCATGGACGACAACCCCATATATCCATTAGAACTCATAGAACCATCATTCAAACAAGAAAAGTCGAAGTAGAAAAGGTGTCACCAAGTATTTCATGATAGAAGGTGAATAATAATAAAGTTGATTTCAAGTAATATAACCTGCCTCATGATCAACACAAGAGCTACAATCTCCAAAGCTCCAAGTTCCCAAGGTTGAAGATGATCATAGCTTTATGTTAGACAAGTTTCTCAGCCTTCCCCTTGCTCCATGAGCTCCTAGCGTCATCCACCAAGAAATATATGGTAAAGGAGTCGAAAGGTTTACTAGGAGGTGAAAAGAGGGGAATATATAGTTGAGGCTCATGAAAGAGAGTACGTGTAAGGTATCATCACCATGTGCATATAGGTGACACGTGTCCATGCATGGTGTCTTCGTGCATCCATAATTATCTTTCCATGCAAAACTCATGAGGATAATCCATAGATAAGATATCGGCAATTGGGTATCTTGCTTAACAAGATATCACAACCCAATATCACTTTAGGTGCAAACTGATACAACTTTTCCAAGGAACATGTAAACTGATAGGCTTCACCTACTTGAGGTGATTATCTCAAGATGAGTACTTTCAAAGGTTACCTAACTAATATGGGACCTCCTCTATGGATTGCAAGCCGATAGGCACTCCCATATAGACTTCATATCTCGACCCAACGTCATCTAGGGTTCAAAATACTCAACATTATTTGGTTCTTTCACCACAATGAATGCTATCATTCAACCCAGACTCAAACAAGATGCCCCCTTTCTTTTTGTATCCTCTAGATGATGCTAAGAGAGATAAGGGACACTCTATAGGTGAAAAGTTTCTCATAAACCCCTCATTTGGGTAAATTGCAATCTTTACCAAAGTTATCATATAAGGCCCAAACAATTTGCAAATAAGTTCAAAATTGAGAAATAAACTCTCCTCAAGTCTTAATTACTTTTCAAAATATTAAGACAAAGTTCTAAATAGGTTACTTAGGAAAAGCTTCAAGGGTTATCCCAAAACCTAGGTTAGTGGTGTTACAAAAGGACCTTCCACATACGACACATCCTCCTTCAACTCAACCTCTACGGGCCACAAAACCAACTTAGTGTCAGGGTGGAACTTCCTCAACATGGAAACATTGAACCCTAGATGTAACCAGTGAAAATTAGGGGAAACTCCAACTTATAAGACACCTTCCCAACATGTGACACCATAGGGTAAGGTCCCATATACCTAGGAACCAACTTACCCTTCTTTCCAAACCTCAAAACACCTTTCAAAGGGGAAACCTTGAGATACACCTTGTCTCCTACTTTGAACTCCAATGTCCTATGACGGTTATCATGATACGACTTTTTCCTGTCCTAGGCTACCTTCAACTATTGTTGTATTATCTTTATCTTTTCTACCGTTTCATATACAAGCTCTGGACCCAAAAGATGATATTCACATGTCTCATACCAATGCAGCGGAGATATGCAAGGCCTCCCATACAAAGCCTTGTATGGTGCCATATCGATACTCCTCTGATAACTATTATTATATGCATACTTTATCAAACTGAGGGGTATATCCCAACTACCCAAAATTACAAAACACAAGTGACACGTGTTTACCTTGCGTTATACACAAGTGAACTTATCGAAGTAATAAATGCCTTTTGAGGCCTGAGTCAAACACATGGAAACATACTCCAAAATACTACTACTAACTATGATGTGATCAACTAGGTAGGTAAAATAGTTGAATTGGTTTGATTTATGTAAAAAAAAATGCAGAAACAAAATAAGCTTAATGATTGAGTTACTCAAATTAAAGGGAATTCCATAGGACAATGGTTTCACTACAGATTACACTAGAACTAACACCACACACTAATATCAGTCACTCCTATCACAAGATAAAGAGCCTATAGCAAGAACTACCGATTCCCACAGTTTAGTTCACTACCCATTCTAATTTCAATCCCATTTCCATAGTAATTTGTTGATTAGTTAGGTGCTTTATGATTAATCTCTAGGTTTCTCCTCCCGTTTATTCTCCACCTTCTGAGGGGGTGTAATAAATGGGTAAATATATACTTTTCCAACCCTTAACCTCTCTCCCAATATGATTGAGCGTATAATAATCTATCTATGGTGATCAAGCATAAGCAGAACAAGCCAATTTCATAGATTTATATCTAGAAAATAGGGTTAAGATGATATTAATGCATGAAAATAGATTAGAATGCATATCTGGGCTGCTCTCGGATCCTAAGGAATCAAGGGGTTTAGCCATGCATGGTTTTCATTGATGAATACATGGTAGAGAAAGAGAAAAATATGGGAAACATTAGGAAATCTAAAGTGAACCCTGGAGAATAGCCGATCCAGATGATCTGATTTGACATACGTGCAATCTACTAACTTTTAGCTGTAGATTCACCCGCTGGAGGTGCTCAGATTGTCTTGGATGAAGCCTATGATTCCTTACTTTCCTCTCCTTTCTCGCCGGTGTCATGCAACATAAAACGCATGCCTCCTTAGGTTTGACCATACTCCCCTCAAGTCACAAGAATCACTTAGGGTACCAAAAAATGATAGCTGCTAGATTAGAGTGCTATCTTTGAATTTCCTAATTGAGCAGACTCAATACTATCAACTTTACAATCGGTACTATGGAATTTCTAGGGTAGTTGTGATTTCTCACAATGTTCGTAATATTGACATCTCTTAATAGCACCTAGTCTTTAGGTCGCTCAGACTCTGCTTCCTTGATTCCATCTCGATAGTATTGAGTTGGTGGACTCGGTAGTACCAATTTTCTACGATTCAATTTTTGCGCCTTACACTACTGACTTTGGGTGTCAGTAGTATCGAGTCTGGGCGAGTCTTCTGATCTGTTACATGACATGAAGTCGATACCACCGACTTTTGATGTCGGTAGTACCAAGTTTGTGAAGCTCCATTGTACCTCAAATTGCACAAGAACGTACATGAGTACTTGAAATGAATATTAAACCATTTCAAACAGTAAAAATAACACAATTTGATTTATTTAGATAGAACAAGCCATTGATAGCATTTTATGCATAATTAATCAAATAAATGACCAATCTATACATATAATCAAGGAAAATATGCCTGTGAAAATGACTAAAAACCCATGAATCAAACTCCCCTAAGCTTAAATGTTGCTCATCCTCGAACAACACTCTCTCAGACCTGTTTGAAATAAGTCAGCAGAAGGACATAACACAAAAACTCTTTTCTTAATCATGTCCACCAAACAATCCCTAAACCGGCCTTCAATGACCACTTACCAATAACTGCCATAAAGCGACCAAAAATTTCCATAAAATATGTCCACCTTTTTATCAATGAACACTATCAAGAAAGCAGTTAATATCATAAATATTCAGGCATTCACTTGGTGCATTATGCGATTCCCTTTTCTAAATTGCTCTCCCCTAACTACCAACTAATTGGAAGTAGATCTCCTTATAAGAATGGATGAGGACAAAAATCATTTGTGTGGCCTACCAATAAGAGAAATTAATGATATGAAATGGGTGGAAAATGAAGAATCACAAGTACAACCAACTTATTTATGCAAAAAGAATGATCAACCTACGTGAGTGAAAAGAATGTCATGCATGAATCCCAATACCTAATGTCTTTTTTTTCTCTATCAAATGATGCATGTATAAAGAAATCTCATCAATAAATGAGACTATCAAGAACAAACAAATGAATGTATCATGTGGATTAATTCATCTCTTCAAGAAGTCTTAAGGACATACTTTCTCCCTAAGAAACTTTGACATTGTTTTTTTCTAGCCCACAATTTTTTTCTTTTTTTCCCAACATGATTGAGTTTATGCTCAAGCTTTCATTTCATACTATTTTTTCTAAGATGTGGAGGTATGTCCCTACACTTCAATATTTATTAATGGAGACTAATATCCACATGAAAAAATAATTGAAGCTATGGAATGTATGTAATCTACATGAAATTGTTATGCAACTAAAATGGTATGTACTAAAAATTATTCATGCATAAAAATGCAAAACGTTTCTCTTTTTTTGAGTGCAATAAAGAACAAGCTAATTATGTTACCTATTATGATATGCAATGCAATCAGAAAGAAATAAATTAGAGTACTCGTTCATTTTGAGGTGGTGAGTCAAAAATGGATGGAAGACATGGATGGAATCACATAACTAAGATACCATGCCTTTCATAAGATTATGATATGTCCCTCTTTAATGACCTATGTACATGGTAATCTTAACATTTCTTACTTATATTTCCATTTAAGATCTCGTTAAAAGTTTGATCAACTTATGCTCAACAACATCTTCATTCTCATCCCAAGGTTGATTTAGATGTTCATTCATATCCTATGTACAAAAGCTGACTAATCGAAACACTTCCTCAAGTAGTGTTGCAAAAATATTTTGCAATTAATCTATAAAGACACGACCATTTCCTTACAAAAACACACATGAGTACAATCTACTTGATATATGAAACTATGCCTTTACTGCTCCATGATTACACTAGATAGTTGTGGATCCTATAAGTGCATAAACCTTGAATAAAAATGAAAAAACTATGATGCAATGCAATAAAAATCTAAGATAGATGGTTGTTCCAACAACCCCCTAAGATTGAATAAGTCTATGTCCACATAATCAATACTCACACTTAAGAGGTGGAACAGAGGTGTCATTACTCAAAATGGAGGAGGTGGTGGATGTGGCATGTTGGGGTCATGGGGAGGAAGCAGCCCCTAAAAGGATAGATCTGATAGTGGCATTGTCGATGACTGTGGGTACCCTCCAAAGTACTCCTATTTCCAGTAATGGTCAAAGAATTGTTGTTGATATTTCTACATCCACTGCAGGTGGATGTGGACATTCTCTTGGTAGGCTAAGAGAAGACGTTCATTCTCATATATTAACTACTCATTTTGGTACAGTCATCCTTGTATCTCATGTACACCAGCCACCATCGCCTGATGTTACTACTTCCTTGTCTGGATCTCCTCTACCATCCCATACATACCTACCATAACATATGAGTCTTGCTCCTCTTGAGAGGGGGGGGGGTAGATGAAGTTGAGACAGCGTAGGTGTGGGCCCGTTTGCACTGGGCCGCTCTTCGGGTAATGGGGATGGTGGGCTCCACCTCCACAACATCATTTTTAGGGTTTCCATCATCATCTTGCTGCTCGGGGTTGCCATGGGTTGCTCCCATGGGTTCCTCTTCTTCCTCTCCCTCATCTAGAGACCACCTAAGATGCTCTACTCCTCACAGATTGAAGATGGGGTTGAGGAGGTTGCGCTCTGTGAACCGTCCTCTACGTATGAAACTTGCATACACTGTGTTATGGTGTAAGCTGAGGAGGCTTGCCTTGCGGAAGTGCTAGTGATCCAGTTTGATCATAGATTCCATCAGTACGAGGGTGGATAAGTCGAGGTGGAGATTCAATACAATTGGGCTAATAAGCCCCTCAAACATCATTGGAACTTTCCTCTACACATTGTGCCAAAATGTGATCATATGGAGGAGAAGGAAGGACCCAAAGTTGATAAGTTTCTCCCTATAACAACCTATACAGGAAGTAGAGAACTATCTTCTGGACCATCCCGTAGGCTTGGGCAGAGCGAACAAAAATGGTGTTGGTGAAGAGGCGGTGAAGAATTCAAGCAAAGGGATGCTCGATGTCAGTGACGGAATTGATGTGCCAAATGATGTGGAAACCCTTTGGCACCTCGGTCAGCCACTCTCAAGCAAGGTCGTAGTTAGAGTCTGAGGGAGAAGAATGTTCTGGGACATGAGGCCAGTTGAAGATGTGGTTGAATGCCCATAGGGTGATCGAGTAGTTGGTGTTGAAGAGATGGATGCTGACCTTGCCTTCCCTCCACTCAACTCTTATATGTTGCTCGGGGGTGACAAGGACCACCAATGATGCCAAGAACTCAAGAACGAGTTCAAAGAAGGTCTTCCAGTCACTGAAGAAAGGATTATCCCCTTCCATTAACTGCTTCTAACATACCCACAACATGTTCTTGGTGAAGTCTGCTCGCTTGATCAGTGCACGATCTCCATATCGCGTTGGCACTATCTGCCTCATCTGAAGCTCTTCGTAAAACTTCATGACCTCTGGGGATGGATGTTGAATGTGTGTTGGTCGAGGGAACAACTCTCCTTACTCCACTGATGTAGAAGGACCTCTCCTTGGTTCCATTGTGAGGATGCAAAAAAGAAGATGGAGAAAGAGAGGCTCGGTGAAGATCATCGGCACCCAGTGCAGCTTTACTTTGAGTTACAGGAGGAGTGGAGGAGGTGGTGTGAAGAAAACAGATTCACCACCCCTCTTTATATAGATGGGCACGGACAGAGTCGGTACTACCGACTTTCTAGTCAGTAGTACCAAGTTGCAAACACTGATCCGTGGCTCAGGTGTATTGATGACTGACGTTTGATGATGTCTTGAGCATGGATCACACAGAGTCAGTAGTACTGAATTTTGTTGCAGATCGATACTACTGACTGCTCGATGAAGGTCACATCAGCCAAGAGATATGGCACACATGAATTGCTGATGTCATCAGTTGGTTCTTTTGGTAGTACTAAGTTGGAAAATTTTCTCGATACTTTTAAGATTTTGTCTCAATGTCTCGAACCTAGAAGCACCAAAAAGTCAATAGTACTTACTTGGATGTCGATAATAGTGAGTGCTTATTAGTTAGGCACTCAAAAATCTTTAGAGACTTGGTTATACTGACTGTTATAGTCAGTAGTAATGTGTCTGTCTTTCTCTTATGGGTGTCTCCCTGAGGTAAAATTGATACTACCGACTTGTGAACTTAGTAGTACTGACTCTGTACGATCTACACACTCCAACAAACTAGTCAAGGTACCTTTTTCATGAAATAAAAATGAAACAACAACTATAAAGCTAACAAAAAAAGAGAGATCAAGATTGGGTTGCCTCCCAACAAGTACCACTGTTTAACGTCCTAGACTAGACATTCTTAAGAGAAAGAATCTACTGGATTGTGATGAATTGCACCTCTTCTATTCTTGTCTCTACTCCCCCACCAAAATAGTGCTTCAATCTCTGATCATTAACAAGGAATGACCTAGTCCCATCTATAATCTTCACAACACCATGGGGAAAACCTACTCAATCATGAATGGTCCACTCCATTTGGACCTCAGCATACCCGGATGTAACTTAAGTCTAGAATTAAAAAGAAGATCCTTTTGTTCTGAGAGAAACACCCTATTCAAGATATACCTATCATGAATCTTCTTTGTCCTCTCCTTATAAATTCTAGAACTTTCATAAGCATATGTCCTAAGATCATGTAATTCATTCATCTCTAATAACCGCTTTCTACTCGCTTCATCCAATTTGAAATTTAGCTTTTTCATAGCCCATTTTGCCTTATGCTCAAGCTCCACCGGTAGATGGCAAGCATGTGCATAAACCAACCTAAAATGTGTAGTTCCTATAGGTGATTTATAGGAAGTCCTATATGCCCAAAGACTGTCATTAAGCACAAAAGTCCAATTTGTCCTATTAGTTGAGATTGTCTTTTCCAAGATCTTCTTCACTTCTCTGTTGGACACCTCAACTTGACCTTGCGTCTATGGGTGGTAGGGAGTACCCACTCGGTGTTTCACCCCATAGTTACTCAATAAGGCTCCATATTGCCTATTGGTGAAATGTGATCCACCATCACTAATAATCAATCAGGGACACCAAATATGTAGAAAATATAATCTTTAACAAACCTACAAACAACTTGTGCATCATTAGTGTTAGGGGTGTAAACGATGCGAGTACGGTGTAGGTCTAGACATACCCATATCCATCTAATTTAGTGGGTCCGGTTCTAGTTCTAGACCTGCATAATACAAAACCTAGACCCGCATCATACCTCTACCCACAATAATAGTGGGTATGCAGGTAAGCGGTTCTACAAAACATCATAATATATATGTAAGAGAAATGATTGTGTTCTATATATTTTAATACAACAACATATTGTTATTATATAGTATATTAACATGCAATAGTTATATTAGACAATGTTATATTTTATAAATTACCATTAATTGAGTTAATTGTCTAAATATTTGTAGTCATCATCATAATGTTTAACTTATGTAGAAAGTAATGTAAATTAGTAGACATTTTGATTTTAAGATTACATATGATGTTCATTATTGTAACTATAATAGTTAGATCTTAATTATATGACTAGTCTCAACCTTATTGTGGATAGAGTAGGATATAATCTCAAGAGTTATATTAGTTAGACTAGTAAAGTATGATATACATAACATATCATTTAAGTAGTTACTTATGTATAGTGGGTACACGGGGCTTGCGGGTCTGGGTCCAAGCATACCCATTGTTGAACCTGCTTATATGCGGGTCCAAGGATATATGGGTTCAAGGGTATGCAGTTATAAAAATTAGACATGTGGCAGTTTTAAGGGTCCAATTTGTGGGTCCGTGGGTCTACCGGTAGTCATTTACAACCCTAATTGGTGTGAGTTGGAATTGCTTCCACCCACTTAGATACATAGCCAACCACAAGTAACATGTAGAGATTTGAATTAGATGACAAAAATGGGCCCATGAAATCTATGCTCCATAGATCAAACACTTCAACCTCTTGAAACACATTCAGTCGCATTTCATGTCACTTAGAAACATTACCTACACGTTGACATGCATCACAATGATGAACAAAATTGTGAGAATATTTAGACAGTGTTGGCTAATAGAACCCACTCTCTAAGTCTTTGGGCACAATCCTAGAGCTAGCATGATGCCCCATGTAGGTAAAGAATGATAGTGTGATAAAATGCTCTCATCCTCACATTTGGGTACACACTTCCTCAAAATTTCATCCCTACACTATTTAAGCAAAATGAGATCATCCCAGATGTAAACCTTAATGAATGGAAAAATCTATTTTTCCCTTGGTATCCCCAATCTTCAGGCATATCCTTTCATGCTAGATAATTGACAATGTCTACAAATCAGGGATCCTCGGTCTTAAGAGAAAAAAGTTTTTCATCAGGGAAATCCTCAACATTAGGGATATCTAAATCTTTTTCATTAACCCTTACCAACCAAGATAGGTGATCTGCTACCATATTTTCTACCACTGCCTTATCCTTAATTTCTATGTCAAATTCTTGTAACAGTAAAATACAACTAATTAATCTAGGTTTTGCATCATTCTTTTGTAACTAGTATTTGATGGCAACATGGTCAGTCCAAACAATCACCTTAGCCCCAACTAGGTATTGGCAAAACTTTTCAAACACAAAAACAACCGTCAACAGTTCCTTTTTTGTGGTAGTATAATTGAGTTGCACATCATTCAAGGTTTTAGATGCATAATATATGACTTTAGGAGCCTTATACTTGTGTCGACCCAATAAAAATCCCACCACATAATCTAATGTGTCACACATCAGCTCAAAAGGTAAGCTCCAATTAGGAGCCTACACAATAGGCGTAGAGCTGAGCTTCTCCTTTAGCACTTCAAAGGTGTTCAAGAATCATTCATCAGAAGAAAATTCAGCGTCCTTTTCTAACAATTCTTACGAAGGTTTAGCAATTTTTGAAAAATCTTTGATGAAACAATGGTAAAACCCACCATGTCTGAAAAAACTCCTTACTCCCTTCATCAATGTCAGTGGAGGTATCTTGGAGATGACCTCTATCTTAACTGGGTCTACCTCCATACCTTTGTTGGACACCTTGTCTCCAAGCACTATACCCTCACTCACCATCATATGACACTACTCCCAGTTCAAAACTAAGTGAGTGTCCTCACACCTTTGTAAAACCTTGTAAAGATTATACAAGAAATCACTGAATGACTCCCCATATATAGAAAAATCGTCCTAGAACACCTCCAAGCACCGCTCTACCATATCAGAAAAGATGGCATGCATACAACATTGGAAAGTTGTGGGGGCATTACAAAGGCCGAATGACATCCGTCTATATGCGAATGTGCCATAAGGCCAAGTGAAAGTAGATTTCTCCTGATCCTTTGGCTCAATCGAAATCTAATTATAACTGGAATACCCATCGAGGAAGCAAAAGCATGAATGATTGACGAGTCGTTCCAAAATCTAATCAATGAAAGGCAAAGGAAAATGATCTTTTAAAGTGACGTCATTTAAACGTCGATAGTCTATGCATACACGCTACCCCATCACCAACCTAGTTGAGATTAACTCATTGGCAGCATTAGTTGTGACAGTGATCCCCCCTTTCTTAGGAACTACTAAAGTTGGGCTAACCCATATAGAATCTAAAATGTCATAAATGATACCTACAAAAAGGAGCTTGCCCACTTCTTTCTTCACTACCTCGGTCATATTAGGATTGAGTCACTACTAAGGTTGAACTATCGCCTTGGCTCCTTCTTCCAGCCAGATTTTGTGTTGGCACAAGCTTGGAGAGAATCCTTTGATGTCTATTATTGACCACCCAAAAGCATCTCGGTGGTTCTTCAACATAGTAAGTAACTGCTTCTCCTCTTCACTGCTCAAGGACGATGATATAATCACCAGGAGCTTCTCTTCTGTAGACATTAAGGCATGCTTTAAATGCGATAGTAAGGGTTTCAATTCTAACTCTGACGGGATCAGTAGAGATGGGACCAATAGTGGAGGAGGTGATCCCAGATCTTCAAAATGTCTTACATAGTAGCAGGGTACCACCTTTAGCATCAATACACACTCTTCTAGAGAGTGGATGCATGTACTATCCTCTACTATATTCTTCAAGCAAACTTCCAAAGGTAACTTTGGGTATGTCTCCATCAAGGAATCAATGGTGGCCTCCTCTATGGTAGCCGAGTCATACTCTTCTTCTTCATCCTTCAGGTAATGCATTGCTCTGGCTAAGGATATCACCTTAGTGTTTTCTATGATATCAACTGCTAAAGTACCCCTTTCTACTTTAGTCATCACATGAGACATGTCAAGGAATGGCTTCCCCAGAAATAGAGAAAGCTTTCCCTCCACTTGCTGAAGCATGTTGCATTGTGCTTTGTCCCCCTTATCTTGTGAGTGCTCAGACATCTTGATTTCAAACGTGTCATCATGGATACCCATTATTAGATGTCCTCAGACCATCTCCAAAATCATGTCCGCTGTGGATTATAATGGCCTCCCTAGCAAAATCTCATTGCCATGATCATCGTGCATTTCCATGACCAAGAAATCTAAAGGTAAGCCAAATTTGTATACTTTTACCAGAACATCTTCGCAAATGCCATATGGCATGATCACATAATTGCCTGCTAATTGAATAGTCATATTATTCTTGATGGATTCCTTCAAACCAAGCTTCTTAAAAGTTGATTGGGGCATAAGGTTGATGCTTGCCCCTAAATCACATAGAGCTACACCAAACTTGGTCTTTCCTATGAAGCAAGTGATGTTGAAACAACTTGGATCCTATCTTTTAGGAGGTAGCATTCCTAGAATGAAAGCACTCACCTTCTCATTGAACACCACCACATCAGCCTCAAGTATCCTTCTCTTCTTAGTGATTATGTCATTCAAGAACTTGCCGCACGATATCTAGTCAATTGCATCGATGAGTAAAATATTGACAGATAATTTCCTAAAACCATCTAAGAACTTCTTGAACTGCCAATCTACCTTGGTTGCCTTCAAGCTATTTAGAAAGGGCAGTGGGGTTACTGGTGTCCTCTGGTGAGGTGGAATATAGGCTTGTGTTCTTGTATCCTCCACCTCATTAACCTGCTCCTCAATTGTCTTCTCTTGATCTAACATATCTAGTTTATCTACATTCAATGTCACAGTCTGAGTTGTCGTTCTTGTAACTTCACATGCATCTGAACTTGCTGGTGCATCATTCCTCCGCATCCTACCACTACGGTGTAGGACTGTCTTAATGTATTGATTTACAAAAGGCACATTAGTGTTTTCTGGAACCCCTACTAGTTTGGTTGCTTCAATGTACCCACATCCACTACTATTTGAGAAATCTGAGTTTCCATGCTGCGGATCCGTGCCCCTTAGTTATGGAGTTCCCTCTGAGTTTGACCAATAAGCACTTCATTCTGACTAACCAACTTTCTAAGAATTTATTCAATACAATCAATCTTCTTTTTTTCTAGTTGATATTGTGCTTGGCCACCAAATTGTTGTGGCTTGGGTTTTTGCGCCTGACACGGGTCTTGTTGGAAATTGTTGGAATCCTTCCATGAGAACTTAGGATCCTTCCTCCATGAGTAGTCATTTCTCCTGTACTATTGTTATTGGCACAAAAACTTACATTCCTCTTCTTCTTCTTATTCTTCTTCTTCATCTTCTGAAGGTGGTCCATCATTAGCACAAACTTTTTGACAATCAGATCTAGCTTTTCATTTAACGTAGAGATGACCTTGGATTCCCGACACTTTTGATAGTTCTCAGAAGCTCTCTCTCATCACCCCATGAGTGATTTGTTGACATGCTCTTTAGTATCTCATGATAATGGGTAGGTTTGTTATTGAGGAAGAAACCTGCTTGTGTACTGTCAAGCGTGGTTCTATCTCCCTTGCACAGACCATAGTAGAAGATCTTTGCATGCCCCAACAAATCAATATTGAGATGAGGGACCTTCCGCAACATATTTTGGAATCTCTGCCATGCTTTAGAATATGATTCGTCAGCCTATTGTCTGAAATTATGAATCTTCTTTACCAGGTCATTTGTCTTATGTGGAGGAAAGTAATGATTGAAAAAGGTATCGATCATATGATCCCATGTCTCGATACACTCATCATCGAGATTGTGAAACCATGACTTTGCCCTGTCTTCCAGAGATGATGGAAATAGTTTCAGACATATGACAGTCGCCCATCACTCTATCTATCTTGACCATATCATAGTTCTCCAGAAAATTACTGATGTGCATCATTGGGTGTTTAGAACTGTGATCATGAAAAGCTTGGGATTTGACTAAAGAGATCAATCTTGGATCAATCTTGTAGCTACCCACATTGATGGGTTGTCTTTTGACTGGTCCTTTTTGAGTTGTAGAGGAAGAGGCTTTGATCCTCTCCCATATCATCTGCTCTTCTACCCATCACCCATTTCTGCTGATTTAGGTTCCTCTTGTGTTTGAGGTCCTTCAAGCGGAGGTGTTTGTGGTGAGTTTCGATTGAATCTGTCTACAAATCTTCCACATTCCCTTTCCTTATGAAGGAGTTTTGATGGATAAAAAACCCGGTGAAGACGGATCTCCATACTTGTGGGCTTGGGTGTGGACCATGCACTAGTACCTCAAAGCAGCAAAATTAATAATTAGAACACGATAGTGGAGATGGAACAATAATGATATTATATTTTAGCTTTGAGTGAAATAAAATTGAAAATTAAAAAGGGTTCGCCTAGAGTGGCTCACCACAACACTCATAGTGCTGGATGCTACCGTTTCCCCAGAAACGATGCCAAAAACTTGGCACATGTTTACCATGCATTATACGCAAGTGAATGTATCAAAGTAATACTACTAACAACTATGATATGATCAGCTAGGCCGGTAAAATAGTTGAATTGGTTTGATTTATGTAAAAATGAATGCATAAATGAAATAAGCTTAAAGATTGAGTTACTCAAATTAAAGGGAATTCGTTAGGACAATGGTTTCACCGCAGATTACACTGTAATTAACTCCACACACTAATATCAATTACCCCTATCCCTAGATAAAGAGCCTATAGCAAGAACTACCAACTCCCGCATTGTAGTTCATAACCTATTCTAATGCCATTCCTATTTGAATAGTAGTTGGTTGATTAGTTAGGTGTCTTACCATTAATCTCTGGGTTTCTCCTCCTATTTATTCTCCACCTTTACCAAGGGGTGCAATAAACGGGTAAATCTATGCTTTTCCAACCCTTAACTTGTCTCTTGATATGATTGAGGGTCTGATTGTATATATATGGTGATCAAGCATAAATAGAACATGACAATTTTATAGATTTATATCCAGAAAATAGGGATAAAGATGATATTAATGCATGAAAATCAATTAGAATGCATATCCGAGCTGCTATCAGATTCTAAGGAATCAAGGGCTTATCCCTGCATGGTTTTCATTGATGAATACATGGTAGAGAAAGAGAAAAACGTGTGAAACAATAGAAAATATAAAGTGTTCCCTAGAGAATATCCGATCCGGATGATCCCCTTTGACATATGAGTGATCCACTATCTTCCGGCTACAGATTCACCTGCTGGAGGTGCTTAGATCATCCTAGATGAAGCCTTTAGTTCCTTGATCTCCTCTCCTCTCTCTCTAGTGTTGTGCAATGGAAAATGGTTGCCTCATTAGGTCTGGATGTACTCGTATCAAGTAATAGGAATCACTTAGGGTACCAAAAAAAGCCAGCCGTTGGATTAGAGTGCTATCTTTGGATTGCCTGATTGGGGCAGACTCGGTACTATCGACTTTACAGTCAATACTATCGAGTTTCTTGGGTAGCAATGATTTCTCACAATGTCGGTACTATCGACTTGTTTCGATAGCACTGAGTCTTTAGGTCATTCAAACTCTACCTCACTGATGCCATCTCAGTAGTATCGAGTAAGTGGACTTGGTAGTACTAAGTATCAACAATTCAATTCTTCTGTCTTACTGATGTGGTTTCGATACTACCAACTTTGGGTGCCAATAGTATTGAGTCTGGGTGAGTCTTCGAATCTATTAGTGATGTGAAGTCGGTAGCACTGACTTTTGATGTCGATAGTGCTGAGTCTGTGAAGCTCAGTTGTACCTAAAATTGCACAAGAATGTACATAAGTACTCAGGATGAATATTAAACCATTTCAAACAATAAAAATCACATAATGTGATGCATTTAGATATAACATGCCCTTTATAGCATTTCATACATAATTAATCAAATAAATGACCAATCTATACATAAAATCAAGGAAAATATGCCTGCAAAAATGATTAAAAACCCATTCACCAACAGACTTTTAATAGATCCTCCAAGGTTTGTATAGTTCTCTTAGACTGTCCATATGTCTGTGGGTGAAAAGTGGTACTAAACTTCAATGGAACAACTATGGCTATATGAAGATACTCCCAAAAGTGACTTGTGAACTAAGGACCTCTATATGACACGATGGTAGCAAGGATTCAATGTAGATGAATCATCTCATCAACATATATCAGATGAAACTTCTAGGTTGCATACGTTGTCTTCATACGAAGGAAATGTGTTGACTTAGTCAACCTATAAACAATCACCAAAATGGAATCATGGACCTTGGTTGTTTTAGGAATTCCATAAAGTCCATCGTGATATGATCCCATTTCTGTTGTGGTAGAGGCAATGGTTGTAAAGTTCCAACATGATTTTGATGTTGTGGCTTAACCTATTGACATACTATGCACTTAGCCACGAACTCAACTACATCACACTTTAGGCCATGCCACCAATACATGTCCTTCAAGTTCTAGAACATCTTGGTTCTACCTGGATGCATACCCATACATCAAAGAGTGAGCCTATTCCAGAACCAACTTCCTGAGTTCATCAACATCAGGTACCACTACACTACCATGGTAACATATTGTCCCATCCTCTGAATCATGGAAGCCATTCTACTTCTCGCTACCAAACTCTGATCAGATATGTTATATCATGGTACTATGCATCTTTGATTTGATATATCAACATAAGCTTCACCTATAACCGTGCCAACAGTCCTGCTAAAAAGGTAACCTTCAACTTCACATTCATATGACGCAAGGAGACCAACATGTCTCTCATATGGCACACCAAAGGGCATAATTGTGCCTTTTCTATAGATTATGATGAAGTAGTTTTCCTGCTCAAAGAATCTCCCACTACATTTGTTTTCCCTAGATAGTAGTCTAATGTGCAATCATAGTCTTTAATCAACTTCATCCAGCACCACTGTGGCATGTTCAACTCCTGCTGTGAGAAGATATTGATGTTCTTGTGGTCGGTTAAGATCTAACACTTCTCACCATAAAGCTATTGCCTCCAAATCTTCACAACATGGACCACCACTACAAGTTCCATATTATGCATCAAGTAACTCTCCTCACGTTTCTGGAGTTTTCATGAAGTGAAAGAAATCACGTTCTTGTCTTGCATCAACACAGAACCCAAACCATTCTTTGACGCATTGCATAAGACTATGCAGCCCTTTCCTTGTCCAAGAAATGCTAACATTGGTGCATTAATCAGTTTCTCTTTCAACAGTGGAAGGAACACTGACACTTGTCATCCTAGACAAAACACACATCTTTCTGCATCAGCTTTGTTAGGGGTAGTGCCATTACGCTAAAGTTCTTGATAAACCTCCTGTAATATCTTGCCAAGCCAAGGAAAATGTAGACTTCTGTCGGTGTATTTAGTTGCTCCCACTCTAACATAGACTAAACCTTCTTTGGATCCACACACACATTCTGTATATATGGCATGTACCAGAAAAACACCTCCTTCATCCAGAACTCGCACTTGTAAAACTTAGCGTACAACTTGTGTTGTCTCAACAAGTTCAACACCTATCGTAAATGTTGCTCACGCTGCTCGCTGTCAGGGGAGTAGATCAAGATGTCATCGATGAACACAACCACAACTTGGTCAAGATAAGGCCTGAACACCCTATTCATCAAATCCATGAACATTGTTGGTGCATCGGTCATCCCAAACAACATAACCAAAAACTTGTAATGTCCATACCTCCTCCTAAAAGCTAACTTGGGTATGTCATCTACCTTGATCCACAATTGATGGTATTCTGACCTCAAGTCTATTTTGGAGAAGACTGCAACACCCCTAAACTTATCAAACATATCATATATTCACGACAAAGGATACTTGTTCTTGATCGTCACCTTATTCAACTGTCGATAATCAATACACAACCTCATGGATCCACCTTTCTTCTTCACAAGCAACATGGGAGCATCTAAACGAGAAACTCCTACAACTATTTCTTAAGCTCTTGTATCTCAGTTGGTGCAATCTTATACAATGTTTGTGCTATCACTTACATTCTGAATAATAGATTGATCTTAAAGTCATTCTCTCTAGGAGGGGTTACACTAGAAAACTCATTGGGAAACACATCCTCGAACTCACAGACAATTGGTACTTACTAGATACTAGGATCCTTCTCCTAGGTATCCATCACATGTGCCAAAAATGCATCACAACCCTGTCTCATCATCTTTTTGTTGGGAAATGCGGGCACAAAGTATAGAAACAGAAACAAAAATTCATCTGTCTATATTCCCATAACAGCAAGATTGCATCAACTACTATGAAATAGGAAGGATAGTTTAATGAGTTTATACATGGTCCTAGAGAAAGTACAGAGACTACAACTCATTGTAGTTGCAACTATCTTCTAGTTGCTCTTGGATGGTGACTGTCCATCTCCTGGTCTTCACTACGGACAACAGACTTGATCATTTTCTACAGTGGTTCTTGAGGTATTGCCATGGATTGCAAATTGACTTTGCCGTCCTAGTAGTATCCAAAGGACTCCTACCTCAAGAGTAGTCCACACAGACCAACTAGTCTCATGTTTTTCAATTAGAATATATTGGAAGGATTTGTCCCTCCCATTGGCGTACTTGTCACTAACTTACTCTCCCACAACAACGATCCTTAGTTTTTCTCTCCCATCGCTATCCCTCCCTAGTTGGGTAGGACTTACTTGGGATCTCTTAGTTACCACAATGAAAAAGGACAACAATTGTCAGAGCAACTGATTCTAAATTGTTTGTCTTGTGTTCTGGGAAACCCCCGATACCCCTCTACTTATAGGTGGAGTCAGGGACATGGTTCCCAGTGTGTTCAGGATCTGTGTGGGAGTGGAAAGAATCGAAAGATCCTGAAATTTCACAACCTGCAAGCATCAAAATGGTCATCTAACAGTCCGCACGATCATCTTGCTGGTGAGAAAGTCATCTAGAAGTTTCCCAATTGTATACAAAATTAGGAAATCATTTGTGATTAATGCCAAACATTAATTGCTTGCATCTATAGAATTACGCAATCAAAACGATCAAACTTTCTCACGATTCAAGAAAGTTTCTAGAACCTTCAATCGACCCATTCAAGCTGATCCGTTCACTAGGTGAACTGATTGTCTCTCTCTATCTGAACCAGTCAGTTCAACTAGTGAGCTAATTGATTGGTTCCTTATTCATGCAGAACTTTAGGCAGTTCAGTTCCAATCAGCCTAACACTCCAAATGGTTGTCTCAACATTTGAGTCGATCATTTGACACTCCAAACAGTCGTCTCACCCTGTGAGATGAACGGCTGGCACTGTAGTCAACTGATTTATTTCATGAATAGAGTGCCTAAATACTTTAGTAATCAATCCAATCATCATTCAAGATTAAAATTCTCTTCTGCACTAGTTCCTATGTGTGTGACCCTATAGGTCCCATATCACGTTGGCAGTGAATGTCTATAATTAACTTATGACATCACAAGCAAAGAGCAGTGTCTAGTTGCACATTAGTTCTACCCATGTGAATGGAATGTTGGAGAACAACTTCAACCTACAATCTATGTATGGTGTTGCAGTGATTGTATATTTCCTTCGTCCATGATATTCAGATTGAACTCGAGTCATGGAATTATCATCCTCTCAATGTTCAACTCATGTTTCTTGAACAACGAATAGACTGTCTGAGATAATGTGACCTCAATATCATATATTGATCACATGTGCATGTTTATGCATTTCTCAATCTCTCTTATCAAGTGGAAAAGATATCAATCTCCAGTAGGAGGGATAAATCCCATCTCTATCACTCACATATAGTCCCCATGTGTCAAAGCTACCCAATAAACACCTTTACGATAACTGGTATTTTAGGATTGCATTTGATGATGTCAATGTATACCCAATGACATGTGATGAGTGTAGTGATTTTAGGTCTAAGAATCACAATCACAACCTTTAGTATGAGAGATGACTTTGACAACCAATGATGGTTTCCATGTGTCACTCTCAAGATGGGTCTGTCTGATACACTATTCCCTAACATTATCTGTGTGCTTGGTTTGATATGGCATATCTGACTAATGAGATTCAGTCATAAACCAACCCACACTCTAATATTATGTTTTACTAGTGTCTATCTACATTCCATAGTAACAACCTACTAGGGACATAATAAGAATGTACATAGTCTTAGCATTCATACAATCTCATTCTCCAAGTCACATACTTGAAGACACACATCATTGAGTATTGTCATTATTTAGACATTCACAATGTTTCCTCATTATTTCATAACTGAATGAAACATAATGAATTGGAAGCTTGCCTTTCTGAGTATTAATCAAATCCATTATGTCATATGCCATGTCAACCATCATCTGATTGGCTCTCTGGGCATACCTTGCCAACAGAGTCCCAGTTACACTTAGAGTCAATCACCAACATATCTCATTCCTATTGTTTAAACATGTCCATCATGTTTCTACTTCGCAAGTGCTAATCTAGTGGGTTTAGTAACATTTAGCTATTAGTCGGTATGTTGCATGTTTCTTATCTCTTTTCTGTGAGATGAAACTATCGTAATATGGTATATGATATTTCTTGCCTAACAAGTAGCCCCATCATTGTCATAGTATTACTACTGAGTCATCAATGGTTTGAACATGTATAAGTTCATCATATGAACTTCTAGATCCATATAGAATCACTATGTATTCACAACACAAGTATACCCAACTTCTATTGTAGAATAGAATTAATGTCTATTATTTAAGAACCCTTCCAATTAACAACATTTCTCCTTTCATATCAAACATTTTAATTTCCAATCACTTTTGTCATTATGGAAGTTTGCATCAATGTAACCCTTTACATCCAACTCTTCCTTTATTGCTATCTTCAATTTCTAGCAATATTTCCTTAAGTACTTTACATGTATTGATGGTTATCTTTAATCACATTCCAAATACCCTTATTGGAATTAATATCATCTTGTCATGTCCAATTCATACAAGATTATATTATACAAGTATATGTTGGTAAGGTATACCCAGAGAGCCAATAATATGATGACTGACATGGTATGAACCATAAAGGATTTGATTAATAGTTGTAAAGGCAAGCTTCCAATTCATTCTGTTTCACTTAATTATGAGATAATGAGGAAACATTATGAATTTCTAAAGAATGACAATACTCAATGACATATGTCTTCAAGTATGTGACTTGAAGGATGACACCATATGAATGTCAACAATGTTTACATTCTTATTATGTCCCTAGTCAGTTGTTACTATGGAAGGTATCTAGACACCAGTAACACATCAGACTAGAGTGTGAGTTGGCTGATGACAGAATCTCATTAGGCATGATATGGAAATATCAAATGAAGCACACATATACATGTTAGAGAATAGTGTATCAGACATACCCACCTTTAGAGTGACACATGGAATCCATAATTGGTGGTCACAGTCATCTTTCATAGTGAAGGTGGTGATTGTGATTCTTAAACCTGTATACACTACACTCATCACATGTCGTTGGGTACTCTTTGACATCATCAAACGTAGTCCTAAAATAGGGGTTGTTATAAAGGTGATGATTGGGTGACTTTGATACATGGGGATAAACTGTGAGTGATAGATATGGTATTTTCCACTCCTACTGGAGTATGATATCCTAGCTACTTGATAAGAGAGAGTGAGAAATGCACGCACATGCACATGTGAATCAATATATGATATTGAAATCACACTATTTTAGACAGTGTGCTCTTGGTTCAAGAAACATGGATTGAACGTTGAGAGGATGAAGATTCCATGACTCAAATTCATCCTGGAAATCAGAGACAAATGAATTATACAATTACTACAACACCTTACATAGATTGTAGGTTGAAGTTGTTTTCCAACTTTCCATTCATATGGGTAGCACTGATGTGTGACTAGGCACCACTCCTTGCTTTTTATGTCATAAGCTAGTCATGGACATTTACTGCCAATGTGTTATGGAACCTATAGGGTCACACACAAAGGAAACCATGTAGAAGAGGAGTTTGATATTGAATGATGATTGAATTGATTACCAAGTGTTTAGGTACTAAATTCACACAAAAAATTAGTTGAATGTGATGTATGTATTGCCAGATGATTGTACCATAGAGTGAGATTACTATTTTGGGTTCCTAACAACCGACTCAAGTATTGAGACGACCATTTGGGACATGAGGCTGATGGGAATTCGAATTGGCTAAGTTCTTCTCTATGAACTGACCGGTTGAACCGATCAGTTTGAATCAACTCACGAGAGGGCCGTCTTTCTTGGGTGAGATGACTCGGCTGGGCCAAACGAAGGTTCTAGATGTATCCCAAACTTCTTCAATTGCACATTTCTTATGGTACAAGGAATTAATATGTAATATTAATTATAATCAAACTGCCAATTTCATGTGCAATTGAGAAACTATCAAACGACCATTTGGTAGTTTGAGACAACCGGCTCATGTTAACTGATGACCATCTAGGTCACCAGATGACTGTTTCAAGATTTGCAAGTTGCAAAAATTCAAGATCTTCTGGTCCCTTCCACTCCCGCACAGATCCCAAACAGACTGGGAACCTTAGCTCAAAACCCACCTATAAATAGAGGGGTAATGGTGGCTTCCCAGAGAGCAACAACAACAACATCAACTGAGAATCAATTGTTATGACTATTGTTTTCCTCTCTGGTTGTGGTAACTGAGAGATCTTAAGCAAGTCCTACCTGATAAGGGAGGGATATCTATGGGAGAAAACAATTGAGGATCATTATTTTGGACTAGTATACCAACGGGAGGGACAACTCCTTCCTGTCCATTCTAGTTGAGTGACATTTGTTCTAGTTGGTCTGTGCGGACTACTCTAGAGGTAGGAGTCCTTAGGTTTCTTCTAGGAGGACGAATATAGCCTACAGTCCATGGCGAGACCATAAGAGGTGCTATAGAAGGTGTCGAGTCTGTTGTTCATGGTGAAGACTAGGAACTGCAAAGCCACCATCCAAGAGAAACTAGTTGACAGTTGCATTGAAGCGAGTTATTATCTCTGGACTTGCTCCAAGACCAGCTATAACTCATTAAACCATCCTTCCTATTTCATAGTAGTTGACACAATCTTGTTGTAATGAGAATACAGATAGATAATTTTTTTGTTTCCATTTCTATATTCTTTAACCGTATGTCCCAATACTGGTATTAGAGCCACATCAATTTATTATGATTTAGGATAATTGATTTGCTCAGATTTTAGTTTAATCATTTATTTATTGCTGACAATGCAAATATTGAAACTATCTCATATATGTATCCAATCAAAGACCACATAATCCCAAACTAATATATATGTATATAAATGATATGATATGATATATATGCAATTTACATGTGTCACCGTAAAAACGGTTTTATGGTGGATGTGTAGTGTGTTTATGGCCTAAACCCTAAATTTGTGTGTGGTTGGATGGTTTGTTTTTATTCCTATTTATCTCGATATGTGTACCAAACCTCTATCTCCCTCTTCCCAATGTAAAGTAAAATTCTTTCTTACCTTTTCTCCTGAGGTTTCTCATTACCATGTAATAGTTTAATATCAATAGGATAGTTTATTTTCTTGAAACGATGAGGAAGATGATCTTCATCAGATGGGACGACTAGTTCATGAGATGAGCCGACCACTTGGAGGACCATGGAGGACAGAATAATGAACCATACAACCGCCTTTTAGACCCAATCAGCCATTTAGAAGGAGTCCAAACATCAATCGAATTGAAGGACAGACGACCGTCAATTGTGACTAACCAATCGGCCAATAGGTGAGACGATTAGTTTAAGGGTTGAATTGATCTACCTAGATTAGCAAGCACATATCTACACCAACAATAGGTTCATGCATGTGATGTGATGATTTACCTAGGTGGTAGTAATTCATTGTCGATCCAAGGAATTATATAAGGACCCTGACCTCCATTTTGGGCTTACCCTATTTGCTTTGCCTAAACCCTATGTTTAGATGCTTTCCTAATCACCTAAGTTGTGATTAGGGTTTGTTTTTGCTTGTTAAGAGGTTGAGGTGCAAGTTGCAAATTACCCAAGTTCTAGGGTTGGTGTGCAAGTTTGTCACCTTGAGAGCTATCTTCTCTCTCCTTGCATCCTCTAAAGTTGAGAGGATGGGTTGGGTGCCTTACTTGAGTTGCGTTGGGCCTCATTTGAGCTTGTTGAAGCTCAGTCTTATTGTTGGGCTATCTTGGGCCTTATTTGAGCTTGGTGCTGCCTCCTTCCTTGGTGTATCGGGCAAGGGTGTATCGGCTAAGAGTGTGTCTGACAGTGATGTATCAGTTAGGGAGATGTATCAACCAAGGGTGTATCGGCTAAGAGTGTGTCAGGCAATGGTGTATCAGTCAGGGAGATGTATTGGCCAAGGGTGCTGGTGCGTGTGACGGGTTGCCATGTTGGGCGACACACACCCCTCCACCTAGCATTGTTTGTGTCACCCCTTATGGACACTTGGTGCTTGTTGCTAGCAAGGTGGCAAAGGCTTTGGACATGTGGAGGTGGATGAGATAGAAGGTGTCTTTGCTCCATGGACAAGTGTTTTTAGGAAGGAAGAAACCTTGCTTGTTCCTACCCCTTACCCTCTTATATATGTCTCTCCTTTCTCTTGCTTGGGATCTATTTGCCCCCTTAGCCGTTTTCTCTCTTCCTCCTTGGTGGCCGATACATCCTGCTGCTGCTGCTGCTATTTTGTTCTTCCTTGGTGGTGGCCGATACATCCTGCTAAGGTGGTGCTTGGAGCTTGGAAGTATGCTTAAGGCAGGTTACATAACTTCTAACCCTAACTATACTACTTCCTTACCATGTTCCTTTGTTATATGCTATCTTGATCGGCCATGTTATCTTTCTAGATATGTTCTTGCCTTAATGGTCATGTTGTTTCCCGATATGTTCCTTAGATCAGGTTGGCCAATATATGTTCCTTAGAATAGGTTGGGCGATATGGGTAGTTACCCTTGTGTTGGACGATCCTTTGGGTTGTAGAACCTTAAGCAATACCCCTCTCTCGTTTAGTTGAAAGGTGAGCTTAGGGTTTCTTATCCCAAAGAGGTATGGTGGTGTGTCTGTGAGGCAATACACCTCTCGCTCTTTGGTTTTAAGAGGTGATCATGTGGCCTAGATGTTTGGGCAATATGATGAGTTGGTTGGCCGATAGGGTGTTGTTCTACCTTAGTTGCCCGATATGCTTGAGGTTGTGCAAAACCCCTCTCACTTGGTTGTTGAGAGGTAAGCCAACACTCTTGGTATCCTTCGGCGATATGGTGTGGATGGTTGTGGTGAGGTTGAGACCTTCTAACCCTAGTAACCTGATATGGTTGGTAGGTGTGGTGACCGATATCCCTTCCCTACCCTAGGGTTAGGGTTTGGATGATATGGTTGGTTGACACCTAGTTGGTCCCTTGGCTGAGATGTGTGTTCTAGAGAAGTTGATCTCTTGGGCGTTATGGCATTTCCTTGCACGATACCCATGATGGGTAGTACTGCCTGATATCCCTCTCTTCCCTTGAGTTAGGGTTTAGGCGATATAGTAGGTGGGTGCCTTGTTGATCCCTTGGACGCTATGGGGTTTGTGTTGGGCGATAGGGTTGGTTGGTGCCTTGTACATCATCCGCCTGAATGGTGCTACCCGACACTCTATTGTGATGTGTTTCCTGTTATGACGTTAACCGTTATGGTGCTTGATCTTTGCCTTGGGTGACAGAGTGGTGCATCAGGCGTTGCACAGCGTTGCCCATCATGACCTTGAGGCGTTGCCTGACATGGTGTGCTGTGTTGTCTATTGTGACGCGTTGTTGAAGGGCATTGCCCGGCACAATTTTTCCCATCATGGGGCGTTGCAAGTTGTGGTGCTTACCCAATATGGGTGTCAACCCGAGATACATGTTGACCAATATCCATGTCAACCCCTTTATGTAGTATTAACCAAGACAATGATGATCGTTACACCTTTGGTGAGGGTTGATATACCTATAGTGAGGAATGTTTTAGGTTTTGATACCTTTGGTGAGGGTTGTCCCTTACCCGATATATCTATAGTGAGTATTGCACTTTGTGTTCGATTGGTAATCCTTATGCTTGATTGAAAAGTTATATATAATAATGTCATGCATAGATATGCTCGTCCAATAGCATAATTACATCTCTCTTGATATATGAATTAAGTTTAAGATATTTCTTGTATGAGTACAGTTGTTCCTCTATGATTATGCTAACCATGCAGGTTCCATGTGTATGTATATGAAATCATGTAATAGCCATAGTGATGGCATGGCAACGATATGATGTTGAACATCAAGGGTTATGATGAACCCAGTGATATATGATGGGTGTTACCCATGGGATGGAAATGTGTGCCTTGATGATGGGATCGAGTCCCTCTGATGTTGATCCTTGAGATAGATCTAGATGATTGGCAAGAGGCCAAGTGGTAACATGTAATGTTGGATCCTTATGATGGATCAAGATGATGTTGATGGCACTGAAGGCCTTAGTGACAATGTAACACAAGATAATGAGGTTTATGTTTATTCATTCTTGTTATAGTTGCATGTTACATAACTTGGTTGAATCTTGCAATCTTCTTAAAATGTATTAATTAATTACAGATGAACCTTTCATGTAGTTTGCCCTGGCCATAGACCCATCATCGTCAGGAGTTTGGTGATGGTGAAACGGGTTCTCCCGCGGGTTAACCCAGAATGTATATTGTTGAATATGTGGGGTGCACCTACGCCCTAAGTAGTAGTGCATGATTAGAGAACAGTTTCAGGCCCATGGCTCAGTGTGGTTAGAGCATGGTGAACAGGCCCATGGCTTAGGATATGTGATAGAGCATGGTGAACATGCCCATGGCTCAGTGATGATGGAACATGGTGAACAGGCCCATGGCTTGATTTTCTAGTGCCGATACCTGTACCAAGGTGGGCTAGGCAGAGGGTAGCCTGACCCTGTGTGGCTGAGGCCACTTAAGCATGAGATTACGGTCCTTCTTGTTGGTACTTGTGGACTAACCACAAGGGAAGTGAGGTCATGGAATCTGACTCTGCCATCGACCTTGTATGGCAATCGATTCCGACCAAGCGGTGGTCGGTTTGGATCTGAGTGGTACGACTCACTTCCTTAGTGCATAATAAATTGTAATCCAACTGTATAGTATATTTGCTTAGGGAAAACATGAGACATTGGTTGAGGCCTTGCTTGTATAATTGCCCTAGTTTTATCTCATAGTTACTTACATGTTCCTCAGATGTTATGATAAGTTCTTATTATACTTGTCTTGTTAATCCTATTCCATATTTTTATCTGTGCATATGCTTCCTCAATATCTTGGTAAGATGTTATAACAAGTTAATTATGAACAATATGCTACTCAAATATGATCGGCTTATTTTAGTTACATATTTTATCTGTTATAGCTCCCTTTTGAGGTTTTATAGTTTCATTGGGGGTTATGTTTCTCGCTGGGACTGTGTGTCTCACCCCGTTGGTTTAAAACCTTTTTAGGTGATCATGCTAGATGTGGTGGTGGTCGTGAGGTTGCAGCTGAGCACCAAGAAGAATAATAGAAGGAAAGGTTGGATATGTTGTTGTTGTTGTTGAGTGTTTTGTAGTAGAGTCGTAGAGTCATCCATGTACTCTTAGGTCCTTGGAGGTGTTTTGGAGACGTTTCACGATGTATAGTTGATATGGTCTTCTTGTATCCTACTGATGACCTGGTTAGGTCTATTCTATATATAAATAGGTGATGCATCCTTCATGGATAAGTGACAGCTGGATCTTATGAACTGTGGATATGTAGCAGGTTGATGTATGTTTATATAACATGTTTCATTGTAGGATGTGGATCTGGATGTAACAGTTCCTTTCTTATCTGCTTTTCACAATCGATTTTAATTAACCTGTGTTTTGGGTAATATGATGTTTATGATGGTTACACACATTTTCGCGTGGGATTTTGCTATTTTGTGATGGAGGGATGTCACAAATTACATGTAGACATGGCCAAAACCATCACTTTTTGTTTTATATGGAATGTATAAGTTATGGAATATAGCATGTATATGATACATATTATATATGTGGTGATTGGATACAATATATGTATATATATGATATATATAAAATATCTCACATCAAACATATTAAGTTTAAGATGCTTTCCATTAGCAACAAACATGAAAAGCTTGATCGACCAAGCATAGATTTGCTCAAAGCATGGTGTGTCATCTATCACGTGGAAGTGTGATGGTAGATATGTAGGTTTGCACAAAGCATGGTGCATGTATATCGTGTTGTCTATTGGGTCAGGCTTAAGTAGTGACTTAGACAACCTTAGACCAGAAGCATGCAAATGATTATGGTAAGGAGTTGCACATATCATCTATCCAAGAGTTGCATATGATGCAACTGGCATGATTTCCTACCTTAATTGTTGATTATGGACACTGGTGTAGGCTGGGTAATAATTGAATCACTTTGGATCTTGGCTCACTAGAAAATTATTCACTGCAATTTTCTAAATTGATACTTGAGGGTTGTCAATTTGAACAAAATAATGAGAATGATAATTAATTAAAGACCTAATTATTATTGCCAAAATTTAATCAAATCAAATCAAAATTGAGATTTTGAAAAAATTGTAAATTCTTTTGTAGAATCAAATGGAAATGAATACCAATCCTTTTGTCTGTGATTGGTTCTTGATAAGGACAAAATTAATGGGAACAACTTCCACAACTGGTTCAAGATTCTGAGAATTGTTCTCATGTGGGAGCAAAAGCTTTATGTCCTGGAAACACCATCACTGGAGGAACCACCTCGAAATGCACCATGGACTAACAAGAATGCTTATAAGAAGCACACTGAAGAAGTTGTGGATGTCAAGTGTCTAATGCTATGCTCCATGAACTATGAGTTGCATAGGCAACATGAGAATATGGGTGTGATTGAGATAGTCACACATATCAAGAACATGTACCAAGATTAGGAAAGACAAGAGAGATGATGTCTCTAAGGTATTGTTCAAATGTAGCATGGCACAAGGTGATCTAGTAGGTCCTAATGTACAAAATCTTATTGGGTATGCAGAGAAACTAGCTAGACTGATATTCCCTTTGGGTCAAGAGTTGGCCAATGACATGATTTTGTAGTCCTTTCCAGAGTCATATAGCTAGTTTTTCATGAACTACAACATGAATGACTTTGACAAATCGTTGACAGAGTTGTTGGTATGTTGTGAACAACTGAGATAGAAATGAAGAAAGACAATCCCAAGTCCGTGATGATGATTAGAAAGACAAAGGGGAATTTGAAAGGAAAAGGTAAATCTAAGAAGAGTTCTAAAGCTAGATAGAAGCCCAAGCCTTCAGATCTCAAAGCAAAGGGAGGTGTGAAGAAAACAAGAGGCGATTGTCACCATCCTGGACATTGGAAAAGAAATTTCCACTCTACTTAGAGGAACTAAAGAAAAATAAGGAAGGCATTGAGGCCTCCACTTTAGGTATAAACATCATAAGATAAATTTTATAACTTCTTCAGCTTGATATGTGATACCAAATAGAGATCTGACATACTTGATGTGCAGGATCACACAAGAAGTAGAGGCCTTCATGGAGGGACAAAGATGGATAAGGTGGAGCAAGAGTTGTGGAAGCCATAGTCTACATTTAAATTTTCTTAGCCCAATGGGCATGTAATAGATTTATTATAACTTCTACTTCATTATGCCAATAAATAGAAACATTTACTTTAATGCATCTTGTATGAAATGGATGATATATCAATAAAGTAAGTTTTAATGTTTCTGTTTCAAAAAATTTGATCTTACATAGCAACGCCCAAACATCTATATAGTCTTTATATAATATTTTTTGAGATGAATGTTTATAATATTTATACCAAAGGATTATAATTTTTAACTCAAAGTTATCATTATCAAAAGTCACCTTGGACGTATATATAAAAAATGTATGTCTAGAATACATATTGTTGTTAATCTAGATTCCCTTATTTATTGAACCTGAGGAAATATGCAAAATTTACTTGCACACAAAATTAAACAATATCCTTTACTAGATGAAGTGGGAGGATACACTTTTTGTCCAGGCCTCATACATGTGATGCATGAAGATCTTATGAAATGGCTGCTATAGATAATTACTCATAGTCATTTCATTTACTTGTAATATGATAATGTACTCAATAAAATAGAAACACAAATCTTTTAAAGTGTTCAAGGAGATTATAAATAAAGTATGGCTTTGATGAAAGTATTAAGAAACTTTTTTGAGATCAAATGTGAAATACTTTGTATCGATACCTTGAGTACCTTCCAGAAAGAACTACAGTAATGTATCACAAGTCAAATCTATCTAAATATGATGATGTATCAGAATGAAGGAATTATAACACGACAAGTCATGATATAATTATCAATTAATCTAGTCTTCTTATATCCTCACTAATATATACCTATAACTAAATAATGTACCATCTATATGGTTTGTAAGACATAATATATGATATGAATTGGGAATGTCCCAATACATCGAAGGGATTGAAACCTACATTAAGAAAGTATTTTCTTGAGAAGGTTTATCCATAAAATATGGCTGTTGAATAATATTTTTAATCCCAATCCAATAACAAAATTGTTTTGTTAATAGGATAACTAAGTTCCTAAAGAATTAGTGGGAGTAAAAGTAAAAACCCAAAATGTTAGAGGTCAACAAAGAGGTACAATGAGAACTAAGAGAATCAGAAATTCTTATGGAATCTCAATTTCATCATGTAACATAGAATAAAATAGTTCTAATTGAACACATCTGAGATTGGAGGATTGAGAATCCAACAATTCAGATGGGTTGGTCATAAAGATTGAGCCAACCAGTCAGCTAGAAGCTATTTCTGAGTAATATGGAATCCATGTAAGATAACAAGGTAGGACCTTGATAGACCCATCCAAAGGGTAATACTTAATGGGTGCAATAGTATCTTGTGGAAAATATCTACATGGGTAACATAAAAGGACAAATTGATTGAATAAAAATTTGTGAATCAAATTTAAGTTGTTGAACATGATAGAAATTCCTTTAGGAATTGTCATGCTTGTTGTTGTAGTTAAAATAGACTATCAGATATGGCATGTGAAGATAGAAGCCATATTCCTTAAAAGAAATACATCAAAGGATGTGTACTAGACACAACCTAAGAGGTTTCAAAACTTCAAGAATGCAAATAAAGTGTATAAACTATAAGGTTCAATCTGGGATTGAAACAAGCATCTCAGAGATAAGATCTTTTAAATTGAAAAGATAGTCAAAGAGTTTGACTTGAATCAAGATAAAAGATGAAATCTATGATTACAAAACATTAGTGAGAGAATGTATGAATATTCCACATATGATGAGGACTAAACATCCCAATATTGTGAATTTTGAGATGTGGAAAAGAAACCCCTTCAACAATGAAGGATTAGATGAAACATCTTATGAGATAAGAATCAAGACCTATGAGATAGTTCTTGAATGTTTCACACATACAATAGTAATGAGTTGAAGGAGTTCAATATGGAAGGATTCAATGAGAGAGAATCCAGATTTGTCTCTCATGAACCATATGTTCCAATTCTTTTGAAGAATGGAAATAACATGATTAAGATGCCATCTATAACAATGGATCTATTTTGGATGCTATAAATGTACTTATCCCATTAAATCTTGCATGTATTGGACATGACAAGATGATATTAATTCCAATATAGGTTCTTGGAAAGTCATTAAAAAATCTCCATTGGTACTTGAGAAGTATCTAAGGATAGATTGCTAGTCAATAAGATTAGCAATAAGAGGAAGAGTTGGATGTAAAGGGTTACATCGATGCCAGATTATGTAATGACAAAATGATAACAATATAATATGTTTTAAAAGGAAAAGTGTTTATTAGTTGGAAAGGTTCTGAACTAATAGCCATTAATTCTATTCTACAATAGAAGCTGAGTATACTTGTGTTATAGATACATAGTGATACAATATGGATCTAAAGGTTCATATGATGAACTTATAGATGTTCCAACCATTGATGACTCAGTAGTGATACTATGACAACAATGGAGCTAAATGTTAGGAAGGGACAGTTCTGTCTCATATGAGAAATTTTACAATGAAGATATAAGGAAACATGCAATATAATGACCAAAGGCAAAGTGTTTCTAACTCGCTAATTTAGCACTAGCATAGTAGAAACATGGTGGACGTGTTTGGATTACTAAGAATGAGATTTGTGTTGGATTGTCTCTAAGTGCAAGTGGGAGTCTGTTGGCAAGGTATGCCTAGAGAGCCAATCATGTGATGATTGACATGGCATAAACCATAAAGGATTTCATTAATACTTGTAAAGGCAAGCTTCCAATTCATTTACTTTCACTCAGATATGAGATAATGAGGAAAAATTATGAATGTATAAAGAACTACAATACTCAATGATGTATTTCTTCAAGTACGCAACTTGGAGGATGAAATTATATGGATGTTAAGAGTGTGCACATTCTTATGATGTCCCTAGATGGTTGTTACTATGGAAGGTAGATAGACACCAGTAACACATAAGACTAGAGTGTGGGTTGGTTTATAATAGAATCTAATTAGTCATGATATGGCAATATCAAACCAAGCATACAGATACATGTTAGAGAACAATGTATTGGACTGAACCACCTTGAGAGTGACACATGTAAATGGTAATTGGTGGTCATAGTCACTTATCATAGTGAAGGTGGTAATTGTGATTCTTAGACCTGAAATAATTACACTTATCAAATTTCATTGGGTACGCTATGACATCATCAAATGAAGTCCTAAACCATGGATTGTTATAAAGGTGATGATTTGGTGACTTTGACAGATGGTGATAGACTACTAGTGATACATATGCAATTTTCCCCTCCTACTAGAGTATGATATCATGTCCATTTGATAATTGAGATTGAGAAACACATGCACATGGACATGCACATGTGAATCAATATATGATATTGAAGTCACATTATCTTAGATTGTCTAATCTTGGTTCAAGAAACATGGATTGAACATTGAGAGGATGATGATTCCATGCCTAAAGTTCATCTTGGATATCAAAGGCAAAGGTATTATACAATCACTACAAGCCTTACACTGATTGTAGGTTGAAGTTGTTCTCCAACTTTCCATTCACTTAGGTAGCACTGATGTGCGACTAGGCACCGTGCTCTGAGCCATGAACGCATTCATGCTCTATCACACTGAGCCATGGTCCTATTCACCATGCTCCAAATATCTTGAGTCTACAATTGTAGTTGCACTCAAATCTTGCTATTTTTGGCTAGGAGAAACCACACATATTCAACAATATGTGCTTCTGGGTTAACCCGCAAGAGAACTCGTTTAACCATCATGAACTACTGACAATGATAGATCTATGGCCAGGGAAAACTACATGATATGTTCCACTGTAATTAATTAGTAAATTTTAAGTGGATTGTTGAGGCAACCAAGTTGTAAAACATAAACATAATTGAGTTACATTATTACTGTCATTATCACATTATCATGGGATCTCAATCCCTCATCACAGAATGCCACTGCCTCTCAAGGCTTACATCATCACTATGGGATAGCAATCCCTTATCTCAACATCAGAGGACTTCACCTCAACTAGGCTCTCAGCCTTTATCAAATCCACAAACCTTTCACATCATACTGGTGATACATGTTATCTCATCCATAAGGAAATTTATCATTCAGTGTTATTCAAAACACATATACCTCATAGCTCTTATCTGGCTATGAATTCATTTGATACACCTGCATGGTTAGTATGCATACCAAGAGAGAGAACTTAAATCACTAGACATAGATCTTTATGATTATCAAGCTATTAGGGTTGAAGATACATGATTGGAACAATATCCATGATTATAATTACATGAAGCACAAGCAGTATCTATAAACAAATAACATTATTGTTAGCAAACCATGAGCATACACTATGCCCTAATCTTATCATCTTATATAGCATCATATTTAAGTATCAAATTTATCACTAGTGACAAACTATCATTCATAACACATCATCAACAAAGGTGTGGTTACAAGATACCAAACTCACAAAAACTAGGGTTTTTAGGTTAAGCATAACCCTCACCAAAGGTACCATTTACCCTTAGTATAGGTGGGGCAGGTAGCGCCACCCCTCACCCAAAGGAGTATCGGGTAGGATCACATTCCTCACCAAAAACCTATTGGCTAGGGCACTTAGCCACACATATTAGCCAACTATGGAGTGCATCCATGGACAAGGGATATCGAGCAACCAGACCTGATGTGTGTCGTGCAACCTGATCCAATAGTTGTGTCGTGTAGCGAAGGAGCAAGGGGTGTATCATGCAACTGGATCCAGAAGTGTATCGTGCACCCAAGTGCAGGGTGTATCGGGAAGCACAACAACCCTATCGGTCAAGACCCCTATCACCCATTAGGGTTAGGGTTTCATATCAGGCAACTTATCATCACCATATTGCCGAAAGCCAACCCAAGGCAAACCAAGGTACAAAATCTAGGGTTTATCTAGAGAAACCTCATAACCATTAAAGCAAGAACATAGCTAGAAGATAACATGGACGATCAATATATACAACATGCAACATGAAAAAGTAGTAGTATAGCTAGAGTTAGGAGTTTTATAACCTGCCTCAAGCAAGCTCCAAGCTCCTAGCACCAAGCTTCCAAGCTCCAAACACCACCTTCGGCCACCTCAAGAAGAGAAGCAAAGCTCATAACCACCATGGCCGAAGATCATACAAGAAGGTGAAGAAGGTGCTAATGAAAGAGGTGGAGATGCTCACCACAAGAAGAGAAGCAAGACACACTCTAGGGTTCGACCACCACTAGAGGAAGAAGAAGACTCCACTAAGGAGATCGGCCACCAAGCTAACTCTACCAATGGGAGGTATCGTCCACCAAGGAAGAAGGGAAGAAACTAAAGAACTAAAGGGATCCTAAGAAAGAGAAAGGAGAGACATATATATAAGAGGGTGAAGGGAAACTAAGGCAAGGTGTCGCTCAACCTAGGGACACTTGTCCATGGGGAAAATCCACCTACTAGCTCACCACCTCCACATGTCCAAAGCTTTTGCCACATGCAAGCAACAAGCACCAAGTGTCCATAGGGGGGTGACATAAATGATGCTAGGTGGAGGGGTGTGTGCCACCCAGCATGGCAAACTGACACACCCACCAGCACCCTCATTGGCTGATACACCATGGCCTACACACCAAGGTCGACAGACCTAGGGATTTCCCAACACAAGGCTCAACAAAGCAAGGAAAAGCCCAAACAAGGCTCAACAAGGAAAAACAAATCCCAAGGCTACTCAAGCAATGAGCCCCACCCATCCTCTCAACTCTAGAGGATGCAAGGAGAGAGAAAAACATCTCTCAAGGTGACAAACTTACATAACAATCGTAAGACTTGGTTTGTTTGCAAGTAGCACCACCAGCTCTCAACAAAGAACAAACAAACCCTAATCACCACTAGAGGTGATTAGCAAGAAACTAAACATATGGTTTAGGCAAAGAAAATAGGGTAAGCCCAAAACGAAGGTCTGCCATCTCAGTTGGAGCCCAAAACGAAGGTCTGCCATCTCAGTTGGAGCCATCCTGTATGGTGTTTGAGCAACAGGTTGTGTTCCTGGTACTAGATTGATCTCAAAGTCAATCTCTCGAGGTGGGGGAACACCAAGAAACTCATCGAGTAACACATCTACAAACTCTCAGACAATAGGCACCTCCTCAAGGCTAGGACCTTTTGCCTTGGTACCCAAAATGTGAGCTAAGAACACCTTACATCCTTGCTGCAACAACTTCTCTGCCACCATAGCTAACACTAAACATGTCAGAAGAATCTTTCTATCTCCTTGGAAGATCCATTTCTCACCACCGTCAACAAACACTGCTTGCTTGGAACCACAGTCCAACAAAACCTTATACTTCTCTAAGGTATCCATCCCAAGGATCACATCGAATCCATGCATATAAAGTGGTATAAGATCCACTTGTATATTGTGTCCCAAAAAGGTTAGAACACAAGATGGACACACTTCTCGATGCAACGCAGGTCCAACTAGAGGGGTTTCTATCATCAGGCTATCTTTCTTACAGCTAACAGGTAAAAGACAACTATCAAGCATAGTATGTGTGATAAAAGAGTGTGTAGCACTTGGGTCAACCAAAACATATATAAAGCTAGAAGAAGACAAATCAGAGTGAAATAAATCCATCTGAACAACCACCACTCGCGGGTTGACTATCGCCTCCGGCTGACTCATATCATAGAATTGAGTCGTCGCTTACTGTCGTCCATGTCCTCTACTTCCATGAGAAGATGATCCTTCTTGTGATGCATGGCCACGTCCTCACCCTCTATTACCACTAGACTAATGTCTATCTGACCCTTGCTGATTCTACCTCATCTGCTGTGTCACCTCAACATCTTTCTTTGGGCAATTTGACTTCCAATGCGTGATTTGACCACAAAGATGACATGACTGATCTCTCTATTGTGGCTTAGATGATCCTATTACTGCTACTGATGCTGTACTATATGCCTTCGATGGCGAAGAACCATATTCTCTTCCTTTACTTGGGGACCACTGTGACAGCACACTGGACCCTTTCAACACAGAAGCTACTGAAAACCTTGGCTTCTTGATGTCATCAGACCTCTGCCTCTGGAACTGAGCAGGTCTCTTCTTAGTCATGGATTCTCTCTTCTCCCTGACTGATCGTTCTATCCTCCAGACATATTCCACAAACATGGTGAACCGCTCCCAGATCTCTAAAGCAGCATCAGCTGTTGTCAACTCAGTGCTCAAACCCTTCTCAAACCGTCTAATCTGCTCATCATCTGTCGTCACCATGTGAGGACAAAACCTCAGCAGGTCCATAAACTTGGCTTCATACTCGGTGATGCTCATCAATCCTTGGTGCAAATGCTCAAACTAGTTGATCTTCTCATCCAGATAAGTCTTCGGGAAGTATCGAATGATGAACTCCCGGCAAAAAACCTCCCAACAGATCACCTCACCAGGCCGCTTCTCCTCCTCGATGGCCCACCAGTGGCCAGCACTACCTTTCAAAAGTTAGACGACGTGCTTTACTTTGTCTGCTTCAGGGATGTCGAGGATCCGGAAGGCCTTCTCAAGACTTGTTAGCCATAGATCTGCATCCGTTGGATCAGCCGTCCCAGCATAATATGAAGCTCCAACTCAGTGAAGCCGCTCAAAGGTATTCCCAATACCCGACGTTTCACCATGGGGAGCCTGTGCTCTTGGCGGAGGCACTAGCAATCATTCCACGATGAGATTCATCGTATCCATTAACTGCCCCATAAGCTGTTGATAGACAGGGTTTTCAAGAATGGCTGGGTCAAGTTGGGGGACCTCAGGCACCCGATCTTCATCTGCATGCATTCTTTCTTAATCAACAGATGCAACATCGCTGCTCTCAGTAGCATGTTCTTCATGGTTTCTAGACATCTTTAAGCTTTATCTTCCACTAAGGGCTGAAGGTTATTGTAAGAAAATTTGGAAAACTCACAAGAACAGACACGAACCTAGTCATTGATCCATGTAGACTCAGCGAACCTAGAGCTTTGATACCAAACTTGTTGTGACATCCCGCTATCACACGGACAACAAAATGCCATGCAAAAATGTGTAGAAACACCACAAACCACATATTACCGAAAACACGGGTTAATTAAAACTGATTGGGGAAAGCAGATAACAAAGAAACCATTACATTCAGATCCTCATCCTGCAAGGAAATATGTTATATAAGTATTTACAAGGCTTGATTTATGTCCACAGCTTATATGGACCAGCTGTCTTGTCAACTCATGAGTTCATCACCTATTTATAAATACATAACAGGCCACATAAGGCCAAAAATAGGATATAACAAGATACATCAGCTATACATCATGAAATGTCAACAAAACATCTCCGAGGACCTGAGAGTTCAGGGATGACTCTAGGACTCTACTACAAAACAACCACAACAACAACATATCCATCTTTTGCCTTCTACTTCTCTTTTTGTTGCTCGGCCGCACCCTCATGACCACCACCATGTCTATAATGATCACCAAAAAAGGTTGTAAACCAACGCGGTGAGACACCCAGTCCCAGTGAGAAACATAACTCCCCGCTGAAACTATAAAACTTCAGAAAAACTAAAGCAGGCATATCAGATAACTGATATAAGAAGATTCTATGAGCAGCATATTGAGAAGAACTTATTTTATTAACAAACTTACCAAGATATCCAGGAGGCATATAACCGTGTATTCTTTATGGAACATGATTGACAAGATAAGCTTTATAAGAACTTATCACAAAACATAAGGAACGTAGAAATAACTGCAAGGTATAATTAGATCAACTACACAATGAAGGCCTCAACCAATGTTCTGTGTTTTGCCCTAAGTAGTATATGCTATTCGGCTACATTACGTATTATTATACCCTGAGGAAGTGAGCCATACCGCTCAAATCCAACCATCGGCTGCAAAGCCCAAGCCGGTGCCATACAAGGTCAATGGAAGAGCTGGACTCCACGACCTCTACTCCTCATTGTCAGTGCACAAAAACCAAAGCAGGATCGTAATCTCATGCTTAAGTGGCCTCAGCTACAGGGTCAGCTCGGCAAGCTACCCATATATCTAGCATGCCTTGGTACAGGTCTCAGTGCTAGTATACCTTGAGCCATGGGCCTGATCACCGTGCTCTGAGCCATGATTGCATTCATGCTCTATCACACTGAGCCATTGGCCTGATCACTGTGCTCTGAGCCATGATTACATTCATGCTCTATCACACTGAGCCATGTGCCTGTTCACCATGCTCTAAATATCCTGAGTCTGCAACCATAGTTGCACTCAAATCCTCCTATTTTCATCTAGGAGAAACCACACATATTCAACAATATGCGCTTCCAGGTTAACCCGCAGCAGAACTCATTTCACCATCACCATCTATTGACGATGATGGATCTATGTCCAGGGAAAACTACATGATATGTTCCACTGTAATTAATTAGTATATTTTAAGTGGATTGTTGAGACAACCAAGTTGTAAAACATAAAGAACATTGAGTTACATTATTACTATCATTATCACATTATCATGGGATCTCAATCCTTCATCACAGAATGCCACTGCCTCTCAAGGCTTACATCATCACCATGGGATAATAATCCCTTATCTCAACATCAGAGGACTTCACCTCAATTAGTCTCTCATCCTTTATCAGATCCACATACCTTTCACATCATACTGGTGATACATGTTATCTCATCCACAAGGATTATCATCATTTAGTGTTATTCAAAACACATATACCTCATAGCTCTTATCTGGATATAAATTCATTTGATACACCTGCATGGTTAGTACACATACGAAGAGAGATAACTTAAATCACCAGACATAGATCTTTATGATTATCATGCTATTAGGGTTGAAGATACATGATTGGAACAACATCCATGATTATAATTACATGAAGCACAAGCGGTATCTGTAAACAAATCACATTATTGTTAGCAAACCATGATCATCCACTATGCCCTAATCTTATCATCTTATATAGCATCATCTTTAAGTATCAAACATATCACTGGTTACAAACTATCATTCATAACACATCATCAACAAAGGTGTGGTTATAAGATACCAAACACACAAAAACTAGGGTTTCTAGGTTAAGCATAACCCTCACCAAAGGTACCATCTACCCTCACTATAGGTGTGGTGGGTAGCACCACCCCTCACCCAAAGGAGTATCGGGCAGGATCACATACCTCACCAAAAACCTATCAGCTAGGGAACTTAGCCACACATATCGGCCAACCATGGAGTGCATCAATGCACAAGGGATATCGGGCAACCAGACCTGATGTGCGTTGTACAACCTGATCCAAGATCTATGTCGTGAAGCCAAGGAGCAAGGGGTGTATCATGCAACTAGGTGCAGAAGTGTATCGTGCACCCAAGTGCAGGGTGTATCGGGCAGCAAAACAGCCCTATCGGCCAAGACCCCTATCGCCGATTAGGGTTAGGGTTTCATATCGGGCATCTTATCATCACCATACCGCCCAAAGACAACCTAAGGCAAACCAAGGTAGAAAATCTAGGGTTTATCTACAACAACCTTATAACCATTAAAGCAAGAACATAGCTAGAAGATAACATGGTCGATCAAGATATATAACATGCAACATGAAAAAGAAGTAGTATAGCTAGAGTTAGGAGTTATGTAACCCGCCTCAAGCAAGCTCCAAGCTCCTAGAACCAAGCTTCCATGCTCCAAACACCACCTTTGGCCACCTCAATAAGAAAAGCAAAGCTCATAACCACAATGGCCAAAGATCAAGCAAGAAGGTGAAGAAGGTGCTAAGGAAAGAGGGGGGATGCTCACCATAAAAAGAGAAGCAAGACACACTCTAGGGTTCGACCACCATTAGAAAAGAAGAAGACTCCACCAAGGAGATCTGCCACCAAGCTAGCTCTACCAACGGGAGGTATCGTCCACCAAGGAAGAAGGGAAGCAACTAAGGAACCAAAGGGATCCTAAGCAAGAGAAAGGAGAGACATATATAGAAGAGGGTGAAGAGGAAATTAAGGCAAGGTGTCGCTCAACCTAGGGACACTTGTCCATCCGGCAAAGCCACCTACTAGCTCGCCACCTCAACATGCCCAAAGCTTTTGCCACATGCTAGAAATAAGCACCAAGTGTCCATAGGGGGGTGATACAAATGATGCTAGGTGGAGGGGTGTGTGTCACCCAGCATGAAAAATGATGCTAGGGGGGTGACACTCCCACTAGCACCCCCTTGGCCGATACACCATGACCGACACACCAAGGTCAACACACCTAGGGCTTGCCCGACACAAGGCTCAACAAAGCAAGGAAAAGCCTAAACAAGGCTCAACAAGGCAAAACAAAGCCCAAGGATACTCAAGCAACGAGCCCCACCCATCCTCTAAACTCTAGAGGATGCCAGGAGAGAGAAAAACATCTCTCAAGGTAACAAACTTTCATAACAATCCTAAGACTTGGTTTGTTTGCAAGTAGCACCACCATCTCTCAACAAAGCACAAACAAACCATAATCACCACTAGAGGTGATTAGCAAGCAACTAAACATAAGGTTTAGGCAAAGCAAATAGGGTAAGCCCAAAATGAAGGTCAGGGTCCTTACATCTTCATGGATGTTAGGACTTTTAAGGCTGTCAAAGACTCTGAATTGGAAAGTTTCTTTCCCCAGCCTTAAGGTAATTGTGCCAGCTTTGACATCAATTAGTACTCTGGCTGTCGTGAGGAAAGGTATGTCAAATATTATTGGATACCTCAGATCTTCTTTTTATGTCCATGATAACAAAATCACAAGGGACATATGAGTCTCTTCCTACTCTCACTAGGATATCTTCAATAATTCGCAAAGGTGCAGTAATGCTAGAATCATCCAGCTGGATTTTTATTGTTGTAGGTAGCAAGTCAGTAAAGCCCAATCTTTTACTCATAGAAAACGGCATGATAGATATGTTGGCCCCCAAATCCGCTAATCCTTTCTTGCAAGAGGTGTTTCCTATGGAACATTGGATGCTGAAGGAGCCAGGGTCCTTTTGTTTTTTTGGCATTTTGTTGAGAATGATGTCAGAAGTAGTCTAAGCTAATTTGACTGGATCGTGTTCTTCGGTCATGTATTTCTTTGATAGCACTTTAGATATTTAGACCAAGTTGGAATTTCACCAAGAGCGTCAAGGAACAAAATATCAACATATAGCTTCTTCATTGCTTCCTTGAACTTTTGGAATCTAGAATCCAGTTTAGTCTCCCTCAATTTTCCTGGATAGGGTATCCTGGGCTTGTATGGTGGGACCTCTGGTTCCTTAGGAACTAGTTCTTTTTCCTTCTCCTGTTCAGCCTCTTGATTTGTGCTTTCAGTTGGGATGATTTCAGTTGTATCTTTGTCTTCTTGAATGACTTTGGTAGCGTTAGTAAGAACATGACCAAACCTTGTGGTAATTGCATTCAGTTGTTCTGGTCTGTGTTGATGATGTCTCGGATTTATTTCCAGCTGACCAGCGAAAGTACCTATTGGTGGTTTCAACTGAGCTACAATGGTGCCAGTTGGGTTTCTACAGCTTTTTGTTGAGCTTGCTGGTTGGAAAGCATGGTTTGTTGAGATTGCAACATTTGCCTTATCAGATATAATTCATCTGTTGGTGGAGGTGGAGCATTCTTTTGTTGGAACTGTGTATTTTTTTGTTGTCCTTGAGGTTGCGGTTGTTGAGGTGCTTGCGATTGCGGTTGTGGAATTAATGGTTGTTGTAGCAGAGGTTGCTGCAATTGTGGGTGTAGTAGAGGGTGAGTGTACTGATAATATGAGGAAGAATTTCTTGGGTAAGAAAATCTTTGAAACCCTCCTCTATAGTTTCCTTGGTTTTGATTGTAATAGCTTTGGAATACCGGTGGTGGTCTACTAGAAGACCCACCTTGTTCTTGGTGCTACTGGTTGGAAGTTCCCGCAGGATTCCCATACTAAAACCCAGGGTGGTTTGTCGGTTGATCCAGATTATAATATGCTTGATCTGGTATGGAGTGGATAGAATTAACTTGCTCTGGTAGCTGATCCTCGGGATGTTCAATAATTAGTTCATATTGTGGTTGAGGTGTCTGTAGATTCATCATTACATCGTATAAGAGGCCACATGATAATGTGGGGGGGTCAGATGCATGACAAGCTTCACAAGTCTCAGTAGTTGCTTTGACTTGTTGAACTTGAGAGTTCTTCTTCCTATCATATTCTCCAAACGATGTTTCAAGGACTTGTTGCTTATGAGCTATGGTTTTCAGAGCTTTAGGAATGGCTTTCATTTCTACAAATTCTTCAACTTTGCAAACTTTTAGGACTCCTCTTGTAGATGGCCTTCCCCAATTAGATTGGTTCTTGGCTTTGAGCGTAACAATCTTCCAGGCATCCTCATAATTCTGGCTCATGAAATTTCCTCCAGATGAGGAATCCAAAAATTTCTTTATCTCATCACTTAACCCTCTATGGAATTTTTCTATGAGCTGGTTTTGTGAGATTTCGTGATGTGGGCATTTTCTCAGGAGTTCATTAACTCTTTCCCATGATTCTACTGGTGACTCTCCAGAGAGTTGGAGGAACTGGTTGATCTGTCCCCTTTTCTAGTAAGTCAATGAGGGAGGAAAGAATTTCTCAAAAATATTTTCTTCCAAGGGAGCCCAGGTGGTGATTGGGTCTCCATCTAATGAGTTATACCAACTCAGTGCCTTTCTAGATATAGTGAAGTTGAAAAGTCATAGCATAATTGCATCGAATGTAGCTTTGCCTTGTGGTACCAATTGGCAGAGTGCCTTGAATCGCTTCAGATTGTCCATGCAATCAATTCCAGTGCTTCCAGAGAATGAGATGCCTTGCATGATTTGGATCCATTGTGTTCTTTCAAAGTTGGGAGCGTTAATGAGTGGTGGCTGAACTGGGTGATTATCCTCAGAATTCTTAGGAACAACATAGTCTCGAAGCTTCTTGTTGCTTATCAATAATTGAGCAGCTGTTGTGGCTGCCTCATTTTCAGCTTGGATGTGAGATTGCTCTTCAACTAAAACTTCAGCTTGGACTTGAGCTCATGTATCAGCGATGAGTTGTCCTCTCTGAGCTACTATAGCTACGTTGACTCTCTCCAGTATCAAGGCAGCTTGGCGTTGTTCTTCAGCCATTTGTCTAGCTTGTTGGCGGTTGAGTCTGATGCGTCAGTGGAAGTTTTGTTCTACCTCAGAGTCGTACTCTGGATCAGGGGAGAATCCACGGTTATGCGAAGTTGGCATACACATTTTCTATCTGAGTAGAAGAAAAATCACACTTTAGATGGTGGAAAGATGATGGAATCAAAATGATATGAAGTAGTTATCAAGGTAAAATGTAAAACCCTAATCAACTAGCAAGTTGATAAATGAAATTAAAACATTCTGTTGTCCCCGGCAACAGTGCCAATTTTTGATGGAGCCTCCACTCGCATGAAGTTGCATGCACCACTAAAAATCCTAGAGACAGTAAATCTCTAAGTTTAGCCTTACGTGTGTTATAATAAGATCTCCACCCACGTACACTAAGGTATGTGGAAGTCTTATCCTAGTACAGTTGAGGGTCAAATCTATGAGACAACGTTCTTGTTAAGGATTAAAAAGATGGAAAACGTTAAAATTCTACTTATCTACTCAAGAGTTGATATGTAGATTGAAGAGTTGATCTGATGATTAAACTAATATGCAAATGTAATTTAAATGGCAAGAAAGTAAACTTAAGGTTGTAGACAAAATTTGGAAACCACTAGGATTTGATCGAGTTTCACCACCACTAATCATGGATCATAACATACATCATAATAACATGGCTTGCAAAAAGGGTCTAATCAGTTAGTATCTTTGTAGATTTAGCTTTCTTTTGAATAGCCAACTACAAGAAATGTGGAAGTATTGCAATGCCAACCATCCCCGAATGAATGGTCACTTACTTTGCATCACTCCCTTCACAAAGTGTGTTCCTCGACCTGTCGAAGTTGTACTTCCATACGTCAACTGATTCCATTTCATAGTATGAAAGTACAATGATGGAGGTGAGTCCACTCCTTGAAAACATTCCTAGATACCGAAATAGATATATGGTGACTACATACATCAAGAACCAACATACAATCGATAATCAAATCTAAAAGCACAAACGTAGACAATTCACACTAGTAGATAATAGGTAATGCAGGTTAGTGATCAACCAACTAGCATTCATTTAAACGATTGATGTTGAATTAAAAAGATAACATTTTATTGCAATCCGATCAATTACAAAGCTTGGAATGAAAACATGGGTAGTAGGGCTACTCCCCGCACCCTAGTGTACGAAACTACTGGCTCATGGAAAGAAAAAAGAAGGAGACAGGAGAAGAGAAGGAAAACATCATCTCCACATAGGAGGGATGAAGGTGAACCCCTTGGAGTAGGGAACAACTATCTTCATACTACATGGTTGCTTTGGTGATGAATCCTTCACTCCCCACCTTCTATGTCAGTGAGAGAGAAAGTAGGCTTATGGATGGAGTGTCGATCTTAGACCGGTAACCTTGGGGTGAAGGATGAAGGATGAAATAGCTCTGGAACAAATGAGGCAACCTTTGGGCATCTGAGACTTAATGCTGAATGAGGACCCCTTGAGTCTTATTTATAGGCTCCAAGGATCTTGAACGGTCTTGAGAACTTTTGGGTCTTCACGGTCTTGAGACCATTAAGCATCCTCATGATCTTGGGGGACTATTTGGGTCTTTGCGGTCTTGAGACCGTTAAGCACCCTCACGGTCTTAGAGACCAGTTGAATCTTCACGGTCTTGAGGTCGTTAAGCATCCTCACGGTCTTAGAGACCGGTTGGATCTTTGCAGTCTTGAGACCGTTAAGCATCCTCATGGTCTTGGAGACTGGTTGGGTCTTCGCGGTCTTGAGACCGTTAAGCATCCTCACAGTTTTGGAGACTGGTTGGGTCTTCATGGTCTTGAGACCATTAAGCATCCTCAAAGTCTTAGAGACTAGTTGGGTGGTCTTGGGACTGGTAGAGTCTTCGCGGTCTAGAGACCGGTATCATCTTCTCCGTCTTGGAGACTGGTTGGGTCTTCGTGGTCTTGGGACTAGTTTGGTTGAGACTTTTGTGATTTTTTTTTGGGTTTATCTGTAAGAAGAAAAGAGAAATATCAGTCTATTGGTATATTTACAATAAAGCTAGAAAGTTAAGTATTTAATCTAATCTATATAAGAAAGAGTATGGAAAACTAAGAAAAACTAGTAAGATAACATCACAACATGGGAGGTTACCATGACCATGGGTTGATGTGTTACGGTCGTGACCTAGTTTGGAGGGAGGTCAAGATTCCATGTTGATGGTTGGTCATGATGCTTGTGGATGTCACAGTCGTGATACCCTATTTGATGTATGGTAAATACATATGACTAGCAAGATGAGGCGGTTACACATGTGCATTTGGATGTTGTTGAAACTTGGTGCTATTGATATATGTAACCTAATCATCATTAAATAATGATGTTAAAGCTTAATCAGTTCCAAGAAAGTGGGAAGTGTCATAACTACGGTTGATGATTGAATAGCACTATGAAACCCCAATCAACTATGTATGTAAACCCTAACCCTAACTCTAGGTATGCTAGTCTTGTTGAATGAATGGCATGAGATTGTATTTTCTTTCCCTTATTTATAAACCCCTAACCTTACTGGTGATATAAATTTGAATAATAGCTAGTGTATGCTATGGTGAATATGATGTGGCATAGGATGATGACTATGCACCTTTATAAGGCATGCTAAGACATATGAGATACAAGAATGAGGTGATTGGGTCCTATGACTTGGCAGAGGCTTAGTGCCTAGTTGATGTGTTATGCTTCAGAGATTGATTAAGGGATTGATACCCAGTTGTGAGTTGATGATCCACTATGATGAGATAATGGATATGGCCTTGTGAAGGGCAATGCTAGTAATGATGAGACTTGTTCCCACCTTATACATTTTATATCTTCTGGAGTTGCACTTTTCCCTTATCTTTGTGGAATTTGTTTTGGATTTGTATCTTGTAACTTGATTGATGCCAAACGACACTTAATTGGCATCACCAATCAAGTGGAAGCTTAATCATGTAGTTTCCCTATGCCATAGATCCATCTACAGAATCAACACTTACTGGATGGTGAAATAGGTTCCCCCTTAGTGGAAGCTCAGAGTCGTGTACTGATTAGTATACACATTCACATGATTGGCTACAGGCCATACTTTGACAGGAGTGTAGCTATGGGCCGTAGATTGGTGATGTGTTTTAAAATGTACTTGTGATACTTTAAGGGATTGACTGTGGGCCATACCTTGGTAGGAATGTGACTGTGGGTTGTAACTCCATTTCACTAGCACTGTGACCTATATACCAAGGTGGGCTAGGTTGTTTTAAAGTTTGACTTGATATGTCCCGCTGGCAGACTCAGACTGACCGAGAGTGTGGAGAAATCATAGGAGTCCAACTCCTAGATCTTGTATGGCACTGATTTTGATTTCGCAGTGATTAGTTGGAGTATGTGTGGTATACCTCATCTCCTCAGGGCATTAAAAAATAATTAAACAACCGTGTAGCATACTTGCTTAGGGACAAAAGAGAATAATACGGGTTGAAGCCTTGCCTTGTTTTTGTATAGTTTTATTAATAGAGAGTATACATGTTCTTCATATTCCTTCTTAGAATATTAATTATTCTACTGCTCAGTGTTAGTTTCTAAAATTGCTTAACCTGCTTTACCTATTGGATACATATCATTTAGATGAATCTAATATGTTTAGTAATAAAGTTATTTATCTATTTTAGTAATATGTGCCTTAATACACATTGGAAAAGAGTTATATTTCTCACTGGGATGTTTGGTCTGACCCCATGGGTTTCTACATGTTTTAGGTGGTCATGCATTAAGAGGAAGCGTTCTTGTAGCTAAGGAGGAGCAACAACAAGAACAATAGTTGATAAGGTTGGATGTGCTTCCAGTCTTTTGGTGATATTGTCCTAGAGTCATCCCTATACACTCAGGTCGTTGGGGGTGTTATCAATGTGTTTCATAGGTATGTTATCAATTCGAGGTTTTTGGCTTGCAAGCCATGCATGTAACAATTGGCATGTCTATATATATATATATATATATATATATTTATGTGGAATAGATGTTACATGTAACTGGTTGATGACAGGGATGTTCTAGAACAATGGTGTAACAATCTTATGATATGTTATGTAATGCAAGTGTCCTTTTTGTGGACTTACATGTAATAATTTTTAGCTTATGGTGCTATTGCAAATTGATTAATTTCCTGTGTTTTGTGGTAATCCACATGATTAGTGTTTTTCAATGAATTGGTTTTGGTAACCTCGTCTGGTGTGGCGTGAGGAGTCATAGTTTGGTTGGTACTAGAGATTCAAGTTCACTGAGTTTGCATGGACCTAGGACTAGGGTTTGTGTCTGTTCTAGTGTCCTCCAATATGTCTCATAGTGACTTCTGCTTATGTACAAGAAGAAGAAGAATCGAAAAGATGTGTGTAGAACACGAAGAACATGTTGTAGAGAGTAGTGTTTCTGCACCTGGAGGTGGTGCAAGAGACTAGGAAAGAGAATATAGGGCGCTTGGGGTACCCTAGTTTGACCCAACCATGCTGGAGAGTCCCACCTTGTGATCTTGTTTTAGGCAGTTCATGGCAACGATGAGGCACATGGCAGATAGAATGCCCACATCTCAATCAGAGGCATTCGTTTCTAGTGCTGAATCTCTAGTCTTGAGGAAGTCCTTTGAGTTGTTGAGACATATTGGGGCTGTAGAGTATGTTGGTATGGTAGATCCAGCAAATGCTGATTTTTGGTTGATGGACTTGGAGAAGGCCTTCAAGATCCTCAACATCCTTGAGGCTGATAAAGTGAAGCCTGTTGTGTACCTTTTGAAGGGGAGTGTTGGACATTTGTGAGCCATAGAAGAGATGAGGCATGGTGTTTTTGTTGGTTGGGAGGAGTTTTGACATGAGTTTGTCAGTCGGTACTTCCCTCGAACCTATCTAGATGAGAAGATATCCCAGTTTGAGCGGATCTGATAGGAATCCATGACAATCAATGAGTATGAAGTGAAGTTTTTTGCGTTATTGAGGTTTTGTGCTCCTATGGTCATGACAAACCAGGAGAGAATCAGACATTTTGAGAAATTGTTGTGTACGGAGTTGACGATGTTGGTAGCAGCCTTAAAGAATAGAGAGCATTTTGCCACATTTGTGGAGTTTTTTAGGAGGATAGAACAATCACTGGTTGAGAAGAGAGAGGTGAATTCCAAGAAGAGACTTGCACAGTACCAGGGACAGTTGTTAGGAGGATTTATGGATCCTAGGTTCTCAACACCACCATCTCAATAGAGAGCAGCAAGCCAGACATAGTGGTCACCAAATAAGGGCAGATGCCACAGTTTTCCACCTATTGGCGCCCATAGTACGACATCTGTGTCAGTCATAGAGTGGTCTAGGCCACAATATATGACCAGGACTTGACATAAGTGTGGCCATGTGGGACATCTGAGATGGGAATGCCCAACTAAATATGATGAGGTGACCCAACAACCAAGGTAGAGCCAGCGGGCACGACTCACAGGGATAGTAGTATAATGATAGTAGAAGAGGACGTGGACAAGAATCACAACCAGGTTCCTTTGGACATGCCAGTAGGGGATGATAATGACAATAGGAGATGGCTCAACTTTATGCCTTAAGTCAGACAAAAGGAGAGGTCAACCTGCGAGTAGAGACATGTTAGATGGAGTTATTTTATTCTGATATGTCTAGATCTTGCTTTATCTCTATTTTGGTTGACCCAAGCACTATGCACTCTTTTAATCACCCAATAAGTGATTGACAATTGTTCTTTGTTGGTTATGCATAGATGTGGTATCTTGAGAAAGATATGAGTATGATGTACGCATCTCTTTCCACTTTGGATTTTGAGGGAAAAATCCTTGTTAGGGCTTTATGGCTTGTAATACCCCTGACCTATGTTTTGGGATAACCCTATTTGTTTTGTATGATTAGGTTCTTAGAACCTTGATCTAATCCTGTGAGATTTTCTTAGAGCTTGTAGAGAGCTTATGTCTCCAGTTTGAGCTTGTTCAGATGATATTTGTGCTTTATGTGCTTATTTTGGGTCAAATTGCAAATTACCCATTTGTGAGGGTTATCTTGCAATTTTCCATTCCTAGTGTGTACCTTCCCTTCCTTGACATCATGAGATAGAGTGTGACACTTTGGGGCACCTTTGTTGACCCTTGGATATGCGGTGACACCCTTAGAGGTGATTATCGTTTCTAGGGTTTGATGTGTCACATCCATGTGTGCATGGTTGAGTGTAGCGACCCTGTCTCAACCTTGTGAGTGTGTTTTGGGTGTATCTCGATCAAGACACCTACCTTGGATTGGTGTTTGTATCAACCATGATGGATTTTGTGGATTTGGGTCGAGACAATGGTCTTCTTGGAGTGTGTCTCGACCTGGATGTGTTGTGACCTTTTGTCTCGACCTAGACATGTACCTTGATGTGGTTTCGACCCCACTGGAGTGTCTCGACTGAAACCTATGGTTTGGGGGCTTAAGTGGTAAAGAACCAACTTAGGATGTATCACCACCTCGTGCATGCATGGTTTAAGTGGTTGCATGTTGGTTTCTTTTATGGACAAGTGTCCCTTTGGTGCCTTTTCATGTTGATACATCATCTCCACCATACTTCCATCCTCCTTCATGTATATAACCCCTCACCTCTTCAAACATGCATTCTTTTCGGCCCTCCTTCTTCTCCCTCTAGATTGTGGCTGACCTTGGGGATTTTTGGAGCTAAGAAATGTTGATCTAGTTGGTTTAGTTGCCAACCAACCTTCCTTGGGGCATGTGGTGAATTTTGGATCACATTCAACCTTGGTAAGTGTTTTCCTTTCTTTGGAGGTGTTTTCGTTTGATCTCCAACCCCATTTTCTTTTCTTTTCTTGGCCTTAGACCATGCATCCTCCATGGTGGTCGTTTTGAAGAGAAACTCCTCATGATAAGGGTCATAGGCTAAGTTTTGACAATACCCAAGTGAGAGGATGTTTCTTCTCTCTTTCTTCCTTCTTCTTCTGGTTCGGGCTAAGGTTTCTTTTCCTCTCTTTTCTTGATCTATCTTTTACCATGGTGTATGCTTCTTCTTGAGGTGATCTTGTGGCTCAAAGTGGAACTTTTGGTGGATCTTCATCATCCTTGGTGATTGTGTGCTTGGAGCTTGTGTTCATTGGAAGTTATCTTCTTTATAGCGGGTTATATAATACTCTACCCTCTCTATTATTGCACTTTTCTTTTCTTACATACTGTTGTTTCTATCTCTAAAATGTTCTTTTAACATAGTAGATAATACCATATTCTAGAACTTGAATTATGGTGGTTATCTTTCTTGGTTTGCTTAGAATATGAAACCTTAATTCTTGGTACCCGATTTTAGAGATGCTTGTGTGATGATGGTTTCCCTTCCTAAATTTTGTTCTTGGTTTTGATCTCATGCATGGTCGATACGTATGAAAAACAAGATGAGGTAGTTACACATGTGCATGTGGATGATGTTGAAACTTGGTGTTGTTGATATATATAACCTAATCATAATTAAGTAATGATGTTAAACCTTAATAGGTTCCAAGAAAGTGGGAGGTGCCATAACTAAGGTTGATGATTGAATAATACTATGAAACCCTAATCGGCTATGGATATAAAATCTAACCCTAGACCTAGGGTATGGTATGCTTGTTGAATGAATGGCTTGAGATTATACTTTCTTTCTCTTATTTATAACCCCTAACCTTGCAGGTGATATGAATTTGATTATCATAGCTAGTGTAAGCTATGGTGAATATGATGTGACACAGGATGATGACTATGGGCCTTATTAAGGCATGTTGAGACATATGAGATACATTAATTAGGTGATTGGGTCCCATGACCTGGAACATGCTTAGTGACTAGTTGAGGCGTTATGCTCCATAGATTGATTGAGGGATTGATAACCCATTGTGAGTTGATGATCCATTGTAATGATACAATGATGATTGCCTTGTGAATGGTAGTGCTACAAGTAGCATGTGATGATGTGACTAGTTCACACCATATACATTTTATATCCCCTAGAGTTTCCCTTTTCCCTTATCTTTGTATATTTGTTTTGGATTTGTACGTTGTAACTTGATTGATGCTAAAACATTAATTGACAAAACTAATCAAGTTTAACCTTAATCATGTAGTTGGCATATTCCATAGATCCATCTTCAATGTTAGTACTTGTTGGATGGTGAAACGATTTCCCCCTTAGTGGAAGATCAAAGTCATATATTGTTGAGTATACACATTCACATGATTGGCTATTGGCCATACCTTGGCAAGAGTGTAGCTATAGTGGCTTTATCTTAGTGATGTGATTCAATATATACTTGTGATACTTTATCGGATTGGTTGCGGGCCATACATTGGCAGGAGTGTGACTATAGGTCATAACTCAGTTTCACTAGCGCCATGACCTATATACCAAGGCGGGCTAGGCTGTTTTGTAGTTGGACTTGATATGTCCCTGTGGCAGACTCAGACTGACTGAGGGTGTGGAGAGATAATAGAAGTTGGGATCCTCATTCATAGATTCGATCTTCTCCAACAAATCTCCCACAAGACGAGAAGATGGGTGAGAACCTATTTGGTTCCCTCAACCTAGAGGGAGACTTCTCACAAACTTCCTATATTGAAAGAGGCACATGTAGTTCTACATTTAAGGGATGAAATTTGATATATGGAAGGTGATGATTGCACCCTACAAGGAGCCAACCATAGATATGTTGCCATGGGATTAAGTATCCGTAAAGAATGCCCAACTCAGTGCCAAAGCAATTAGCATTCTCTATGAAAGCCTTACTCCATCTGAGTTCAACCACATCACCGCATGGGATACAATCTATGAGATGTGGGACAAGTTGTACATCACTTATGAAGGCACATAGCAAGTGAAGGAGTCAAAGATCTACATGTTAAATAGCCTCCTAGATAACTTCAAGATGGGGAAGAAAGAACGAGTTGTTGAGATGTGTCAAGGATCAACATCATCATCAATGTCCTAGGTGCCTTGGGACACACTTTAGATAGAGGAGCAATCAACTAAAAGATCTTGAGGTCTCTTCCAAAATGATGGGAGTCAAGGGTGACCTCCATTGAATAAGTGAGTTGTCTTGGTGACATTCCAATCGAGGAGCTTATTAGCAATACACAAGCTCATGAGCCAAGACTTGACAAGAAAGAAGAGGAAGCTAAGAAAGAAGAAAAAGAAGCAAGAAAAATCAAAGATAGTGCCTTTAAAATTCAAGTGGAGGTTTTCATCCTTCAACAACAACTTGCTTTCTAGACCTCTCCCTCCTCCTCAGGTGAATATGATAGCCCTAGTGAGCATGAAGCAAACTTGTCCAAGGGAAATCACTTCAAAGGAAAGCAATCTTCTTCTTCTAATCGAAGGTGCTACAAGTGTGGTAAAAAAGGACACTATAAGAGTGAATTTCCTAAGGCAAAAAAATCACACCACAAGAGTGTCTCCAAGAAGGAGGAAGAGTACAAGAAAGATACCAAATACAAGAGGAAGGACAATAAGGAGAGGAGACACAAAGACACAACTTATGCATCTTGGGAAGGATCATCATCGACCTTGAACTCATGGCCTCTACACGTGATGATATTGGTGTGGTAAGTGAGGTAAGATTGTGTGAGTTGACTAAAGAAACTCTTATTGACATTCTTATTAATAACCATTCTTCTTATTCTAAATATAAATTTAAAAAGAAGAGGTTAGGTAAAATCATTGATGACTTGTATGCTAAACTTTATATTCTTGACCAAAATGAGAAATCCATCTTGAGAGCATTGATTCCATGCAAGGTCAATTTCTTGATCTTGAGCTCCAATACAATGGATTTGAGGTAGATAATGGTGTCTACCTTAAGAACATTGAATCTCTTAAGGAGACAACCAAAAGTGCCTAAAAGGAGCTTGAGATACTTAAATCTAAAAACGCTAAATTTAAGCTTATTGTTGATGCTTGTAGAGATGAGAGGGATGTTTATCTCAAAGAAATTCAATTGCTAAAAACTGAAAATGCTAGGTTACTTGGTGAAGTAAATGATTTATCTTCTAGACCTATTTTTACTAGTAATGATGTTGCTTCTATTACTCTTGAAAAAGATTCTTCTTTGACTAAGCCCTCTATTTAGAGGCTGACCTTGTTCATGCTAGAGATGATCTTGCTAGTTTGTCTTCTACTATTATATCTCTTACTGATGAAAATCATAGACTTAGAGCCTCTCTGTAGAAATTCCTCAAAGGGAAAAATTCCTTAAAAAAAATTCTTGACCATTCAACCAAACAAAGTGGTACTAGTTGTTTGGTATTTATAGAGGGAGCAACTAAGGACAAGAATAAGGACAAAGGTAAGAAAAAGAGTAAGGAAACTTCCTTTTTCATTAGAGAGTCTTCCGACACTAAGAACATCATGATTTTCTCTCATTATAAAAGTGATGATCATTATTCTACTTATTGTCTTTACAATCCTAAGGGGGCCAACCCAAATATGAAATGGGTTCCTAAGCTAACTCCAGATACCAATGTTTGAGTTGGGAACCAACACTATCCTTTCTTGTAGGAAAAGGAAAATGTATAGTGGATAGTGGTTGCACTAAGCACATGATAGGTGATATAAGCCATTTTAACAATTTCACAAAGAAGAAAGGAGGTTCGGTTACCTTCTGGGGCAACAAGAAAGGTAAGGTAAAATGTGAGGGTGATGTAGGTGAATCCCTGTGTATCAAGAATGTTCTCTTTGTGGATGGCCTACATTACAATCTAATAAGTGTAAGTCAATTATGTGATAATGGTTACCTTGTGTTATTTACTTCTTTTGAATGCTTGCTTCTAGATTCCCTCACTTATCGTGTCATATGTAAGGGAACTAGAAATGGTAATCATTATGTACTTGTGCCTGACTCTATTAAGCCTATTGTTGGTAGATGCCTTTTAGACAATTCAAATGATATTTCTCTTTTGCATCGTCTGCTTGGTCATGGAAATATGCATCAATCGAAGACGTTGAGAAAAAAGGACTTGGTCAAGGGACTTCCAAAATTGGATTTTGAAAAGTATGAGGAATGGCTACCTTGTACCCCAGGAAAGAAAACTAAGTCCTCCTTCAAATCCAAAGGAGTCCTTAGCACCAAGAGATCTCTTGAACTTCTCCATATTGATCTATTAGGACCTATGAGAACACAATCACTTCATGGTTTCAAGTATTGTCTTGTTATTGTCGATGATTTCTCTTGATATACTTGGACCTTGTTTCTCATTTCCAAAAGTGATAAGCTTTATGTTTTCTCTAGTTTCTACAAACTAGTTGAGAACAAAGCTTCTTGTTAGATTGTTTCCATCCGTAGTGATCATGGGGGAGAACTTAAAAATGATATTTGTGAACATTTTTGTGAAGAATCTGGCTATGCACATAACTTCTCTTCACCTCGAACACCTCAACAAAATGGTGTTGTAGAGAGGAAGAGCATGTCACTCCATGAAATGGCTAAGACCATGCTTTTAGAGTATGACACACTAAAGATGTTTTGGGATGAAGCTGTTAGTACCTCATGTTTTATGCAAAACTGGGTTGTCACACATCCTTCTTTGAAGAAAACCCGCTATGAGCTATGGCATGGTAGGAAACCTTCTATCGAGTACTTTGATGTTTTCATATGTACTTGTTTTATTTTGAACACGAAGGATTCTCTTGACAAATTTGATCTGAAACTATACAAGGCTTTCTTCCTTGGTTATAACGCTACTAGCAAGGCTTATAGAGTGTTTAATGTGGATCTATCTAAAGTAGAAGAATCTATTAGTGTCCAATTGATTGAGACTAACCCCTCTATTCCCAAAGATATTGTTCCAAATGATGATGTTGCAGGTGAGTTGATTCCTATCTTAAAAGAACTCAACATCCCCCAAAAGGGAAAAGAGGTGGCAACTCAAGAAGAAGAGAAAGTTGAAGATAACAAGGATCCAACTCCCCATTTTGCAAAGAATCATACAAAGCGATGATATTAGGTGAACCATGTTTATCTATTGCAAAAATCTCTCTATTGAATCAAATAAGTACCTCGAGCTTGGTATGAGAAATTAAAGAACTTTTTGTTATATTAGGTGAATATCTTAGGCAAAGTAGATTCTACCTTGTTTCTCAAACACACTTCTAACAATTTTCTTATCATTAAAATTTATGTTGATGATATCATTTTTGGCAAAACTAATCTTGATCTTTGTATGGCGTTTAGTGATCTTATGTAGAGTGAGTTCAAGATGAGCATGATGGTTGAGCTTACATTCTTCATCATGTTTCAAATCAAACAAACTAAAGATGGGAACTTCATGAACCAATGCAAGTACACAAGTGATCTACTCAAGTGCTTTGGGATAAAGAACAACAAGCCGATGGACACCCTGATGTCAAACACTACCAAACTTGATAAAGCTGAAGAAAGTGAGAAAGAGGATGAGAAGCTCTATAGAGGTTTGATTGGAAGTTTACTTTATTTAACTACCTCAAGACCTGACATAATGTATAGTGTTTACTTGTGTGCTCACTTTCAATCAAATGCCAAGAAATCACATCTTATAGTTGTTAAGAGGATTTTAAGGTACTTATCCAAAACTCCAAATTTTGGAGTATGGTATCCCAAATCAAGGGACTTTACTCTTATGTCTTATAGTGATGGGGATTATGTAGGATGTTGGATTGATAGAAAGTGCACAAGTTGCACTTACTTCATCATAGGAGCATGCTTGGTGTCTTGGTTCTCCAAGAAAATAGTATAATGGCTTTATCAACTACTGAGGCTGAACACATTGCAGCAAGGAGTTGTTGTGCCCAGGTTCTATAAATAAAGCAAACGCTCCAAGACTTTAACATTTATTTTAATGCTTCTCCTATCTTTTGTGAAAATACTAGTGCAATCAATTTATCTTATAATCCTATATTGTATAGTAGAGCCAAGCATGTAGAGGTTTGTCATCATTTTCTTCGTGATCACATTTCCAAAAAGGATATTTATATCACACATGTGGACACGAAAAATCAGTTGGTAGACATTTTTACTAAACCTCTAGCTAGAGAGAAATTTAATTTTATTAGATCTAAACTACTCATAACTACTTTAGATGAATCTGATATGCCCTCTAGTTAGTTTTTATCCATCCTATATGATTAGCTCATGTCCTTATTACCCTTGCTTGCTAGTGTGCTAAAATTGCATGTTCTTGTGCCTTATGTTTTTTCTTATTTTGGGTATTTTGTGCAATCACTTGTTTTATGGCCAAATAGTACACAATGATGAGTGATATGTTCCTAAGTATGTTTAAAATACAAAATGGACTAGAAAAATAAATTTAATTAGCACTCAAATGGCTAGAAATTAAGATTTCTAATGATGGATCATGTTGACCATCGGCCGAGTTGCCAACTCAACCGATCTGTGGCCGAGCGCTTTTGTGAAAATCCATTTAGTTGAGTTTCCATCTCACAGAACTTGACCGATGGCCGGGCTGTCGCAAAACTTAAGTAGGGTTCAACCAATTTTTCTCCCTCTCAACTAGATAAAATTCAACTGATTCCCTCTCCATCTCCCTCAAGGTCTCAACCCTAGCCCCGACCATCCCTTTCCTAGCCCTAGTCAACCCTTGCTTGACCTTCCTATCTCTCTTTCACATCAGCCCTAGGTGTTTGGTCATCTTTTGGTGTTGTTTTCCTCACTTTTGACCTCTCAATCTCCTTCTTCCTGCCTCCATGTCTTCCAATAGGAGAAAAAGAACCATCCCTTTCAGAGAACCTCCCTTTGATGATACCTTCTTGGTCTCTGATGAAGCTCTAAATAGGTACGATGAGCTCCTTCCTAGGAACCCCTTCCCTTTTCATGCCTTGTTTGAGCCTCATCCATGTAGACAAAAGGTCATAGATGAGGTAGATGAGTTGTTGTATGACCACCACCTCTCTACCCTGAGTGTTGAATGCCAGTGCTATAACAACTCCACCACAAGCACTAAGATAGTTCATGAATTCTATGCAAACTTTTCATGTAATTATGACAATCTTGTACCCCCACCTATACTGAAGTCATCCTTACTTCCATGATTGCCGAAAAGAAGTTCAAGATATTAGGAGATACCTTGAATTTCTTTTTATCTGGTATTAAGGTCACTGACACATGGAGGGAGGATTACCCTGAATATTTTGACCTCCTAGACCCTGAGGCCGTCTAAAAGAAATATGATATCACTCTCCCTAACATACATAAATTCTTGAAGAAGCCTCAGTTTCCTTATAGGTAGAAGTCCATCCTACCCTCCTCTGCTTTAGACCTAAAAACTACCCAACCTTGATTTGTGGTTTATTTCAATCTACCAGTGGAAAGTCTCCTTTTCATGATCTTCACTACAAACCTACTCGAAAAGAGGTATGTATTAGTAAGACTATACTCAAGAAAATCTTCCCTCCACCTTCTTCTACCACACCTGGAGCCTCTACCTCCACCTAGGCACCTCCACCTCCTCATCCATCCCAACCTACCCGCACCTCATTCAATGTACCCAATGAAATCCTCATGGGTTACATGATGCATCAACATGCGTATTAACCTTTCGGTTTAGGAGCATATGAATGAAGATCTTTTTTGTATCATGTCTACCATGAACTTATCCTGCTCCAATCCTTATCCTACCTACTAGCCCTAGCCAGGTGGTGATTATGCACCCTACGCATATAATCACTTTTACCCAACCCCTCCACCTACTGCTTCCACTGCTACATCCTCTTCTTCTAGTGGATCTATCCCTGGAGTGCTACCTCTCCCTACTGGTCCTATATCTACCTTTCTTGTAGGACTTGGTACCTCTACTCCCACTTTTCCTCAAGCCCAAGAGTTGCATGACCTCAGTGTGTCTTGGTATGAGTAGAATGTCTTGTGGACAAGTTGTGGTTTTGGCCCTTCTGCCAATGAGTTGATGCCTGACCGGGTTGATGAGGAAGTTTCTACTACTTCTGATGAGGAGGCATCTGATGATGATGCCGAGGATGGTTCAAATGGTTCTAATGATGGATTTGCTGGTACATTTGGTGATGAAGGTGAAGCTGCTGTCTCTATTGTGCCTTCAGATGGGGATGATGACTACGAGCCTGAAGCTTCTAATGATGATGCAGATGAAGATGGTCCTCTGGACTTAGATATCTTAGATAATTAGATGTTTTAGTTTTTAGTCTGTATATCTTGATCATATACATCTTTCTAGACTATTTTGTGCTAAAAACATCGAGGCACATTATTTGAGATGTACTATTTTTAACATCATGATGTTTCCATCGTTTTGGCTTGTAGTTGATTTGAGGACATGCCTTCAATGTTGTAATCTTAATTATATGTACAATAAATCTTTTTTTGACTATATCTCATGATTTGGTGGTATGTTGCCCATATTTTGATTATGACATAGATTTCTTGTCTCTCTCTCGTCTTTGTTTGATGTGTGCTATGAGGATGCATGTTTTATCTTGCAGATTGATTGTTTTGTTTGTGCTTGGAGAAGACCTAGTTTTGTGCTTGTCTACCCCCTTACTTTTTGATAATTCCAAAAGGGGGAGATAAGTTCAATTTTTATGTTTTGAATCTCAACCATATTGCTTTTATTGCCTATGTGATCCTTTTTCTTGCCTAAATTTATGTTTTATAATGTGACTGGCTAAAGGACCATATTGTATACATGTTATATTACTTTGCATAGAAAGACAAATATGCAGATACAAGTGAGTATAGATTGAGGGGGAGCAATTCACATTGTTCAAATTAAGAATCCCCTTGCAATTCACAAAGCTAAGGTATAACTTTACATATCCTTTTCAATATGTTGAGGAATGGTTAGTCATTGTCAAAAAGGGGGAGAATGTTGACCTGAGAGTTATACATTGTCCATATTTTGATAATGACTTAACCATTCCATCCATGTATATCAAATATGTTTGTTTAAGATTCATTTAAGGCTTTACGTACATGAAAAAGATCAAATTACACAAGCCCTAGGTAGTCCAAGTTCAATTCAAAAGAAATTCAAATGTGCAATTTGGAAAATCACTCCAAACCACCTTAGAATATTTTTTATTCATTGGTATTGGTGATGTGACTTGTAACTAAGATGAAAAAAAATCAGGGTCACTTAATTCCAACGTTTGATCACTCCAAAATCATTTTGAAAATTTTGTGATAGCAACTTTGTCGGTCGAGTTTGGATCTCGACCGACCAGTGATGGATTTTTGGAAATGGACCAATTGGCCGAGTTATGCACTCACATAACTCGACCAACTAACTCACTAACTAAAACTAGTTTTGACTCATCGGTTGAGTTTCCCCGGGACAAACTCAACCAATTGTTTGAAAATTGGCTTTGTCGGTTAGTGGATCGGTCGAGTTATATTTATTGAAACTCGACCGAATATACTATATGAAAAATGATGAAAAAATGATTCTAACCATTGTAGAGTTTTTTGAAACACAAATAGATCTGTTACAAATTGTAAAATGGATTTTTTTTCATTCTTAAGTGACCCCACATCCAAAGGGACACCCCCAGCTATAAATAGGACCTCTTGGAGTTCATTCCAAGGTTTCTCATTCATACTCGCCTTGGTTCTTGCTATATTTGAGTGTGTTACAACCCTTTGAGCCTCTTTCTCTCTCTCATTTACAAAGTATTTTGTGATTATGAGTGAGGTAGGCATGTTATAAGAGAGATACCTCCATGTTATCTTGTAAAGCTCTCATTCCTTCCATGTTCCCAATCCCCTTTCTCAAAGAACAAAGGTTGAAGTGATCTTCTTCGAGTGAAGGAGTATCTATTGGTCAAGTAAGTTGTGTCGAATGTGATAAAATCATTAAAGTATCTGTACACATGCATAGATCTTGAGTCCACCCAAAAAAACTTCTGTAGAACACCAAGTTCATCTATGTCAAGTACATAGAAGAAATCTCTATTTTTTTTTGCATTGCAATGAAATATTTTTGAGTTGCTTGAGCATCGCCTTAGCTAAGGCAAAGATTTCTAGACGTTGCAACATAGTTCATCAAATCCTTTTTCATAAATGGAAAATTGTCAAAAGATCCAACTTCAGCAACAAAACTAGACATAGATTTGGCAAGGTGGATACCTGTAAAATTTGAAGAGTTATTGATATACACAAGGTGCAGTACATGGATTATTTGATAAGGAGTACAATATGCGTCTGTTTTGTAATGTGCTTTTGATACGTACTGTATGTGTCCTGGTATGAAAACTTGATAAGGAGTACAATACTTGTTTGTTGTGTATTCAACTTACTAAATGTACGTTCTTCTTCAAGGTTGAAGAAGGTGTGAAGATCTTCTCAAGGTGGAAGATTCAAGAAGAGTGGGTAATTCCTTCAAGGCCAAAAGACTTGATGCAAGTGCGGGTAAGTCCTTGGTGAAGGATGAGGACATATTGATCAAGTGGGTAAGTCCTTTTGTAGGTGAAAGACTCTTGTCTTGAATAGGTAAGTCCTTGAATATATGGTAGTCTTCTTGTATCTCTTATAATGGAATATAAATATACATTGGTTGCAAAGTCCTATAGGTTAACCTCTCTAGGTAGTCAATTGATGGTCTCCTAGTTTGGAGATTGGAAACACTCTAACCACCTTATCCAAGTGTATATGTTTCAAACTCTCTCATCATTGCTATGCTTGTCTATATAGAACTTCAAATTGAGTTTTTGCATTTGGTTTCAATTGATACATTTTGAAGGTCTAATTATTCTTGTGAAAATTTTGAAGATCTATTCACCCCACTCTAGAGTCCTTAGATCCAACAAGTTTCACTAGCCTCATAACCTATATACCAAGGCAGGCTTGGTTATTTTGTAGTGGGACTTGATATCTCCCTGCGGTGAACTCAGACTGTCCGAGGGTGTGGAGAGATCATAGGAGTCTGGATCCTTCTAGATCTTGTATGGAACTAATTTCAACTTAGCAGTGATCAATTGGAGCATGAGTGGTATATCTCATCTCCTCAGGTCATAATAAAAGATGTAAACTATGACACCTCATCATGCTAAATGAGATTACTCAAAACACAAAACACAAAACACAATCAACTACTAATTAATCACATAGTCAAAAATGCAGAGTAATTAAAACCAATTCCAACAATGTAAATGAACTCTAGAAGATTTACATAAAGGTCCATCATTCCATTCTCATATATTGTAACAAATATTCACATATGGGTCCAAAGACCCCAGTGACATCATGAATACAAAAGATAGTTCACATGTACATGCCATATATTTACAAACATTGGCATACTACCAAAATCTCATGTCGATATGAGTATATCATCTAAAAAAACACATCCCATACCCAGACCTGAGAGTACAGGGACGACACTAGGACTCTACTACTAACATCTACAACTAACCAACCTTCTGAATCTATTGATCACCAGGTTGGTTCTCTTCCACAGCGCGACCTCGACCTCATTGCCCTCGACCACCTAAAAAAATGTGGTGACCCACGGTTGAGACCTAGTCCCAGTGAGAGATATAACTCTCTCCAACATATATTGATTATAACATAATGATTGACAGTAATTGAACTGATCTTATATAGTAATGACTAAGAAATTTAAACAGATTGAATAGGTTAAGGATACTAAGGCATTAAGCAAATTAACTTGACAAGAAGTATAATTACTCAAAGGTCATATGATATCATCTTATAAACACTGAATAGTATAAAGACAAGTTAAAGACTAATCAAACAATGTGAGGCGTATTTAACCATAGCCAGTATACTACATGACTTATATCACTTCTTTAATTACATTGCCCTAAGGGATTTGAGAAATACCACTCAAGTCCCAAATGACCACTACTATGTCAAAATTAGTGCCATACAAGATCTAGGAAGAGCCAGACGCCTAAGATCTTCTCCTCCCCCGATCAGTATGGGTCTGCCACAATGACACATAAGGTCAAGCTGCTAACATCCTAGTCCATCCTTGGCATAGGTCCTGACACTAGTGAAAGGAGGCGGGCAGACATATCTTACCATCCGAGGTACAACCATATTTGTCCTCCAATCACATCATATATATAAATATATATAATCACTGAGACATGACCGCAACCATTCTCAAACTGAGGGCAAGGTATGACCACTATCATCCTCCCTAACACTTGAATTTAGGATGACAAGCACCCCGCATACTCATCAGTATGCACTCTGAGTATCCCTTAGGAATACTCGTTTCACTATCTGGCAATTTCTGACACTCAGATAGATCTATGGCACATGACACTACATGATTTGAGTTTCACTTAATTAGTTATGCCAATTGGCTGAATTAAGGCTAAATCATACAAATGGACATTCAAACCCTACTTATTTTCTAACAAGAGTATATGTATAACAACTTTAAAAGATATAAAACATTTGAGGTATAAATCTTAATCACATTACCACATGCTATCATTCATTGCAAATTAATGGTCCACACTTATCATCATACTTCTATAAGATACCAATATCTTATCACAAGTTCTAGGGTTTTAACCATTATTGGAACATGAAGAGGATTTCACCTCAATCATGGCTTCAAACATGCACAAAGGTCGTTAACTATCACATTATTCATAGTAAGGTTACCGTCATCATTCCATTCCTTAAACAAAGCTCAAAAGATCATTAGTACATATGTGTCCATAGATATTAACATGACAAGGCACTATGATATTCAAATAGTACTACATTGTGGTTTCAACACAAGAAGAGTGTAATTCATTATCACATTAATCATTCAATAGGTCTGATTATAACCAATCAACATCATATAATTACATTAAGGTTAGGTATAACAAGCTAGATCACATGGGAGTTACACATCCACTTATTATAGTGATTTATCAAATATAACTATATGATGGCAAGGGTAAGACTAAAAATCAATGGTATTGGACCATCGAATTATCATCACTAGGACCCACATATAATACCATGTGATTTATTCTAATAAATTGGATGTTGAAGCATCTAATATAATTCATTGGATCAGGTTCATTGTTCAAGGTTAACAATTGAAGTATATGTCTAACCATTAGATCAATTGAACCAAGGAACCATTAGTTTATGGTTTAGTCAAATCTACAATCACATTCTTAACTCATCATATATGATTATGACCTGATCCACCATTAATTGAGATCATTAGGTCACCATTGGTTTTTAGATCAGTAATACATTCAGTTAACACCATCAAATATTAAGCTAATGTCATCATCGATTGATAACATTATTAGAATACTTAGTAGATGATAAATAAACGTCTAATTGAGCCAAAACCTGACCTAAGGGGGTGACCATAGGTTTTTACCATAAATTTGACACCCGTGATCACGAACATCAGTTGCCAAGATAGCAACACCATTGGTTATTGAATGGTATGACCATCAGTTGTGTGATCCGGAAGGAAATAGCTTGAAACCCCTAATTTGAACCATTTATTATTTTGTGCTTAGCACCATAGCTTGATGCTATCAACCTGTCCCAGATCATGTTATGCCTTAGAAAGGTCGTACACATGTTTACAAGTTCATATAGAACTAGAAAAAAATAGGGAACACCACAAAAATTCGTAATTCTAAACAAGCATGGTTTTATTATGCTTAGATCACCACATTAAAGCATAAACATGAACTAGAAAGCTTCTAGTAAGCAATATAAGTGAAGAATGTTATATAACTCACCTCTATAGAGTAGGTCAGATTCCAAACAGCAAGAATCTTGAGCAAATAGGGCAAGAAAACCTTGGATTCAGACCTGAACTTGGCAAAATAGGCACTTCTCTCCACAAAGAAGTAAAACCCTACAAAAAGAAACAAGAAGGATCAATTTTTGAGTTCTAGAGCCACTTTCACCATGGAACAGCAAGGTTCCAACCTGTAGGAAGGTCTAAGGAAGGATAAGAGTAGGAGAAATGGATAAGGAAGGAAGAAAACAACTTGCCTTGGTCGAAATCACTAGAAGATGACCTTGGAAACCCTAGGTAGGGCTAGATGGAGCTCTAGGAGACCTTCTTCTCCAAAAAGAGGTTGTCTTCTACCTTAGAGCACTTGGTTCCACATAAACATTGAGTGGAGTCATTGCTCCAGGTTATAGGAAAGAGAAATCAAGAATAGTTTTGTACTTGGGAAAGGAAGAGGTAAATATAGCCCATGGATAAGGATGGAAGCAAGCATGAGGTGTAAAAGTAGCTTCCTCATGTGTCTATGGCCTTAAACTATTCAGAATATACAAGCAAACACAAGAAGCTCCCCCACCATCCATATAGACCTGATTAGATTTCCTTTGTCAAATTTCCCAGCCGATCACATAATTCATTAGTTGGTAGCTACTAAAGGTAGCTCATCCATGAAGGGGTAAACCCTAAAATACCCTTGAGGAAAACACCTTCAAACGATGGATCAACTAGGATCCCCATGGATCAAAATACTCAAGAATGATAATATAATATCTAAGGAACATAATGTATGTGACAAATTGCAAAGAAAACCCCTCAATTGGGTAAATTGCAGAAAAGTCCAAAATGTACATTAAATTGCATAACTTGCTCAAATAGTGTCCAAAATGGACCAAATTTGAAACTTAAGCTTGTATTATGATTTAAAAGAATATAAAAAGGTTATATTAGGGTTATAAACATTCAATTATGGTAATTAATATTATTAAACTCATTAAGCAAGTTCATAGGCCTTACATAAATAGTCATGTAACATACTTGCTCAGGGACACAAGTGAATAACATTAATTGAAACCTTGCCTAAATTTTATATAGTTTTATTGATAGAGAATATACATTTTCTTCATATTCCTTCCTAAAATATTAATTATTCTACTACTCATTGATAATTGCTTAAATTGCTTAATGTGCTTTACCTGTTGGATTTGGATACATATCATTTAGTTGAATCTGCTATGTTTAGTAATTAAGTTATTTACCCATTTTAGTTATCTGTGCCTTAATAGACATTGGTGGAGAGTTATATTTCTCCCTGGGATGTTTGGTCTCACCCCATGGGTTTCAACATCTTTTAGGTGGTCTTGCACGAAGAAGTAGCATTCTTGCTAGTTAAGGAGGAGCAACAATAAGAGAAATAGTTGATAAGGTTGGATGTGTTCCTAGTCTTTTGGCGTTTGAAGAAATTATCCACTCTTCTTGAATCTTCCACTACAAGAGCAGTAGCTGATAAAGTTGTTTACCTGTCTCTTTATCCTCCTACACTTACCATGTACACTTAAGTCCTTGGGGGTGTTCTCGATGTGTTTTGTAGATATGTTATCGATACGAGGTTTGTAGCTTGTGAGCCATGCATGCAAGATATGGCAGGTGTATATGTATATATGTGGAAAATATATTACATGTAACAAGTTGATGATAGGGATGTTCGATAACAATGATCTAAACACCTTATGATATGTTATGTGATGCATGTGTCCTTTTTGTAGACTTACATGTACTATGTTTCATCTTAAGGTGCTTTTGCAAATCAGTTTAATTTCCTATGTTTTCTGGTAATCCACATGATTAGTGTTATTTCCATGCTTTAGTTTTAGTAATCTCATCTTGTGGGGTGTGAGGCATCACACTTTGGTATTAACGTTGAAAAACTTATCCAAGATTCTTTCAAAGTAAAGATCATTAGATATTTGGAAATTGCCATGGAAGATCATATATTTTGAAATAGAAACATTTATATCTCACTTTATTGATTAGTGATCCTTGTCATAGAAGATGCAATAAAGTAAATGTTTCTATTTGTTGGCAAAATGAAATAACATTTCAATGAACTCTATTACATGTCCATTTGGGCTAGGATAAATTTAAATGTAGACTAAATCTTCCACAACTCTTTCTCCACCTTGACCATCTTTGTCCTTTCATGAGGGCCTTCACTTATTGTCAGATCCTACACATCTAGTATGTCAGATCTCTATTTGGTATCACATACAAAAATGAAGAAGTATTCAAATTTATCTTATAACGATTATACCTAAAGTGGAGGCCTTAGTGCCTTCCTTATTCTTCTTTAATTCCTCTAACCAGAGTGGGCAATTTATTTTCCAATGTCCAAGCTGGTGACAATAGTGACAATTGCCTCTTTTATTTACTCCTACCTTTGCTTTGAGATTTGAAGACTTGGGCTTCTGGCTAGCTTTAGAATTCTTCTTAGCTTTGTCTTTACCTTTAGAGTTCCCATTTTTCTTGCTGATTACCATCACATACTTGGGCGTGTCTTTCTTTATGTGTCCCTCAATTTCTCTCAACATGCCCAACGACTCTGTCAGTGATTTTTCAAAGTCATTCATGTTGCAGTTCATGACAAACTGACCATAAGATTTTAGTATAAATTGTAGAATCACATTAGTGGCCAACTCATGACCCAAGGGGAATCCTAGTCTAGCTAGATTCTCCACACTGGATCTCCTTCTATCATGTTACATTTGAATAGTGCCTTGGAGACATCATATCTCTCTTATCTTTTCTGATCTTGGAACATGTTCTTGAGATGTATGACCATCTCAATCACATCCATGTTCTCATGCTGCCTCAACAACCCGTAGTTCATGGAGAATATAATTAGACAATTGGAATCCATGACATCTTTAGAGAGCTTCTTATAAGAATCCATGTTGGCCCTAGGTGCAATCAGAAGGGGTTCATCTAGTTCTGGCATCTCCAGGACATAGAGCTTGCGCTCCCATATGAGAATGATTCTTAGCATCATGAACCACTCATAGAAGTTGTTCCCATTTAGTTTGTCCTTCTCAAGGACCAATCACAGAGCAAAGTAATTACTGTTTGCTACCTTTTGATTCTACAATGTAATTTGTAGTTTTGTCAAAAACTCATTTTTGATTTGATTTGATTTGATTAATATTTTGGAGATATTAATTAGGTATTTAATTAACTACCACTCTCATTAAACTTTTTAATTGATAACCCTCAAGTATCAATGTGGAAAACTGCAACAAGAAATTTTCTAATGAGCAAGATCCAAAATAATACAACTATGGCCCGACAAACTCCACAATACATAGCAAATTACCAAGTTAGGAAACTTGCCAATTCCTTATAGATGATGTGTGCAACTCCTTGCCATAAACATCGGCATGTTTCTTGACTGAGATGATCTAAGAATCACCAGTTAAGCCTGACCCAATAGCCAACACGATAGATATGTACCATGCGAAGGAAGAATCTACATATCTACCATCACACTTCCATGAGGTAGACGACTCACCCTGTGAGGGCGTAAACTGCACTTAGTTGGACAATATTTTCATGTGTGTTGCTAAAGGATAGCATCTTAGACTTAATATGTTTGATTGAGGGATTTATATATATTATATTTATACATATACTATATCCAATCACCATATATACAGTATGTATCATAAACATGCCATATACCACAATGTAAACATTCAAAATAAAATAAAAGCGATGGTCATGGCCATGTATACAGTAATTCCTTGGAGCCACAAGGAATTACTACCACCTAGGTCAATCATCACATCATATGTATGAACCTATTCTTGGTGTATATCAGTGCTTGAAAAATTGGGTAGACTGATCCAACCCTTGAATCGGTCATCTCTCCTCTTGGCCGGTCGGTTGGTCCTCAAGGATGATCATCTAGCCTCCTATCTAATAGACGTCTGGATACCTTCGAGACATTCAGTTGGGTCCACCGGGCATTCATCAAGATCCTTTGTTCTATTCTCCATGGTCCTCTAAATAGTCGGCTCATCTCACGAACTGGTCGCACTACTATAGAAAAGGCCTTTCGCATCGGTTATTTAGAACCTTTAGGGTCAGTTTCCAAGAGACACCCAAGTGGACGCCGCTAAAAGTCAACACCTTCAGTGTCGGTTTTTAACCGACACCATAACCCTTCCCGCCACCAAAAACGTTCCAGCAAGGGAACTATAGGCGTCGGTTCTTAACGAAAACCGACACTATATCATGATCAAAGACGTCGGTTATTCAACAAACACTGACGCCATAACCCTTTCTGCCACCGAAAACGCACCAGCAAGGGAACTATAAGAGTCAGTTAGTACAGAAAACCGAAACTATATCATGGTTAAACACGTCAGTTATTAAACAACAACCGACACCATATCCCTACCAGCACGGTGGTGCCTGGCCATAATAGGCATTGGTTCTTATAGATAACCGACGCCAGCCATGGAAGTGACGTCGGTTCTTTGCTAATAACCGACGTCGTATGTCTTTGGTGTCAGTTTTATACAAATAACTGACGGCTATGTTCTAATTTTTCTTTCTTATCATTTTGCAAGCCTTTTGTATGGCTGGTCAGTAGGATGCATAACCTGCAGTTCTGTTCTAAAATATAGGTTTACAACATCTATTGATATCAGCCAACAACATGCCACAAACCTACAAAGTCATTCACATTTAGACATATGTATCGATCAGATACATGTAGAAACCTACAAAGTCATTTACATTCATATTCAGTTCCATTCATTTTATCTCTTTTCACATTTAGACATTCATGTATTGATAAAAAAAGTCATTCACATTCACACATATGACAATTTAGAAAAAGTCATTCACATTCACACAAAACTATTTATGAGAACAAAGTTTAGAAATATCATTCTTTATTCATCATCGTCATCATTGTCATCATTGTCCCAATTATATTTGAAAATTCCCACTACTTGTAGGGATTTTCCCATTCTTCTCTTACAACATCTAATTCCTCCCTCATATAGGGAGTATGTACATCTAATAACTTTCCACGTGTGCTGAAGTCTGTTTTAAACACCTGCAATGAAAATGACGTATATATATAATTAATAATATATATTAAGATTGATATATTTCATATTATCTAATGAGACTATATATAATACCTGATGTATAGTATCGATTTCCATTACGGCATATTTGATAATTAGGTCCATAAATCGCATCACACAGTAGGTGTGACAGCCCACTATCACACAGGCAATGAAATGACACGTGAAAATGTGTGGAACCGTCATAAACATCGTATTACCAAAAACATGGGTTAATTAAAACCGATTGCGGAAAGTAGATAAGGAAGGAACTATTACAACCATATCCACATCCTGAAAGGAGACATGTTATATAAATATACATAAACTTGATACATGTCCACATCGCATAGAATCTAGTTGTCCCATAAGCACAAGAGTTCACCACCTGTTTAAATACAGAACATGCCACATAAGGCTAACAATAGGATAAACAAGCTACATCAACTATACATCATGAAACCTTGTCAAAACACCTCCAAGGACCTGAGAGTATAGGGATGACTCTAGGACTCTACTACAAAACACCCAACAACAGCAACAACATATCCAACCTTGCTTTCTACTATTCTTCTTGCTGCTCAGCCGCAACCTCACGACCACCACCACGTCTAGCTCGATCACCTAAAAAGGTTTTAAATCAACGGGGTGAGACACATAGTCCTAGCGAGAAACATAACTCTCGCTGGAACTATAAAACCTCAAATGAGAGATAGAACAGATAAAGTAGGTAACTAGTATAAGCATATCATATATATAACATACTGAGCAGAACTACCTTTATAGCCTCTTAATAGGATATCTGAGAGACGAATAAATAGATAATATATATGGAACATGATTGACAAGACAAGTCTAACAAGAAATTATCATACAATCAGAGGAACATGTAATTAACTACAAGATATAACTAGGGCAACCGTATAAACAAGACCTCAATCAATGTTCCATGTTTGCCCTAATCAAATATACTATATGACTAGATTACGATTTATTATGCCATACACGGTCAATGGAAGAGCCAGACTACATGACCTCACCTCCTTGTGGTCAGTGCACGATATCTAAAGCAGGATCACACTCTCTTGCTTAAGTGGCCACAGCCACACAGGGTTAGGCTTCCCTCCTCCTAGATGAGCGCATAGGATAGATTGAGTTTGAAAATCATTTAACTTTGCAAGCAGTCCAACCTTTTATTGAGAAAGAATATCATAATTTGTTTCTAGAGTAAAAATCTTCACCTTACAACCACTTAGAGATGATTTCAAATTACTATTTTCAGAAATAATACTATCATTTTCAAATCCAAGATCATTTAATTTCGCATATAGATTTTGATTTTCAGATGTGAGAGCAAGAAGTTTAGCATGTAACTCATTATTTGATTTATTAGAATTCTTCAATTTCTTCTTGCACTCAATATACTTATCATGTGTCTCTTGAAGGCTAGAAATTAACTCTTCTTTAGATAAATAAAAAAGGCTTACCTCTTCTTCTTCACTTATTGTAGCAATAAGGCATTCTTTATGCACATCTTCCTTCATTAACCTCCATGGACAGCTAGGTGTTGTGTGTCTTGTTCCTAAACACCAATTACAACTTATTGAATATTGGTCCAAGCTTTGCCTTTGCTTGTGGTTGTAGACATCATCACCCTCCATTCTTCAAGACTCGATTAGAGCTCCTTGAAGCTTGCTCTGATACCAAATGAAAAACCACTAGATGGGGGGTGAATATGGTTTTATAAATATTTTAACAATAATTCAACTCAAGCAAACACAATTGAGATAATAAGAAGGAGGCAAGGTGTTTAGAGTGGTTCCACCTTTAGCAAAAACTAAAGGAGTCAGTCCACTACCCAATTATTTCCAATTGGGATTTTGAAAATATTTAAATTTTATTACCTCAAATGGATGTTACATAAAATTACAAATACTTTCACCTCCCTTTGGACAGCCTTCACCTTGAAGTAGTCCCACCAACCTCGAAGCAGCCTTCCTTGAAGTAACTTCAAGCTCCCCCTTGAAGTAGCCTTCCTCTTGAAGTAGCTTCCCGTTGAGACAGTCTTCTTGAAGTAGTCCAAAGTCCTCCTTCTCCACTGAGAAGACCCTTCTCCACCTGAGAAGATAAACCCTCTCCAATCCGCAGCCTCCAACCCTAGGAGTAGCAAGGAGAGTACAAGAAATAAGAAAGAACAAGAAGGAAAATGGAAATTACAATTATCGTTGTAGCACAAGGCTTGATTTCCTATATCAAGCGTTTTGATCTCCTAACCAATGTGTATGGAAGTGGAAGTGCAGTGGGTAGGAGATGCTAGCCGATAGCAAACGAAATTGGAACAATGGAAATGAGTAGAAAATGTTGGAGTTGTTCAATTTCTCACAAAAATGGATTGTCAATGGCAAGTATGTATGCTCAAGTGTTGTACAAGTGTGTATTGGGTGTCCTAAGGCATGTCCTATTTATAGGAATGGCCTATGAGTGATTAAGGATGTTCTAGACACTTTCTAGGGGGTTCTTAGTGCTTAACTAGCCGTTAGTTGTCCACTAATTGCATTAGCAACGACTAGTTAATTAATTCTGATAAGTGTAGACAGAGACAATCTCGGTCGAGGTTTTGTTGACCGAGCATCCTGTCGGTCGAAGTCTTTGTCGAGTGAGGGATAGTCTGGAGAAAGTGTATATAACATTCGATTCCAACTCCCAACTACCTTGTCTGCTGTGTCTAATGGCTATGTGGGTCAATTCTCGGTCGAGGAGTTTGTCGACCGAGAATGTCTCGATCTAGAAGTTTATCGATCGAGAATGACTCTGTTTCAATGTTTTGAACTATGTAGTAAGTGTGTGTATCAGTGTGCAGTTGTGATACTATTGTAGGGGATGACCTATCTAAGTGTTTTGTGTGGCTAGGGAAGATCTAAACACTTGATTTACATGATATCTAAATACTTGTACATTATATACTTGTACAAGTTTTTACATTTGATTACAATCGTGAAATTAAAGCATTTTGAAGCATATAGATCTTCCAAAGGTTTATCATCCACCTTGTTCCTGCAACACTCAAGTAGCACGTTAGATCCACAAGAATGAAAAGTTTTTCATCATCAAAACAAAGGGATTATAACAATGTCCAATTTAGCCAACAATCTCCCCCATTTTAAAGATGACAAACATTTCTAAAATATAAAATAAGGAAATATAAATCATATGAGTTTCAAACCTGAAGTTTACCTTTTGTAGCCATTTTCTTGTTTACTAGTGTGTGCTGGCCGAAGAGAGATTATGAAACTCATTTTTATTTATGTTATTGATTATATATTATTTGTCCCCCTTTGTCATTTCAAAAATATAACCAAGATAATCATTAAGTATGAATTTATAATTACCCCTTAATTTTATTGCTATGCTCCCCCTTAATAAGATATTCAGTTTTAAGAGTAAGGGATTTAATATGAATGTGAAACATGTGTTGTCAAATTTAGCCATAATTTAGTTCTCAATCATTTGTAAAAGGGTGTTAAGCCTTGAAATGAAATGAGATCCATTAAGCTTAGGGTACATGAATGTATCTCTAACCAAATACATGGAATGTTAAGCCCAAACTTGTTTAGAGAATTCCATTAAGAACAAGATATATATCACAGTTATGAATGTTGTAGGCTCCTTTTCATAGCCAATATTACCTTAAGAATACTAAGGTCATAACTTGTTTCAAAATTTCTTTATAATGTTTACAAAATTTTGTAAGCTCGTTCTTAATCTTATAGTCAAGATAGTTTTTGTGAGTTCCCCCTTAATCTTATAATCAAGATAATTTAAGGATTCTAAGGTCACAATAAGCAATAGATCATAATAAGTTAACCTTTTATGAGAGCTATGCACAAAAGTCTTGTTTTCAATATACTAAGATTGATTGCAAGAAAATGATTTACAAATAAGCATTTGGTCAAGCTTATTTTTGGTCGAACTTGACTTTGACCTGGGAGCCCCTTGGTAAAACTTGATTTCAACCAAGAGGCAATTATTACAGATTTACAGTTTAAGCACTCTCATTGAGTCACACATTAATATGTGATATGTAATATTGTCAAATGTATATCAATTTGAAGCACTTTGAATGATACCTATTTTGAAGAGATTTTATTAATTGAAAACTTAATATAGATATCAAAATGAAGAATTTAGTTCTCAATTTTCTTTGAACAAGTTATATCCTAAGCAAATTTTCCAAATTTATGTTCTTCGTGTTGATATCCATAGAGATTGTTCTTCTTGCAAAAAGGCAATTTAACTACATATACAACATATTAAATCATAGTATGAATGTAGTTTTTAATCATTTATTTATAAGAAATATAATTTTTGCATCAATAGAAATTTCCATAAGTCATGTTGTCACCATGATGCAAAATTATATCCTAAGAGCAATCCTGTGTAGAATTTGAAGTAATGAATTTAGTACCTTGCTCTTGATTTTGTTATAATAGATTTTAAATGTTACATTGAAATAGGTCTTTATTCTAAACAAGTCTCTTATTTTAAACTTATTTCTAGATTAACTCTTTAGAATCAGTCATCCTTAAGTATAGATTAAGAACAAGTTTTATATCTCAAGTTCTTAAAATCAAGAGTTTGCTTTTGACTTCTAAGAACAAACGGCTAGATAAGACATTAATATTCTTGTTCTAAGAAACAAACTATTTATCTTGTCATAGTGTTATCTAGAAAAAAATCATTCATTTATTTCATGAGATGATACAAGCCATGCACATGATAATCATTATATATTATGTCAAGATGCATTTGTGCCATAGAGTTTTACTGTTATGCAAAATGGCATTTTCATCATCTTTATATGTAATGAGATGAATCAAAATGATCATTTTGAAAAAAATATCCATTCATGGTTTGTATATATAGATCAAAGATTATTTTACACAAACTAAGTAAAGAATGGAAAATAGTAAAAGCATATCCATAATTTTATGAAATACAATGATGATGATCATTTAAAAGCAAATTTCAAGACACATGGTTTGTATATAGATAGACCAAGGAATACTTAAGAAAAACCATGTGGATTGTGATAAAATAGTAATTTCCTTGATTAAACCAATCATGGTTCATATTTTTAGTTTTAAGCTAAACCATGTAGGAGATTATAGCAATTAAAAATGAACTTGCAATTTATGCTACATGTTTAAAGAATTTTCTCCAAGATTCATTCTTGATTTGCATATCAATCATTAATAGCAAATTGATAGAAAACTAGATCGATTAAAACAGGTTCAACAAAACTTGATTCGGTCGACTTTTCTTCGATCAAATTTATCTCAGTCGAAGATTTTCTTGATTGAGTATTCTGCTATTTGTACAGGTCTTATCATATTTTTGCAAGCTTAAAAATAGTAACCTGCTCGGTCGACTAATTCACGACCGATAGTGGTATCGGTTGAACATTTTCTCGACCAAGAATGTTTCTGTATCATTTTTTAGTAATTATTTGCAAGTAAAACATAGATCACTTCCAATTCAATTATGCAATTTAAAGCTCAGTTTAGTTGAGATAAAACATTTAAGTATCAAAGTAACATTTGAGTCAAATCTCAATTAATCATATTCAAATCTCTAGGTTTTAGGAACATGAACTAAAACAAGTTATTAAAGATGTGTCTCTGTAGGTTTATATAAAATGTGTATTTTCAAGTTAGAAATTTTAATTACTTGAATCAATTTTTTATCTCATTATGTTAAATTGAGATAGACATAAAGATATACAATTTAGAGTCTTTGGTCATATCTCAACTTAATTTATTCTATTTAATTTGGGGGTTTTGGAACCCATACCAACTCAACATCCTTTTTCTTGTAAGGACATGAGAAGGAATAATGTCCAAGATGCAAGCAATAATGGCAACATATAGAATCAATCTCATTTCTCTTTTTATGAGTTTGATCTGGATTGTTCTTGTGTATATATGTATACTTGCCTTTAGGTACATACATAGATTAGTCTTTGACACTTGTGTCCTTCCCCTACTAGATTTTTGATAGGATTTTCCTTTAGGCTTGTAACCTAGTCCTCTCCTTCCAATGTGACCATGCAAATCATTTAAGATCTTATCAAGAACATCATTATTTGTTAAGCTATAACTTCTTGTTGTAACTTAGCAATCTCATCCATTCTATTTTTGATATCTAACTTTGCTTGATCTAGATTAGATAATAAAGAATCTCTTTCTTTCACAATAGTATCATAATCTAGATGAGTGTACAAGATAGGTTGAGTTTGAAAATCATTTAACTTTGCAAGCAATCCAACCTTTTCTTGAGAAAGAATATCATAATTTGTTTCTAGATTAACAATCTTCACCTTACAATCACTTAGAGATGATTTCAAAGTACTATTTTCAGAAATAATACTATCCTTTTCAAATCCAAGATCATTTAATTTAGCATATAGATTTTCATTTTCAGATATGAGAGCAAGAAGTTCAGCATGTAACTCATCATTTGCTTTATTAGATTTCTTTAATTTCTTCTTGCACTCAATATACTTATCATGTGTCTCTTGAAGGCTATCAATTAACTCTTCTTTCGATAAATAAAAAAGGTTGACCACTTCTTCTTCTTCACTTATTGTAGCAATAAGGCATTCTTTATGAACATCCTCCTTCTTTAACCTCCTTGGACAGCTTGGTGTTGTGTGTCTTGTTCCTAAACACCAATTACAACTTGTTCAAGATTGGTCCAAGCTTTGCCTTCGCTTGTGGTTGTAGACATCATCACCCTCCATTCTTCAAGCCTCGATTATAGCTCCTTGAAGCCTACTCTGATACCAAATAAAAAACCACTAGAGGGGGTGAATAGGGTTTTATAAATATTTTAACAATAATTCAACTCAAGCAACCACAATTGAGATAATAAGAAGGAGGCAAGGTGTTTAGAGTGGTTCCACCTTTAGCAAAAACTAAAGGAGTCAGTCCACTACCCAATTGTTTCCAATTGGGATTTTGAAAGTATTTAAATTTTATTACCTCACAAGGATGTTACCTAAAATTACAAATACTTTCACCACCCTATGGACAGCCTTCACCTTGAAGTAGTCCCACCAACCTCGAAGCAGCCTTCCTTGAAGTAACTTCAAGCTCCCCCTTGAAGTAGCCTTCCTCTTGAAGTAGCCTCCCGTTGAGACAACCTTCTTGAAGTAGTCCAAAGTCCTCCTTCTCCACCGAGAAGACCCTTATCTACCTGAGAAGATAAACCCTCTCCAATCCGTAGCCTCCAACCCTAGGAGTAGCAAGGAGAGTAGAAGAAATAAGAAAGAACAAGAAGTATAATAGAAATAACAATTATCGTTGTAGCACAAGGCTTGATTTCCTATATCAAGCATTTTGATCTCCTAACCAATGTGTATGGAAGTGGAAGTGCAGTGGGTAGGAGATGATATCCTATAGGACACGAAATTGGAGCAATGGAAATGAGTAGCAAATGTTGGAGTTGCTCAATTTCTCACAAAAATGGATTGTCAATTGTAGGTATGTATGCTCAAGTGTTGCAAAAGTGTGTATTGGGTGTCCTAAGGCATGTCCTATTTATAGGAATGGAATATGAGTGATTAATGATGTTCTAGACACTTTTTAGGGGGTTCTTAGTGCTTAACTAGTCGTTAGTTGTCCACTAATTGCATTAGCAACAGCTAGTTAATTAATTCTGAAAAGTGCAAACAGAGACAATCTCGGTCGAGGAATTGTCGACCGAGTGTCCTGTCGGTCCAAGTCTTTTTTGACCGAGGGACAGTCTAGAGCAAGTGTATATAACATTTGATTCCAACTCCCAACTACCTTGTCTGCTGTGTCTAACGACCATTTGGGTCAATTCTTGGTCGAGGTGTTTGTCGACCGAGAGTGCCTCGGTCGAGAAGTTTCTCGACCGAGAATGACTCTATTTTAATGTTTTGAACTATGTACTAAGTGTGTGTATCAGTGTGCAGTTGTGATACTATTGTAGGGGATGACCTATCTAAGTGCTGTGTGTGGCTAGGGAAGATCTAAACACTTGATTTACATGATATCTAAGTAATTGTAGATTATATACTTGTACAAGTTTTTACATTTGATTACAATCATGAAATTAAAGCATTTTGAAGCATATAGATCTTCCAAAGGTTTGCCATCCACCTTGTTCCTACAACACTCAAGTAGCACGTTAGATCCACAAGAATGAAATGTTTGTCATCATCAAAACAAAGGGATTATAACAATGTCCAATTTAGCCAATAAGGAGAACTTAAATGTTGCTCGTCCTCAAGTAACGACAGATGCACACTCTGAAAGGACTATTTAGACTTTGGAGAATCTTCTCCGAGCTTGTGTTTTGCAGTTCCTAGGAAGTTGGGACGTGCACCTCAGTTTTATAGAGTTTTCCTACAACAACAATTACCAATGGAGTATCGACATGGCACCTTGTGAGGCTTTGTATGGTAGAAATTCGATAAATGTATATTCATCATGGAATTCAATTACCATCTTGATCTCATTTGGACTCAACACATCAAATTTTCACTCATTAAATATCAAGATGCATCATAATGTGTGCAATTACTTAATTGATTCGATTATCAAGGTTTTAACCGAATTTATGTTGATTTAATGCAGGACTTGATAAAGCTGAACAATCAGCTGGGGCCCACCTTCACTCACCCTTAGTTTCGACCGAACGGTCTCACCAATAGTTTTCCACCAAACGGTCCTGACCAAATGATTTCATCCATTCAAACTCAAGACTGAATGGATATATCCACCTCAGTGTGCAGTTGTGATACTATTGTAGGGGATGACCTATCTAAGTGTTGTGCGTGGCTAGGGAAGATCTAAATGCTTGATTTACATGATATCTAAGTACTTGTACATTATATACTTGTACAAGTTTTTACATTTGGTTACAATCATGAAATTAAAGCATTTTGAAGCATATAGATCTTCCAAAGGTTTGTCATCCACCTTGTTCCTGCAGCACTCAAGTAGCACGTTAGATCCACAAGAATGAAATGTTTCTCATCATCAAAACAAAGGGATTATAACAATGTCCAATTTAGCCACCAATCTCCCCCTTTTTGATGATGACAAACATTTCCAAAATATAAAATAAGGAAATATAAATCAATCATACCTGAAGTTTATATTTTTGTAGCCATTTTCTTGTTTGCAAGTGTGTGCTGGCCAAAGAGAGATTATGAAACTCATTTTTATTTATGTTATTGATTTTATATTATTTCTCCCCCTTTTTCATTTCAAAAAGATAACCAAGATAATCATTAAGTATGAATTTTATCATTCCTCCTTAATTTTATTTCTATGCTCCCCCTTAATAAGATATTCAGTTTTAAGAGTAAGGGTTTTGATATGAATGTGAAACATGTGTTGTCAAATTTAGCCACAATTTAGTTCTCAATCATTTGTAAAAGGGTGCTAAGACTTGAAATGATGTGAGATCCATTAAGCTTAGGGTACATGAATGTATCTCTAACCAAATACACGGGATGCTAAGCCCAAATTTGTTTACAGAATTCCATTAAGAACAAGATATATATCACATTCATGAATGTTGTAGGCTCCTTTTCATAGCCAAGATTACCTTAAGAATACTAAGGTCATAACTTGTTTCAAAATTTCTTTATAATGTTTACAAAATTTTGTAAGCTCCTTCTTAATCTTATAGTCAAGATAGTTTTTGTGAGCTCCCCCTTAATCTTATTATCAAGATAATTTAAGGATTCTAAGGTCACAATAAGCATAGATCATAATAAGTTAACCTTTTATGAGAGATATGCACTATAGTCTTGTTTTCAATATACTAAGATTGGTTGCAAGAAAATGATTTACAAATAAGCATTTGGTCAAGCTTATTTTAGGTCGAACTTGACTTCGACCTCGGCACCCCTTGGTAAAACTTGATTTCAACCAAGAGGCAATTTCTGCAGATTTACAGTTTAAGCACTCTCATTGAGTTACACATTAATATGTGATATGTAATATGATCAAATGTATATCAATTTGAAGCACTTTGAATGATACCTATTTTGAAGAGATTTTATTAATTGAAAACTTAATATAGATATCAAAATGAAGAATTGAGTTCTCAATTTTCTTAGAGCAAGTTATATCCTAAGAAAATTTTCAAAATTTATGTTCTTCGTGTTGATATCCATAGAGATTGTTCTTCTTGCAAAAAGGCAATTTAACTACATATACAACATATTCAATCATAGTATGAATGTAGTTTTCAATCATTTATTTATAAGAAATATTATTTTTGCATCAATAGAAATTTCCATAAGTCATGTTGTCACCATGCTGTAAAATTATATCCTAAGAGAAATCCTGTGTAGAATTTTAAGTAATGAATTTAGTACCTTTCTCTTGATTTAGTTATAATACATTTTAAATGTGACATTGAAATAGCTCTTTATTCTAAACAAGTCTCTTATTTTAAACTTATTTCTAGATTAACTCTTTAGAATCAGTCATCCTTAAGTATAGATTAAGAACAAGTTTTATATCTCAAGTTCTTAAAATCAAGAGTTTGCTTTTGACTTCTTAGAACAAACGGCTAGATAAGACATTAATATTCTTGTTCTAGGAAACAAACTATTTAGCTTGTCATACTGTTATCTAGAAAAAAATCATTCATTTATTTCATGAGATGATACAAGCCATGCACATGATAATCATTATATATTATGTCAAGATGCATTTGTGCCATAGAGTTTTACTGTTATGCAAAATGGCATTTTCATCATCTTTATATGTAATGAGATGAATCACAATGATCATTTTGAAAACAATTTCCATTCATGGTTTGTATATATAGATCAAAGATTATTTTACACAAACCAAGTAAAGAATGGAAAATAGTAAAAGCATATCCATAATTTTATGAAATACAATGATGATGATCATTTAAAAGCAAATTTCAAGACACATGGTTTTTATATAGATATACCAAGGAATACTTAGGAAAAACCATGTGGATTGTGATAAAACAGTAATTTCCTTGATTAAACCAATCATGGTTCATATTTTCAATTTTAAGCTAAACCATGTAGGAGATTATAGCAATTAAAAATGAACTTGCAATTTATGCTACATGTTTAAATAATTTTCTCCAAGATTCATTCTTGATTTGCATATCAATCATTAATAGCAAATTGATAGCAAACTAGATCGATTAAAACAGGTTCAACAGAACTTGATTCGGTCAAACTTTTCTTCGATCGAATTTATCTCGGTCGAAGATTTTCTAAATCGAGTATTCTGTTATTTGTACATGTATTATCAGATTTTTGCAAGCTTAAAAATAGTAACCTGCTCAGTCGACTAATTCTTGACCGACAGTGGTCTCGGTCAAACATTTTCTCGACCGAGAAAGTTTTTGTATCATTTTTCAGTAATTATTTGCAAGTAAAACATAGATCACTTCCAATTCAATTATTATGCAATTTAAAACTTAATTTAGTTGAGATAAAACATTTAAGTATCAAATTAACATTTGCGTCCAATATCAACTAATCATATTCAAATGTCTAGGTTTTAGGAACATAAACTAAAACAAGTTATTAAAGATGTGTCTCTGTAGGTTTATATAAAATGTGTATTTTCAAGTTAGAAATTTTAATTACTTGAATCAATTTTTTATCTCATTATGTTTAGTTGAGATATACATAAAGATATACAATTTAGAGTCTTTGGTCATATCTCAACTTAATTTAATCTATTTAGTTTGGGGGTTTTGGAACCCATACCAACTCAACATCCTTTTTCTTGTATGGTCATGTGAAGGAATAATGTCCAAAATGCAAGCAATAATGGCAACATATAGAATCAATCTCATTTATCTGTGTATGAGTTTGATCTAGATTGTTCTTGCGTATATATGTACACTTGCCTTTAGGTACATACATAGATTGAGTCTTTCACACTTGTATCGTTCCCCCACTAGGTTTTTGATCGGATTTTCCTTTAGGCTTGTAACCTAGTCCTCTCCTTCCAATGTGACCATGAGAATCATTTAAGATCGTATCAAGAACATCATTGTTTCTTAAGCTACTAACTTCTTGTTGTAACTTATCAATCTCATCCATTCTATTTTTTATATCTAACTTTGCTTGATCTAGATTACATAATAAAGAATCTCTTTCTTTCACAATAGTATCATAATCTAGATGATTGCACAAGATAGGTTGAGTTTGAAAATCATTTAACTTTGCAAGCAGTCCAACCTTTTCTTGAGAAAGAATATCATTATTTATTTCTAGAGTAAAAAATTTCACCTTACAATCACTTAGAGATGATTTCAAATTACTATTTTCAGAAATAATACTATCCTTTTCAAATCCAAGATCATTTAATTTCGCATATAGATTTTGATTTTCAGATGTGAGAGAAAGAAGTTTAGCATGTAACTCATCATTTGCTTTATTAGATTTCTTTAATTTCTTCTTGCACTCAATATACTTATCATGTGTCTCTTGAAGGCTAGCAATGAACTCTTCTTTAGGTAAATCAAAAAGTCTTACCTCTTCTTCTTCTTCACTTATTTTAGCAATAAGGCATTCTTTATGCACATCTTTCTTCTTTAACCTGCATGGACAGCTAGGTATTGTGTGTCTTGTTGTTAAACATCAATTACAACTTGTTAAAGATTGGTCCAAGCTTTGACTTTGCTTGTGGTTGTAGACATCATCACCCTCCATACTTCAAGACTCGATTAGAGCTCCTTGAAGCTTGCTCTGATACCAAATGAAAAACCACTAGAGGGGGGGTGAATAGGGTTTTATAAATATTTTAACAATAATTCAACTCAAGCAACCACAATTGAGATAATAAGAAGGAGGTATGGTGTTTAGAGTGGTTCCACCTTTAGCAAAAACTAAAGGAGTAAGTCCACTACCTAATTGTTTCCAATTGGGATTTTGAAAGTATTTAAATTTTATTACCTCGCAAGAATGTTACATAAAATTACAAATAATTTCACCACCCTTTGGACAACCTTCACCTTGAAGTAGTCCCACCAACCTCGAAGCAGCCTTCCTTGAAGTAACTTCAAGCTCCCCCTTGAAGTAGCATTCCTCTTGAAGTAGCTTCCCGCTAAGACAACCTTCTTGAAGTAGTCCAAAGTCCTCGTTCTCCACTTGAGAAGATAAACCCTCTCCAATCTGCAACCTCCAACCCTAGGAGTAGCAAGGAGAGTACAAGAAATAAGAAAGAACAAGAAGGAAAATGGAAATTACAATTACCGTTGTAGCACAAGGCTTGATTTCCTATATCAAGCATTTTGATCTCCTAACCAATGTGTATGGAAGTGAAAGTGCAGTGGGTAGGAGATGCTAGCCTATAGGACACGAAATTGGAGCAATGAAAATGAGTAGCAAATGTTGGAGTTGCTCAATTGCTCACAAAAATGGATTGTCAATTGCAAGTATGTATGCTCAAGTGTTGCATAAGTGTGCATTGGGTGTCCTAAGGCATGTCCTATTTTTAGGAATGGCCTATGAGTGATTAAGGACATTATAGACACTTTCTAGGGGGTTCTTAGTGCTTAACTAGACGTTAGTTGTCCACTAATTGCATTAGCCACAACTAGATAATTAATTCTGAAAAGTGGAGACAGAGACAATCTCGGTCGAGGAATTGTCGACCGAGCGTCCTGTCGGTCGAAGTCTTTTCCGAACGACGGACAGTCTGGAGCAAGTGTATATAACGTTCGATTCAAACTCTCAACTTCCTTGTCTGCTGTGTCTAACAGCTATTTGGGTCAATTCTCAGTCGAGTAGTTTGTCGACCGAGAGTGTCTCGGTCGTGAAGTTTGTCGACCGAGAATGACTCTGTTTCAATGTTTTGAACTATGTACTAAGTGTGTGTATCAGTGTGCAGTTGTGATACTATTGTAGGGGATGACCTATCTAAGGGTTGTGTGTGACTAGGGAAGATCTAAACATTTGATTTACATGATATCTAAGTTCTTGTACATTATATACTTGTACAAGTTTTTACATTTGATTACAATCATGAAATTAAAGCATTTTGAAGCATATAGATCTACCAAAGGTTTGTCATCCACCTTGTTCCTGCAACACTCAAGTAGCACATTAGATCCACAAGAATGAAATGTTTGTCATCATCAAAACAAAGGATTATAACAATGTCCAAATTAACCAACAAGGAGAACTTAAACGTTGCTCATCCTCAAGTAACACAATTCAATACCCTAAACTTAAATGTTGCTCGTCCTCAAGTAACACAAAATTTGAAATAGTCACCAAATAAATACTTTCAATTTGTGTGATTGCATCCTCTTCACATCACGATTGTTTTCTTTCTTCTCAGTATGACTCAGTATCTCAATCTCCTGAGACTAATAAACACATCTTACCATATCTTCATTCTTGAGTTCATTTTCCAAAATCACTTCCTCCTCACTTTTTCCAACAACAAGCATGTAAAAGAGTTTGGTATGTGTCCAAAGACACCCACAGAACAACAAGTGTGCATTTGATCTGACACTAGTGTTTTTTAGGATAGGGTAGGCAATCATTGTTCCATTAGGTAGAAAAGGGAGTGAAATGTGGTATGGAAGGAAGATGTAAATCTTTCCTCTATTCGACTCGTGATTTTTATTTTATGATGTGCAATTTCATTTTTTGCATTTTTTTGTATGAATATCTCCTCTATTCGACTCGAGATTGCATTTCTTTTTGTGTGCACTTTGGCAAATTTTGTTGGCAAATCTCTCCTCTATTGGACTCGGGATTGAATTTTTGGTGGTACGCCCCTATAAATTTTTGAGGGGTATGGAAGAAGGGGATATATAGAGGGAAGTGTCGTGCCATCCCGAACTTAGGGTTTTGCACTATTTTGGCTATTTTTGTTTCTTTTTTATGGATGGAGGGGTACGAAGATGATGGAAGAAGTGTAGAAGAGAGTTCAGATCAGAATGCAACTTGATTTACAATTCTATGCACCAGGTCGTTCTCTTTATCGTACTCTGCTCAAATAATGGCTTGATGAGGAACCAATGGGGATTCCATGTTATTGTTCCACTCCTCAGTTAGGAAGCACGATGAGTTTGATCCCTATTAGTTTGACAGACACTTGTCATATTTGCATAAGTATCATGATGTTAGGAGTCATAAGCTTCACAAAATGATTTCAGTCAAAAGGCTAGTTTCAAAAAGTGGTCCTTTTGAGGATTTATTTTAAATAAGGAGGATATAATGATTCAAAATGCATAGCGGGTTAGTTAGTGACTTTTAATGAAACTAGGAAGTGTCAAAAATTCATCAAGTATCTATTCAAATTCTTTGAAAGCTTTAAAACTTTAAAATTTTGAAACTTTATTAAAAAATTTTGAAAATTTTGGTAAAAAATGCGAGGATGAAAATCTAAGACTCATTTAGATGGGTGAAGGTGGAAAGTAAGATACATACCACCCACCCTCCACCCTGAACTTAGAAATTTTCTCATCTCGAGAAAACTCTAAGTCCGAGATGGAGGGGAAATTTCATGTCGTTTGGACCACTGGATGTGGTTGCATTCGAGACAGCACGCGTCCTCCATCTGAAAATCTAGAAAAGCAAGATCAATCAGAACTCAAGATAGCATCTCGCGATGTGAATTTTATTTGGTGCCAAATTATCTTAAAGGTGAAAACAAAATTAAGGAAAAATTTCTATTTCAAAATTAAAACTAAATTCGAATTTATCTATCAGATTGCCTCCCGACAAGCGCCTTTGTTTTACGTCGATGGCTCGACATGATTCCTTCAACTTCTACGGTGGATATGTTGGATTGGAGAGATCCAACATCGTTTTAGAGCCTGTATCAGCAGAGGTGAAATATCTCTTCAATCGTTGACAATTTGCCACAAATTCACCCATCTTGTCATTCCATAAAGAGAAAGCACCATGTGGGTAGATGCTCTTGACAATATAAGGCCCAGACCAGCATGAGCGGAGTTTTCCTAGGAATAACTTCAACCTTGAGTTGAATTGCAGAACTTGGTCTCCCACTTGTATGTCTTTTCTTTTCAGATGTCCATCATGCCAAAGTTTTGTGCATTCTTTGTAGATTCGTGCATTCTCACAAGTTGTCATCCTGAGTTCATCCAGCTCTTGGAGTTGTAGAATCCTGGCTTCGCCTGCTTCTTTCATATCAAATTTTAGTTGTTTAATTTCCCACCATGCCTTGTGTTCCAGTTCGAATGGCAGGTGGAAAGCCTTTCCATATATTAATCGAAAAGGTGTAGTCCTGAGGGGAGTTTTATAAGCAGTTCGATAGGCCCATAATGCGTCGTTGATTTTCACCGACCAATCTTTCCGATTGCGGCCTACTGTCTTTTCTAAGATAATCTTGAGTTGACGATTAGAAACCTCCACCTGCCCACTTGTCTGTGGATGGTAAGGTGAGGCTACCTTGTGAGTAACACCATACTTTCTTATAAATGCTTCAAAGCTTCTTTCAAGAAAATGGGAACCTCCGTCGGATATCACTGTGCGTGGGACACCAAAATAGGGAAAAATAATATCCTTGAATAATTTGATGACTGGTTTGGAATCACTAGTGACGGTTGGTATGGCTTCAACCCATTTTGAGACGTAGTCCACCGCCACTAGGATGTATGAAAATCCATGAGAAAATGGGAATGGACCCATTTAGTCCACCCCCCAAACATCAAATATCTCTACTTCTTGCCATAGATTTAGTGGCATCTCATCTATCTTTGTTATATTGCCTGATCTTTGACATTTGTCACATGATAGGACAAAGTCATAGGAATCTTGGATATAGTTGGCTAGAAGAATCCACATTGCAAAACCTTCAAGGAAGTCTTTTTAGAGCTCATATGTCCTCCCACTGGTCCTGAGTGACATTGTTCCAAAATAAGTTGAGCTTCTTCTTCGGCAATACATCGTCTATACAGACCATCAACACATAGTTTGAAAAGGTACGGCTCATCCCAGTAGTACTGTTTCACATCATGCATAAATTTCTTCAGTGCATTTCTAGTGCATTGAGGATGAATAACCCCAGCAGCGAGGTAGTTCACAAAATCTGAGTACCATGGTATAGCTTCTGAGACCTTCATTAGTTGATCATCCGATAGGGAATCATTTATCAAAATCTTTTCCGTATCCAGGGTGTGGATGCGACTGAGGTGGTCTGCTACAACATTCTTTGTATTCTTTTTATCTCTTATCTCTAAATCAAATTCTTACGATAGGAGAATCCATCTAATTAACCTGAGTTTTGCATCTTTCTTTTCCAGAAGGTAACAAATGGCAGCGTGCTCTGTGTAGACAATGACCTTCAAACTGATTAGGTAGGATCTGAACTTGTCAAAGGCATACACGACTGCTAGAAGTTCTTTCTCGGTAGTTGCATAATTCCTCTGGGATTCATCAAGAGTTTTCGATGCATAATAGATTCATAATGTTTCTTCTCTATACATTGCCCTAAAACAGTGCCCACAACATAGTCACTGGCATCACACATAATTTCAAAAGGGTGGTCCCAGTCGGGAGCTCTAATGATGGGTGTTGTTGTGAGAGCCTGCTTTAGTGTGTTGAAGCTTTTGACACATTCTTTGTCAAAATTGAATTCAACATCTTTTAGTAACAAATTTGTTACTGGCTTGGTTATCTTTGAAAAGTCCTTTATGAATCTTCTGTAAAATCTTGCATGACCTAGGAAATCACGAACTTCTTTTACATTTGTTGGAATATCCAGTTTAGAAATCACTTCAATCTTGGCTTTATCTACTTCAATTCCTCTATTGTTGACCCTATGGCCAAGGACAATGCCTTCCTTTACCATAAAATGGCACTTTTCCCAATTCAACACAAGATGTGCTTCTTCACATCGTTTGAGGACCAAGGAGAGGTGTTTTAGACATGAATCGAATGAATCTCCGTATACAAAAAAATCATCCATGAAAACTTCCATAATGGTTTCGGTGAGATTGACAAATATGGTAGCCATGCAACGTTGGAAAGTTGCAGGTGCATTGCAGAGGCCGAACGACATTCTTCTAAATGTGTATGTTCTGAATGGGCAGGTAAAAGTAGTTTTCTCTTGGTCATCTGGATGTATGGGTATTTGATAGAATCCAGAGTAACCATCAAGATAACAGAAATATTCTTGGTGAGCCAACCTTTCTAGGACTTGATCAAGGAAAGGCATTGGAAAATGATCTTTTCGAGTTGCCTTGTTCAATTTCCTATAATCTATGCACATCCTCCACCCTGTGACTGTTCAAGTGGGGATGAGTTCATTGTTTTCATTTCATATAACAGTCATTCCACCTTTCTTCGGGACTACATGCACTGGGCTCACCCATGGTGAGTCTGATATCGGATAGATTATTCCAGCTGTGAGCAGTTTAATGACTTCACGACGGACTACTTCCTTCATATTTGGATTCAATTTCCATTGATGCTCAATAGTTGGCCTCTGATCTTCCATCATAGGGATCTTGTGCATACACATCGCTTCACTAACCCCAGTTAGGTCATTCATTTTGTAGCCAATCACTTTCTTCCTTTCCTTCAATTCTTTCAGGAGTTTATCTTCTTATTCGGTTGTAAGATCGGAATTTATTATTACAGGACAAACCTTGAGATCATCTAAAAACACATACTTCAGTCCCTCAGACAGGGCTTCATTCTGGGGGCCTCTGGTTTTTTGCATGTTTCTTCAGTAGCTTCCAGAGCCTTGAGTCCTTCAAATGTAGCTTCAGGATCTTCTTCGGTAGTGTCAAGGTCAAGAACACACTCTTGAACTCATTCATTGATGGAATTATTAGTAGTGGGGTTTGTTAGAGTCACTTCTAAAGGATCATCTTATTCATATCCATCTTGTGTGAGGAGTGATATTTGTTTGATGTAGTCAATCAGATAAACTTCTTCTTGCATACTAGGTCTTCTCATGCTTTCAAAAACCTTGAATTCAAGAGTTTCTTTGCCAAATCTGAGAAGCAAAGTTCCTACTTCAACATCAATTAGAACTCTTGTAGTGGCGAGGAACAGACATCCAAAGATGAGAGGATATCTGGCATCCTCTTTTATGTCCATGATGACAAAGTCACACGGAACATAAGAATCTTTCCCTACCTTGACAGATACATCCTCAATAATTCCTAACGAGCGTTTTATCAAATTGTCTGCGAGTTGTATGGCCATGCAAATTGGAAGAAGTTCAGCAAACCCTAGCCTTTTGCAAAGGCTGAGTGGCATGATGGAGATGCTAGCACCAAGATCTGCTAGTCCTTTCTTGCATGAAGAATCACCGATATGGAAGGAAATCCCAAAAGATCCTGGATCTTTCTATTTCTTTGGCATCTTACTCTGGATGATATCCGAAGTGGTTTTAGCTAACTTGACTATATCATATTCTTTAGTTATATATTTCCTGGTGAGGAGTGACTTTAAGTACTCTATCCAAGCTGGTATCTCAGCCAGCGCATCCAAAAAGGGTATATCAACATGAAGTTTCTTCATAGCTTCTTTAAACTTATTGAACTGAGTATCCAACTTTGTTTTCCTTAAATGAGCAAGAAACGGTATATGAAGCTTGTATACATGAATATCAGGTTCTGGTGTTTCAGTTTCTTCATCAATAGGTTTCTCAAGACTTTCCTTATCTATCTTATCAGCAATTATTGGTTCTTCTAGTTGAGACTCCAGTGTTGTTGAGTCTTGAATGATCATAGGCTCATCCTCATTTGTAACAACCACAAGTGTCTTGATAGGAGGATCAGAATAGTCTTTTCCTGACCTGGTGGTTACTTCCTTCAGTTGTTCTGGGTGCTTTGGGTTGTTCTCTGGTTGGCCAGCAAATCCCCCAGCTGGTGGATTGATGCTAGCTGCAAGTTGAGCTAGTTGAGATTAAATAGCCTTCTGCTGAGCTTGTTTGTTAGCTATCATAGTTTACTGAGTCTACAACATCTTTTCAATGGCTGATAGCTTGTCATCAAGTGATACAGGACTTGCTTGTTGTCCTTGTTGTTGATAAGGAACTTGGTTAAGACTCTGGTACTGGGAATTGTTTGATAGTTATTGAAATTTTTGTTCTGGAAGTTTCCATTGAAGTTTCCTTGATTTCAAAAATTTTGTTGTTGTTGTACTGCAATCCTGGTGGTCCTCGTGACTGGTTGTTCGAACCAAATTGATGTGAGTTTACTGCTCCAGAGGGGTTTCCATATTGAAATCCTAGATGATTCCTATTCTGATTCAGATTGTAGTAACTTTGACGAGGGATGGTATTAATAGCATTAAGATTTTCCATTTGATCATTATCTCCTTGTCCACATATGTTGCTTAGAATAACATCGTAAAGAACATTACATGCTAATGTGTAATGATCAATACTTTTACATGCTTCACAGATCAGTGAAGCTGACTTGGTCTGCTCTTGTTGTCGAGTGGGTGAATGTCCTCTTCCAATAGCAGCAAGAGATGATTCAATATGGTCTTTCTTGGTAATTAAGAGTTTCAAGGTTTTAGTGATATACTTGTACTTGGGAGTAGCTTCGGCCATAGTTGCTTTCAAAACTCCTTTACCTACAGATCTACCCCAATTAGCTTGATTTTCAGCTCTAAGGGTTACAACCCTCCATGCGTTGTCATAACTTTGACGCATGAAGTTTACTCCAGATGAGGAGTCTAAGAATCTCTTGATATCGTCATCCACACCCCTATAGAAAATTTTGATGAGTTGATTCTTAGGAATTCCATGGTGTGGACACTTGCATAGAAACTCTTTGTATCTGTCCCAAGCTTCAACAAGGGTTTCTCCAAGGACTTGAGTGAAATTTGTTATTTGGCCTCTAATTTCATAGGTGAGAGAGGAAGGGTAGAACTTCTCTAGAAATACATTTTGGAGTTGTTCCCAGGTTGTGATGGGTATTTCATTTTCCAACGAATTGTACCAACTTATGGCTCTATCCGTAAGGGAATACTTGAAGAGACGGAGTCGAATGGCATCATCTCTGACTCCATTTTGTTTTGTCATAGCACATAGATCAATAAATCTCAGAAGATGTTCTTGGCTGTCTTCACCTTGTTTTCCTTAGAATGGGCTATTTTGAAGCAGGGTGATCCAATGCGCTCTTATCTCAAAATTAGGAGCATTGATGAGAGGAGATTGTACTGGATGACTTTCAGGATTAAGAACTCTCTAAGATCCTTTTGTAGTTTAGTTGCTTGTGTTGTTGCTTGTGTTGCTAGGATTTCTTCTTGAACTGTGGCTCTGGCTTCTTGCATGAGCCTCTCTCTCTACGCATTGATGGCTTGAGCCACCCTTCGGGCTTCTTCTTCTTCTTGAGCCATCCTTGCTTGATTTTCTCTGATCTGACGATGAAAAGTTCAGTCTATCTCAGGATAAAAGCTCATTGTTAGTCTGGGGCTGTTTGAACGTGTGACGAATCATTCGAACAAATGTTGTTAATTAAGAGGAAGCAATTACTAATAGTGGATTATTGAATATCACTAAAAATTTAAACCTTCTTTTCAAAGAGATCCATTCATAGGAAAACTCTTTCAACAAGAACCAATGTATTACATTTACATATTGGTTTGTAAGTCCATAATTTGTACCATCTCTTCTCGAGGATTACAACATCCACTGCCTTATTAAAAGCAAAACATAGACATCATAAGAACCTCGAGGCATCAAGCCAAAATCTCAACACGATTCATTAAAAGCACTAGCTATAAACTCCGAGGACCGGAGAGTATTGAGATGACACATAGGACTTCTATCTACAAGACACGACAGACACTACACTCAACCTAAGCTGTCACTGTTGTCCCTACTATTGCTGAAGTTCCTCCTCTGCAAGATATTCTCACTCTCCTCCGTTCTTGACCACCTAAAAGTGTTGGATCCTACAGGGGTGAGAAAATTGTAATTGCCCCAGTGGGAGATATAACTCTCCACAAAAAACATTATTATTGCAGATTAATAGTATAACATTGGACAAAGGATAAGCAGTTTAAATCATTCTCATCTTTTAAAGCATTGCAAATATTTATGATAAAACAATAGATCATCTATTCTTTTTATAAGGAATAGGAAGAACATGCATATCATTTACCCATCACATTATGCCATTATGTCAAACTTTTCTTGTGACACTCATTCTCTTGATATGTCACCCATGAGACATTCTTGTTTCAATCTGTTGGCCTTAGCCAATCTTCTAACCAATTATGGGATTATATCTACCATGTTCTCATATATCATTAATAAAGGCATTGAGTTATTACACATCCTGTGTCATCATTGTAGGCATTAAGCCTCTTCCAGGTATTAGACTCTTCCAAACCTGATTACACTGCCAGGCATTGGACACTACCAATCCTGATTTCACAGCCAGGCATTGCACTTTAACCAATCTTGATTATAGAATTACACCTCTGCCAGGTATTGGACATCTCCAAACCTAATTACACCTCCAGGCATTGGACTTTAACCAATCTTGATTAAAAGCATTACACCTCTGCCAGGTATTGGATATCTGCAAACCTAATTACACTGCCAGGCATTGGACTTTAACCAATCCTGATTACACCGCCAGGCATTGGACTTTAACCAATCTTGATTACAGGCATTACATCTCTGCTAGGTATTGGACATCTCCAAACCTGATTACACTGCTAGGCATTGGACTTTAACCAATCCTGATTACACCACCAGGCATTAGACTTTAACCAATCCTGATTACAGGCATTACACCTCTGCCATGTATTGGACATCTCCAAACCTGATTACACTGCCAGAAATTGGACTTTAACTAATCCTGATTACACCGCCAGGGATTGGACTTTAACCAATCCTGATTACAGGCATTACACCTCTGCTAGGTATTGGACATCTCCAAACCTGATTATATCCCATGTCTATTTACATAGCACAAGGCACCTTATTATTTTATTAGCATTAAAATTTGTCCATGCCAATCATGTTCAACACATTCTTTATGTGTTACAAGTATTCCTCTTTTCTCCACACATTTATAATCCAGGTTCCATTATTATAATTGTATCCTTTGATTATTATTACTATGTTACTAAGTTTCCCCTTCCTTGGTTTATTATGAACATTTTCATCCCATACAAGAGACCTTTATAATCATCTTGATACCTTTTACTATGCCATAATTGTTCTCATGGCTCATAAGGCCCATAAAGCATCTTGTCACCTCTCAGTAGGAAACATCTAACCATATGGCTCACAAGGCTATTAAACATCTTGTCATTCAATCATGTTTGTTATTCTTAACATTTATCATTAAATGTTTATTAGTACAAGGTATGAGTTCATTTCTCATTCTTATCATGGTATGATTACATCATACTCATTAGTTTGGCTTAACCCCATTCTCAAGGTATATTAGCCTATACTTATCAAAGTATATCAAACTCATTACATTTCATTGAAACAATTTACATAACACACTTCATGTGCTTCTTGTCCAAGTATATTGGATTGGAGGTGCATTAAGGTATATCAACCCTAGAATGCTAAAAGTGATATCTATCATATTTTGATGTATCACTTTCCTCATCACTTCCAACTTTCTTGAGTTATCAGCTTATCTTGGATTAAGGTATTTCCCATCTTATTCATTTCATCCACTAACCTATAACTCTTACCATGAAGCGCATAGGTCACACATAAGAATGTTCCAACTATCTTCAATGATATGGACTCATTTTAGGTTAAGGCATTGCTTGGTATAAGATTACCTATAATTAATCACTTTAGGTATTTCCCTTATCAATGTATTAGTCACCATTGCATTATTAGGATTAGGGTCTCCCATACCATCACCCTTTATTAGGTTTGGGATTTCACATCTCATTGCCCATAATTAGGGTTTACTATTCATCCCAACTAGGGTTTCTCATGGCATCACCATCAATTAGGGTTTCTCATGGAATCAACCCCAATTAGGGTTTCATATGGAATCAACCTCAATTAGGGATTCACATGGAATCAACCTCAATTAGGGTTTTACATGGAATCAACCTCAATTAGGGATTCACATAGAATCAACCTCAATTAGGGATTCTCAATTCATATCAAATGGAGATACTCATCCCAACTAGGGTTTCACTCTCCATTTCCATAATTGGGGTTTTACATTATGTTACCCCGATTTAGGGTTAGGGTTTATTAACCTTCTGGATTAAGGTTTCATGATCTCTTTACTAAGGATCATAACCTAATCACCACATGATCAATACTCGTGTATGGATTCTTTTCTATCATCCTTTAAACTTGATTAGGTTACATCAACCTTTCAATCAATTATATATATACAAATGGTTGACATAATGTATTGAAACATTGCTTTCATAAGCTTATAGGGTTAACCATTTTAAAGGTACTGATTATCTAGGTACTTAAGGGTTTCAACCTTTGTACCTATCATTGGTAATCATCATGATTAACCCTTGGATCAATGGACCAACCATTACTTTAAGTTTCCAATCAATTTGATCACCCTTAATCATCCAATCGGTTTTGACCTTTTTCACTTCAAACGGTTTTTAAGCCGTTTGATTCCAAATGGTCCTGAGACCATTTGACCCCAAACGGTTTCAAGACCGTTTGCACTCAAACGATCTCAAGACCATTTGGTCCAAACCAGCCTCAAAACCGAATGCGTCACTAGGACATCCATCAACCAAATTGAATAAGATTTGCACCATTGAATTGGCCATCAATTGGACTATTGAAGAATTCATCAATCTTCATCATTGGATCTTCCTTCTCAACTACAATCAACCTTGGGTCCCTAAACAGTTTGAGACCGTTTGGTCTCAAACGGTCTTGAGACCATTTGATCCCAAACGGTCTTGAGACCGTTTGGTCCAAACACTCTCAAAACTGAATGGACCAAAAAGGTCTGCCATCACTTAATCAATTCAGGGTTTTAATCATTGATCCATCTATCAATTGAACCACTACTTTGTTATTCAACTGCACCATTGAATGTTCCTTCAATTGGACCTTCAATTAGGGATTGGAACCCAATTGAACTGGGTTTTTTAATCAGGAGACCATCCATTAGGGTTTTGAAATCAAGGAACCATCAATGGTTGACATTGTGGAACTAATTCAATTGTAATCATTGGCTCATCATCAAGCCATGACATGACCTAACCTCAAATGGTCTTGATGTCATTTGGATGACCTCCAAATGGTCTTGATTGACCTACAAACGGTCTTGAGACTATTTGCCCCATTCACCATTAAAATATGTGAAAAACGATTAGGGTTTGCATCATTCAATTGATCATCAATTAAGCTATTGATTGCATTTCGATTTGATATCTCTAACTCATCAATTATTCAAACATAGTCAACCCTAGACCTCCAAACGGTCTTGTTTGACCTCCAAACGGTCTTGAGACCATTTGGGTGATCTCCAAATTGTCTTGAGACCGTTTGGGTTAATCAACCCAAAATATCAACTCAATCAATTCAAATTTTAGCACTTAACACGATTAGGGTTTCTACTTGGAGGATTGTGTTGGTATGTATTCCCTGAGAGCCAATCGTGGGATGATTGGTGGGATACATTAAGATTTATTTGATAAACAACAAAGGCAAGCTTCCAATTCTTTCTGGTTCAGTCATATGAGATAGTGATAGAATAGACTGAATGTCTAGAGAATGACAGTACTCAATGACGTATGCTTTCAGGTTGAGGACCTGAACGATGAGATCATACGGATGCTAAGAGTTTGTACATTCTTGTTATTTCCCTAGTTGGATGTCATTGTGGAAGGTAGATAGACAGCAATGACACGCAAGACTAGATTGTGGTGTTGGTTGATGACAGAATCTCATTAGTCATGATATAGAGATATCAAACCAAACACATAGGTACTTGTTAGAGAACAAGGTACCAGACAGACCCACCGTGAGTTTGACACATGGAACCATGACATGGTAGTCACAGTCAGTACTCACAGTGATGGTGGTGAGTGTGATTCTTTGACCTGAAATCACTACACTCAACACATGTCGTTGGGCACACTTTGACATCATCAAACGCAGTCCTGAAACATGGGTTGTTATAAAGGTGATGATTGGGTGGCTTTGACACATGGGGCTTTTGAGGGGTGAGTGATAGATATGGGATTTGTCCCTCCTGAGGGAGTTTGATATCCATGGCCACTTGATGAGTAGGATTGAGAAAGGTGTGCACACATGTGTGAATCAGTATGTGATATTGATGTCATACATATCTCTTCCAATCTGCTCTGAGATCAAGAAAGTGAATGAACGTTGACAGGATGACTGTTCCATGCCTCGAGTTCATTCGGGATATCAGTGACAAAGGAATTATACATTCACTATAACACCATTCACGGATTGTAGGATGAAATTTGTTCTCCAACTTTCTACTTTCACTTGGGTAGCACTGATGTGTGACTAGGCATCACTCTTTTCTTGTGAAGTCATAAGTGTTATGGACTTTCACTGCCAACATGAAATGGACCTGTAGGGTCACACACATAGGATTTAACCTGGAAAAGGAGTTTTGTCCACAAGCAACATTTAGATTGATTACTAAAGGAGTTTAGTAGTTCAATTAAACACTCAATTGATTGATATCTCAACATCATAATGTTCAAGGTGTTGGACATATTGATTGGAGTATCAGATTCATTGAAATCGCAATTGACTGATTCTGTCTGCACTCCCAACCGATCGGTTCAAGTGTTGAACCGGTTGGTTGAGGTTGCTGAACCGGTCGGCTCAAGTGTTGAGCCGATCGTCTCAATCCCAGGGTGAACTGATTGCTTCAAGTGTTGAAACGATCGATTCAACTGGTGTAACCGAGCAAGTTGGGAAAGTAGGATCGGTGAGAATTTTCCTTTCATTTCAATTGCCCAATTTGATTGGGAATAGGATTGGTATTTGATACCAATTAGAAACAAAAGAAGGAAAGTGGTTGGGGACCCCAAACGATCGTCTCAGGTCCCAGTCGATCGGTTCAGGCTACGAGTTGGTTGCTTTTTGTGGAAAATCTCGAACCCTTCTACTCTTGCTTTTAGTCCCGCATTTCCCGGGATAGAGAACCCTGTCCCATGACCCTCCCATATATATAGGGGTATTGGGGGCTTCTCAAAGTACAACTCATTGCAACCAGTTGCTCTGCAAAGTTGTCATTCTCTCTGGTTTTGGTAACTGAGAGAGAGCCCGAGCAAGTGCTACCCGCAAAAGGGAGGTGCAGCAAGGGAAGGACAACTGTAGTTGCAACTGGAGGCAAGAGAGAGTGTTGGTGACTAGTACGTCAACAGGAGGGTGCGACTCCTTCCACTTCCTTGTTGGACAAGGAGTGTAGAGTTCCAGGTGGTCTGTGTGGACTACTTCAGAGGTAGGAGGTCACTCCCGCTCAGGAGGACAAATGTCATCCGACAGTCTGGTACGAGTAGGAGTCGTCAGTCCCGGTGCGACCAGGAGCTGCACAGACACCGTCGAAGACCGAATTTGAAGACCACGCAAGGCACGAGGTATTTTCTCCGAGCAAGCCTCGGGATAAGGTATGATTCTACAAACCATTCTTTCCTATTATATAGACGTTGACATGTTTCCTTGTTCCGGGTTTGGGGGAAAAAATTTTTGTTTCCACTACCTTCTCTGCCTCCCCTAAAACCCAACAGTGGTATCAGAGCCACGTCAACTGCTCTATATTTTAGGAATATCGATATGATCGATTTTGGTTTGTTGCCTTTATTTATTGCATACGATGCGAATAAAATTGGCTTTATGCATGTCCAATCCTAAATCCACAAATCCCAATTACATATATGATATGTATTATTAATGCACTCGATACGCGTCACCCTTAAACGAGTTTTGTGGTGGATGTATAGCGTGGTTATGGTCAATAAACCCTATCTGTGTGTGGTTGTTTGTAGTTGCTTGCATCTCGGTCTGCGCTCCGATCTTCCTTCTCCTATTCCTGATGTAACTCGAAATAATTTGAGATTCTTTCCTACCTTTGCTCCCCCCGAATGTAACTCGGGGTTTCCCTTTTATGCAATGTAATATTAGGATAGATTTTATTTCCTGTTATGTCAAAGAAAGGCGGACATCGAGATGACAGATGAAACAATTGGTTCAAGGAGTGAACCGATCGGTTGATGACTGGTTCGAGGAGCGAGACGAGTGGGTGGCGGCCATGGAGATATGCACGACGACCAGGCGAACCGATCGGTTGGAGGAGCCAACCGATCGGCTGGTGGCACCCAGACGACCGGCCAAAGAGAGCAGATCATTCATGGGATGAGTTGATCAACTCATATGGCAAGGCACAAAATTCATCTTGTACAGGTTGCATGTGATGTAGACCTAGATGACCGTGATTCCTCTTGGCTCGAGGAATCACATTAGGATGGCCACAATCATCACTTTTTATCATTTGTGCATGTTTTCTGTGGGATATAGCATGTATATGATATGTACTATGTATTGTGGTGATTGGATATGTATATGTATATGTATATGTATATAAAAACCAAATCCCTCATTAAATATTAAGTTTTAGATGCCTTCCAAATGCGACACACATGAAAAGCTTGATCGACCAAGTGTGGGCACGCCCTAGCGTGGTGCACTGTCTGTCTCGTGGAAGCGTGAAGTATGAATGTGTGGGTCTGCCCTAGCAGGGTGCATATTCATCGTGTTTGCTTTGGGTCGGACTTAACAAGGTGATCTAGATGGGATATAGTACCTTGAGGCATGGAGATGATCATGGCAAGGAGTTTCATATGACATCTTATCAAGAGTTGCATATGATGCAATTGGCAAAAGTTGCCTACCCGAGAGATCTATGTTGTGGGTGACAACCGTAGCTGGTCCATGACTTAGAGGATTTCAGGATCTTGCCCACTAGAAGGTTGTACGCTGCAATCTTCTAAATTGATGGTGAGGGCTATCAATTTGAAGTAAAATAGAGGGCGCGATAATCAATTAAAGGCCAAATTATATCGTCAATTTTTCAAATCAATCAAATAAGTCAAAAATGAGTTTTTGGACTAAAATTGCATATTTCCTTTTGTAGTTCAAATGGCAACAAACAACAACAACTTTTATTTGCGATCGGTCCTTGACAAGAACAAGCTTAATGGGATGAACTTCCATGACTGGTATCAGACGTTGAGAATTGTTCTCACTCAAGAACGAAAGCTCTATGTCCTGGATACTCCAATTCCAAAGGAACCCGCTCCTAATGCACCAAAGGCAGAAAGGGATGCTTACAAGAAGCATGATGATGATGACATTGATGCAAAGTGCTTGATGTTATGTTCTATGAACCATGAGTTGCAGAGACAACATGAAAACATGGGTGTCATTGAGATGATTCTGCATCTCAGGAACATGTATGAAGATGAGGCACGACAAGAGAGATACAATGTTTCTAGGGTACTGTTCAAGTGCGTCATGACAGAAGGAGATCCAGTTGGTCCTCACACACTCAAGATGATTGGGTATGTGGAGAACCTACAGAGACTAGGATTTCCACTAAGCCAAGAGTTGCTACTGACGTGATACTGCAATTGTTGCCAGAATCCTACAGTCAATTTGTGATGAACTACAACATGAACAACTTTGATAGGCCATTGTCAGAGTTGTTGGGAATGTTGAGGACAGCCGAGGTACAGATGAAGAATGACAAGCCTAAGGTTGTGATGGTGATTACGAGCAAGAAAGCCAAGTCCAAGCGCAAGGGCAAGGGCAAGGGCAAAGCTAAGAAAGGTTCTGATGCTAGCCAAGAGTCCAAGCCATCTTCAGCTCTCAAGGCTAAGGGAGGCGTGACCAAGAAAGGAAATTGCCACCATTGTCAAAAGCCAGGACATTGGAAAAGGAATTGTCCTCTCTATCTGGAAGAACAAAAGAAGAAGGAGGCAACTGAAGTCTCTACTTAAAGGTGTCATGAAAATAAACTTGTAACACTTTTTGAGGTATATGATACCAAGATGTAAAGTGTAAAGCACTCTTAATTGGGGCAAGTGTTGCCGCCATAGATAGGAGTACTTTAGTTTATTTTCAGCCTATAAGGCATGTAATACAGTTATGAACTGCTATTTCATTTTTTCCAATAGATAGAAACACTTTATTTTGCATATTGTGCGACAATGATGGCAATTAATAAAGTTGATGTTTCAATCTTAAAGATATGGTCTTTGTGGAAATGCCTTGTTTATCTTGTAATATTTTATATGCATAAGATAAAATGATACCTAAAAGTTATAGATAACTCAAACAATCAAATTAGCATCAATCATGAGAAATTCATTTCTAGTTTCCATATGATGGATAGATCTAGACTCTTTTGGTTAGAGAACCATTAAGGGACATGAATATCTTGGACATGATTAATCAATCTTCACTAATGGTAGTGGGAGAATGATTATCCAATCAGGTATAATACATGTGATGTATTTAAATACCTATTGGAATAAATGCTAATACTTCAAATGGTGTTTAGAGAAATACCAATATGAATATCTTGAAGTGTTCAAGATTATCATAGATGAAGTACAAATTTGGTAAAGTGTTAACTCTTGATGAGATCAATGAATGAAATACTTAGACCAAATGTTTGAGATCCTTATGAGTGATTATGATAATGTATCATAGTGAACTCATGATTAAGGCATGGTGATGTCTAAATCAAGAAGGAATCATACTCTAAGGAGTTAGAGAATGATTATCAAATAATTGAATTCTTCTTAATAAAAGAATACCCCACACTAATAAAAGAAATTAAGAATCACAAGAGTTGTGAGTTCTTATGTACTTAACATATACACCTCAATTATGTATGTGATGAGTTTTTCATGTGATGAGTCAACTACCTAGATGAATATGAGGAACCAAATTTTGAGATATGGTTTATGACCACTACATCCTAAATGACATCCATGTCAACCATAAGGTATGACCTTGACGGTAGCACCCATTGGATAAAATCCATAAGTGCAAATGAGTCTTAAGTGTTAAGACACATGGATAACATTTTGAGAAGGATGATGCTTGTTCATTGCAACTTAAGGACTAAGGCATTTGGCATATGGATACTAAAACCACATTCCTATGAGGAATAAAACAAGGATGTGTACGTGACACAACCTATAAGGTTTATGAATCTACTAATGCAAATGAAGTCTATAAGTTACAATGGCCTAATCAATGTGATTGATTTAGTACAAGCAACTCAAGAATTGGATCTTTACTTTGATGATATAGTCAAAGAGTTTAACTGATATGTCAAAGATAAAGAAGGGATATGTGATTTAGTGGGAGCATATTCACATTTCACATGTTGATGTGAAATGGAAATGTTCTAAAATGGAAATCCAAAAGTGGATATTATCTTTAAGGAAGATAGAGATGTTTCCTATGTGATAGGAATAGAGATCTATAGAGATAGTTCTCGAAAATCTCTTGACCTAAAAAGAGAGAGCATACATTGGCAATATGTACTGAAGTGTTCAGTGTGCACAGATTAAGTGGGAGAAAACTTGTCCATGCTACATGGAGTTAGTATCCCAAGGCCAAGTGTCCAATTCTTATGAAGAATGGGAACACTAAGAATAGATATGGATCTATCATATATGTAATCATCCCATTATCTTGCATGGCAAGAACAAAATGCATTCATCATCTTGTATGTATGACATGACAATATGATATGCTCATTCTGATAACTCGTATGTGGGACATGACGAGTGGATGTATGTCTATTTCCAGTAAGGGTTACTGGAATACCATGAGAACTTGATAAGTACTTGAGAGGTACTAGTTCCATGGAGATAAGGAAGAGTTTGATGTAAAGAGTTACATTGATGCGAACTTCCGAAAGGATAGAAAATTAATCGCAAATTATACATAGGATGTATAAAAGTGAAAGTTTGTTGACAATTGGAAGTGTTCCAATAAAACCATTTAAAAGGAAATGTCGAGTATTTATGCATTAGAGAACAACAGTAGATACTATATGGATCTGAAAGTTCATGAGATGAACTTATATATATTCCACTAATTGATGACAAGTATGAAATCCTTGATCATGTAATGTGGATAAATGTTAGCAAAGGAATACTAGATCACATATTACGGCAACTCCATCTCATACGTGTGATGTATAGTGAAGAGATGAGAGACATGCAATTTATACTGACTTTGGCAAGGTGTTTCCATTACTCACTATGATCGCACTAGAGCACAGTAACATGTGGGACATGTTTGAAGATCACTATGAATATGATTCAATGGTGATTGGCTCGCAGTGCAAGTGGGAGTCTGTTGGTATGTATGCCCTGAGAGCCAATCATGGGATGATTGGTGGGATACATTAAGATTGATTTGATAAACAACAAAGGCAAGCTTCCAATTCTTTCTAGTTCAGTCATATGAGATAGTGATAGAACATATTGAATGTCTAGAGAATGACAGTACTCAATGACGTATGCTTTCAGGTTGAGGACCTGAAAGATGAGATCATACGGATGCTAAGAGTTTGTACATTCTTGTTATGTCCCTAGTCGGATGTCATTGTGGAAGGTAGATAGACAACAATGACACGCAAGACTAGATTGTGGTGTTGGTTGATGACAGAATCTCTTAGTCATGATATAGAGATATCAAACCAAACACATAGGTACTTGTTAGAGAATAAGGTACCAGACAGACCCACCGTGAGTTTGACACATGGAACCATGACTTGGTAGTCATAGTCAATACTCACAGTGATGGTGGTGAGTGTGATTCTTTGACCTGAATTCACTACACTCAACACATGTCGTTGGGCACACTTTGACATCATCAAACACAGTCCTGAAACATGGGTTGTTATAAAGGTGATGATTGGGTGGCTTTGACACATGGGGCTTTTGAGGGGTGAGTGATAGATATGGGATTTGTCCCCCCTGAGGGAGTTTGATATCCATGGCCACTTGATGAGTAGGATTGAGAAAGGCGTGCATGCATGTGTGAATTAGTATGTGATATTGATGTCATACATATCTCTTCCAATCTACTCTGAGATCAAGAAAGTGAATGAATGTTGACAGGATGAATGTTCCATGCCTCGAGTTCATTCGGGATATTAGTGACAAAGTAATTATACATTCACTTTAACACCATTCACAAATTGTAGGATGAAAGTTTTTCTCCAACTTTCTACTTTCACTTGGGTAGCACTGATGTATGACTAGGCACCGCTCTTTGCTTGTGAAGTCATAAGTGTTATGGACTTTCACTGCCAATGTGAAATGGACCTGTAGGGTCACACACATAGGATTTAACCTGGAAGAGGAGTTTTGTCCATAAGCAACGTTTAGATTGATTACTAAAGGATTTTAGTAGTTCAATTAAACACTCAATTGATTGATAGCTCAACATCATAATGTTCAAGGTGTTGGACATATTGATTGGAGTATCGGATTGATTGAAATCGCAATTGACTGATTCTGCACAACTTGCACTCCCAACCGATTGGTTCAAGTGTTGAACCGGTCGGCTGAGGTTGCGGAACCGGTCGGCTCAAGTGTTGAGCCGATCGGCTCAATCCCAGGGTGAACCGATTGCTTCAAGTGTTGAAATGATCGATTCAACTGGTGCAACTGAGCAAGTTGGGAAAGTAGGATCGGTGAGAATTTTCCTTTCATTTCAATTGCCCAATTTGATTGGGAATAGGATTGGTATTCGATACCAATTAGAAACAAAAGAAGGAAAGTCATTTTGAGTTGGATCAGGACCGTGAACCGATCGGTTTAGGGCACCAACCGATCGGTTGGGGACCCCAAACGATCGGCTCAGGTCCCAGTCGATCGGTTCAGGCTGCGAGTTGGTTGCTTTTAGTGGAAAATCTCGAACCCTTCGACTCCTGCTTTTAGTCCTACATTGCCCGAGATAGAGAACCATGTCCCATGACCCTCCTATATATATAGGGGTATTGGGGGCTTCTCAAAGTACAACTCAGTGTAACCAGTTGCTCTGCAAAGTTGTCATTCTCTCTAGTTTTGGTAACCGAGAGAGAGCCCGAGAGAGTGCTACCCGCAAAAGGGAGGTGCAGCAAAGGAAGGACAACTGCAGTTGCAACTGGAGGCAGGAGAGTGTGTTTGCGACTAGTACGTCAACAGGAGGGTGCGACTCCTTCCACTTCCTTGTTGGACAAGGAGTGTGGAGTTCCAGGTGGTCTGTGTGGACTACTTTAGAGGCGGGAGGTCACTGCCGCTCAGGAGGACAACTGTCATCCGACAGTCCGGTACGAGTAGGAGTCATCAGTCCCGGTGCGACCAGGAGCTGCACAGACACCGTCGAAGACCGGATTTGAAGACCGCGCAAGGCGTGAGGTATTGTCGCTGAGCAAGCCTCGGGACAAGGTATGATTCCACAAACCATCCTTTCCTATTATATAGACGTTGACGTGTTTCCTTGTTCCGGGTTTGGGGGAGAAATTTTTTGTTTCTGCTGCCTTCTTTGCCTCCCCTAAAACCCAACAGTGGTATCAGAGCCACGTCAACTGCTCTATATTTTAGGAATATCGATATGATCGATTTCAGTTTGTTGCCTTTATTTATTGCATACGATGTGAATAAAATTGGCTTTATGCATGTCCAATCCTAAATCCACAAATCCCTATTACATATATGATATGTATTATTAATGCACTCGATATGTGTCGCTCTTAAACGAGTTTTGTGGTGGATGTATAGCGTGGTTATGGCCAATAAACCCTATATGTGTGTGGTTGTTTGCGGTTGCTTGCATCTCGGTCTGTGCACTAATCTTCCTTCTCCTATTCTTGATGTAACTTGAAATAATTCGAGATTCTTTCCTACCTTTGCTCCCCCCGAATGTAACTCGGGGTTTCCCTTTTATGCAATGTAATATTAGGATAGATTTTATTTCATGTTATGTCAAAGAAAGGTGGACATCGAGACGACAGCTGAAATTATCGGTTCAAGGAGTGAACTAATCGGTTGACGTTCTAGACGATCAGTTCAAAGAGTGAACCGATCAGTTGATGACCGGTTCGAGGAGCGAGATGAGTGGGTGGCAGCCATGGAGAGATGCACAGTGACCAGGCGAACTGATCGGTTGGAGGAGCCAACCGATCGGCTGGTGGCACCCAGACGACCAGCCAAAGAGAGCAGATCATTCATGGGATGAGTTGATCAACTCGGATGGCAAGGCACAGAATTCATCTTGTACAAGTTGCATGTGATGTAGACCTAGATGACCGTGATTCCTCTTGGCTCGAGGAATCACATTAGGATGGCCACAATCATCGCTTTTTATCGTTTGTGCATGTTTTCTATGTGATATAGCATGTATATGATACGTACTATGTATTGTGGTGATTGGATATGTATATGTATATGTATATAAAAACCAAATCCCTCATTCAATATTAAGTTTTAGATGCCTTCCAAATGCGACACACGTGAAAATCTTGATCGACCAAGTGTGGGCACGCCCTAGCGTGGTGCACCATCTATGTCGTGGAAGCGTGAAGGATGAATGTGTGGGTCTGCCCTAGCAGGGTGCATATTCATCGTGTTTGCTTTGGGTCAGACTTAACAAGGTGATCTAGATGGGATCTAGTACCTTGAGGCATGGAGATGATCATGGCAAGGAGTTGCATATGACATCTTATCAAGAGTTGTGTATGATGCAATTGGCAAAAGTTGCCTACCTGAGAGATCTATGTTGTGGGTGACAGCCCTAGCTGGTCCATGACTTAGAGGATTTTAGGATCTTGCCCACTAGAAGGTTGTACGCTACAATCTTCCGAATTGATGGTGAGGGATATCAATTTGAAGTAAAATAGTGGGAGCGATAATCAATTAAAGGCCTAATTATATCGTCAATTTTTCAAATCAATCAAATAAGTCAAAAATGAGTTTTTGGACTAAAATTGCATATTTCCTCTTGTAGTTCAAATGGCAACAAACAACAACAACTTTTCTTTGCGATCGGTCCTTGACAAGGACAAGCTTAATGCGACGAACTTCCACGATTGGTATCGGACGTTGAGAATTGTTCTCACTCAAGAGCGAAAGCTCTATGTCCTGGATACTCCAATTCCAGAGGAACCCGCTCCTAATGCACCAAAGGCAGAAAGGGATGCTTACAAGAAGCATGCTGATGATGCCATTGATGCAAAGTGCTTGATGTTATGTTCTATGAACCATGAGTTGCAGAGAAAGTATGCGAACATGGGTGTCATTGAGATGATTCAGCATCTCAAGAACATGTATGAAGATCAGGCACAGTAAGAGATATACAATGTTTCTAGGGCACTGCTCAAGTGCGTCATGACAGAAGGAGATCCAGTTGGTCCTCACACACTCAAGATGATTGGGTATGTGGAGAACCTGCAGAGAATGGGATTTCCAATGAGCCAAGAGTTGTCTACTGACGTGATACTGCAATTGTTGCCAGAATCCTACAGTTAGTTTGTGATGAACTGCAACATGAACAACTTTGATAGGCCACTGTCAAAGTTGTTGGGCATGTTGAGGACAGCCGATATACAGATGAAGAAGGACAAGCCTAAGGCTGTGATGGTGATTACGAGCAAGAAAGCCAAGTCCAAGTGCAAGGGCAAGGGCAAAGATAAGAAAGGTTCTGATGCTAGCCAGGAGTCCAAGCCATCTTCAGCTCTCAAGGCCAAGGGAGGCGTGGCCAAGAAAGGAAATTGCCACCATTATTAAAAGACAGGACATTGGAAAAGGAATTGTCCTCTCTATCTGGAAGAACAAAAGAAGAAGGAGGCCACTGAAGTCTCTACTTAAAGGTGTCATGAAAATAAACTTGTAACACTTTTTGAGGTATATGATACCAAGATGTAAAGTGTAAAGCACTCTTAATTGGGGCAAGTGTTGCCGCCATAGATAGGAGTACTTTAGTTTATTTTCAGCCTATAAGGCATGTAATATAGTTATGAACTGCTATTTCATTTTTGCCAATAGATAGAAACACTTTATTTTGCATATTGTGCGACAATGATGGCAATTAATAAAGTTGATGTTTCAATCTTAAAGATATGATCTTTGTGGCAATGCCTTGTTTATCTTGTGATATTTGATATGCATAAGATAAAATGATACCTAAAAGTTATAGATAACTCAAACAATCAAATTAGCATCAATCATGAGAAAATTATTTCTAGTTTCCATATGATGGATAGATCTAGACTCTTTTGGTTAGAGAACCATAAAGTGACATGAATATCTTGGACATGATTGATCAATCTTCACTAATGGTAGTGGGAGAATGATTATCCAATCAGGTATAATACATGTGACGTATTTATATACCTATTGGAATAAATGCTAATACTTCAAATGGTGTTTAGAGAAATACCAATATGAATATCTTGAAGTGTTCAAGATTATCATAGATGAAGTACAAATTTGGTAAAGTGTTAATTCTTGATGAGATCAATGAATGAAATACTTAGACAAAATTTTTGAGATCCTTATGAGTGATTATGATAATGTATCATAGTGAACTCATGATTAAGGCATGGTGATGTCTAAATCAAGAAGGAATCATACTCTAAGGAGTTAGAGAATGATTATCAAATAATTGAATTCTTCTTAATAAAAGAATACCCCACACTAATAAAAGAAATTAAGAATCACAAGAGTTGTGAGTTCTTATGTACTTAACATATACACCTCAATTATCTATGTGATGAGTTGTTCATGTGATGAGTCAACTACCTAGATGACTATGAGGAACCGAATTTTGAGATATGGTTTATGACCACTACATCCTAAATGACATCCATGTCAACCATAAGGTATGACCTTGATGGTAGCACCCATTGGATAAAATCCATAAGTGCAAATGAGTCTTAAGTGTTAAGACACATTGATAACATTTTGAGAAGGATGATGCTTGTTGATTGCAACTTAAGGACTAAGGCATTTGGCATATGGATACTAAAACCGCATTCCTATGAGGAATAAAACAAGGATGTGTACGTGACACAACCTATAAGGTTTATGAATCCACTAATGCAAATGAAGTCTATAAGTTACAATGGACTAATCAATGTGATTGATTCAGTACAAGCAACTCAAGAATTGGATCTTTACTTTGATGATATAGTCAAAGAGTTTAACTGATATGTCAAAGATAAAGAAGGGATCTGTGATTTAGTGGGAGCGTATTCACATTTCACATGTTGATGTGAAATGGAAATGTTCTAAAATGGAAATCCAAAAGTGGAAATTATCTTTAAGGCAGATAGAGATGTTTCCTATGTGACAGGAATAGAGATCTATAGAGATAGTTCTCGAAAATCTCTTGACCTAAAAAGAGAGAGCATACATTGGCAATCTGTACTGAAGTGTTCAGTGTGCACAGATTAAGTGGGAGAAAACTTGTCCATGCTACATGGAGTTAGTATCCCAAGTCCAAGTGTCCAATTCTTATGAAGAATGGGAACACTAAGAATAGATGGATCTATCATATATGTAATCATCCTATTATCTTGCATGGTAAGAACAAAATGCATTCATCATCTTGTATGTACGACATGACAATATGATATGCTCATCCTAATAACTCGTATGTGGGACATGACGAGTGGATGTCTGTCTATTTCCAGTAAGGGTTACTGGAATACCATGAGAACTTGATAAGTACTTGAGAAGTACTAGTTCCATGGAGATAAGGAAGAGTTTGATGTAAAGAGTTACATTGATGCGAACTTCTGAAAGGACAGAAAATTAATCGCAAATTATACATAGGATGTATAAAAGTGAAAGTTTGTTGATAATTGGAAGTGTTCCCATAAAACCATTTAAAAGGAAATTTCGAGTATCTATACGTTAGAGAACAGCAGTAGATATTTTATGGATTTGAAAGTTCATGAGATGAACTTATATATAATCCACTCATTGATGACAAGTATGGAATCCTTGATCATGGAATGTGGCTAAATGTTAGCAAAGGAATACTAGATCGCATATTACGGCAACTCCATCTCATATGTGTGACGTACAGCGAAGAGATGAGAGACATGCAATTTATACTGACTTTGGCAAGGTGTTGCCATTACTCACTATGATCGCACTAGAGCACAGTAACATGTGGGACATGTTTGAAGATCACTATGAATATGATTCAATGGTGATTGGCTCGCAATGCAAGTGGGAGTCTGTTGGTATGTATGTCCTGAGAGCCAATCATGGGATGATTGGTGGGATACATTAAGATTGATTTGATAAAAAATAAAGGCAAGCTTCCAATTCTTTCTGGTTCAGTCATATGAGATAGTGATAGAACATATTGAATGTCTAGAGAATGACAGTACTCAATGACGTATGCTTTCAGGTTGAGGACCTGAACGATGAGATCATACGGATGCTAAGAGTTTGTACATTCTTGTTATGTCCCTAGTCAGATGTCATTGTGGAAGGTAGATAGACAGCAATGAAACGCAAGACTAGATTGTGGTGTTGGTTGATTACAGAATCTCATTAGTCATGATATAGAGATATCAAACCAAACACATAGGTACTTGTTAGAGAACAAGGTACTGGACAGACCCACCGTGAGTTTGACACATGGAACCATGACATGGTTGTCACAGTCAGTAGTCACAGTGATGGTGGTGAGTGTGATTCTTTGACCTGAAATCACTACAATCAACACATGTCGTTGGGCACACTTTGACATCATCAAACGCAGTCCTGAAACATGGGTTGTTATAAAGGTGATGATTGGGTGGCTTTGACACATGGGGCTTTTGAGGGGTGAGTGATAGATATGGGATTTGTCCCTCCTGAGGGAGTTTGATATCCATGGCCACTTGATGAGTAGGATTGAGAAAGACGTGCACGCATGTGTGAATTAGTATGTGACATTGATGTCATACATATCTCTTCCAATCTACTCTGAGATCAAGAAAGTGAATGAATGTTGACAGGATGACTGTTCCATGCCTCAAGTTCATTTGGGATATCAGTGACAAAGGAATTATACATTCACTGTAACACCATTCACGGATTGTAGGATGAAAGTTGTTCTCCAACTTTCTACTTTCACTTGGGTAGCACTGATGTGTGACTAGGCACCACACTTTGCTTGTGAAGTCATAAGTGTTATGGACTTTCACTGCCAACGTGAAATGGACCTGCAGGGTCACACACATAGGATTTAACCTGGAAGAGGAGTTTTGTCCACAAGCAACATTTAGATTGATTACTAAAGGAGTTTAGTAGTTCAATTAAACACTCAATTGATTGATAGCTCAACATCATAATGTTCAAGGTGTTGGACATATTGATTGGAGTATCAGATTGATTGAAATTGCAATTGATTGATTCTGCACAACCTGCACTCCCAACCAATCGGTTCAAGTGTTGAATCGGTAGGCTGAGGTTGCTGAACCGGTCGGCTCAAGTATTGAGCCGATCGGCTCAATCCCAGGGTGAACTGATTGATTCAAGTGTTGAAACGATCAATTTAACTGGTGCAACCGAGCAAGTTGGGAAAGTAGGATCGGTGAGAATTTTCCTTTTGTTTCAATTGCCCAATTTGATTGGGAATAGGATTGGTATTCGATACCAATTAGAAACAAAAGAAGGAAAGTCATTTTGAGTTGGATCAGGACCGTGAACCGATCGGTTCAGGCCACCAACCGATCGGTTGGGGACCCCAAACGATCGGCTCAGGTCCTAGTCGATTGGTTCAGGCTGCGAGTTGGTTGCTTTTTGTGGAAAATCTCGAACCCTTCTACTCCTACTTTTAGTCATGCATTGCCCGGGATAGAGAACCCTGTCCCATGACCCTCCTATATATAGGGGTATTGGGGGCTTCTCAAAGTACAACTCAGTGCAACCAGTTGCTCTGCAAAGTTGTTGTTCTCTCTGGTTTTGGTAACCGAGAGAGATCCCGAGCAAGTGCTACCCGCAAAAGGGAGGTGCAACAAGGGAAGGACAATTGCAGTTGCAACTGGAGGCAAGAGAGTGTGTTGGGGACTAGTACGTCAACAGGAGGGTGTGACTCCTTCCACTTCCTTGTAGGACAAGGAGTGTGGAGTTCCAGGTGGTCCGTGTGGACTACTTCAGAGGCGGGAGGTCACTTCCACTCAGGAGGACAACTGTCATTCGACAGTCCGGTACGAGTAGGAGTCGTCAGTCCCGGTGCGACCAGGAGCTGCACAGACACCGTCGAAGACTGGATTTGAAGACCGTGCAAGGCGCGAGGTATTGTCGCCGAGCAAGCCTCAGGACAAGGTATGATTCCACAAACCATCCTTTCCTATTATATAGACGTTGACGGGTTTCCTTGTTCTGGGTTTGGGGGAGAAAATTTTTGTTTCCGCTGCCTTCTCTGCCTCCCCTAAAACCCAACAGATTGTCCATATGTTGAATCAATCAATTGGAGCCATTGGATCATCATGCAACATGTACTAGGGTTCTGACCTCATATGGTCAACCCATACAAATGGTCAAACTTTCTAAATGGTTTGGGATCCAAACCTCCATACAGTTTGGAAACCGTTTTTGGTCTCCAAACGGTTTGGTGAAACCGTTTGGACCATATTGTTGAAACCATTTGCAATAGATATTTGGGGAGATGTGTGCTTATGATGATTTCATCATCATCAAGCTCTAAACCCATGAAACTTGTTGTGATTTTCATGGTGATTACATCAATCAACCAAATTGAATTTTGAGAATGAAGGAAGGATCATCAATTGATAAGGAATTGAATGCAATACCGATATTAAGGGTTCAAGTTATAAAACTGGCCTCCAATTGAGTTCCAAAGCTTCAAGCTCACGTCAACAATGGTGGATGCAACTCCTTTCACTATCCCAAGGCTCGTTCTCAAGCTTTGAGTGAAAATAAATGGCTAGGATAGAAGATTGCATGGAGAAAAGAAGAAATCCATCATTTATTTTAAATTTCCACCATGAAATCATGGTGAAAGAAGGTCAAGAAGCTTACCAACAGGTTGGGGTCTTCCTCCTGTTTCTCCAAGCTTCCTTGGTCGTTTTTTTCAAGCAAGAAGTGAAGGTGGGTTCGAAATTCCATATCCAAGCTATGGATAAAGGAGCATATATGCCTTTTATTAATGATTCATTTAAGAGAGAGAAAGTAGGAATTATCTCCTCCATATCCTTGCCATTTTCCCTCTTCCCTTTCTTGGTTATGAGTATATCTTCCTTGCCTCTTATTACTCTCAATTATCCATGTTTTAAAGAAAAGCAAATTAAGCACCTTATATCATATTATAATAATATCCATAAGTGAGTGGATATTTCTTTTTCTTATAATAATGTGAGTGAGTTATCCACTTCCTTTGGATATTTTCGTGCCTTTGCAAGGCACTTGGTCGTTCATATCTATGGATTTCAACCAACACAATTTTGGTTGAAGAGCACTTCAATTAATATATTTATTTTTGCATTAAATTGAAGTAAAGTTCCAATTATGCTTAAATCTTGATTATTTTAATATCAAGATTCTCTCTCCTCTAAAGTGATTCAAATGAGGCGCCCCTCTCATTTTACTTTCTCTACATGATTCCAAGAAACATGAGGGACCCTATTGAAGTGGTGATTTTCATATTGAACCCTAGGTTTTGGGTAAATTGCACATTACACCAAAACTAGGTTTTAATGCATAAACATTGCTTTATCAGATCTTTCTTGGTACTCAGGCTACCACAAGCCATACCTCTACATCATATTCATTATCATGATGCTCCAACACATTAGGAACACCTTATCATGTAACATTTGCAATTTAACCCCTCAACTTGGGTAATTTGCACTTTAGTCCAAAACAAGGAAAACAATGTTTCAACATTATTTGAAAAGGACTAAAATTGAAATATAAGTTCCTCTTGAACCTTAATTACTTTTCAAGAAATAAGAGTAAACATATAATTAACTTTATTAAGCAAAACACATAGGGTTAAGGCATAGCCCAGGTCAGGGCTGTTACAAATCATAAACCCCTAACAAGGATTTCGTTCCCGAAATCCCATATTAAATGAGACATATATTATTCATTCATTATATCATGAAGTCTCCACATAACCTCTCATTGTTATGGAGACACCATAGAAATTTGATTAATACAAAGTTCTTTCTCACAAAATTCACATAGAATCAAACACATAGGACACATACTCCACTGTCCTTTCGTTATTGAATGTGGAGTTAATTCTATGTCAGGTAACACTTTTCTTATTTAGATAGAGGTTATTTGTTAATTTAATTTGATAAACTTTTCTTGCAATAATTTCACAATTATTCCTTCAAATAGTTCATTATCATTAATGTTATGTTTATGCAAGGCATAAACCCCTAACATATGATGTCCATACTACATTAGGGAACTGGACTGATTCCACAGTTACCCATTCCAGGTAGCTATCATAAAATAGCATGATATTTCTCAGATACTAGAATCCCTTACCTTGGTATCTACACATGTGTTGATAACACATTACATCCTCATCTTCCTTTTTGTTTATAAGTTGATATATAATTAAATCAAATTCCTTTGTATATCAATTAGAATGTGGTAGAAATATCCATGCCACATCTCCTTCTTGATTAGGCTTCTTTGGATTGTTTCAGAATGATTACTTGATCAGAGTAATCAGAAAGATAACAATCTAGGTATGTCATACTTACCTTGCTTTCAATAAATGAATACCTGGCCAGGGTATTCAAGAACTGATACTAGGTAGTATGCATTTATTTTATTTTATGTTTTCATCTCTTTAAATTGGATATACTTAATGTCTCAGACTTCCTCTGAGTTCTTTTTTCATCTCTTCCCTTCCTTAATGAAGAAAGAGAGTTTTCAAAACATATAAAAGAATATTAAACTGAACACAAGTTGTCATTCTACTTATCTCTTCCTTATATCCTTAAAGGATTATATAGATGAACTAAACAACAAATACCTTCCTTATAGTAGGGAACAGAAGATAATTCAAAATAGAAAGTTCTATCTTGACAAGTCTATCTTTTACAAGTTATCTAGTCTCTTGTATGTTGGGTCACCCCATCACTTTCTATTTGGGCATTTCCACCTCATATGTCCTCTCTGTCCACATCTATAGCAGGCTCTGAGCCTTTTAGGTGACTATTGCTTGGGTGCACTACATTGTGGTTGAGTCGGTACTACTGAAATCTTTGATTGTTTAGTACCACCAATTCCTTGTTCTTGTGACTGTTTAGACTTCCTTTTAAGGTCTGTCTCATGTTTCTTTGTCATAGACCCTTCTATCCTTCGAATTGACTCCACAAATGTGGCAAATCTCTTTCTAATTTCTAGGGCAGATGTCGGAATAGACATCTCAGCATTCAATCCTTTCTCAAAATGTTGAATCTTTTCCTCCTCAGTAGCAGCCATCTGAGGAAAAAATCGTAAAAGTTCCATGAACTTAACCTCATATTCACTTATTGACATGACTCCCTATCGTATCTTCTCAAACTGTGAGATCTTTTCATCTAAATAAATCCTTGGAAAATACTTATTGACGAATTCTTGACGAAATTCCTCCCATCCAACCTCTTCATCATTCCTTTTTATTTCTTCTATAGCCCACCAATGTCCAGCACTACCCTTCAAAAGGTACACAACATGTTTAACTTTGTCAGAATCTGGGATACTAAGGATCTTAAAAGCCTTTTCTAACTCAGTGAGCCAGAGATCTGCATCTGCTGGATCAGACGTCCTAGCATATTCTATGGCTCCTACATGATGTAGTTGTTCAAAGGTCTTACCAGACCCATATCCCTCATTAGAAATTGGTGCCCTGGGTGTCAGTGCTGACATCCAGTTTGTCATATACCTCAGTGTGGTCATGAGTTGCCCAAAAAGATTATGAACATCTGGGTTTCCTCCCATGACTTCATCAACATCAGGATTTTTAGGCACTGGTTCCTCCCTTGCCTGATCCCTTACACCTACCACTGGTGCAACAACATTGCTCTTGACAACGTGTTCCTCGTGTTCTCCAGACATCTTGGAGTTATATATCTTCTTCTGCATAAGAAGAAGGCACTATAAGATACACTGAAGTACACTTAGAACATACTCAATACCTTAGTCCTATGTCTCTATAGACTCAGCGAACCTAGAGCTCTGATACCATTAAATTGTGACGAAGCGTTCGAATAAACGTTATTAATTAAGCAGAAGCAATTACTTACAGCGGATTACTGAAAATCACTAAAACTTTAAACCTTCTTTTCAAAGAGATCCATTCATAGGAAAACTCTTTCAACAAGAACCAATGTATTACATTTACATCCTGGTTCATAAGTACATAATTTGTACCATCTCTTCTCGAGGGTCACAACATCCACTGCCTTGTTAAAAGCTAAACACAGACAGCATAAGAACCTTGAGGCATCAAGCCAAAATCTCAACACGATTCATTAAAAGCACTAACTATAAACTCTGAGGACCTGAGAGTATAGAGACGACACATAGGACTTCTATCTATAAGATACGACAGACAATACCCTCAACTTGAGTTGTCACTGTTGTCCCAGTTGTTGTTGAAGTTCCTCCTCTACAAGATATTCTCACTCTCCTCCATGCTTGTCCACCTAAAAATGTTGGATCCCACGGGGGTGAGACAATTGTAATTGCCCCAGCGGGAGATATAACTCTCCACCAAAAACATTAATATTGCAGATTAATAGTATAACACTGGACAGAGGATAAGCAATTTAAAGCATTCTCATCTTTTAAAGCATCGTAACTATTTATGATAAAACAATAGATCATCTATTCTTTTTATAAGGAATAGGAAGAACATGCATATCATTTACCCATCACATTATGCCATTATGTCAAACTTTTCTTGTGACACTCATTCTCTTGATATGTCACCCATGAGACATTCTTGTTTCAATCTGTTGGCCTTAGCCAATCTGCTAACCAGTTATGGGATTATATCTACCATGTTCTCATATATCATTAATACCGGCATTGAGTTATTACCCATCCTATGTAATCATTGCAGGCATTAAGCCTCTGCCAGGTATTGGACTCTTCCAAACCTGATTACACCACCACGCATTGGACACTACCAATCCTGATTTCACATCCAGGAATTGGACTTTAACCAATCTTGATTACAAGCATCACACCTATGCCAGGTATTGGACATCTCCAAACCTGAGTACACCACTAGGCATTGGACTTTAACCAATCTTGATTACAGGCATTACACCTATGCCAGGTATTGGACATCTCCAAACCTGATTACACCGTCAGACATTGGACTTTAACAAATCCTAATTACACCGCCAGGCATTGGACTTTAACCAATCCTGATTACATGCATTACACCTCTGCTAGGTATTGGACATCTCCAAACCTGATTACACCGCCAGGCATTGGACTTTAACCAATCCTAATTACACCGCCAGGCATTGGACTTTAACCAATCCTGATTACAGGTATTACACCTCTTCTAGGTATTGGACATCTGTAAACCTCATTACACCGCCAGGCATTGGACTTTAACCAATCCTGATTACACCGCCAGGCATTGGACTTTAACCAATCCTAATTACAGGCATTACACCTCTGCCAGGTATTGGACATCTCCAAACCTGATTACATCCCATGTCTATTTACACAGCACAGGGCACCTTATTCTTTTACTAGAATTAAACTTTGGTCGTGCCAATCATGCTCAACACATTCTTTATGTGTTACAAGTATTCCTCTTTTCTCCACACATGTATAATCCAGGTTCCATTATTATAATTGTATCCTTTGATTATTATTACTATGTTACTAAGTTTCCCCTTCCTTGGTTTATTATGAAAATTGTCATCCCTTACAAGAGACCTTTATAATCATCTTGATACCTTTTACTATGCCACAATTGTTCTCATGGCTCATAATGCCCATAAAGCATCTTGTCACCTCTCACTAGGCAACATCTAACCATATGGCTCACAAGGCCATTAAACATCTTGTCATTCAATCATGTTTGTTATTCTTAACATTTATCATTAAATGATTATCAGTACAAGGTAAGAGTTCATTTCTCATTCTTATCATGGTATGATTACATCATACTCATTAGTTTGGATTAACCCCATTCTCAAGGTATATTAGCCTATACTTATCAAAGTATATCAAACTCATTACATTTCATTGTAATAGTTTACATAACACACTTCATGTGCTTCTTGTCCAAGTATATTGGATTGGAGGTGCATTAAGGTATATCAACCCTAGAATGCTAAAAGTGATATCTATCATATTTCGATGTATCACTTTCCTCATCACTTCCAACTTTCTTGAGTTATCATCTTATCTTGGATTAAGATATTTCACATCTTAATCCTTTCATCCACTAACCTATCACTCTTACCATGAATTGCATAGGTCACACATAAGAATGGTCCAACTATCTTTAATGATATGGACTCATTTTAGGTTAAGGCATTTCTTGGTATAAGATTACCTATAATTAATCACATTAGGTATTTCCCTTATCAATGTATTAGTCACTATTCCATTATTAGGGTTAGGGTCTCCCATACCATCACCCTTTATTATGGTTAGGATTTCACATCTCATTGCCCATAATTAGGGTTTACTATTCATCCCACCTAGGGTATCTCATGGCATCACCCTCAATCAGGGTTTCTCATGGAATCAACCTCAATTAGGGTTTCACATGGAATCAACCTCAATTAGGGTTTCACATGGAATCAACCTCAATTAGGGATTCACATGGAATAAACTTCAATTAGGGATTCTCAATTCATATCAAATGGAGATACTCATCCCAACTAGGGTTTCACTCTCCATTTCCATAATTGGGGTTTTACATTATGTTACCCCAATTTAGGGTTACGGTTTATTAACCTTCTGGATTAAGGTTTCATGATCTCTTTACTAAGGATCATAACCTAATCACCACATGATCAATACTCATGTATGGATTCTTTTCTATCATCCTATAAACTTGATTAGGTTACATCAACCTTTCAATCAATTATATATATACAAATGGTTGACATAATGTATTGAAACATCGTTTTCATAAGCTTATAGGGTTAACCATTTTAAAGGTATTGATTATCTCGGTACTTAATTAAGGGTTTCAACCTTTGTACCTATCATTGGTAATCATCATGATTAACCCTTGGATCAATGGACCAACCATTACTTTAAGTTTCCAATCAATTTGATCACCCTGAATCATCCAATCCGTTTTGACCTTTTTCACTTCAAATGATTTTAAAGTCGTTTGATTCCAAACGGTCCTGAGATCGTTTGACCCCAAACAGTTTCAAGAATGTTTGGACTCAAATGGTCTCAAGACTGTTTGGGCCAAACTAGCCTCAAAACCGAATGGGTCACTAGGACATCCATCAACCAAATTGAATAAGATTTGCACCATTGAATTGGCCATCAATTGGACTATTGAAGAATTCATCAATCTACATCATTGGATCTTCCTTATCAACTACAATCAACCTTGAGTCCCTAAATAGTTTGAGACCATTTGGTCTCAAACGGTCTTGAGACCATTTGATCCCAAATGGTCTTGAGACCATTTGGACTCAAACGGTCTTAAGACCATTTGATCCAAACACTCTCAAAATCGAATGGACCAAAAAGGTCTTCCATCACTTAATCAATTTTGGGTTTTAATCATTGATCCATCTATCAATTGAACCAATAATTTGTTATCCAATTGAACCATTGAATCTGCCTTCAATTGGACCTTCAATTAGGGTTTGGAACCCAATTGAACTAGGGTTTATAATCAGGAGACCATCCATTAGGGTTTTGAAATCAAGGAACCATCAATGGTTGACATTGTGGAACTAATTCAATTGTAATCATTGGCTCATCATCAAGCCATGGCATGACCTGACCTGAAACGGTCTTGAGGTCATTTGGATTACCTCCAAACGGTCTTGATTGACCTCCAAACGGTCTTGAGACCGTTTTCCCCATTCACCATTAAAATATGTGAAAAACGATTAGGGTTTGCATCATTGGATTGATCATCAATTAAGCTATAGATTGCATTTCGATTTGATATCTCTAACTCTTCAATTACTCAACACTAGACCTCCAAACGGTATTTGTTGACCTCCAAATGGTCTTGAGACCGTTTGGGTGATCTCCAAACGGTCTTGAGACCGTTTGGGTTAATCAACCCAAAATATCAACTCACTAAATTCAAATTTCAGCACTTAACCCGATTAGGGTTTCTACTTGGAGGATTATCCATATGTTGAATCAATCAATTGGAGTCATTGGATCATCATCCAACATGTACTAGGGTTCTGACCTCAAATGGTCAACCCATCCAAACGGTCAACCTTTCAAAATGGTTTGGGATCCAAACCTCCAAACGGTTTGGAAATCATTTGGTCTCCAAACGGTTTGGTGAAACCGTTTGGACCATATTGTTGAAACTGTTTGCAATAGATATTTGGGGAGGAGTGTGCTTATGATGATGTCATCATCATCAAGCTCTAAACCCACGAAACTTGCTATGATTTTCATGGTGATTACATCAATCAACCAAATTGAATTTCGAGAATGAAGAAAGGATCATCAATTGATGAGGAATTGAATGCAATAACAATATTAAGAGTTGAAGTTATAAAACCCGCCTCCAATTGAGCTCCAAAGCTTCAATCTTACATCACAAATGGTGGATGAAACTCCTTTTCACTATCCCAAGGCTCGTCCTCAAGCTTTGAATGAAAAGAAACAGCTAGGATAGAAGATTGCATGGAGAAAAGAAGAAATCCATCATTTATTTTCGATCTCCACCATCAAATCATGGTGAAAGAAGGTCAAGAAGCTTACCAACAGGTTGGGGGTCGTCCTCCTGTTTCTCCAAGATTTCTTGGTCGTTTTTGCAAGCAAGAAGTGAAGGTGGGTTCGAAATTCCCTTTCCAAGCTATGGATAAAGGAGCATATATGCCTTTTATTAAAGATTCATTTAAGAGAGAGAAAGTAGGAATTATCTCCTCAATATCCTTGCCATTTTCCCCCTTCCCTTTCTTGGTTATGAGGCTATCTTCCTTGCCTCTTATTCCTCTCAATTATCCATGTTTTGAAGAAAAAGCAAATTAAGCACCTTAGATCATATTATAATAATATCCATAAGTGAGTGGATATTTCTTTTTCTTATAATAATGTGAGTGAGTTATCCACTTCCTTTGGATATTTTCGTGCCTTTGTAAGGAACTTGGTCATACATATCTATGGATTTCAACCAACACAATTTTGGTTGAAGAGCACTTCAATTAATATATTTATTTTTGCATTAAATTGAAGTAAAGTTCCAATTATGCTTAAATCTTGATTATTTTAATATCAAGATTCTATCTCCTCTAAAGTGATTCAGATGAGGCACCCCTCTCATTTTATTTTCTCTACATGATGCCACAAAATATGAGGGACCCTCTTGAAGTGGTGATTTGCATATTGAACCCTAGGTTTTGGGTAAATTGCACATTATACCAAAACTAGGTTTTAATCCATAAACATTGCTTTATCAACTCTTTATTGGTACTCAGGCTACCACAAGCCATACCTCTGCATCATCTTCATTCTCATTATGCTTCAATACATGAGGAACACCTTATCATGTAACATTTGCAATTTAACCCCTCAACTTGGCTAATTTGCACTTTAGTCCAAAATAATGTTTCAATATTATTTGAAAAGGAGTAAAATTGAAACATAAGTTCCTCTTGAACCTTAATTACTTTTAAAGAAATAAGAGCAAGCATATAATTAACTTTATTAAGCAGAACACCTAGGGTTAAGGCATAACCCAGGTCAGGAATGTTACAGAATGGTGCATGTACTATGCCTTGGGTTGTACCTAAATTAGAAAGATTTTGAAAGTGAGAACCGCAGAGTAGAGTCAAATTCAAGTAGATCATCAATTATATCAAAAGGAAATTAAAATCCTAGATTAGCTTCAAAAGAACTAGATTTGACTAACTGATTTTGTTGTCCCCGGCAACGGCCCCAGAATTTGATGTGGTTTTTTGAATGCACTAACAAACTCACTCAGGGTTAAAATCCCCGAGATTTTACCAAAACCAAAGTGAAATAATACCACCCACAAGCAGACGAGTCTTATCGCAGTATAGTTAAGGATCGAACACAAAGGACAACATTTTTAAGAATCTTTGTCAGTCTAGTCTAGTTCGAGTTAAGGCTAATATTTAAAACGATTGGTTGATTTGAGATTACTTAAACTAATTGTAAGAAAGTAAAAGTTGAATTAAAGTTGGGTTAAGATCAATGATATGGAATCACTAGGATGGTATCGGGTTTCACCACCGCTACACATGCAAACACACTCCAACGTATACAATCCAGGCAAGATAAAATGATCCAAATGGAGCTGCTACAGAACCCCCCATACGGGCGTTAGGTTCGCGTAAGCATCACCTTAGTCATCATATGTATCGTCACCAACCGGATCACTTACTTATGGATCCAAAGATACAGAAATCCAACGAAGGTTGTGTTCCCCCTATACAGGCATTAGGCGCACAGAAGTGTCACTGAAGGCTAGATGGCTCGTCCCCTCATGGATCCTACACTTACGACCTCAAAGAAATCTCATTCTATTTCTAATTTGGGAGTCAACTGCATTAATCGAAAAGCACGCAAGTGATAGATCTACAAACTAACATCGACGATAAACAAAGACGATACAAAATCCAACTAAGGCTTTGGTCCTCCCTGAGGGATGTTTAGATCACAGAAGCATCACCGTAGGCTAGATGTCTCATCCCCTCATAGATCATACACTTGCAACCTCAAGGAATCCTATCAGAAGTTCTCATCAAGGAGTCAAACTTTGTAAACCGCCATTCCATCCCACATATAGAGGATTTTGCAATATAGGAAAGAACAAGGTGAAAGCAAGTAGATAATCAACTACCAAAATACCAATTAATAACGAAATGAAAAGCTATATACATTGACATGGAAAGTTTAACAAAAGAACATGATTGCATGGGCAGCGGGGCCAGTTCCCCCACCCCAGAGAAAAGGTACTACTCGCTCATGATGCGAGAAATAAGAAGAATATGAAAGAGAGAGAAATCCGCCATGAACTCGATGTAGAAGGTAGTTGCAGCTCGGTGAAGATGATGCAGCCTTCTACGTTGTGTCAGAGAAGATCTGGATGCGAATGGGAGATGCCGAGATAGACCAGACAGTCTCCCTCGCTCCGTCTTTCTTCTCTTCTCAGTCTCCTTGGTTGCAACACGGGCATTAGGTGGAATGAAACTGGCATGGACGACACTGGATCTGGATCAGACATGTGTACAGGAAGCCTGTCGGCGTCGCAAAACCGATTCTGAAATAAGGACTCTACTAGTCCTATTTATAGGCACTGGGCTAGCCCCCAAGTTTTTGGTGTGATTCCAGTCCAAAAATATATTATCCAAACGGTTTGCATTTTACTCTCCTCCATTCGGTTTGCTTAATTTGGTTTGCATGTGCAACTCATTCGATTTGTAGCAAATGGTTTCATGCTAAGGCCATTCGGTCTCCCTGTTGTTTGTATACTCAAATGGTTTCATAACCTATACGGTCTTCACGAGATGCTCATTCGGTCTTCATATATTTAATCCAAACGGTATTCAGGTCTTCACGTGGGCTGCAAATAGTTTGCTCCAAATGTTATTCACGTGAACAACAAACGATCTTTAATTCATTTGGTCCTGCAGATTTGGCTACCCATTCGGTCTTGGATTGGCAGTTGGCCATTCGATTTGCATGCATTGCAGCTTGTGCAAACAGTTTGTAAATCGTTAATTATCAAACATTCCTTACGTAGCCAGCCATGTGGTCTTCACATTTCTGCTTTTCCATTCAGTCTTGTGTGTGGTTGCATGCAAACGATCCCATGTAAATTTATATTGGCAAATGGTCTTGATGCATTGTTGCGGCCAAACGGTTTAGTATTTATATCAAACGGGCTGTAAATTGTTTGCTCATCAAACAGTTTTGGTTGGCTTTTCATGCAAACAAGCAAATGGAGATCACGTGGCTGCATGTCCAAATGATTTAGTTACATGTAATAAGTTAAGTGCTCATTCAGTTTGCATGTACGTGATGCTCATACAGTCTTTAGCTTATCCAACAACCAGCAAACGGTCCTCATGCAAGTTCCATTCAGTCTACATCATTGCGTGCTCATAGTAGCAAAGAATCTTCATATTCTGCTTCTCAAACGATCTTTCGATTTGCATACAAACGGTCTTCAGCACTACTTTGGCAAATAGTTTGGTCTCGCTGCATGCATGCACATGAATAGCTTAAACAGTTTCATGCAAACTGGAACTTCTTCAAATGTTCTCGCAGAAGGTGTCCATTCAGTCTTCATGTATAGCTCAAATGGTCTCGCAAACCGAAACTCTTTCAACGGTCTTGCAGACTGAAACTTCTCAAACAGCCTCGACATTCCCAGCTCCAAACAGTTTTGGGGTGAGCATGTCCATTTAGTTTGCATGCAGCAAACGGTCTTCGCGGCTGAACGGTCTTACAACCTTGGCACCCAAACGGTCTAAAACCGTGCGACGTCCAAACAGTTTTGAGGTGGATCTATCCATTCGGTCTTGAGTCTGAATGGATGAAATTGTTTGGTCAGGACCGTTTGGTCCAAACCGAATGGTGAGACCGTTCGGTCGAAACCAAGGGTGACTGAAGGTGGGCCCCAACTGATTGTTCAACTTTATCAAGACCTGCATTAAATCAACATAAATTCAATTAAAACCTTGATAATCGAATCAATTAAGTAATTGTGCACATAATGATGCATCTTGATATTTAATGTTTGATGTGTTGAGTCCAAATGAGCTCAAGATGGTAATTGAATTCCATGATGAATATACATTCATCAACTTTCTACCATACAAAGCTTCATAAGGTGCCATGTCGATACTTCATTGGTAATTGTTGTTGTAGGTGAACTCTATCAAACTGAGGTGCACATCCCAACTTCCTAGGAACTGCAAAACACAAGCTCGGAGAAGATCCTCTAAAGTCTAAATAGTCCTTTCAGACTATCCATCTGTCTGTTGGTGGAAAGTGGTACTAAACTTCAACTGCGTTCCCAATGCTCTGTGCAACTACTCCCAAAAATGACTCATGAACTGGGGACCTCTATTAGTGTAACGAGTGTGCCTCCCAGTAACCCCCAATTAAGGGAGACCAAGAGGTCAGAGCCATTATCCAAATTAACATGATCAAAGGTTCAACAAATAATCAATAATAATTATCAAATTCTACCAAACTAAACTGAAAATTGGTATAAAATAAAAGTTTGCATACCTTTTTCAAAAACTTGGATATCTACTTCTATCCATAGTTGGATTCGATTCTAACTAATCCTCCTTTGTACTTTAATTCTTATTTAATTCCACGTATGCCACTTTACTATTTGTCCTTTTCAATCTTGTACCTAAAACGCTGACAACCAAAACGTCGGTCATCATATCGAAATATGTCGGTATGTGGGGACAACCAAAATTTCAGAAATATGGCTAACAAACTAATTATCACAGTCAAGTAATTAACAAGCCAATTTACATTTTCAATGTGTCATTCTCCACCACTTTTTCCCTAACCTAGAATACCCCCTCTAGGGTTTCTCTTTTGCCATTGACTTATGGCCACCTTCTCAATCCCGATATTGGTGCCTAGGGTCACCCTTCATGGTGTCGTTTAGTCATGCAATATCATAGTCCACCACCTTCTTAATCCCGAGCTTGGTTCCTGGGGTTACCTCTCATGGTGCCCATTGGTCGTCTCTCCTGGGCTTGACCTTTTTGCATCATCCATCAGGGTGGCATGTAGGAGCAAGAATACACACTTATTTTACAATTGTGATAATCATAGTGATTGTGATGACCCCGACCTTAGGGTTCATATATTGAGGATAGTTTTGAGGACCATTATCGCTCCATAGACAGTTGAACACAAATTGAGAAATTGTGGATCGTTGCAGGCATTAAGGTGTGATTAAAGGTGCCAATACGCCTAACCCATTTCAATTAGGATTTATGTCTTCATTAATCAATTGAGTGTTCATTAGATAAAATGCCCATTTGATGGTACATATTAATTTGAAAGGTTGTATGTGACACTTGGGAGATATATTGACCATGATAATCACATTAAACTTGTTTGATGAAGATTTCATGATTGATGGAAGCACAGTTGATTAATATGAGCCTTTCCACCATACTACAATCCAACTCGTGGATACTTGCAACCATGACATACAACTAGACATTTGTTGGATTTATTTTGCGTGGACATGCTATGACAATGAGAGATCAGGAGGAACCCTTTTGACCTGGTCCACCTCTTCCGTAAAGAAGGGAGTGTTTAGACTGACTCCACAAGGAAATATCTGCAACAAAACACACACATATCTCGGATCAAGGAGATAATTATGGGTGTATCATACTGATCATCATCTCTCAGCGCTCTCCAACCTAGATAAGCAGTCACACCATTAACATCATTGCAACTCACAGGTGATGGATGGAGGTCGAGCTCCTTTGCTCACACCTTGGAAGATGGAGAACCATGCTTTAAATTTGGTCATCAACAGAGTTTCCAAGGTCCCAGACACCCAACGACCCAACATATCAGGGGTGCGACGACCTGTATTTCCACTTCTATCTGCCATTTTTCCCTGTCATCCCCACTGATAAGGCTTAGGAAGGCCTCACTTCCCACTTCCTGGTTCCTACAGTCGTAATAGGAAAGTACCTAAAGCCCCTATAGTGTCATTTGCTTTTAGCCTTTCCTGAGGTGTGTCGCCGATTAGGAGGAAAGAAGGCCCACCTCGACTCATTGCTCGCCGGAGAAAAGGAAGATCAACCCACACACCCCTTCACAACTCCTCGCGAGGTTGCTCCTGGAGCAGGAGATCTTGCCAGCAGCACTGTGACAGAGTTTCAAGCAGGCGGTCATGTAGAGAGTGGTAGCAAGCAGGAAGGAACTAAGAAGGATGAAAAGCCCCCGTTGGTGATGGATTCATGATTCGGCTCATCTACAATCACTGAGATCTGGGGCAGCATCGTCTCCTTCGTTGCGTCCTTTCTATGTCCCCCCCAACTGGATAGCATGTAACTCCACCGTCTCTCCTCTCCCTGATGAAGATGGGGTGACCGAAGGAGAGTGCTGACGAGGAAACCCCCAACCTTCCCACTACTATTTTCCACCACCAGGCAGACGAACCAAGCTGAAGGGAACTGCAAGGCGACTTCTGGCCGACTTGACTCTAGAAGCACCACGGTGCTGGTAGTGGCAGCATGATCAGACGGTGTGGACCTTTAGCTCCATTGGATTTAATGCTGGCGCCCTTTCATCACGGTGGCACACGCAGGAGTGGGACGATGGAGCTGCACGACGGTGTCCAGGCGATCGGACTTGCGATTCACGAGGAGCAGAAGAAAAGGGTGGCAGACATCCAGATCCACCTACCAGTATATCCCTGGCAGGACCCGGTGAGCGTCCCAAGTGAATAGACACATGGCACACATTTGCGAGCCTGAAGGGGAAATCTGATGGCCCGTATAATTCCCATCCAGGTAAAGCAATGCCCTCATTCTAGAAATAGATTTCATACTTAGAAAATCCATCAAAAATAGCTTCATTGGCCTATAAATGCCCCAAAAATATCCCTAGACTCAGAATAATGTCATCTACATTACTGGATCCCTAGATCAGTCCTTTGATGCACATTTACTGATCTTATATAGTTTAGATGATAATACCCCATTTAGGTTTCATTAAATGAAATAAATTGTATACAGCTGACATAAATTCTCAAAAAATTCTTATAGATCCCTAATTACGATTTTAATCCATTTGTGGGCCCTGAATTCAATTGTATTTCCTAATATTAGGTCTTTTCCCATTAATGCATAATTAGATGCTTTCAATCTCATATTAATGCTAGAAAATAGATTAAGCATATGAAAATTATGAAATTTGAACCAGACCATAGTTATGACCTTTAGACCAGTATAAAAATATTAGAGGCAAGCTTAGGTCAGTTTGAACCAAGGTTTGGCCTAAACCCTAATTTGGACCTAAATACCATTAATAATGGTGAACCTTATATTAATGATGAATATTTGTTATTAATCAGGTGATGACCAGATATCTAGATGATCAAGAATGATAGGAATCTCTGAACTCAGGTACATGGGATTTATTAAGTATAAGACTAGTTTTTTGGTTGCCTATGATATGTGATATCTTGAATGCTCGTATTTGGATATGATTGTTTGGTTGAACTAGTATGAGTTATACTTCGCCAAATCAAATAGAACATAAATGAAAATGATGGGTTGTAGCTACTAGAGCACATAGCCTAGTGTGGATGTATGTTTCCTAACATGGATGTATGATTCCTTGGCCCATGTTAGATGTATGATGATACTATATTGCCCATACTAGATGTAAGTCAAGTGCAAGTATGTGTAGTACAACCGCATCAAAGCGAATGTAATAAAAGGAATGTTTACCTGATTATCACTTTAAATAATGTTTTCTTTTAATCTTTCTTTCTCAAGTTATTTCAATTATGCAAACATTTTAGTATGTATCTTTCTACCCATGTGCAAAACACCTTGTGTGTTGATTTGTTGTTTCACGTATGTTTTAAGTTCAGAGCTACTTGGGATAACAGACAGGAAGTGACCAGTTGTCCAGGTTGTACCTTTTGTGTTAAGATCCTATTAGCATACATGTTCATAGACTTGTAGAATTTTCATTCAATATGTAAATGTAAATCATTTGTAATAATTCATATTGTTTAAATATACATGTGAATGTTGAGTATGTTATGGTTGTATGTTCATGTATGTGTATTATGCTTCTGCATCGCTTTCTGATATGATTGGATGATGTTTTTGGATTTTGACATCTCATTCCCAATAGGGTTTGGAGAAATCAAAATTTGGGGACGTTACAATGACTTTATAATTTGCAAGTATGAACATCCAACTAATAAGTTGCATTCAATGTGATGAATCATCCGAGAAACTCTTCGGGAAACTAATGCAATTAACCATAATTAACCCATACCTGTCAAGCTGACTTGAATGCAAAAATAACTCAACCAATCAAGAAATCAACCAAGCACACACAAGTTGATCATGAAAAAGGCATCCAATTTTTCTATCATTAATCACGTCATCATGATCTATTAATCCTAGTTGTTTCCTAGGGTTATCAGTCCTTTTTAGGGTTTTGATCACAATTAGGGTTCGACTTCATTTTTATTACTTTAAACCCTAATTTTATAAAATCACTTACAAACCCTAATTATATCCCTCGTATTTTTTTGATCAATTTTCATGTATTAATTTTCCTCATCCGAGTTTTCTATCAAAAGATATGATTAACTTTCCTCATATGATTTTAATTGCTAATTCTAGAAAAACAAGGACCGCCCAATCCATGGTCTGCTGGTCCACTCAGGATCCAATGGTTAAGGATGCACGCGCCTTTTATACGATCAAAAGTAAGTGAAGGACAAGTCTGCCCTTACCTGTACTGAAGGCACGAAGGGGTAACTGGATAATTTTGCGGAGTCTCCTTCTTCTTCAACCCCACGAACTCAATGTTGTTGTGAGGGTCAACTCCGCAGTTGGCTTCTCGATCTCGTTCACCTGCTAGCATGCCAAACATCTAGGGAGCTTCACCTCCCTCTGTCAAACTCGACTAGGGCTCCAATTTTGTGCCATGACCACGCCGCGACCCTCTCCTACTCACCAGACTTCGGCGAGGTTTGATGCGGTGACGAGAGCACAGGTCAGGGTGAAAGTGAGAATTGGAGGCATGAGAGCACTCCTTGCACTCTCCCGTAGAGTTTAGGGTAACAATTAAATGTGCCAATACCCTCCTTCACCCTCCCCTATATATAGGGTCAAAGATAGGTTTGCAAGAATCGGGAACTTCCCCAATAGGCTGCCAAACCCCTACAAAGTAGGGATGATTTTGTTCATTTTTCTTTCCTGAACTCGAGGAAAACAAAAGTTGGCTTGCCTACTCTCTACATCACAAGGAAATCTGAGGTACTTAGACGATGAGCGTCAGGCGTCAGATCAAGATCCAACGGTCCTCCTAGCTAGCGATCAACCAAAAGGAAATACATATTCCTAATTGCAAAATTAATGCTATATTTTGGAGATAATTTGAGAAATTCATATCACTTAAGCCATAGCTCTTTTTTAACTAAAGTATTAAGAGAAAGTTTGTCTTGACATTATCTAGATATTTATGAAATTTGGGAAACAAACTCCAATGGATGAGAAGGCTTCCTTCTCTCCCAAGTTATCTTTCAATTAATTCAAAATTAATTAGTATTTCTTTTTCCTTTGCCATTATCTTGTTATTTTGGGGTCCCTTGGACCTCAAGAAAACCTAAAGGCATGAATTCCCATATTGGGGAATATTTACTTGCCTTTATCCTCTTATGTATTTCTATTTCACATATTCTCCTTTTATTTAATTAAATCCTTTTCCTTTTTATTTATCTTTTCTTTTCAATTGGGCTCAATGGCCATCAAAGCCCATTATCAATCAATCAAGGCCATTTCACATTAAATCCATCACAAATCAAATAAATAGATTTCATTTATTCTTTAAAAGAGAATTACACGTTTCATTACATAAGTAATTGAGGTTATAATAATTAGAGACTATCGTTGCTGGCACACCGTACAAACACACTATCTCATCCACATACACTTGATCAAGCTTTTCTGATGTATATGTTGTTTTCAGAGGTATGAAAAGGGCAAATTCATCAATCTATCCAGTATTACCCAAATGGAATCATGATTTCTAGCTGTCCTTGGAAGACCAACTACGAAATCCATGGTTACATGGTCCCACTTCCACTACAGTATTGGCATGGGTTGCAATGTACCGTTTGGCTTCTGGTGTTTAGCCTTAACCTGCTAGCATATCGCACACTTAGCCACAAACTCAGCCACATTTCTCTTCATGCCAGGCCACCAATACAGGTCGTTTAGATTATAATGCATCTTGGTGACACCTAGATGCATAACATACATTGATGTATGCACTTCCTCAAGCACTGACTTCCTCATATCATCAACATCAGGAACCATCATCATGTCATGATAACAAACTAGTCCATCCTCGCACTCATGGAAGCCATCACGGTTCTTGCTGCCAAACTCTGATCTGATCAAATAAACTGTAGCATCTTCCTATTGTGCTTCTTTGATCTGCTGCCTCAACGTAGGCTTCACTTTCATATGTGCCATCACTCCTGCCAAGAAAGAGACTTCCAACTGTACATTCATCTGCCGCAAAGAGACAAACATATCTCGCCTATGGCATATTAATGAACTCAACTGTGCCTTCTTCATAGGAAGAGAAGGAGACTTCTTGCTAAGCACATTAGTTACCACATTTGCCTTACCAGGATGATACTCAATGGTGCAATCATAATCACTGATCAGCTCCATCCAGTGACGATGTCGCATCTTCACCTCACTTTGTGAGAAGATATACTTTAGGTTCTTATGATCCGTAAAGATCTGACATACCTCCCCATAAAGATAATGTCTCCAAATCTTTAACTCATGGAACACCACTGCCAGTTCCAAATCATGTGTCGGATAACTCTCCTCATGTTTCTTAAGCTGTCGTGAAGCAAAAGAAACCACGTGAATTTCCTACATCAGCACACATCCTAAGCCCTTTTTGGAAGCATCACAGAAAACAACATAGTCTTTCCAAGGCTCTGGCAGCACCAACACTAGAGCACTAGTCAGCTTCTCCTTCAAACTCTAAAAAGCTCACTGACAACGATCATCCCAAATGAAAGGTACATATTTCTTGGTCAACTTCGTCAAAAACAACACGATCACACTGAAATCCTTTATAAATCTACAATAGTATCCTTCTAAACCCAAAAAAATACAAACTTCAGTTGGCGTCTTCGATTGCTCCCACTCTACAACTGACTCCACCTTCTTGGGATCTACTCTGACTCCTTCCGCTGAAATCACATGACCCAAGAAAGTCACTTCCTTCAACTAGAACTCACACTTACTAAACTTGGCATACAACTAATGTTGGTGAAGCAGAGTCAATGCTTTTCAAAGATGCTATTCATGCTGGTGACTGTCCCAACTATAGATCAAGATGTCATCTATGAAGACCACAACAAACTGATCTAAAAATGGACGAAACACCATGTTCATCAGATCCATGAAAGTAGTAGGTGCATTGGTTAGCCCAAATGGCATAACCACAAACTCAAAGTGACCATACCGCATCCTAAAAGATGACTTTGGTATGTCATCATCCTTGATCCTCAACTGATGATATCCAGACTGTAGATCGATCTTTAAGAACACTGTAGAAGCACACAACTGATCAAATAGATCATCTATTCTCGGCAAAGGATACTTGTTCTTGTTCGTAACTTTGTTCAACTATCGGTAATCTATTCACAAATGCATCAATCCATCCTTCTTCTTTACAAACAGGACTGGAGCACCCCACGACGATGTGCTAGGTATGATGAAACCTTTATCCAACAGCTCCTGTAACTGCTTCTTCAGTTCTGCCATCTCAACTGGAGCCATCCTATACGGTGTATGAGCAACTGGCTATGTCCCTGGCACTAGATTGATCTCAAAGTCAATCTCTCGAGGTGGGGGAACACCGAGAAACTCATCAGGAAACACATCCGCAAACTCTCTAACAACAGGCACATGCTCAAGGCTAGAACCTTCCACTTTTGTATCCACAACATGAGCTAAGAACGCCTTACATCCTTGCCACAACAATTTCTCCACCACCATTACTGACACCAAATACGTTGGAAGAATCTTCCTATCCCCTTGGAAGATCCACTTCTCGCCACCGTCAACAAACACCGCTTTCTTGGAACCATAGTCCCACACAACCATATACTTCTCTAAGGTATCCATCCCAAGGATCACATCAAATCCATGCATATCAAGTGGTATAAGATCCACTTGTATCTTGTGTCCTAAAAAAGATAGAACACAAGATGGACACACTTCTCAAAGCAATGCAGGCCCAACAAGAGGGTTTTCTAACAACAAGCTATCTTTCTTACAGCTAATAGGTAAAAGACAGATATCAAGCATACTACGAGTGATAAAAGAGTAAGTAGCACCCGGGTCAACCAGAACAGATGCAAAGTAAGAAGAAGACAAATCAGAATGAAATAACTCCATCTGACCTACAACTACTTGCGGGTTGACTATCGCCTCCGGCTGACTCATAGCATAGAATCGAGCCGTTGCTTGCTGTCATCCATGTCCTCTGCTTCCTTGAGTAGATGATCCTACTTGTGATGCTTGATCGCGCCCTCACCCTCTATTACCACTAGACTATTGTCTATACGATCCCTATTGATTCTTCCTTGGCTGTTGTGTCACTTTGACATCTCTCCTTGGGCAATTCCACCTGATATGCCTGACCTATTCATAGAGAAAGCATGATGGGTCTCTCGACTACAGCCTAGATGGTCTTGTCCCTACCACTGAAGTTGTACTGTAGGCTCTGGATGGTGAAAAACCACACCCTCTTACTTTACTTGGTGACCACTGAGATGGTGTACTAGAACCTTACATCACTAAAGGTACAGAAAACCTTGGCTTCTTATGGCTGTCAAACCTCTGTCTCTAAAACTGAGTAGGCCTCTTCTTAGACATAGACTCTCTCTTCTCTGTGACTGACCATTCGATCCTTTGGACAAACTCCACAAATATGGCAAACCGCTCCCGATTTTTTAAAGCAACAGTAGGTGTCGTCATCTCAGCACTCATACCTTTCTCAAACCGTATGATTCTCTCATCATCTGTCACCACCTTGTGAGGACAAAACCTCAGTAGGTCCATAAACTTGGCTTCATACTCGGTGATTCTCATAGATCCTTGGCGCAGACACTCAAACTGACTGATCTTCTCATCCAAATAGGTCTTCACAAAGTATCGACTCATGAACTCCCACCGGAAGATGTCCCAACAACTCACCTCATCGGGTCACTTCTCCTCCTCGATGGCCCACCAATGGCCAGCACTGCCTTTCAAAAGGTAGACAATATGCTTGACTTTGTCTTCTTAGGGGATGTCGAGGATCTGGAAGGCCTTCTTAAGACCTGTCAACCACATATCTACATCTGCTGGATCAGCAATTCCAGCATAATTTGAAGCTCTGACTCAGCGAAGCCGCTCGAAGGTCTTCCCAATACCCGAAGATTCACCATGGGGAGTCTGTTCTTCTGGCGGAGGCACTAGAAATATATCCACCATGAGATTCATTGTAGCAATTACCTATCCCATAAGGTGCTAGTAGATAGGATTCTTAAGCATGGCTGGGTCGATTTGGGGGACCTCAGGGACCCAATCTTCATGTGCAAGCATACTCGCTCCATCAACTGATGCAGCAACACTGCTCTCGACAGCATGTTCTTCATGATTTCCAAACATCTTTTATCTTTATCTTTTGCTAAGGGTAGAAGGTTATTATGAGAAAATCTGGAGAAAATCACAAGAATAGACACAAAACCTAATCCTAGATCCCTGTAGACCCAGCGAACCTAGATCTCTGATACCAACCTAACATGTGATATCCCACTATCACACGAACAACAAAATGCCACACAAAAATGTGTGGAACCATCATAAACATTGTATTACCAAGAACATGGGTTACTTAAAACTGATTGCGGAAAGCAGATAAGGAAGGAACTATTACAACCAGATCCACACCCTACAAGGAGACATGTTATATAAATATACATAAACTTGATACATGTCCACATCTCATAGGATCTAGCTATCCCATAAGCACAAGAGTTCACCACATGTTTAAATACAAAATATGCCACATCAGACCAATAGTAGGATAAACAAGCTACATCTACTATACATCATGAAACCTTATCAAAACACCTCCAAGGACCTGAGAGTACAGGGATGACTCTAGGACTCTACTACAAAATACCCCGCAACAACAAAAACATATCCAACCTTGCTTTCTACTATTCTTCTTGCTGCTTAGACGTAACCTCATGACCACCACCACATCTAGCTCGATCACCTAAAAAGGTTTTAAACCAACGAGGTGATACACATAGTCCCAGCGAGAAACATAACTCCCGCCGAAGCTATAAAACCTCAAAGGAGAGCTAGAACAGATAAAGTAGGTAATTGGTATAAGCAGATCATATATACAACATACTGAGCAGAACTACCTCTATAACCTCTTACCAGGATATCTGCTAGACGAATAAATAGATAATATATATGGAACATGATTGATATGACAAGTGTAATAAGAACATATCATAACATCAGAGGAACATGTAACTAACTGCAAGATATAACTAGGGCAACTGTACAAACAAGGCATCAACCAATGTTCCCTATTTTCCCTAAGGAAATATATTATATAGATGGATTACGATTTATCATGCCCTAGAAGTGAGTTGTACTGCTCAAATCCAACCTTCGATTGCGAAACCCAAAGCTGGTGCCATACAAGGTCAATGGAAGAGACAGACTCCATGACCTTACCTACTCGTAGTCTGTGCACAATATCCAAATTAGGACCACAATCTCTTGCTTAAGTGGCCTCAACCGCACAGGGTCAGGCTACCCTCTTCCTAGCCCACCTTGGTATAGGTATCAACTCTAGAAAACTGAGTCACGGGCCTATTCACCGTGCTCCATCATCACTGAGCCATGGGCCTATTCACCATGCTCTATCACATATCCTAAGCCATGGTCCAATTCACCATGCTCCAACCAGACTGAGCCACAGGCCTAAAACTGTGCTCTAAACTTACTACTTAGGGCATAGGCACACCCCACATATTCAACAATATGCATCCCAGGTTAACCCTTAGGAGAACATATTTCACCATCACCAAACTCCAGACGATGATGGATCTATGGCTAGGGAAAACTACATGAAAGATTCATCTGTAATTAATTATCATATTTCAAGTGGATTGTAAGATTCAACCAAGTTATGTAACATGCAACTATATCAAGAATGAATAAACACAGAACTCATTATCTTGTGTTACATTGTCACTAAGGCCTTAAGTGCCATCGACATCATCCTAATCCATCACAAGGATCCAACGTCACATGTTAACACTTGGCCTCTTGCCAATCATTCAGATCCATCTCAAGGATCAACATCATAGGGACTCAATCCCATCATCAAGGCACACATTGCTATTCCATGGGTAACACCCATCATACATCACTGGGTTCATCACAACCCTTGATATTCCACATCATATCATTATTATGCCATCGTCATGGACTCATCTTACAAATGTTACATGCATGGTTAGTGAAATCACAAAGGAGCAATGATACTTGTACAAGGAACATTTACAACTCCTTACTTTATTATGAGAGTTAACCATGCAACATGGATGAGTATATCAAAGCATAGCATTCTTATATATATCAAGAATAACAGCCACATATACAAAATCATAACAACCATTAAGTTTACTAATCGAACACAAGATACAACCCTCACTAAAGGCATATCAGCCAAGGGACAACCCTCACCAAAGGTATAGTGTCTCTCACCAAAGAGTGTGATGCTCAGCACTATATCGGTTAAGCATTCTACTGTATCGGCCAGCATCCATCTAGGGCTACAACCATATCACCCAAGCCACTAAGGCACTATGTCGGGCAGCACCACAAGGCTAATAACGAGCAACACCTCCTGTCGGGCAACACTTCTAAGGACCAACCTACAACGCCCAAGTGTGCAACATCATACTGGATAGAACTGTATCGTCCAACGCCTTGTCGGGCGGCACCATACCAAGCAGCATGCAATGCACATAATAGGCAACACTGTGTCGGGCAACGCCTCACAGCAACACGTTACAGCAGGAAACACCCATACCGCCCAACACAACAACACTACAACAACCTATTGTACTGCCCAAGGGATCACCAAGGCATCCACCTATCGCCCAAGGGGTAAAATGCACAAACCTTATGCTACTATTGATCATCAACCAACACCTTGGTCATCACACCATATCGGTCAAGGACATATCACCCCACAACATATTGGGTAAGGATCCATGTCAGTCAAGAACCACATAACCTATCGGGCAAGGTACCATATCAGGTTGGTCGTCTTCAACCTCAAGACTGCCACCAAGAAACCCTAGAAGATCAAGACTATTGGCTCACCTCTCAACATCTAAGTGACAGGGGTCTTACACAACCTCTATCACATATCGGGCAACAAGGTGGGTCATCACCATATCAGCCAACCCTCCAACCTCAACTAGATCAAGACCAACCAAAGGCTCACCTCTCAAGTCCATGGTAAGAGAGGGATATTGCCCAAGAAACTAGAGCATAGACTCGCCTCTCAACAACTAAGTGAGAGAGGGGTTTTGCCCACACAACTAGAGCTTAAGCTAACCTCTCAAGACCAAAGAGAGAAAGGGATTTTGCCCCTAGAACACACCACATGCACCATGGATTTAGGAGAACCCTAGGCTCACCTCTCAATAACTAAGAGAGAGGGGTTTTTCACAAAGAACCCAAATCCAACAGTTCGGCCAACAAGATCCAAGAATACATCTAAACAACATAACCATGTCATCATATCCCACAACATCAAGGGCACATACTAGAGCCAAGATATTACTAACAAGATAAGCATGGCCGATCAAGATAGCATATGAATAAGCAACATAAAAAGAAGGTAATATAGCTAGGGTAGGAGTTATGTAACCCACCTCAAGCACACTCCTCAAGATCTAAAGCTCCAAGCACCAAGCTCCAAGCTCCAAGCTCCAAGCTCCAAGCTCCAAGGCACCACCTTTGGCCACCTCAAGAAGAGAAGAACAACTCATAACCACCATGGCCAAAAAACAATCAAGAAGGAGAAAGTGCCAAGGAAAGAGAGAAGGATACTCACCACGAGAGAAGGAAAGGAGCAAGGGACACTCTAGGGTTTTGGCCACCACTAGAGGAAGAAGAAGACTAGAGCTATGTCGCCCTCCAAGCTTCATTAAGGAGAGGGCATCGGCCAAGACACCAACTGTATCGAGCACCACTCCCTATTCTCTTCTCCTAGCTCGGCCACGAAGGGAAAGGAAGCAACTAAGGGAACTAAAGGAGCTGCTAGCAAGCAAGAAGGGTCATATATATACAAGGGGGTCAAGTGGGCATCCACTAGAGGGCTATTCCACGTGCTCACCCAAACCACCACTTGTCCATGCTATGCCACCTTGCTAGCAAAGAGCCCCAAGTGTCACTAAGGGTGACACAAACGAAGCTAGGTCAAGAAGGGTGTGTATCGCACAATATGGTGCCATGGCCGATACACCACTGCTCGACACACCTCTTGGCTGACACACCCTACCCAACACACCTCTTGAATGAAACACCCTACCCGACACACCAAGCAAGGAGGCGGCACCAAGCTCAAACTAGGCCCAAGAAAGCCCAACAACAAGCCTAAGCTTCAACAAGCTCAAACAAGGGTCAAAGCAAACCAAGCAAGGCGCCCAACCCATCCTCTCAACCCTAGAGAATGCAAGGAGAGAGAAAGATATCTCTCAAGGTGACAAACTTGCACACCAACCCTAGAACTTGGGTAATTTGCAAGTTGCACCTCAACCTCTCAACAAAGCACAAACAAACCCTAATCACAACTCAAGTGATTAGGCAAGCCTCTAAACACAGGGTTTAGGCAAAGCAAATAGGGTAAGCCCAAAACAGAGGTCAGGGTCCTTACAGTAGGCACATGCCCAGTCGTTGTCTTGTGTAGAACACTATAAATCAAAACATACAAAATATTCAAAAATTCAAATAAGCACAGTTCACATAAATAATATATACATTGGAGTTAGGAAATTACTTTCACATTCTCCCAAATTAGTGGCTGATTCTTTTTCCTAGGGACCTTTCCTCCAACTTTTTTGAACTTTTCTAAAGCCCTATATGTTAATGTAACACATTAAATTGAATAATTAAATAGTAATGTAATAATAGATGTTAACGGATATAAAAATATGAAATATTTCTCCCAGGAATAATGGCCTTTTCATTGTGTGTCCATATAATGTCTTCAATTCCTTCCCTGTAGGATCTAGATAATAGACAGTGAACGTCTTGGGGATAATAACTAGTAACTCCCAATGCCTACCACTACAGGTAAGAAAGTTAAAAATTAATAACTCAAAATCCAAAATAATAATGTAATTTTCTTAAGTCCAAATTACAAGCAAAGTAAACTTACTCGACATTGAATGGAGCTATTATCACCGTCTTCTTATTTTTACCAAAATATTCAAAAGCAGCACAATAGTATGAAGTAACTGAAGAAGGGTCTGTATCTACAAGACTAATCAAAGATGGAACTAAAAATCCCACATGGGAAAATGCAAAATTTGTACATATCGTGTGTAAGTGGCTGCAAAACATGTATTATGTATTCATTAATATATAAGAAACCAGATCACCGTATATAAAACAAGGTATATGGATGTATAAACTAGATCATACCATATCCACAGCTCTATCATAGATGTGTTCAGCCAATCATAACGAAACAACTCCAAAATATCTTGTATAAATAGCTTGTTATTTTATGATTGACCTGCATTAATATATATGCATTAATGCGCATGCAAAACTTGTACTACGTATACATTAATATGTATGCAAAACTTGTATAAATAGATTGTTATCTTATGATTGACCTACAACATCCTCCGGAATAGTAACATTTATAGGGCGATTTGAATCATGTTCGCCTATCCATACTGCCATACCCCTACAATTTGGACCTAACGAGGCATGTAGGTCCCTCAGAAGCCAACTTGGTACTTTAGGACCTAATGAGTAACCATGTGGCACCTTAACATTTACTAAGCATTCATAAAAAGCTTTTCTTCTCCTCTTTTGACAATGTGTAACAAGTGGGAGGTAAGTATGTTCTCCGATCTCTACTAACTACTTCTGTTAATTTTGTCCTTATTCCCATTTCAGGTAGGTCCATTCTGGATTTTATCCCATCTTTAGTCTTACCTAGTATATTCAATAGAGTACCGATGATGCTATCATAGACATTTTTCTCAATGTGCATGACATCGATACAATGCCTGACTGCCAAAGAACTCCAATAAGGAAGATCCCAAAATATTGACTTTTTCTTAAATAAAGATTTGTCACTCCGTGCATCCATCGTACATTGTGATCTCTTAGCAAATTCATTGGCAAAGTCTTTTACTCTTTCATAAACATCCTCCCATGGTATAGGTTTAGGTGCACTCCGTTCCTCATTCCGTCCATTGAATGCATTGTGCAACCTACAATACGGATGGAATTTTGGATGAAACCTTCGATGACCAAGATATACAGTCCTACCTCTATGTTTTAGTCATATTGAATCAGTGTTCTCTTCACATATAGGACACGTTTTAGATCCTTTGACACTATATCCAAAAAAATTCCGTTATGCTGGAAAGTCATTCATAGTGCAAAACAACATAGCATGCAAACAAAATGTCTCTCTTTGTGAAGCATCATAGGTCATCAAACCTTCACCCCAGATTTTCTTCAAGTCATCAATCAGAGGTTCAAGATAAATATTGATATCATTTCCAGGTTGTTTAGGTCCTGATATCAACAACAACATCATAACGTAATTATTTTTCATACACAACCAGGGAGGAAGATTGTATATAACAAGCATAACTGGCCAAGTGTTATGTTGGTTTCTCAATGTCCCGTATGGATTCAACCCATATGTACAAAGCCCAAGTCTTAGATTCCTAACTTCTTCACCAAATTTAGGGTACAATAAATCAATCTTCTTCCATTGTGGGGAATCATACGCATGTCATAGGATCCCATCATTATTTTTCTTAACACCTGCATGCCACCTCAAATTCTTTGCATCTATCTGATTGGCAAACAAGCGTTGAAAATGTGGTATTATAGGTAGATACCACATCACCTTGGTAGGAGAACTAGTTTTGGACTCCCCCAAAGTCGTCAATTTATATCTTGACGCACCACATTTGGGACAATCTTTCAAATTCACATAGTCCTTTTGAAATAATATACAATCATTTGGGCATGTGTGTATCTTCTTGGCCTCCATTCCCATTGGGCACAAAAATTTCTTTAACTGGTATGTTGAGATTGGCAGCTCATTTCCTTCAGGAAGAATTTCTTTTAACAAAGACAACAATGACATGAAGCTTTTGTCGCTCCATCTATTGTTAGCTTTCAGCTTATACAATCTCAACACAGTGCTAAGCTTCGTCAACTTACAACCTATGTATAACGGTATCTCAGCATCATGCACAATGTTTCTAAACATGGGAGGTGGATTGGTGTGCTCTACCCCACAACTATCTAGCATCGCATCAACGATGTCTACTGGAACTGGTTCGTTCACATCTACGTCATCGAATGCAATTTCTTCTTCCACACAAGCACTGCTATTAACATCCACTAATTTTAGGTTTGCAATTTCTCCATGCCAGTGCCATTCTTTATAGCCTTGTACAATCTCATTGCACATGACATGACTTTTGATATCATCACCAGTGTTGACTTTCAAGTTGTTACCACAATACCTACATGGATAGTAGAACCTATATCCAGGTTGTTTTCTATGTTCCTTGACAAATCTAATAAACTGATCAAGACCAGAAATAAACTATGGGGTGCAACGATTTGGAATGGACATCCATGATCTATCCATTCTATGATCAAAGAGAAAACAAGTATATATTATAATAAGATTAGGATCTAGGGTTAAAAGGTTAGGGTTTATGGTTCAAACTTTAGGTTTTAAGGTCTTATATATAATAAATGTGTACCACCTATCCCATTCTTGAACACCTAATCTTACTAGTAAGTGTATAATGTGTATTGGGTTTTAAGAAAATTTTGGCAGCATTTCCCCGCTATTCTCCAAGTACATATGTACTCAGAGAACAAACGGGGAAGTGCTACCGAAATTTTCTTGAAAACCAAATATACATTATACACTTACATCCTAAGAGAGATTAGGTGTTCAAGAACAATCCCAAACCGGGTACTATCTAAGATTTACTCCTAATGTGTAAATCTTTACGGGTTTCTAGGCCAACAAATACATGTGTTTTCATTCTTATATATAATAAATGTGTACCACCTATCCCATTCTTGAACACCTAATATCACTAGTAAGTGTATAATGTGTATTGGGTTTTCAAGAAAATTTCGGCATCATTTCCCTGATGTTCTCCAAGTACATATGTACTTAGAGAACAAACGGGGAAGTGCTACCGAAATTTTCTTTAAAGCCCAATACACATTATACACTTACATCCTAATTAAGTGAGATTAGGTGTTCAAGAATAGTCCCAAACCGGGGACTATCCAAGATTTACTCCTAATGAGTAAATCTTGGATGGGATCCTAAGCCAACAAATACATGTATGTTGTCATTCTTATACCTACAATCCTAGTTTCTCCATTCATATCCTATGTGTAACATCATTTAATCATGCCTGTCAGTAAATACTAAACAGTAAATAAATCATGATTCCATATATCAAATATTTGAATCAAAATAAAGCCTAATGGAACATTGGGAGAGTGAGAATATTATACCTCACTTGAAGGTTGAAGAAGAAATATATGCAAATCAGCAAGTCAACAACACGTGCAACAACACATTGGCAAGTTAGTCTTCCATAATAAACCTAACATGTATTCAAACCTTTCACAATTTTGAAAACTTTATTACTTTTAGATCTAAGGAGAGGAAAAAGGTTACTTGCATCATTATCAACAATCATTAAATCGAGTCTTATTGTATTCACATTGTTACCAAAAGGTTACTTTATATTATTGTGCATGAATTTCCATATATTACTTATTTAACCTATTAATTCTATTAACTCAATATTAACTTAGATTATGGCACATTGTTCACATTTATGGACATGAAAACTTCAATTGTTATTCCAACTCATGTATTAAGCACATTATACCTATTATTAAGTATATATCAGCCACAATGTGAATATTAGTTATCAAATGAAGCATAAGAAAAATATTTCATTAACCCACTTATATGTTAGCACAAACAAGATATTTATCAAGTTGGTGAGTCCCACTATGGAGCTCTAGAGGAGGATTATTGAGTAGATCATATGCTATAATGCAAAGAATAGACAACTTGTTTACTTTCATGCTCGGTAGACCGAATGGATATGTTATTTGTAAAATAAGAAGGCTTGTGGAGATATACATAGAAAGAGAGACCTTCTTGTGGGCTTTATTGTTTTTTTGAAAAGGCTTATGATTGTGTACATGAACAATGTTGTATAGCTTGTGTTGGATTTTGGAGAAAAATATGTGGCAACCTGATACATTGCATTAATTACACACATGTCTATTATCTGGAATGTCATTAAGCACAATAAGGATTACTAATTTTTGAGATTCTATGATTAGATGATGACCATTAAAGCTAAAGGTCAACAATTGGTCAATTTATAGCATATAAGCACATAAAGGAGTCACTCTCAAGTCATGGGTGAACATAGAGGGTCCAAATGATACTTGGGGTGCATTTAGATGGTTTAAGAAATTAAGAACAATAAAAATACACATTCATTACTAATCCATGGGATTAGGGAAGCTAGGGTTCATATATATTATGAGCAGAAACAAGTATGAAGCAAAAACCACATGGGTTGATTGTTGGGGGTTGTAAGTCAGATGGGAGAATGAGGCTCGTAACGCAGAGCTAAAAGAGAAGAGGTGGCAGGCCGACTTACTTGCGTAGGTGATCAGGGAAAGAAGAGGTGGCATGCCGACTTACTTGCGGTCGCAGGAGCGACGAAGAAGGCGCCGGCAGGCGGCAGTGCAGCGACTGGCGGTAGCGGGAAGAAGAGGATCGATGGTGCGTGCGGCAGTAAGTGGTGGTGGCATGAGCGGCAGTAGGAGCGGCAGGCGGCAACATCATTTGCGGTAGAGAGAATTACCAGAGAGACCTAACTTGAAATCGACAAACAAATAGAAAAAGGGGAAGAGTTTGTGGCTCGCACGGGTGCTATTAAGTTAACAATAGGTGTCGGTTATTAAAAACAACTGACGCTTAAAACAATAGGTGTCGGTTCCCACCAAAAACCCAACACCTATCTTCAATTATAGTCGTCATTTCTAACTAGAAAAACTAACGTCTATCTACATATGTCGATAAAAAAAGTTCTCAAATTATGACCATATCCGTCGGTTTTTGTAGAATAGCCAACACCAAAGGGGGGTGAAAATTTTCGCGGGGACAACGTGCGAAAACACATCGACGTCAGTTATTGTAAGATAATCGACAATAAAAATGGGCCAAATTTCTATCTCACGAAAACATTTTAGTTGTCGGTTGCTTTGTTAACAACTGACGCCTTATGTTAAATTTTGGAGGAAATTTTTTTTCATTGGAAAATTTAGATTTGGTGGTCGATTTTAGGCGTCGATTGGTTATTGAAGAACCGACGCTAAATAAAAAGTGATACCCGTGTTTGGCCTCTCTTCACAGATAGATGTCGGTTTTTGGATTCAATCGACGTTACGCTTTAGGCGTCAATTTTTTGTATACAATTGACACCTGTAAATGTGACATTATAATCCATTTCCGTAGTAGTGTCATCTCATCTTGTCATGATCATCTTCGTCGTCATTGCAAAAAGGGAAACTATCCTATTGCTACATTATTACGTTGTAAAGAGAAGCCTCGAGTTACATTTGATGGGAGAAAATGTAGGAAAGATTTAATTTTACATGGGGAATATAGAGGTAAAGGTTCGGTATGCAGACCCACATAAACACAAATAATACCATGACATCCAACCACACACATATATTGTGTTTACGCCATAACTATGTTACACATCCACCATCAAAATCACTTTTAGGGTGACACATATAAATTGCATAGATATATGTGTGTGTGTGTGTCTATATATATATATATATATATATATATATATATATATATATATATATATATATATATATATATATATATATATATATATTATATATATATATATATATTTATATATATATATGTGTGTGTGTGTGTGTGTATATATACCTATATATATGTATATATATGTATTTGTATATATATGTATAGGTATATATATATATATATATATGTATATATGTATATATGTGTGTGTGTCTATATATATATATATATATATATATATATATATATATATATATATATGTGTGTGTGTGTGTGTGTGTGTGTGTGTGTGTGTGTGTGTGTCTATATGTATATATATATATATATGTGTGTGTGTGTATATATATATATATGTTAGTTTGGGATTATGTGGTCTTTGATTGGATACACATATGAGACAGTTTAAATATTCACATTGGATGTAATAAATAAACAATAAAACTAAAAATCCGATCATATAGATTATTCAAAAGCATAGTAAATTGATGTCACTCTGATACCGCTATTGGGAAATACGTTATAGAGTATAATAGTGGAAACAAAAATTTATCTATCTGTATTCCCATAATAGCAAGATCGCGTCAACTACTATGAAATAGGAAGGAGATCTGGGTGGGATGAGGAATCGGAGGAGCAATAATGAGTTTATACCTAGTCCCTTAGCAAGTCTAATGACTACAACTCATTGCAGTTGCAACTATCTTCTAGTTTCTCTTGGACGGTGGCTGTGCAAATCCTGGTCTTCATAATGGACAACAGACTTGATCAACTTCTATAGAGGTTCATGTACTCTCACCACGGACTGTAGATTGACTTTGCCCTCCTAACAGCAGCTAAAGGCTCCTACATCTAGAGTAGTCTACATAGACCAACTAAAACTCTTATTCTACAGCTAGATTAGGCAAGAAGGACTTATACCTCCCATTGGCATACTAGTCGCCAACTTGCTCTCCCACAATAATGATCCTCAGTTGTTCTCTCCTATCGCTATCCCTCCCTAGTCGGGAAGGACTTGCTTGGTCTATCTTGGTTACCACTACCAGAAAAGACAACAATTTTTAGAGCAACAAATTATCACTTGTCTTGGTTTTATGATAGAAAAATCTTTTTTTGACCTATTCAGTAGATGCTTTTCAGTAAAATGTTTTATGATAGAACAATATATTAAATACAACAAAGTGTAAGTTGGATCAATTTGCAATTGACCCAAGCACCTTAATTGATCTATATGAGCAACCTAGCACCTAAGGATCTCTCATACTTCGTGATCCATTACAGAGAAATGAAATCCTATAAAGAGAAGAGATCTAGGGTTTTGAGAGGTGAAAGTGGTGGAGATGTTGACATAGGGTTTCACTATCTATGTTATGATGAAATCAAGTAAGTTTAGCTTATTTGTATAGTCTTTCATGATAAATATTCTCTCACATGTCAAGATTCCATCCCTCCTCTGATTTGATTAGAAATGATATCAAAAATTCAAAGTTTTACCTACATTTATATGGCATTTTCCACCTTATGTGGGTGTTTATCTCCCTCTTAAGCTCTGATTCATGTTGAAATCCTAATTCTAACTGACAAAAATATTCAGAAACCTTGCATGTATACATACATGATCGGGAAAGATATTAGGGAATCAAATTCTACTGATTTTGATTATTTCTCATTGAATTAAACTTACTAAGTTTCTTATATATTCATTGATGCTCCATGGAAAAATCTATGGATAGATGACTATGCTATTCATGTGAATATTTCCTAAAAATCAGCCCAATGTGCCAAATGCTTGGAAATTGAATTGACATGTCTAGAATAATATTTCAATTGTATTAGAATGAATTATAAAAGTGTTTTATTGAGTCTTATTGAAATTGAAAATGAAATATATACATAATAATCAATATGAGATGGTGATATTCCCTGTTTAGGATTTGTGATGAGAGACTGAAGCAAAGTATTTAATTAATCAATGTATGTGGAAATGGAAACGAGGGTTTCCATGTGTGTGAATAGCCCTACTGGACCATTTTGCTCTATGATGAGATTATTGAATGATATGACTTCAATGATGTTTTGAACTAAATATGATTTCTTGAAAACCCTAGAAGTTTAATATTAAGATGAGTATGAGTAATAAAGCTAGAACTTGTATATAGTGTTGTGAATGTGATGAAATGATGAACTATAGTTATTAATACTTCAGTTGATGATGATAACTCTGATAAGTTTGATCTAATCCTACCTCATCTATTTTGGCATAAGTATTTTATACAAATTACATAACGATGAATTGTCAAGGATGATTAGAGATTATGGTGTAAGAAGATGTCACTCTAATTCATTCTTTTTTCCCCTTAAGTATATATTATAATAAGGAATGATCATTTTTTATTATTGGAATTCCATTACAAGTCAATGACATTGTGCACTTATCTAAATATATGAAAATATATGAACAAAAATGTACTAATGGTGATGGCGAGTTAAAGTTGAAACTAATGAACTTATTACAAAGAAGTCTTTATTCTTTTATTTTAATTACATGTGTCTTAACCCAAATTGAATGAAATATATAAAAATTGGACTTTGATGGATGTTAATGAGGTGAGAAACATTTTACATCAAGTGAATTAAGAATGATGGGTCCCAATAATGTAATGAACATGATATGAAAGAAGTTGAGACTAATGAATATAAAATGATGGAAAAACTGAAAATCAGTAGACAAATCTAAGAACCTAACTCTAACCCTAAAATGATGAGTTATATTATTCTAATGAATAACGATGTCAAATGAGGGATTAAGGAATGCACATTACTATAGTTGAGTTCAATTGAAAGATGAGGTTTAAACATTTGAATTGATTTACAAGAATGTGTTCGTAGATTGTGATTGTTTGACAGAATACTTGTATTATGAGGATGGACTACTTGATGGACCTCAAATGATATTCAACATGTGTTGATTAGTAACCCTAACTGAAAAATGTGAAAGAAAAGAAGAAGAGAATTAAGTGTGTTATGCATGTTTATGCATGAAATTTATTTGCATGTATTGAAATTGGATGGAATAAGTATATGTTTTATGAAAAATCTATTCAGAGTATGATGACTGATACAAGATATCTATATATTTTTACAATTTCTAGTTTTATTATCTCTGTGAATATTTGTTGAGAACTATGATATAGAATGAATTGATATGAAATATATTGAGTTGAATTTAACATACACTTATTACATTTAAGAAACCCTGATGAGGATAAATACTAGACAATGAGATTATGTCTTAGGCATAAAGCCCACTAATGATTATAAAACACTGATGGGGTGAATGATAGACAATGAGATTATGTCTCGGGCTAAAAACCCATTGATGTTGACTGCCGTGAGATGATGTAGAATTTAGAAAGAATCATATATGTTGCAAACTAAAGATTTTGTTTTCTTCTTATTTTAATCATTGTCTTTTGTGAATCCTAATATGTTTCATGTTATTCCAGTTATTCGAGAATACATACACATGATATATGATGTCTTTAATTCTTTTAATAAGAGTAAAAGATATTAATAACAAGTAGAATGATGAAACATCTAGTTAGGTGTCCTAAACAACATGAGTTTCCTCCAAGGACCACATGAGGAAACAAAACAGATCTCCTTGTAGTAATCAATGAATTATGAGAAAGATTTTTGAAGTTTGGATCGAAACCTTAAAGGTTAGACACCAAGATTTAGGAGTATGGAGTATCTTTGGCCCTAAATCCTTGTTGTGAAAGTCTATGTCTATGAGGAATTAATACACTCAGATGGAATGAAACACGTGAAATGTGAAAATATGAAAAATGTTGTGATATGTGATATATTGTTTTTTTGGTTCCTATCTCATGTACCCAAGATGATGACATGAGACTCTTTAGGCAACCTTGAGATGGCCAGGGTATGTTGTTGATATCTTATGGTGGCTGGATAAACCCTAAGATAGTGATAGTGAGTCGTTGACACGAGAATTAGGCTTGGCGGCTTCTACTTGGTGAGGTACAAGTCAAGTAGTTTCAGAGAAAATGAATAAAAGATAACAAGCTATGTAGAATATGATTTGAATGTCTTTACATTCCTTATATTGCTAGCTGATGATTTGTTATTGTTGATTATGTTTCTTGTCATGGAAAATAATCATTATATTATGTAGATTATCTGTTTCATATTTTGATATGTCTTGTTGACAAGTGGTAAATGTTGGAATTAATATCCACTCTGAAGATGATTTGGATTGTTTGTCATTTGATAATATTGTTTGGTAAACATGTTTTATGTGTACTTAAATTTTAGGACTACATGGTGTGTTCCTGGTCTAGATGGTGAGGTGTCACAATGTTGATGTTAATGTTATATATTGATTCAAAATGTTTAGATCTTGACTTGTTACTCATACTAAAGGATTGTTAATCTGAAGTAATATGTATCTACTTATTTGATCATAGACATGCTCTAAAAGATGTTTTTCTAAAGTTGCATTTGTTTTAAGTGATTAACTAATCTGCTTGATTAAATTACCATTGTAAACTAGATTTGACTAGATTCTAGAACTATATGCTAGGCCTTTCAATATCTACAAGTTTCTTTTGAGTTTTCTATACTTAATCTGATGTTGATACATGTACCTAGCTTGAGTGGGAGGTACCCACTCACTGGGGTTTTTTCAAATATTTTTTAGGTATAATACTATCCCGCGGCTAGGTCGTGGTAAAGAAGACATAAATACAATAATCTAGATTGATTAGAATTTCCATGTACGCTCTCTTTCCTGAGATGGGTAGTATACAAAGTTTGTTGATTCCTGTACATGCATCTAATTGTAAACTAAATTGCACATGAGCCATAAGATTTGATTTTGGATTTGATAGAGTTGAATAAGCTTTGTGATATTTTAATGTGATGTATGTGATGTGACATTGTTTTAGAAGGTGTTATGAGAAAGAAAAATGAAAAATTATTCTGTGATTTCATATATTGTTTAAATCATTTTTGTGAAGAATTCTTTTTTTGATTTTATTATTTGGGTTTAGCTTTAGGGATTATATCTAATAGTTGACATCTATGCTAATCAAAAGAGAGACCCCAACATATATCAGGCTATATCTTTTATTTTTTGTATTTTTATTAGATTATAATCACCACATATAAGTTGCCTCTAAACATCTTTCTTTTTTGTTACTTTGTTTCCTTTCCTTTCATTCTTTCTTTTGTCTGTTCATCCCCAAATTTGTTACCCATGGGACGGGAGACATGGTTTTGTGCCACGCTCCCTTCATGGTCATGTTTAAGAACTTAACAATTAGCCCTTGTTCACTAACTACTTCATTCTTTTTTCCCCATTTTCGTCCTTCACTTCATCTCCTTCTAATTCATCTCACCCAGTACAAAGCTTTTTCCACACACCTTTGTCACCCCATCTTTTGTTCTTCCAACTCCTCATGAGAGTATAAGCTTATATAAAATCATAATTTAAGTATAGTCTCACGCCTAACCTTGATGCTATGGCAGCTTTTGCTTACAATTATTACAAACATATCAAAATTGGTTCTATAGAATAGCAATAAATGTAGTGATCTTGCTTCCTTAACTGACATCTGTCTGATGCCTGTCATTGCTTTGTCTTACTTTCTCATTATGTATAATTTACATCCACTTATCAATCTTTTCCTACTTTCAGACATCTGGAAATAGTATTCTCAGCTTAGAACAATCTTGTCTCGGTAATGTCCTTAAAAGTGAACATTTGGGCACTATTTTCATGTCTATGGTAATGCTCCTTTATGATAAGTTAAGGTGTACTTGAATTCGGCATAGAGGGACTAGTATCTTGATGGTTGGAATTGTGGTGAATGGTAAGCGCTATTATACCAACTGCAAACTGCAAGTTATTTATATAGAATAGTGCAAAATCCATAGTTTTAAAGAGTGTACATCATAGTTATGGATAGCGAGGCACTAGCATGCACATGTAAGCTTGATATAGTTTGATGGATGTATAAGTAATAAAAAGAAGCACACTTACTATTTGATTTTTCGATCTCAATTTACTACTATTTATAACCTAATACTAGTTGATTTCCAACACATACATGAGAGTGGTGGAACAGGGATATTGAAGGTCCCTATGAAGAAATGGAACCGGTTGGGATTAGCTTGAAGTTGTTGGGAACCACTCGGTATTAGCTTGAAGCTGCTATGAATAAAGGGAACCAATTGGGATTAGCTTCATCCATGTCTGATGCCCACACCATCAATAGAAAGCCCGACAAAGCTTACATGTCAATATTAATGAGCGAGATAATTCATCCTTTTGATTTCTATTGTTCATGTACGAATTTGCCAGCCAGATACATATAACTAGGTGGAGCCGGGACCATTCAGTTAACGAACCTGTACATTTCCAAGAAGATACTACGCAAGTATGTAGTATCTGATGTATACATATATATCTACAGGAAGCAACATCTACATTGTAACTTACTATAATGAATGAAATACAAATTTATACATTTATAGTGTTGTTTGGAATATGTTCTTGTTGTGTGATGGAATTGAGCTGTAATTTTAGTGATAAACTAGACTTTCAAGGGTTATGTGATAGTTCTTGGTGTCATTGATTATGTAAAAAATGTAAATATACATGTTGGGCATGTTTGTCACCTATTATTGGATGAGTGACACCATTCCCTATGACTTAACAAAATGATGACAACAATACATGCATATTTTTTATACATAGGTGATGGCTTATGATGCCATGTGTTAGTAGTTTCTGAAATGAAAAATAACGAATGAGTGCCGGTCACTTTGAAAAAGATTACATAGCACAAAGAACAGACCATTTAGGTGACAGTCATTTTATAAGTGGTGGTCAATCATGTGGTCTTTTAGATATAAAATTACTGGCTTGATTGTCACCTATTCTCTATTTTTTAAAAGTGATTGGTCGAAACCTAATAAAGGAAAAGAACCTTGTCAGAAATGCATGTTGAAACTTCTACGCTGTTGATCACATGAGGTATTGTTACCAATCAACAATGCGTATTTAATAGACGCAAGGAGAAAAATTACACACCTTCTGCAACATTGTTGTCGCCACGCCGCCTTTAAGGTTAGTCCTAACGCCTGCCCTCCGTTGCGTCGATCAGATTCTAATATTCGGATATACATCTCAAAATAAGCAGATTTTATTATTAAGAAGATGTCCGTAAATTAGCATAAGTAGGTTTAATCTTAAGACAATGACACTTACTTTAGTAAGCTTTCATATTCATTTTGTCCTTTGTCATATCTTTATTTATACCCATGATTTGGTTATGCTTTCGGCAATTCTGTAGAAATTGGCGAGGAAGCAGTAGCAACAAGGCGACGCTTGTCTTCAGCAGTCTCGGCAGCAATCGGACGTCACCGCCGTCGCCGACGTAGCTTGTAAATGTTTTTCTCCAATGGACACGTGAGTGAGAGTTAGTTTCCATGTAAACTTGACCGTAGATGTGTATCCCACGATGTTGACTCGTGGTCAATTAGCCGACAACATTTCTGGATCGTGTTTCCTGACTATGGGTTACACGAGAAAGGAACAGGTTAAACGTATCTCCAAGCATGCGTTGCTGCCATCGCTAGGTCGTTTTATGTCAGACGTATGGCTGATCCAAAATTATGTTTAACCATATAAAAACGACCGAGATGACTAGATAGCCGACGTCTGTCTTCCCATGCGCAAACCTTTATGAGTTTACTATTATCAGAGAGGCAAACTGGTCAGTTTGGTTCCTACAGTTTGATAGCTAATTTAACAATCTATAATCTCTGCCACGAGTTGCGCATGGAATATTATCGGACGAAATAAGATAGATGTTAGGTAAAGTCCATCTTGTCTTTCTGGTACTTTATATACTAAGTTTCTTGATCAGAACCTCGAGTAGCTTTCCACGAGCACAATACTTTTTGTTCAGGTGCGGGAATCCACCTGTTAAGGGAACTGGGAAGTCATACCAACCATTGTTCTTCCACCTGGTAGACAATCTCCTAGCTAACCGATAATGTATGACCACCTTACCTGTCCCACGTTATAATGCTCACTTGCCGCCCTTTCCACGGATCACCACCACGTGTTCTCCATGCATGAACAATATCGGCCTTCCTCCCACTGGCGAGTGGCCTCTCCTTTTAAAACGAGTACTGATACAGAGCATACTAGTTAAACCAACATCTACATCCCGGTCTCACGAACCCACAACGGGCATCCTATACGCATTCAACTTTTGATTTTAGTGTGTATCTAAATCTTTGTCCGCACTATGTCAATTGTGTAATTAAATCATACTAGAAGTTGAACAGACATGATGAGATTGAGGTTATAAAATCCACATACCCCGCACTCTCTCCATCTTTTTAACCAGTCTCTCTCTTGCTCCCGCCTGAACCAAACATTGCCTACTAGCTGCCTCCTCTCCTCTGTGTCGTGTCCAACCTGTTGTCATCTCGCCTAGACACTCCATCACTCTAATGTTGAAGACGTCGCCACCGTCGTGCCCCCCCCCCGTCATGACCAAGCCGGCGTCACCATCCAACCATGCTCACTCTCTCCCTCACTTTGGCACGGCTCTCCCGCTCCAACCCGTCTTCGTCACGTCACCGCCGTCCCCTCCCTCCCGTGCATCACATCCACCGCGACGACGTCATCGTGACCAAGCTGACATCACCGTCCAACCACCGTCTGCCCAGTCAGCTGCCATGACCGGGCCGACATTCCGACGTCACTATCCAACCACCGTCCGCCCAGCCGACCTCCATGACCGGGCCGACATTTTTAATTATTTTTAGTTATTAGTTAGCCACCTGAGTTTTGGTCTTATAATATATAAAAATTAAACTTTTGTTCAAAGAATTATGGTATTATGTCATTTGTAAATTAGTTCTGATTTCATTCCAAATGAGTATTTATATGTCATATGCAATAACCTAGAGTTATGCACAATAATGTAATTTAAAAAAATGGCTATTGTGGTTTATATTATATTCCATTGATCAAGAAATTTTCTTAAATGTAAGTATTGCCTCAAAGTTTATTTAGTCTCGTTGAGGATACTTTATGGTAGAACACTGACCATTAATTAATATTGTATATAGATTTGTAACAAAATATGACTATGTCGCCTAGAAGTGGAAGGAAAATTAAAAAAATGAAAAATGAAAAAAAAATAATCAAAAAGAGTTGTTTTACATGTGAGAATGGGATAAATGCAAATAGTTGTGTGGTGGGTGGTTGAGTGACATTATTGTCTTTATTGCAGCAACTGCATACATGTAACCATGCAGTCGCAATAGTAGATTTCTCACCTTGATGTTCGTGTTGCATTGTGTTATACATCTTTTGGTGTACCATCCTTGTATATTTAGCATTGTGCTGGATACATTTAAGTACTGACTTTTTTAATTATTAGAAAAATTCTAAAAAATGTGATTGTAGTCGAGTCATATATCATAACGTGTAAATTTTGAAAAAATAATAAGTGACTATTGTGGCTTGCATTATATTTCACCAAATTCTTATGATTGTAAGCATTGTCCCGAATAATATTTAGTATTATTGATGATACATTTTGGTAGTGCAATGATTGTTGACCATTATTGTATTTAGATTTATAGTAAAATGTGAATATATGATTGTACGCACTGCTTATTTTATATAAGTATATTCGTTGAAGACTTTTGACACTACATTCAATATATTTCAATACTGATTTTACACTTAGCCATAAAATATTTGTAAATATATACTTAGTCGAATCAATCATTACATCCTACTAAGAAGTGGTGAGAATTTGAAAAAAAAATTGAATTTCAAATCTATTGTTTTGTTTATAAGATGAGTAATAATTGAAAACAATTAGAGTGTGGCTGTTTTATTAGTGCGGCTACATGCATGCAAAATATTTTATCGAGTTATTATTATTTTTTTTAGAGCAAATGGATCGATTCATTACTTGTTAGCCATACGGCATCTACAATTGGGGAGAAAAATACAAACAGAACATACAAACGTCACGTTCACTAACCCAGGGGCACTACAACTCATATTGGAACGAGAGAGAGACAATTCAGCATTGATTCTTCTTTCTTGAGGCTGTCTTAAGCAGCTTTTTCTGAAGAATTCCTTCAACCTGAGCGTTAAGTAGTGGTAGAGGGGCTGGAACAAGACGGTATTCTGCTCGTATATCAACTCAAACAAAGCCATACAACTGAGTAATGAGATCAATCCAAAGCAAAGATGAGATTTAGCCGTACCAAGGTTGAATTACCGGGGGAACCCCAGAAAAACCACCACCTTCATAGAGGAAGGAGTAACGATCCTTATTCAAAGGAAGAAACAACGCCGATATACGGCGGAACAAGGCAGATAGCCTGCCAGAAACTAGCACCCAAGCGAAAACCTGCAAGGCAGAAACAAAGGAGGGAAACCCGCCTCCTCCGGAACCCCAGCGAGGACACCCCCACTAGCCACCCGCCTCAGCCTCAAGGCAGATCTGAGCAAGACTCTGCCAGGAGAAGAACACCACCACCTCCTGCAAGCAACACGCCGAAGAGAAGACTCGATCACAACCAGGTCGCACGGCCGCCGCTCAGGGGGGAGAGATGAGGAGCACGGAGAGGCACCTGTAGAAGGAAACCGGAAAGAAGAGGCAAGTCGAGGAGGAGGCCCGGGGGGAGAAGGTGACGGCCCAAAAGGATGCCTGACCCCCTCCCCCAAGCTTGAGTGCCGCACGCGGGGGAGCCCTGGATCCCCACCGTGGTCGCCCGAGCCCTAGACGACGCACTTTTATCGAGTTATTAGAGTGTGACTGTATTATTACAGCACATGTATGCATGCAAAGTGCTTTATAGATAATATAAAAAGGGATTGGTCAAAGAGATATGCAATTATGATGCATGAACAACATGTCCATTATCTCTTCACCGTGGTCTGGGTCGCACATTGTGAAAAATAACTGGAGCGCATATTTCTGAGATTAGGGTGTGATTGTTGGTGGAACATGTGTGCTACGAATAATTTTCCTGAACCACTACGGTTAGCGTGTTCATATCTTTTACTCAAGAACACCATTAGAATCAACCGTCTCGACAAGAAACTATTTTATGAATTTGAAAATAAAACAAAGGTGAGAATCGATTGGAAGTTTCCAACTTATCATTTTCCTCATTGCAGTGCTGCAGGAGATCAATAGAGATTCATCGTTGCGTATGAGAATCAATAAAAGGAGTGAAAATCCTCACAAAAAGGGCGATTTTAACATGTTATGGTATTTTTAAATAGTATTTGTAACTATTTTTTACTGCAACCACTAACTTGTTGATACAAATTACAAATTTGACGCAAAATGCATTGTTCTGGATATTATGTTAGCAAGGGTGTTATATACCGTTTCTTTTTTATCAAATATATATATATATACCGTTTCTTTTATAGTTACACGCTAATCTATATTTTTGTTATATCTTTAGATATGTTGGATTCATACTTAGAAACTTGAAGATTACATCTTGAGAGAGATTGGAACTGTTCATAGACGTATCGCTTTCGTCGTTGTATCTGTGCTCATCTACAATATATTGTCCTCTTTGGCAGCGTCTGGTGACACCATTACTATGGATACGGTGGTGGTGGAAAATTAATAGTCAAATGTTGTGAGTTCAAAGTACAACACGAGATTGACAACCAAAAAATTTTACTTTCTTCCTAAACTCATATGTGACCACTCAACTATGATTTTTCACTGGATGGATTAATAATCAAATGTTATGAGCTCGTCATCTTATTCATGTTGCCAAACAAAGTATTTTTTCTGATATAAATTGTTATGCACGCCTTCTGCAACTTCAGAAATCCAATCTAATTTTGTAGGACCTTACTACAAAATATTCATTCAACAATTTACAAAGGTTGACATATCCTCATGTAAACGTTCTTTTCTTACCTCTTTACAGGTTCACCATGTACAAGATTTTTGTAACATACCGGATCTTGAACCCTACCCTAGAAGTTTGACCTTTTGAGTTTGACCAAACAAGGTTGAGGTTAGAGTGATCCTAATAATCAAATGCATGAATAATGTAATCTAATATGTCATATAACTCATTCGGTGAAGATAAGTTGATAAAGAACTTAATTGAATGAGTAATATAGTTAATGGGCCAAGTGATATAACCCATGTAAGAAAGACTCAAAATAAATAATATACTTCAAATCCGTAATCTACACATCAAAATAAGCTTACATGTCAATTTTCATTTAATTTGGACAACCTTGAAATAACATGCTAAGTTATGAGAGAGAAATTGCCTAAAAGGATTAATTAATAAATAAATATAATAATTTACCCCAAAAGAGGAAAATAATGTTAGATTCGTAATTCATATAATAAATATAGCCTTTGGGTAAATTTTTATTCCATTTGGAGAAAGTTTGCTTAATAGGTATATATAGGAGAGATAAAATTCCTAAAAGGTGTAATTAATAAATAAATATAACTCATGAGACCAAAATTGGAAATAAAGGCAAATTCGTATTCAAAACACTTAAGTTAACTTTTGGATGAAGTTTCACCAAATTTGGATAATCCGAATGTCACTAATGCATGAGGAAAGAGAAAATAAGTTTTGGTTTATTTAACACATTAAAAGTTCTCAAAAGGAAAATATAATTGCATAATCTGAATCTACACACTTTAATTAGCCTCTATGTAAAATCTCATCTAATTTGGGTTTCATTTGCAACCTCGTTTGAGGAGAGAGAAAAGTTAAATTAACATACGTGTCACTTTATTCGATTTGGAATTCTTTTTGTCACGATATCGGTTGCCGAATTTTCCTTATGTAGCTAGCTCTCGCAGCTGTCACATCTGAATCCAAGGGTAGTGATATTCTCTCCTACCTTGGACCGGACTCCCAGTTTTCACGTACAGTAACGGCAATTTTCGCTCCCACCGTTCTCTGTCCACATGCATCGGTTTCTCGAAATTCCTTCGCCGTTTGTTTCCTTGTTCGATTCTGAGCTGGTTGATCCCTTATTCATGCCCTAATTCTCTATAAATATAAAACCCCCAAATTCCCTCTCTCTGCAGTCTTTCGTAGACGCTCGACGACAGCACCTTTTTCCCACGCCAGTACTTCGGCATTGACCCTAGTCTTCTAGCAACCCTCCGCTGCCGCCAATTTACACTGATGCTCTGCTTTTACGCCCGAGATTCTCGTTTGCTTCTTCGAACTTCGGCGGTTATTGTGATGGATTGGCAAAGCTAGGACTCAATTACTCACCCTTGAATGATCCTAGTAACCTCCTTTACCTTTTCCCACTGTCATCTGGTTATTCCTTGGTCTGTTATAGTGAGCCGAGTAAGGCGCCTTCAGACACTGATATTATGAGATTTTTCAAGTACTGTTGTCGCTCTAATGGCTCATACTTCACGATTTTCATTTGCTTGAATTCCTTGATCATCTCTGCAAGCGTCAGCATAGTTGTTCATCGATTCGTGCTCCTGTGGCCGTGTTGGGATTTTCCGGCTAGCTGGTCATCGGAGGGCTTCTTGATATAGCGAATCTGTGCTCTCAAGGTTTTGTTTTGGGGTTCTTTAACTCCATGTTGTTGTCGTGGTGTTCGAGGGGTTCTTGCCATGGGTTTTTGTGTTCAAGAGTGGGTTGCAGTCCTCCATGATCTGCAAAGACCCTGCCATGGCTGGCTCATTGGCAACAAACAATCCTGGCATGAGTTTCCCCTCTTTGCCCCTCCCGATCTTCTTGCTTTTATTTTTCATCTCGGGGATAGTTTGGTCTTTTCATGCCCATTGCTTTTCTCTTCCGCGTTGAGGTAACTCATCCAGCTTTATGTGGGGTCGGCCGAGTTGGAAAAGCCTGATTGGGCCAACTCGGATCGCGTGGCCCTCTTCCCCCTCTCTCTCCACTTGCGATCGATTTGGCTGATGTGGAATTTTTTATATGGTCAGATTTCTAAATTATATAACTAATTATCTATTGAGTCAAAAATTTCAAATAAATATTCGTTGAATTCAGAAAAATGCAAGCTTTCTTATGGTATTGGTTTTTTGCCTAAATATGATGTTTTAAAGGGGAGATTTAATGGATCTAGTTAAATAAGATAATAAATTGTATAATTCATAACTAATAATTTATAGGTCAAAATAATATTATAAAATATGTTTTGAACTCAGGAAAATATAACCTAAAATATGGCATAGTTTTGATAACCTAATTCACACATTAGTAAAAAGGCAATTTTTAGGGTTTCGAATAATTAATGGAAACCTAATCTTAATTCCACATATATGCTTAATATGTTCTTTAGATGACTAGGCTTGGACCTAGATTTGACTTTGGATCGTTTGAATCTGATGTTGAGGTATGTTTGCATCCCTGATTATTCTTCTTGAGCTATTATCCTATTTTTGTCTTACTCTTGGTCCTATGGACATTAGCCTACACATTATCTTGTTCTCTGAAATCATGCTTCATGTGAAGTATCTTATTTTGTTATTGATCTTGTGATCATGGATATTCTCTTAGAATCTTATCTTGTTCCCTTGGTGCAACTTTGACTTTTGATATTATATGCCCACTGTGATGTGGAAGTTTACTTGGTGATATATATCCACTTTGAAGTGGATTTGTTTATATGTTTGAGTTGTCCATTGTGTGATGGCAACACTATTTATTCTGACTATACTTTTTTACTTGCCTCTACATTAAACATGCTATGTGATTCAGTAGCACTAAAGTAGTGTAAATTTCATTGGTTTTGTTTATAGCAGATGTGATATTTCCTGCTCTTTTAGGGATGGCAAGGAACCTCGTACCCTTGGCAAGATGTGTGTCTTGACCCATTTTATATATATTTGGGAGATTGATAGTATTCCTTTCTCTATCAGGCTTCAACTTTATGGGGGTTGTCCGCCAATGGTGTTTATATTGTTCTAGGGCTATGCCTATCTCACATGCATGCAGGTTATTGATGTTGATTATGGGGTGTGTGCCCTACTCTCTTTATGTGCCAGTATTGCACAAACTTTATTGTTGGTTTGATTATGGCAAGTATCTTCTTTTTATATGTTTTGATGATTCTTATCTTTTATGCCCTCTTTGGGTAGTCCTTATCTTTTGCATGGGAAGTCTTTCATTTTGATGTCCCTTAATCTTTATAAATTGCTCAATTTGCTTTTTAGTATGCACATACCAGCCTTTGTTGATGTTTCCTTTTGTTTCTCTTTTGCTGGGGTATGCTTCCAACCCTAGGTGGAAGACTTGGATGCATGGCATGTTGACCTGGACTTAGTTTGTGATGATGAAACTTGGAGACAATCTTGAGGTGGTTTAGATTTCCTCTACATGGATCCTTATGATGTAAGTTTGTAACCCTTTATTTTATAATTGAATATAGTCATGATTTTATTCTGCTGCTATACTTTGGTCTTTTGTTACTATTATATAAAGATTTGAAAATTTTACACCCACTCCATCGTACCTTCTGAGTGTGTTTGGACTGGACGTTTTATTACCCAAATTTTTAGTAGAGAAGTGATTTCACTTCTTTACAGCATGGTATCAGAACCCATGGTAGTCAGAATCGACTATTTCAATTTTGTCTCCATGTAGAACCCTTGACTTTGTTGGTTAGCTCTAAGTGAGATGTTGACCCTAGATATGATATATAATGATATTTTATGCAAGAAGGTTTGGTTTGAGGACAAGAATAGGTTATGAGGAAGTATTCATATGGAAATATTGTGACTTGGTTTTTGCCTTGATTTTGAGCTCACTCTTGTTTCATGTCGTATGATTCTTTAAAGGAAAATATATTTTCAAGTATATTACTATATGTACAAAAAAATTCTCGAATTTATCAATGTTTTCTTGAACTAAGTCACAATGAAGAAAAACTATAGTTTGGGTAGAATCTAACCCTAGTTTTGTGACTAGGATTGATATAATGACGTAGTTGACCTACCCTATGACTTTTGGATGTTCATGTAGGGTTTCTAGGTTAGAGACATGAGGACCTAAAAACTCAGCCCTAGATGGTGACTTTAGTTAGATACATGAGAAATATTAATCTCTAAATACTTTCATAACTAAGAGATGAGGGTAGTTCTAAAAAGATGTTTAGTTTGACTTGTTAGGTTGAACCCCTTAAGGGGTGGAGAATAGTTGATAGTTGATGTTTGGATCTATAGATTTCGAGGAAGAAATCCTTTTTAAGGAGTGGAGTGTTGTAACATACCGGATCTTGAACCCTACCCTAGAAGTTTGACCTTTTGAGTTTGGCCAAACAAGGTTGAGGTTTGAGTGATCCTAATAATCAAATGCATGAACAATGTAATCTAATATGTCATATAACTCATTTGATGAAGATAAGATGATAAAGAAGTTAATTGAATGAGTAATATAATTAATGGGCCATTAGTGGGTCAAGTGATATAACTCATGTAAGAAAGACTCAAAATAAAGAATAGACTTCAAATCTATAATCTACACATCAAAATAAGCTTACATGTCAATTTTAATTTAATTTGAACAACCTTGAAATAACATTCTAAGTTATGAGAGAGAAATTGCCTAAAAGGAGTAATTAATAAATAAATATAATAATTGACACCAAAAGAGGAAAATAATGTTAGATTCGTAATCTATATAATAAATATAGCCTTTTGGTAAATTTTTATTCAATTTGGAGAAAGTTTTCTTAATAAGTATATATAGGAGAGAGAAAATTCCTAAAAGGTGTAATTAATAAATAAATATAACTCATGACACCAAAAGTTGGAAATAAAGGCAAATTCGTATTCAAAACACTTAAGTTAACTTGTGTATGAAGTTTTACCTAATTTGGATAATCCTAATGTCATTAATGCATGAGGAAAGAGAAAATAAGTTTTGGTTTATTTAACACATTAAAAGTTCTTAAAAGGTAAATATAATTGCATAATCTGAATCTAAACACTTTAATTAGCCTCTATGTAAAATCTCATCTAATTTGGGTTTCATTTGCACCCTCGTTTGAGGAGAGAGAAAAGTTAAATTAATATACATGTCACTTTATTCGATTTGGAATTATTTTTGTCACGATATTGGTTGCCGAATTTTCCTTATGTAGCTAACTCTCACAGCTGTTAGATCTGAATCCAAGGGTAGCGATATTATCTCCTACCTTGGATCGGACTCCCATTTTTCATGTACAATAAAGGCAATTTTTGCTCCCAACGTTCTCTGTCCACATGCATCGGTTTCTCAAAATTCCTTCGCCGTTTGTTTCCATGTTCGATTCTGAGCTGGTTGATCACTTATTCATGCCCTAATTCTCTATAAATATAAAACCCCCAATTACCCTCTCTCTGTTGTCTTTCACAGACGCTCGACCACAGCACCTTGTTCCCACGGCGGTACTTCGGCGTTGACCCTAGTCTTCTAGCAACCCTTCGCTGCCGCCAATTTGCACTGATGCTCTGCTTTTATGCCCGAGATTCTCGTTTGCTTCTTCAAACTCCGACGGTTATTGTGATGGATTGGCGAATCTAGGACTCAATTACTCGCCCTTGAATGCTCCTGGTAACCTCCTTTACCTTTTCCCACCGTCATCTGGTTATTCCTTGGTCTGTTATAGCGAGTCGAGTAAGGCGCCTTCAGACACTGATATTCCGAGATTTTTCAGGTATTGTTGTCGATCTAGTGGCTCATACTTCACAATTTTCATTTTCTTGAATTCCTTGATCATCTCCGCAAGCCTCAGCATAGTTGTTCATCGATTCTTTCTCCTGTAGCCATGTTGGGATTTTCCAGCTAGCTGGTCGTTGGAGGGCTTCTTGACATAGCGACTCTGTGCTCTCAAGGTTTTGTTTTGGGGTTCTTTACCTCCATGTTGTTGTCGTGGTGTTCTAGGGGTTCTTGCCATGGGTTTTTGCATTCAAGAGTGGGTTGCGGTCCTCCATGATATGCACAGACCCTGCCATGGCGGGCTCGTTGGCAATAAACAATCCTGGCATGAGTTTCCCCTCTTTGTCCCTCCGGATCTTCTTGCTTTTGTTTTTCATCTCGTGGATAGTTTGGTATGTTCATGCCCATTGCTTTTCTCTTCCGCAATGAGGTAACTCGTCCAGCTTTATGTGGGGTCGGCCGAGTTGGCAAGGCCTGATTGCGTGAACTCGGATCGCGCGGCCCACTTCCCCCTCTCTCCACTTGCAATCGATTTGGCTGACGTGGAATTTTCTAATTGGTCGGATTTCTAAATTATATAACTAATTATTTGTTCATTCAAAAATTTCAAATAAACATTTGTTGGATTCTGAAAAATGCAAGCTTTCTTATGGTATTGGTTTTGTCGCCTGAATCTGATGTTTGAAAGGGGTGATTTAATGGATCTAATTAAATAAGATAATAAATTGTATAATTCATAACTAATAGTTTATAAGTCAGAAAAATATAATAAAATATGTTGTGAACTCAGGAAAATATAACCTAAAATAGGGCATAGTTTTTATAACCTAATTCACACATCAATAAAAAGGTGATTTTTAGGGTTTTGAATAATTAATGGAAGCCTAACCCTAATTCCACATATATGCTTAATAGGTTCTTTGGATGCCTAGGCTTGGACCTAGATGTGACTTTGGATCATTTGAATCTGATGTTGAGGTATGTTTTCATCCCCGATTATTCTTCTTGAGCAATTATCCTATTTTTGTCTTACTCTTGGTCCTATGGACATTAGCCTACACATTATCTTGTTCTTTTGAAATCATGCTTCATGTGGAGTATCTTATTTTGTTGTTGATCTTGTGATCATAGATATTCTCTTAGAATCTTATCTTGTTGCCTTGGTGAAACTTGGACTTTTGATATTATATGCCCACTGTGATGTGGAAGTTTACTTGGTGATATATACCCACTTTGAAGTGGATTTGTTTATATGCTTGAGTTGTCCATTGTGTGATGGCAACACTATTTATTCTGACTATACTTTTCTACTTGCCTCTACATTAAACATGCTATGAGATTCAGTAGCACTAGAGTAGTGTAAATTTCATTGGTTTTGTTTATAGCAGATGTGATATTTCCTACTCTTTTAAGGATGGCAAGGAACCTCGTACCCTAGGCAAGATGTGTGTCTTGACCCATTTTATATATATTTGGGAGATTGGCAGTATTCCTTTCTCTATCAGGCTTCAGCTTTATGGGGGTTGGCTACCAATTGTGTTTATATTGTTCTAGGGCTATGATTATCTCACATGCATGCAGGTTATTGATGTTGATTGTGGGGTGTGTGCCCTATTCTCTCTATGTGCCAGTATTGCACAAACTTTATTGTTGGTTTGATTATGGAAAGTATCTTCTTTTTATATGTTTTGATGATTCTTATCTTTTATGCCCTCTTTGGGTAGTCCTTATCTTTTGCATGGGAAGCCTTTCATTTTGATGTCCCTTAATCTTTATAAATTATTCAAATTTGCTTTTTAGTATGCACATACCAGCCTTTGCTGATGTTTCCTTTTGTTTCTCTTTTACCGGGGTATGCTTCCAACCCTAGGTGGAAGACTTGGATGCATGGCATCTTGACCTGGACTTAGTTTGTGATGATGAAGCTTGGAGACAATCTTGAGGTTGTTTAGATTTCCTCTACATGGATCCTTATGATGTAAGTTTGTAACCCTTTGTTTTATAACTAAATATAGTCATGATTTTATTTTTCTGCTATACTTTGATCTTTTATTACCATTAGATAAAGATTTGAAAATTTTACACCCACTCCATCATACCTTCTGAGTGTGTTTGGACTGGAGGTTTTATTACTCAAATTTTTAGTAGAGAAGTGATTTCACTTACAATTTTTCTTACTTATTGTTCTCATCGACAGTCTTAGCTTGTTTGTGTCATAAGTTAAGTATCTAGGTATCCTTTTTATTTCCTCTTAATCCTTGTGTATCCTAATTATGAACATCGCTCGCCCTACAACATAACTTACCATCATGGATTCACCGATCATAGTGCACATTCTCGCAAACAACATGAATATAAGTTTTACCATGAGTTTTTTATGATGTATGTTTTGATCTTGTATCCCATGTTTGGATGAAGAAACTAAAGAAATTCCTTGTTGTCTTCTCTGTCACACATTTCGATCCTCTCCATTTACAATGATATGTTGATATCGTGTTATTTCATTGGATAGATGGTAAATACACATATGTTGCCTGCACATGTGTTTCTCTATTGATAATCACCCTTTCAATTAAATTTTAAGTAGGACAAACAACTTCTGGTGCTTCTTGCAAAGAAGGCCCATTAAAATAGACACGTTTGTGAAGAAAATCATCATTTTCTCCATCTACCTTTTGTAACATCCCTTACCTCAGTTAAGGCTAACCCAATTTGTTTGGCTTAAATAAGTTTCTTAGAACTTTAATATAATTCTCTAAAGAGTTTTGTTATCAGGTGACAAACTTATGTTTCAAATTTGGTCATGTTTAGATAACATTTGAGCAATGTTCTCTTATTTTGGACCCAAATGCAATTTACCCAAGATGAGGGGTTATATTGCAATTTGTCACATGTTGAACGTGCCCTAAGTGTTTTAGAATCATAAGAAAGAGAATTATGCTAGGTGGTGTCTTGTGTAAAGTCTAAATTCCAAGTTTGAACTTGTTTGAATAATGCTAGTGACTTGTGTACCAATTTTGGTACAAATTGTAATTTACCCAAAATGTAGGGTTGATATGTAAATTTCCACCTCTAGAGTGTCCTTACTCCCTTCTAGTATAATCTTGAGTAGAGAGAAAGAAGGAGGCACCATGTTAGAATTATTTTTGAGTAATGGTACTCTTGGTGATGAAAAGACTAAGAAAGGGTTGAATGTGAAACCCTAATTTGAATTTGTATTGAGTTATAGAGTCCATATGAGAGTGCCTAGCAGCCATAGAGCCATAGAAGGAGTCTCATATTGGTTTTTTAACTCTTGGCAAAGGCCATGATGGGCAAATCACCTCAAGGAGGTAATCCATGATGAGTTAGATGCTCCTTGCAAAAGTTGTATCAGTTTGCATAATTTGTGAGATAAAGATGAGATATCTTATCAAACAAGATAACTAATGGCCTAAATATCATCTTTATATTATCCTCAATTGTTTTGCATGACAAGATAAATGTGAGTGCATGCATGTACATGTGTCAACCATGCATGGACATGTGGCACCTAGTAGCTTAAAATGATGACACCTCATATACACACTTTTTCATGAACCTCAAGTATATATACCCTTCCTTTCACCTATAATTGAAATTTTCGAAATTTATCACCCTCTTGATATTAGATATCATGCATAGAGTATTAGTATCGTACATATGAAGAGTATTATCATGCATAGACCTTTGGTATTGTCCATGGCAAGGTGATATCGTCCATAGCAAAGTGGTATCGGCTAAGTGAAGTGATATTGGCCAAGTCAGAGATATCGGCCAAAAGTGGTGATGTATCATGCATAGTAATATGGAGCTCAAGACCCTTGATAAGCTCATATTAAACCTTGGTAACATGAATCTCTGGATCTTGGATATTTGAAGTTACTATTGAGGCGGGTTATATAACTTGAACCCAATTATGTTATTATTTACCATCAATCTTGCCTTATTTAAATGATTTACTTTCAAATAGAATTTGTTGCATAATTGATGAACCCATGAGCTCTAGTAGTAACCTAGGACTCTTGTCCACGAACTAAAGTAGTAAGAACAAGAGTCTAGAGGTTGATTATGATGACATCATCATGGTTCAAACCGTGTTGGAATGAAGCACCTCTAACCCGATACGGTGTTGAAGGATACACCTCTTACCCGATATGGTGTTGAAACCCTAGATAGTGTTAGTTATACGCTTCTAGATGATATAGTGATGAGCATAAACATTATGCACAATAGGGTGACACACACATACACCTCAAGGTCGATATGGTGAGCACACATACACCTTATACCCAATATAATGCTGAAACCCTAGATGGTGATATGGAATCTGATATAGCTTGGAACCCCACACGCCTACCATTTTGTGTAATTAATTGTGAAGGGTTCAACCATTTTTCTAGCCTATCACTCAACACATGATAGGATTAATCCCATGAAGGTATGAAAGAGTATGACACTACTACATAAATGTCTTATAACGTCAGATTTACAGGCGTCGATTGTATACAAGAAACTTATGCCTAAACCTACTACATCGGTTTATTAAAAAAATTGAAATATATCTGTAAAGAGCGGCCAGACACAGGTATCACTTTTTAGTTAGCATCAGTTCTTTAATAAGTATCTGACGCCTAAAATCAACCGCCAAATCCAAATATTCTAATGGAAAAAAATTACCTTCAAAATTTAACATTCGGTTTCAGTTGTTAACTAAACAACCGACGACTAAAGTTTTTCGTGAGATAGAAATTGGGACCATTTTTATCATTGGTTTTCTTGAAATAACCGACACCGATGTGTTTTCACGCACTGTCCCCGTGAAAATTTTCATCCCCTTTGCCGTCAGTTTTCTACGGCAACCGACAACTATGGTCAGAATTCAAGAACATTTTGTTTTTGTCGGCATATGTAGATAGACGTCGGTTTTTCTAGTAGAAACCGACGACTATAATAGAGCATAGGTGTCGATTTTTTTATGGTAACCGACGCCTATTATTATGAGCATCAGTTGGTTTTAATAACCAAATCTGATTGTTAACTTAATAGCACCCGCGCGAAGCAGACTCTTCCCCTTTCTCTATTTCATTGCAATCAAACACCAATTTTAGGGTATGGCGATTCTGCCCCTGCTCCCTCCTCCTTGTGTGCCACCACTGACCGCTCCCTACTGCTCTCTGCTCGTCGTCGCTATGCCAGTCATTCTCTTTGCTCGCCGCTACCGCCACCCTTCTCCTTACTCGCCGTCGCCGCTGTTATTCCTTCTGTGCTCATCGGCTGCCTGCTCACCGCCACCCTTCTCTCCTTGCTCACTCATCGGCTGCCTGCTCGCCGCTCTTCTGTGCTTGCCTGCCCGCTCGGATTCCACGTGCACCCCTCCGTCTCTCCGTCTCTCCCTATTCCAGAGCAAGATGCCCGACTGGGCTCAAATAGAGGTAAATATCCCCAAAAACCCTTTGTATCGCCCTCTCTCCCTACTCCAGAGCAAGATGCTCGGCTGGGCCTAAATAATAAATTTTTATATACCAAAATGATTGAATAACCCTCAGCTTTCCAATGATGATGTCTATTTCCCCTAATTGTGTTCATATCTTCTCTGAATCCCTATTTTATTACACTTCTTGATCTTTAATCACATAAACTTATTCAACATTACTACTTGTATGATCCTAGTAATTAAAAGCACTCTTTCCTAGTACCTCAGTAACTAATGTTCCCTGGAGATGAGTGTTAATTGATCTAGCTTGCTTACTTTCCTTCTAATGCCATCTTTTATGTGCTATGACCCACTAGTCACCTTTAGAGTATTAAAATGATGCAACTTGTACACTTGTTCCCATGAAATGATATCACCCCACAAATTCAGTGGTCACTATTATGTCTTGTACACTCTAGAATCAAGATCTAATACTCTTATGATATTTTAACACCATGAGACCTCTTTTGCTCATTCTAGTGGATTATTATGACCTATGATGACCTAACATGAAACCATGCTCTTAATGATATGATTTTTTTGGCCTAGAAACCCGTCCAAGATTTACTCATTAGGAGTAAATCTTGGATAGTCACCGGTTTGGGACAGTTCTCAAACACCTAATCTCACTTAGGATGTAAGTGTATAATGTGTATTGGGTTTTCAAGAAAACTTTGGTAGCACTGCCCCGTTTGTTCTCTAAGTACATATGTACTTGGAGAACAGTGGGGAAATGTTGTCAAAATTTTCTTGAAAACCCAGTACACATTATACACTTACTAATGAGATTAGGTGTTCAAGAATGGGATAGGTGGTACACATTTATTATATATAAGAATGACAGCACATGTATTTTTTGGCCTAGAAACCCATCCAAGATTTACTCATTAGGAGTAAATCTTAGATAGTCCCCAGTTTAGGACTATTCTTGAACACCTAATCTCACTTAGGATGTAAGTGTATAATGTGTATTTGGTTTTCAAGAAAATTTCGGTAGCATTACCCCATTCGAAAACCCAATACACATTATACACTTACTAGTGAGATTAGGTGTTCAAGAATGGGATAGGTGGTACACATTTATTATATATAAGACCTTAAACCCTAAAGTTTTAACCATAAACCCTAATATGTTAACCCTAGACCCTAATCTTGTTCTAATATATACTTGTTTTCTCTTTGATCATAGAATGGATAGATTGTGGATGTCCATTTCAAATTGATGCACCCCAGAGTTTATTTCTGGTCTTGATCAGTTTATTAGATTTGTCGAGGAATAAAGGAAACAACCTGGAGATAGGTTCTACTATCCATGTAGGCATTGTGGTAACAACTTGAAAGTCAGCACTGGTGACGAAATCAAAAGTAATGTCATGTGCAACGGGATTGTACAAGGCTATACAAAATGGCACTGGCATGGAGAGATTTCAAACTTGAAATCAGTCGATGTTGATAGCAGTTCTTGTGTGGAAGCAGAAATTGCCTACGATGATGTAGATGTAAACGAACCAGTTCCAGTAGACATCATTGATGTGATGATGGATAGTTGTGGGGTAGAGCAAACCGATCCACCTCCCATGTTTAGAAACATTGTGCATGATGCTGAGATACCGTTATGCACAGGTTGTAAGTTTATGAAGCTTAGCGTTGTGTTGAGATTGTATAAACTGAAAGATAACAATCGATGGAGCGACATAAGCTTCACGTCATTGTTGTCTTTGTTGAAAGAAATTCTCCCTGAAGGAAATGAGTTGCCAATCTCAACATACCAGTTAAAGAAATTATTGTGCCCAATGGGAATGGAGGCCAAGAAGATACACGCATGCCCAAATGATTGTGTATTATTTCAAAAGGACTATGTAGATTTGAAAGATTGTCCGAAATGTGGTGTGTCAAGGTATAAATTGACGACTTCGGGGGAGTCCAAAACCAGTTCTCCTGCCAAGGTGATGTGGTATCTACCTATAATACCACGATTTCAACGCTTGTTTGCCAATCCTATAGATGCAAAGAATTTGAGGTGGTATGTAGATGTTAAGAAAAATAATAATGGGATCCTATGACATGCGTCTGATTTCCCACAGTGGAAGAAGATTGATTTATTATACCCTAAATTCGGTGAAGAAGATATGAATCTAGGACTTGGGCTTTGTACAGATGGGATGAATCCATACGGGACATTGAGCAGCCAACATAGAACTTGTCCAGTTATGCTTGTTATATACAATCTTCCTCCTTGGTTGTGTATGAAAAATAAGTATGTTATGTTGTCGTTGTTGATATCAGGCCCTAAACAACCTGGAAATGATATCGACATTTATCTTGAACCTATGATTGATGACTTGAAGAAGCTTTGGGGTGAAGGTGTGATGACCTATGATGCTTCATGAAGAGAGACATTTTGTTTGCATGCTATGTTGTTTTGCACTATGAATGACTTTCCAGCATATGGGAATTTTTGTGGATATAGTGTCAAAGCATCTAAAGTGTGTCCTATATGTGAAGAGAACACTGATTCAATATGACTAAAACATGGTAAAAAGATTGTATATCTTGTTCATCGAAGGTTTCTTCCAAAATTTCATCTATATTGTAGGTTGCGCAAAGCATTCAATGGACAGAATGAGGAACAGAGTGCACCCAAACCTATATCAGGGGAGGATGTTTATGAAAGAGTAAAAGACATCGCCAATGAATTTGGTAAAAGATCACAATGTACGATGGCCACACGGATTGACAAGTCTTTATTCAAGAAGAAGTCAATATTTTGGGATCTTCCATATTGGAGTTCTTTGACAGTCAGGCATTGTATCGATGTCATGCACATTGAGAAAAGTATATGTGATAGCGTCATCAGTACTTTGTTGAATATACCAGGTAAGACTAAAGATGGGATGAAATCCAGAATGGACCTATGTGAAATGGGAATAAGGACAAAATTAATAGAAGTAGTTAGTAGCTATCGGAGAACATCCTTACCTCCCTCTTGTTACACGTTGTCTAGAAAGGATAAGAAAGCTTTTTGTGAATGCTTAGTAAATGTTAAGGTGCCACAAGGTTTCTCATCCAACATCCGTACATTGGTATCAATTAAAGATATGAAGTTGATAGGTCTTAAATCTCATGATTGTCACACTCTAATGCAACAAATATCTCCCGTGGAAATTCGATCTATATTGTTGAAGCATGTACAATTTGCAATCACCATACTTTGTTTCTTTTTCAACAGTCTGTGAAACAAAGTTATTGACCCTGATACTCTCAATAAATTGCAAAGAGAAGTGGTTGTTACCCTATGTCAGCTTGAGATGTATTTTCCTCCTTCTTTATTTGATATCATGGTACATCTTGTTGTCCACTTAACTAGGGAAGTGAAAATGTTGGGACCAATTTTCTTGCATTGGATGTATTCCTTTGAACGATACATGAGTGTTTTTAAAGGTGATGTTCGAAACAATTATCGACCTGAAGGGAGTATTATTGAGGGTTATGTGGCAAGAGAGGTTACAGATTTTTGCAATGACTTTCTGAGTGGTAATGATGCCCCTGTGAATGACAAGAATACTGACGAGCATTTTCGCAAAGGAATTTTGGGATCACGGGTGAAAGTAATCAGCCATGAGCACTTGTAACAAGGTCACTTGTGTATTTTACACAACATCGATGAAGTGAGTGTTTATATCGAGGAACATACCAATTTCATCAAGAGATAATATCCTCGATCCAATTCAATGTGGCTTACTAGAGAGCATAACAAGACATTTATTAAGTGGTTTGAAGATAAAGTCTTACATCAACTATCTCAAACACCAGATAATCTTACTGAAACCATCAAATGCCTCACCTTTAAACCAAAATTGAATGTTATGTCTTATGAAGGGTTTGACATTAATGGATTCTCGTATTACACAAAGCGTCAAGATGATAAGAGTGTCGTCCAAAACAGTGGGGTCACCTCTCAAGCGTCTTCATTGTTTTTTGTAAGTGCAAAGGATAAGAGTCCATGTGAAGCTAAAATGTCATATTACGGTATCATTGAAGAAATATGGGAGTTTGACTGTGTAGATTTCAGAATTCTGCTCTTTAAATGTAATTGGGTTGACAACAACAAAGGAGTTATCGTGGATGAATTGGGTTTCACATTAGTGAACTTTAAAAAGATTGGTGAGAAGGGTGAACCATTCATATTGGCATCATAGGCGAAACAAGTATTTTATATCGATGATCCTACAAATGATAAATGGTCAGTTGTTCTTTATGGTAAAAAACAGTTCATTGAATATCCTATAGATGAAGAAGAGTACTATGATAAGTATGATGACTCCAGGAGATTCTCAGTTGGGTTGCCAACACCACCAAACATTGAAGCTGGGGATCAAAATGACTTGTATGTTCACGGGGATCATAATGAAGGATTGTTAATTGATAAAATATCACAATATTAGAAGCATGCATGTTTATATTTTTTATATGTTTTATTTTTCTGAATGTGAACTTTACAATGTGAATGTGGACTTTACAATGCGAATTACTTTACTATGTGAATGTGAACTTTACAATGTGAATGTGAACTTTACAATGTGAATGTGTACTTTACAATGTGAACTTTGCAATGTGAATTACTTTACAATGTGAAATTTATAATTTGAATGTGAACTTTCAGATGGCTGAGCATTCCCATGATGACCGTGTTGATGATCATCGTGAGGGTGAGGATGTGTCTGTGCTGCTTGACAATGTAAGTTTTAAGAATATATCCATGAGGTTTCTATCTATATGTTCATTTATAATTATATCATGTAAGTGTGTTTTTTATCAAATTTTAGGTTGGTGATGTACCCCCTGAAGAAATTACAACACTTGATGAGAAGCAAAAGAAAATTGAGAAAGTGAGGGGCATCACAATGATGAACAAGTTACTACAGCAAAGGGACAATGGGCCCAAATTGGCTGTGGATTTTGATCATGCAGGAAATCCATATGGAGTGAATTACAACTCATTTATTTCATATCTTGGGGTTCTTACTCACAACCATTGCAGTCCTAACCTAGAATCATGGCTTAAAGTTCCTAAGGGGAAGAAAGACCAAATATGGAAGGAACTATGTGTGAGTTATTATTATTTGTAATTCTATTTTTGTAGATTACTAATTTTTAGGATACTAGTTAATAGCAATTCTAATTAATTTGTAGAGCATATTTGATCTGGATGAAAAGCTGCATCGTAAATGTGTGATGCAATGTTGTGGGAGGGTCCTAAGGAACTATAGGACCAATCTCACCTGAGATTACATACACGATGCTGAGAACATGTTCTTGATCGATTTCCAATTCTAGACATTGATCACTATTTGTTTAACTCTACACTAATAATTTGTGTTTGTATTCTCTTTAAAAAATAAATTAAGGCAGAAGGAAGCCACAAAGCAATGGAACTACCTAGACCCCAAATACTGGGAGGAGTTTGTTACCCAAAGAAAAACATATGAATTCAAGGTATGAAATGCCACTCTCAATTTAATTAATATACGTTCTTATGTTTTCACCTATTCAAGATTAACCTTTAGTGTTACTAATCAAATCAATGTGCTAACTAACTAGGCTATCAACGATGCTCAATGAGCAAGGCGTGCATTGAATGTGCACGACCACACAATGGGTCCAAAAGGATATGCAGGCGTTCACCAAAGACTACAGGTTGAGTCTGCTCAACCTTCTTCTACTCAGGAGACTACAAAGTCCTCTACTACTGCTCCTGCACCTCTGCCTCACCATGCTATGTGGATAGATGGGAGAGGCAAAACAAGAAGGGAGACATACTGAAGTCCACAACTGTTGAGGCGGCTGCAAAAATGGTAAAAATCAACTCTTAGAGCAATTGATCGATATTGATTATTGTTATGTTTACTTACTAATTTTTATTGATGGTGATTAGCGGCAGCTGTGCGAGTAGAGGAAGGAAGGCAAGTGTGGGCTCTGATCTCCAAACCATGACATAAACACGATTAAAACTTAGCGGAAGCGAATCGGTAATCAGCGGAAGACAAAAATCACGGAAAATTAAAACTTTTCGAGATAAGAACTTGTATCCATAAAAACTCCTTTCATAAAGAGAGGTAACTGTTTACATCTCAGGATAATTACTTCTTGAGTAATTATATACATTCAAGATACAAAATCTCAAGATCACATAACACAAGACTCCAAGACCTGAGAGTACAGAGGACACATAGGACTGACTCTAACTACACCACATGGCAGGACAAATCTCCACCTGAGATTACTGCTGCCCCTGGTGCTGCTGCTGAGATTGATCACTTGTAGGCTGGTTTCTTCGTCTCCGACGTCCACCTAAAAAGTTGAAGTCTACGGGGTGAGACAATTATACATAATTGTCCCAGCGAGAGTTATAACTCTTCGCCAGAAGCTTTATTATAACATCAAAGATTATTTTAAACAGTAAAGCCTTCAAAGCATTCTATAACAGTTGCAGATATAACAAGATCTCTACAAATTAGGAGATATGGAGAATATCAACATTATTGCAATGTAACATCAATCAACTAACTTGGAGTCATCTCTAACAAGTTATACTACATGGTTGATTATGTTTTACAAACAACATTATGCCCTGTGGAGATGAGGCTTACCACTCATACTCCAACTGATCGCTGAGAAGCCGCATCAGTATCATACATAGGTCATTAAGAGAGTCGGATTCTCATGACCTTCATCTTCCTCAGTCAGTAAGAGGATCACTTGTAGGACATCTTGTGTCTCTACTACTATAGCTCACCAGGGTAAACTGGTCCTTCGCTATTCTAGAGTCACAGTGGCGTTCTGTACTCTCTTCGTCATCAGGAGGTTTCATATTTACCTACCACTGATACGGATATCTGTGCTTTCTTCGTCATCAGGAGGTTTCATGTTTACCTACCACTGATACGGTATGGAACTATAGTGAAGGATGGATGGATTCCACATCTACATCACTTTCCTACACTAGGATGTAAGGTTCTACACATCCATGTACCCCACATACTCAAAAGTATGTGCTCCAGGAGTTCCCTATGGAAAACCTGTTTCACCATCACTTAATTTCTGACAATGATGGATCTATGATCAGGGCTCTACATTATACTTGATTAGTTAGGTACATTCAGTATTCTTTAACAGCATACATTGTTCTTCAAACAATAACAGTAGCATAGCAGCTATAAAAGAAGAATACTAAATGTAACAGGCCTAACTCATATCAATCATCATTTCTCATTATCCTCATCACAAGTCATCTCTAAAGCATGACCTTGATGGTATTCATGGCTCTCATAGCCCATTATCAGCATAGGATGCCACTAGCAAGGCATCAGATTACATTACTTATTCATAAGGCTACAACATGCCTTCAATGAATATAACATCAACATCCATACCTGGATATAATTACCTTCATATCAGAACCTGCATGATTAATACATCTGATAAAGGTAATATAACAATAAGGAATGTACTTCCTACTCTTTTCATAAGAGTTAAATCTTTAATTTAAATCAAATAGAGTTTATTGCTCAAAAGCATGCCATTACCCTTGAATTAGGGTTTACTATTCATATTACATGTCATCACCCTTGAATTAGGGTTTACTTATTCACATTACAGGTGAATTAAACTCATAACATCATCATGTATGAGTAACACCTTCATTGATGCTCTTGGATTAGTTAAAGGTTCATCATTTATCATAATTAGGGTTTCTATGATCTCACACAGGTGGATCATACCCTAATTATGCTCATTTCTGTGTATTGGGGATGCTTCAATTGAGTTTCCATTTAAAAGAGGTACTTTCTCTCTCTAGAAGTACTTTCTCTCTCTAGAAGTACTTTCTCTCTCATCATAAGGTTAGGTGATATCAACATCACTCTAAAACAGGTTGGGTTGAGTCATCATAGGCTATCATAGCCAAAAACATCACCATTAAGTGATTAGAGTTACTTTCTCTCTCTAGGGTACTTTCTCTCTCTAGAGTACTCTCTCTTTCATCATACTAATGGTTGATGATAACATTAGACTAGATCAGGTTAGATAGAGTCATTATAACTAAAAACATCATTCTCATGTAATTAGGGTTTGAATTGAGTAAAGTATAACTCAATTGACCCTTCAGGGGTATCTTGGTAATTCACCCCATTGATCATCATCATAGTCAAAAACCTTAATCAAATAACTCCTTACTATCTTAGATTATCATTAGTGTTTGATTTGAGCAACATTGAACCATCACATGATTGAATTCGGTTGAAAGTGTTGACCGATTGCTCACTTTGACCTTTCAAGTCCATGAGCCCCTTTCTAGCTCCAAGACCGTGAGCCTCCTCATGGGCTTGAGATCGTGAGCCCCCTCACGATCATGAGGTCGTGAGCCACCTCACGGTCTTGAGGTCGTGAGCCACCTCACGGTCTTGAGGTCGTGAGCCACCTCATGGTCTTGAGGTCGTGAGCTACCTCACGGTCTTGAGGTCGTGAGCCACCTCACGGTCTTGAGGTCGTGAGCCACCTCACGGTCTTGAGGTCGTGAGCCACCTCACGGTCTTGAGGTCGTGAGCTACCTCACGGTCTTGAGGTCGTGAGCCACCTCACGGTCTTGAGGTCGTGAGCCCCCTCACGGTCTTGAGGTCGTGAGCCTCTCATGGTCTCAACCGCAAGGTCCTTCAACAAAGGTTCAACAAATCAAACGATGATGTCAACCGATGTTGAAGCCTTCAAAAGGTCCAATAACTGTTGACCACCTATGGATTGAGTTAATTAAGGTTATGCTTAACCAAATGGTCATTCAATTGACCCTCAATTGTTGACCAATTAGGATTGAAATCGATTCAATTAAGGTCTATCAATGTTCACCCATCAACACTCAACAATGTGTATCAACACAAGGTTGAACCCTTCAATTGAGCTCCAATTGGGCCCAAACTTGGCTCAAACGGTCTTGAGGTCATGTGGGTGGACCCCACATGGTCTTGAGATCGTTTGCCCAAGATTTCATAAAAATCTAAGGTGATTTAATAGAGGTTGAACCCTGATTGGTCACAAAATCAGAATTTTGATTAAATTGATAACTTATTTGCAATTGGTGTTCAATTGGTCAAATTACTCAACCCTAGACCTTCAAATGGTCTTGGGTGATTGTCCTCACGGTCTTGAGGTCATGTGGGTGGACCCCACATGGTCTTGAGACCGTTTAGGTCAATCAACCCTAAAAACCCTAATTAGATCACCATAATTTCAGTACTGATTTTATCTAGGGTTAGCCCTAGTATTCACCCTTCAACTCTTAGCCCGTTTGGAATTAGACCATCAAACTTGGTGAGTTGTTAATTAACATAATTTTGAACAGTAATCTCATGGGGTCAACGCTTAGTCAACGACCTTTCACGGTCTTGAGACCGTTTTCCCAAAAAGGCAATTTCAGACCGTTTGAAAATCAGCAATTAATTCATTTAAAGTTGTGACTTACAAAGGTCATATCTCCCGATTCCTTTGGAGTTAGTCTCCCAAATTTTGAGGGTATTTAGCCTATATAATTAGGAACAAGTTTCTTATATGGTCCACGCTCGGTCAACAGGGCCAATCGGTCTTGAGACCGCGAGCCCTCTCACGGTCTCGAGACCGCGAGGCTCTCTCACGGTCTTGAGGTCGTGAGAGCAAACTGTTAGGACCGTTTAGGGAAAAGAAAAGCGGTGGGTTTTTCTTGGAAAACACGCCTTCATCATCTAGCTCAAGAACAGTACAGATATCCCACGGGTTTGTTTGCAAAATAGCAGGGAAAAGTAGGGAAATACTAGGAGCTATCATTAACTCGCATATAAAGATGAACATAGTAAAGCATAGGTTTAGAGTTATAAAACCCGCCTAAAGCTTGTTTCTTGAGCTCCAAGCTTTCAAGCTCCAAGCTCTAATGGCGTCCTTGAGTTCCCACAGGTTGGCCAAGGTGAAAACTCCAAGGAAGGATGAAAAGAGACGGCTAGAAAGATAGGGTTTCGAGAATTAGCCATGAAGATGACCTTGAATTCGAATTCTAACCATGGAATTAGGCAAGAAGAGGGGTTTAAACCTACCTTGCACCCCTTGTTCGTCCTCCTTAGCTCCAAGGCAGTCCTTGGTCGTCTTTGGTGAAATGAAACAGTAAGGGAACGAAGGTTAAGTTCCCTTGCAACTAAGGAAAGGAGGGCTTATATACTTGGGGTAGGATTTTCAACATTAGCTCATAAGTTTCCCTTAATTCCAACTAAGTCCTTCCTTCATTACTTGCTCGTCCCTTCCTCTTTATTCTAAGGACAAACCTTATCTTAAGTTATAGAAAAGAAGGCAAGGAAGGACAATCTAATAATAAAGTTCATACTTAAAGGGATATTGCACATATACCCTGATTATTCAATCACAGAGCCTATTTCTTAACTTGATAACTCAATTGAGGTGAATTCCTCATCATTTCTTCTCTAAATGATGGCAAGAGTCTAACAAGATACTTTAGATAACATTATTTACAAATTGCTTCCCATTATTTGGGTAAATTGCATTTTACCCCAAATTAGGGTTTCAAGTACCGGGATTGCTTCCACAGCTGCACCTTGGTGCTCAAGCTTGGGAAATCCCTCAAACTTTACCAAAATGTTTCTCATGATGTCTCAACATCAGAGGAACACCTCATCATGTGCAAATTGCAGGTTAACCCTTCTAAATGGGTAAATTGCACATAGGTCCCTGTATTACAAAACAGTGCTACAACTTTATATAAAAAGGAGCAAAAACTGAAATATACATTTCTGAGAAGCTTAATTACATGCTCAGAGTTAATCACAAAGATTTAATTACATATTTAGGCAAAACACCTAGGGTTAGCTCATAACCCAGGTCAGGGATGTTACAAATTATCCACCCCTTACAAGGATTTCGTCCCCGAAATCGATAAAACATATTACGAGAAAAGGGTAGGATACTTCCTTCTCATCTCATCCTCTAACTCCCAAGTGGCTTCTTCAATACCACGATGATTCCAGAGGACTTTCACAAGACTTATATCTTTCTTCTTTAACTTTTTAATTCGTTTATCAAGGATTGACACTGGTCCCTCTTCATAGGATATGTCATCATTCAATTCTACTTCCATAGGTTGTAGAACTGACTCGGTGTCTGGGTGACATTTCTTCAACATAGAAATGTGAAACACAGGATGTAACCTTTGTAACTCTGGGGGCAGCTCTAGTTTATATGCTACCTTTCCAATCCGTTCAATGATTGGATAAGGCCCCATATATCTAGGAGCTAACTTCCCCTTCCTTCCAAAACGAAGGACCCCTTTCCAAGGTGAGACCTTAAGATACACTTTGTCTCCAATCTGGAACTCTAAAGGTCTACGACGTTTGTCAGCATAAGATTTCTGCCTATCTTGAGCAGTCTTAATCTTATGTTGTATTACTTTAATCTTTTCCGTGGTTTGCTGCACCAGGTCAGGACCTAACAACTGGTGCTCACCAGTCTCAAACCAACACAAGGGTGATCTACAACGTCTACCATATAAGGCTTCATAAGGTGCCATATCAATACTATGCTGATAGCTATTGTTATAGGCAAACTCTATCAAGCTTAGGTGTAGATCCCAACTTCCGGTGAACTGGAGAACACATGCTCGCAACAGGTCTTCTAAGGTTTGTATGGTCCTTTCTGACTGTCCATCAGTCTGTGGATGAAAGGCCGTACTAAACCTCAGCTTAGTGCCTAAGGCACTGTGCAACTGTTCCCAAAAACGACTTGTAAATTGAGGACCTCTGTCCGAAACTATTGTGACAGGAACTCCGTGCAAACGCACTATCTCTTGCACATATAACTCTGATAACCTTTCAGCAGAATAGGTTGTTTTAACAGGTAAGAAATGTGCTGTCTTAGTCAACCTATCAACAATTACCCAAATGGAATCATGTCCTTTGCTTGTCCTGGGTAGGCCAACAACAAAGTCCATGGTCACATGGTCCCACTTCCACTGTGATATGGGTAAAGGTTGCATTGTCCCTGCAGGCTTCTGGTGTTCAGCTTTAACTTGCTGACACACAGGGCACCTCAGAACAAACTCTGCAACGTCCTTCTTCATCCCAGGCCACCAATATAGATCCTTCAAATTCCGATACATCTTGGTGCTCCCTGGATGCATAGCATACATGGAAGAATGGGCTTCTTCCAGGACTAACTTCCTTAAGTTGTCCACATCCGGCACTATCATTTTTCCATTATAACAAGCTACTTGATCTTTTGAGTCATGAAACCCATCTTGCTTCTCATTTCCATACTCAGATCTTATATGTTGAACTGCAGCATCATCTAGCTGTGCTTCTTTAATCTGCTCTCTTAGGGTAGGTTTAATATGCATCTCAGCTAACAAACCGGCTAGCAATGATACCTTCAACTGTACATTGTCTTGCCTTAAAGAGATAAGCATATCTCTTCTAGAGCATACTAAAGAGTTTAGTTGTGCTCTATTCATGGTTGATGTTGCTGATTTCCTACTCAAGGCATCTGCAACAACATTGGCCTTACCTGGATGGTAATCAATTGTACAGTCGTAGTCCTTGATTAACTCCATCCAGCGACGTTGCCTCATGTTGAGCTCATGCTGAGAGAAGATATACTTAAGGTTTTTGTGGTCTGTGAAAATCTGGAATGTCTCTCCGTAGAGATAATGTCTCCAGATCTTCAAAGCATGAACCACAGCTGCTAACTCCAGATCGTGTGTTGGATAATTCTCCTCGTGTTTCTTAAGCTGTCGGGAAGCAAAAGAAATCACTTGTTTATCCTGCATCAACACACATCCTAGTCCATTCTTGGAAGCGTCACAGAAAACTATATAACCTTTTCCTTGTTCAGGTAGCACTAATACAGGTGCACTTGTCAACCTCTCCTTCAGTAACTGGAAAGATTGTTGACACTTATCACTCCAAGAAAAAGGAACATCCTTCCGGGTTAACTTGGTCAAGGGTAAAGCTATGGAACTAAAGTTCTTAATGAACCTTCGATAATAGCCAGCTAACCCCAAGAAACTTCGAATCTCCGTCGGTGTTTTCGGTTGTTCCCATTGTAGAACAGATTCTACCTTTGTAGGGTCAACACGAATTCCCGAGGCGGATATTATATGTCCAAGAAAAGATACCTCCGGCAGCCAGAACTCACACTTGCTAAACTTAGCATACAACTTATGTTCTCTTAGCAAGGTCAAAGCTTGGCGAAGATGCTGCTCATGCTGCTGAGCATCTTTACTATAAATCAGTATGTCATCTATGAAGACGACAACACACTGATCAAGGAAAGGTCGAAAAACTCTATTCATGAGTTCCATAAATGCAGCTGGTGCATTGGTTAGTCCAAACGACATAACCGTGAACTCATAGTGACCATATCTTGTCCTAAAGGCAGACTTGGATATGTCACTATCCTTAATACGAAGTTGGTGATATCCAGACCTCAAGTCTATCTTTGAAAAGACTGTTGCACCACGCAACTGGTCAAAGAGATCATCAATCCTCGGCAGAGGATACCTATTCTTTATTGTCACTTTATTGAGTTGTCTATAGTCGATGCATAACCGCATTGACCCATCTTTCTTTTTAACAAACAAGACCGGAGCACCCCAAGGTGAAGTACTCGGTCGGATAAAACCTCTCTCAAGTAACTCTTGAAGCTGTTTCTTGAGTTCTGCCATCTCGGCAGGAGCCATTCTATACGGAGTTTGAGCTATGGGTTTCGTATCTGGAATCAGATTGATTTCAAAGTCAATCTCCCGAGGTGGTGGTATACCAGGAAGTTCTTCAGGAAACACATCCTCGAATTCCCTGACTATGGGAACTTCAGCAGGGTTGGAACTTTCCTTGGTAACATCTACCACATGGGCTAAGAATGCATAACATCCTTGCCTCAACAGCTTATCAGCAACCATAGATGACACAAGACAGGTGGGCAGAATCTTTCTTTCACCTTGAAAGATCCATGTGTTGCTTTCATCAGCAAACACAGCCAACTTGGACTCACAATCCAAGACAACTCTATACCTTTCTAAGGTATCCATCCCAAGGATTATATCAAACCCCTGCATATCAAGTGGTATAAGGTCCACTTGAATGCGATGGTCAGAAAAGAAAAGGATGCAGGGAGAACATACCTCCTGCAAAACGGCAGACCCACTCAACGGAGTCTCTAACAACAAACTATCTGCTCTATGACTAACAGTCATATTGCAGTTACGAATCACTTCACGAGTGATGAAAGAGTGCGTAGCACCCGGATCAATCAGAACAGATATATTACAGGATATAGACATATCAGAATATAAAAGTTTCATCTGACCTGCCACTACCCGTGGATTGACAACTGCCTCAGGTGGGTTCATAGCATAGAACCTCGCAGTCGCCTGGTGTTGAGGTGGTGCTGATGATCCAGCTTGAGACGCTTGTCCACGTCCTCGAGCTGCTCCTTGATGTTGTCTATTCTGAGATCCCTGTTGATTCTGTCTCGGAGGTTGTTGTGTCACACCGACAGGCCTAGAACGGCAATCCTTCATCAAGTGTCCCACCTTACCACAGTTGTAGCAACTCTTCTCCTGTTGTTGTGGTCTGGGTGGTCCAGTAACTGACACTGATGCAGAACTGTGTGTCCCTTGAAGCGGTTGACTCCGTCCTCTACCTCTACTTGGTGTCCATTGAGTTTGAAAACTCGATCTGGGTGGTGGAGGGTTAGGTGCAGAGAATCTAGGTTTCTTGGAATCCCTAGATGAAGAACCCTGGAACTGTGGATATCTTTTATGCGTTTGTCTTTTCTCAACCACAGATCTCTCTATCCTTCGGACTGACTCAACGAAGGTAGAGAATCTCTCTCTATTTTCTAAGGCAGACACAGGGGTTGACATATCGGAATTCAAACCCTTTTCAAATCTTCTGATTCTTTCCTCATCTGTAGCAGCCATATGCGGACAAAACTGCAACAGCTCCATGAACTTAGCTTCATACTCGCTAATGTTCATCATACCCTGCCTTAGTTTCTCAAACTGAGAAATCTTCTCATCTAGGAAGGTCTTTGGAAAATATCTATTGATAAATTCCCGACGAAACTCTTCCCATGAGAACTCTACTCCAGGTCTCTTCTGCTCTTCCATGTTTCACCAGTGACCAGCACTGCCTTTGAGAAGATAGACAGCATGTCTAACCTTCTCAGCTTCCGGAATCATAAGAATCCTGAAAGCCTTCTCCAACTCTGTCAACCATAAGTCAGCATCTGCTGGGTCGGCAGTTCCGAAGTACTCGGTAGCTCCGACACGACGAAGTCGTTCGAATGTCTTACCAATACCTTGTACTTCAGGCTGGACAGGTGCCCTAGGTGCAGGAATGGGCATCCTATCGGTTATATGTGTCATGGCAGTCATGAACTGCCCGAACATCGTCTGTACAGCTGGATCACTCATGTCAGCTGGGTCGAACTGGGGTGGCTCTCTTGGCGACTCAGGTGCAGGTTGTTCTATTCTCGGAACTCTTGCACCGCCTCGAGGTGCACTAGCACTACTCTCTGCCACGTGCTCATCACGATGTTCTGACATTCTTATGTATCTTCTTCTCCTGAGGAGCAGAAGATTCTATTAGATAAGGAAGGAGTACTAAAGGTAGACTCGACATCCTAAGTCCTATGCCTCTGTAGACTCAACTGAACCTGGAGCTCTGATACCACTAATTGTGGGCTCTGATCTCCAAACCATGACATAAACACGATTAAAACTTAGCGGAAGCGAATCGGTAATCAGCGGAAGACAAAAATCACGGAAAATTAAAACTTTTCGAGATAAGAACTTGTATCCATAAAAACTCCTTTCATAAAGAGAGGTAACTGTTTACATCTCAGGATAATTACTTCTTGAGTAATTATATACATTCAAGATACAAAATCTCAAGATCACATAACACAAGACTCCAAGACCTGAGAGTACAGAGGACACATAGGACTGACTCTAACTACACCACATGGCAGGACAAATCTCCACCTGAGATTACTGCTGCCCCTGGTGCTGCTGCTGAGATTGATCACTTGTAGGCTGGTTTCTTCGTCTCCGACGTCCACCTAAAAAGTTGAAGTCTACGGGGTGAGACAATTATACATAATTGTCCCAGCGAGAGTTATAACTCTTCGCCAGAAGCTTTATTATAACATCAAAGATTATTTTAAACAGTAAAGCCTTCAAAGCATTCTATAACAGTTGCAGATATAACAAGATCTCTACAAATTAGGAGATATGGAGAATATCAACATTATTGCAATGTAACATCAATCAACTAACTTGGAGTCATCTCTAACAAGTTATACTACATGGTTGATTATGTTTTACAAACAACATTATGCCCTGTGGAGATGAGGCTTACCACTCATACTCCAACTGATCGCTGAGAAGCCGCATCAGTATCATACATAGGTCATTAAGAGAGCCGGATTCTCATGACCTTCATCTTCCTCAGTCAGTAAGAGGATCACTTGTAGGACATCTTGTGTCTCTACTACTATAGCTCACCAGGGTAAACTGGTCCTTCGCTATTCTAGAGTCACAGTGGCGTTCTGTACTCTCTTCGTCATCAGGAGGTTTCATATTTACCTACCACTGATATGGATATCTGTGCTTTCTTCGTCATCAGGAGGTTTCATGTTTACCTACCACTGATACGGTATGGAACTATAGTGAAGGATGGATGGATTCCACATCTACATCACTTTCCTACACTAGGATGTAAGGTTCTACACATCCATGTACCCCACATACTCAAAAGTATGTGCTCCAGGAGTTCCCTATGGAAAACCTATTTCACCATCACTTAATTTCTGACAATGATGGATCTATGATCAGGGCTCTACATTATACTTGATTAGTTAGGTACATTCAGTATTCTTTAACAGCATACATTGTTCTTCAAACAATAACAGTAGCATAGCAGCTATAAAAGAAGAATACTAAATGTAACAGGCCTAACTCATATCAATCATCATTTCTCATTATCCTCATCACAAGTCATCTCTAAAGCATGACCTTGATGGTATTCATGGCTCTCATAGCCCATTATCAGCATAGGATGCCACTAGCAAGGCATCAGATTACATTACTTATTCATAAGGCTACAACATGCCTTCAATGAATATAACATCAACATCCATACCTGGATATAATTACCTTCATATCAGAACCTGCATGATTAATACATCTGATAAAGGTAATATAACAATAAGGAATGTACTTCCTACTCTTGTCATAAGAGTTAAATCTTTAATTTAAATCAAATAGAGTTTATTGCTCAAAAGCATGCCATTACCCTTGAATTAGGGTTTACTATTCATATTACATGTCATCACCCTTGAATTAGGGTTTACTTATTCACATTACAGGTGAATTAAACTCATAACATCATCATGTATGAGTAACACCTTCATTGATGCTCTTGGATTAGTTAAAGGTTCATCATTTATCATAATTAGGGTTTCTATGATCTCACACAGGTGGATCATACCCTAATTATGCTCATTTCTGTGTATTGGGGATGCTTCAATTGAGTTTCCATTTCAAAGAGGTACTTTCTCTCTCTAGAAGTACTTTCTCTCTCTAGAAGTACTTTCTCTCTCATCATAAGGTTAGGTGATATCAACATCACTCTAAAACAGGTTGGGTTGAGTCATCATAGGCTATCATAGCCAAAAACATCACCATTAAGTGATTAGAGTTACTTTCTCTCTCTAGGGTACTTTCTCTCTCTAGAGTACTCTCTCTTTCATCATACTAATGGTTGATGATAACATTAGACTAGATCAGGTTAGATAGAGTCATTATAACTAAAAACATCATTCTCATGTAATTAGGGTTTGAATTGAGTAAAGTATAACTCAATTGACCCTTCAGGGGTATCTTGGTAATTCACCCCATTGATCATCATCATAGTCAAAAACCTTAATCAAATAACTCCTTACTATCTTAGATTATCATTAGTGTTTGATTTGAGCAACATTGAACCATCACATGATTGAATTCGGTTGAAAGTGTTGACCGATTGCTCACTTTGACCTTTCAAGTCCATGAGCCCCTTTCTAGCTCCAAGACCGTGAGCCTCCTCATGGGCTTGAGATCGTGAGCCCCCTCACGATCATGAGGTCGTGAGCCACCTCACGGTCTTGAGGTCGTGAGCCACCTCACGGTCTTGAGGTCGTGAGCCACCTCATGGTCTTGAGGTCGTGAGCTACCTCACGGTCTTGAGGTCGTGAGCCACCTCACGGTCTTGAGGTCGTGAGCCACCTCACGGTCTTGAGGTCGTGAGCCACCTCACGGTCTTGAGGTCGTGAGCTACCTCACGGTCTTGAGGTCGTGAGCCACCTCACGGTCTTGAGGTCGTGAGCCCCCTCACGGTCTTGAGGTCGTGAGCCTCTCATGGTCTCAACCGCAAGGTCCTTCAACAAAGGTTCAACAAATCAAACGATGATGTCAACCGATGTTGAAGCCTTCAAAAGGTCCAATAACTGTTGACCACCTATGGATTGAGTTAATTAAGGTTATGCTTAACCAAATGGTCATTCAATTGACCCTCAATTGTTGACCAATTAGGATTGAAATCGATTCAATTAAGGTCTATCAATGTTCACCCATCAACACTCAACAATGTGTATCAACACAAGGTTGAACCCTTCAATTGAGCTCCAATTGGGCCCAAACTTGGCTCAAACGGTCTTGAGGTCATGTGGGTGGACCCCACATGGTCTTGAGATCGTTTGCCCAAGATTTCATAAAAATCTAAGGTGATTTGATAGAGGTTGAACCCTGATTGGTCACAAAATCAGAATTTTGATTAAATTGATAACTTATTTGCAATTGGTGTTCAATTGGTCAAATTACTCAACCCTAGACCTTCAAATGGTCTTGGGTGATTGTCCTCACGGTCTTGAGGTCATGTGGGTGGACCCCACATGGTCTTGAGACCGTTTAGGTCAATCAACCCTAAAAACCCTAATTAGATCACCATAATTTCAGTACTGATTTTATCTAGGGTTAGCCCTAGTATTCACCCTTCAACTCTTAGCCCGTTTGGAATTAGACCATCAAACTTGGTGAGTTGTTAATTAACATAATTTTGAACAGTAATCTCATGGGGTCAACGCTTAGTCAACGACCTTTCACGGTCTTGAGACCGTTTGCCCAAAAAGGCAATTTCAGACCGTTTGAAAATCAGCAATTAATTCATTTAAAGTTGTGACTTACAAAGGTCATATCTCCCGATTCCTTTGGAGTTAGTCTCCCAAATTTTGAGGGTATTTAGCCTATATAATTAGGAACAAGTTTCTTATATGGTCCACGCTCGGTCAACAGGGCCAATCGGTCTTGAGACCGCGAGCCCTCTCACGGTCTCGAGACCGCGAGGCTCTCTCACGGTCTTGAGGTCGTGAGAGCAAACTGTTAGGACCGTTTAGGGAAAAGAAAAGCGGTGGGTTTTTCTTGGAAAACACGCCTTCATCATCTAACTCAAGAACAGTACAGATATCCCACGGGTTTGTTTGCAAAATAGCAGGGAAAAGTAGGGAAATACTAGGAGCTATCATTAACTCGCATATAAAGATGAACATAGTAAAGCATAGGTTTAGAGTTATAAAACCCGCCTAAAGCTTGTTTCTTGAGCTCCAAGCTTTCAAGCTCCAAGCTCTAATGGCGTCCTTGAGTTCCCACAGGTTGGACAAGGTGAAAACTCCAAGGAAGGATGAAAAGAGACGGCTAGAAAGATAGGGTTTCGAGAATTAGCCATGAAGATGACCTTGAATTCGAATTCTAACCATGGAATTAGGCAAGAAGAGGGGTTTAAACCTACCTTGCACCCCTTGTTCGTCCTCCTTAGCTCCAAGGCAGTCCTTGGTCGTCTTTGGTGAAATGAAACAGTAAGGGAACGAAGGTTAAGTTCCCTTGCAACTAAGGAAAGGAGGGCTTATATACTTGGGGTAGGATTTTCAACATTAGCTCATAAGTTTCCCTTAATTCCAACTAAGTCCTTCCTTCATTACTTGCTCGTCCCTTCCTCTTTATTCTAAGGACAAACCTTATCTTAAGTTATAGAAAAGAAGGCAAGGAAGGACAATCTAATAATAAAGTTCATACTTAAAGGGATATTGCACATATACCCTGATTATTCAATCACAGAGCCTATTTCTTAACTTGATAACTCAATTGAGGTGAATTCCTCATCATTTCTTCTCTAAATGATGGCAAGAGTCTAACAAGATACTTTAGATAACATTCTTTACAAATTGCTTCCCATTATTTGGGTAAATTGCATTTTACCCCAAATTAGGGTTTCAAGTACCGGGATTGCTTCCACAGCTGCACCTTGGTGCTCAAGCTTGGGAAATCCCTCAAACTTTACCAAAATGTTTCTCATGATGTCTCAACATCAGAGGAACACCTCATCATGTGCAAATTGCAGGTTAACCCTTCTAAATGGGTAAATTGCACATAGGTCCCTGTATTACAAAACAGTGCTACAACTTTATATAAAAAGGAGCAAAAACTGAAATATACATTTCTGAGAAGCTTAATTACATGCTCAGAGTTAATCACAAAGATTTAATTACATATTTAGGCAAAACACCTAGGGTTAGCTCATAACCCAGGTCAGGGATGTTACAGCAAGTTCATCTCTCAGGGCACAAGGGATGAACTAACAGTTGCTTTGGGTAACCCAGAGCATCCTGGACGTGTTAGGGGTGCAGGTGCTGGTGTGGGCATCAAAGTGTTCTTTGGGCCATCCCAGCACAAACCTGTCCCAAAAGTGGGACTTTCACAAGCTGAGGTAACCTATTGTTATTTTAAAATGTTATTGCGAAAGGGAATTCAATAATCAGAAGCTAGTGTTTCTTTTATCCATGTATATGAAGATGCATAAATTGATTGGAGAGTCGAGGAAGCACTTGATAAGAGACTCTATTATGCAATTAGCAAGTGGCAGGCATCTCCGACGACCACTCAGACAGTACATGTGATGTGTCGTGCTTCTCCTACTACTCCTACTGTAGAGGTTGGGAGTAATCCTATAGACCCACCACCTCCCACATCGTCTGTAAGTATTTTTATGACATAGTACCTAGTCTGTTTAAGATGATATGTTTGTGTATATATGCATATAACATTCTTCATGTAAATTTATAGGGGTTGAAGCCATGCTGACTAAAAAGTCAAGAATATATCATTGCAGAGGTGTCGACTTACCCACCCCATAAAGGGTAAATGTTTCATGGGTATCCAGTATCAGATGGTGTGGTACCTGTGAGCCCGATACATGTACTCCCTGACTGGAGGGATCTTGTACCGCCTCATGCACACCCAGATGCTGAAACACTTGATGACGCAATAGGCGGAGTGATATTGTTGCCCGAAGTGGATGTCCTCTATATTAATATTGTATGATAAATTTCCATTATGTTAATTTGTTAGTGTGTATATATGAGTCAATTGATCTAAAATTATATATACATGTCAAAAAGACGAGACCCGCTACATCTCGTCCTCCACCTCCTCGACTACCAAGTTGGCTTCCAAGGGACCTACACGCCTCGATAGGTCCTAATTTTAGGATTGTGGTAGTATGGATCGGCGAACATGATCCAAATTGCCCTATAAATGTTACTATTTTGGAGGATGTTGCAGGTAAATCATATGATAACGATCTATTTATACAAGTTTAGCATACATATTAATGCATACATAATACAAGTTTTTCATACGTATTAATGCATAGGTATTAATGCAGGTCAATCATACGAAAATAAGATATTTATATAAGATGTTTTGGAGTTGTTTCGTTATGATTGGTTGAACACATCTATGATAGAGTTGTGGATATGGTGAGATCTTGTTTATACATCTATATACCTTGTTTTATATACGGTGATCGGGTTTCTTATATATTAATGTATACGTAATACATGTTTTGCATCCACTTACACACGATATGTATAGATTTTGGGTTTTCCCATGTGGGATTTTTGGTTCCATCTTTGATTAGTCTTGTAGATGCAGACCCTTCTTCAGTTACTTCATACTGCTATGATGCTTTTCAATATTTTGGTAAAAATAATAAGACGGCGATAATAGCTCCATTCAATGTCAAGTAAGTTTACTTTGCTTATAATTTAGACTTAAGCAAATTACATTTTTATTATGGATTTTGAGTTATTAATTTTCTACTTTCTTACCTGTAGTAGTAAACATTGGGAGTTACTAGTTATTGTCCCCAAGATGTTTACCGTCAATTATCTAAATCCTGCGGGGAATGAGTTGAATACATTATATGGACATGCAATTAAAAGGCTATTATTCTCGTGAGAAATTACATGTTTTTATATCTGTTAACATCTATTACGACATTACTATTTAATTATGCAATTTAATATGTTACATTAGCATATGTAGGGATTTACAAGATTACAAAAAAGCTGGAGGAAAGGTCCCCAAGAAAAAGAATCTATCACTAATTTGGGAGAATGTGAAAGTAATTTTCTGACTCCAATGTATATATTATTTATGTGAATTGTGCTTATTTGTATTTTTGAATATTTTGTATGTTTTAATTTATAGTGTGCTACACAAGATAACGACTGGGCATGTGCCTACTATGTGATGTGATTTATGGACCTAATCGTCAAACATGCCGTAATGGAAATCGATACGATACAACAGGTATTATACATAGTCTCATTAGATAATATGAAATATATCAATCTTATTATATATTATTAATTATATATATACGTCATTCTCTTTGTAGGTTTTTAAAACTGCTGACTTTAACATAGGTGGAAAGCTATTAGATGTACATACTCCCTATACGAGAGAGGAATTATATGCTGTAAGAGAAGAATGGGAAAAATCCCTACAAAGAGTGGGAATTTTTAAATATAATTTTATTGACAATGATGACAATGATGACGATGATGAATAAAGAATAACTTTGTTCTCATAATTACTTTTCTGTGAAAGTGAATGACTTTTTATGAATTGTCATATGTGTGAATGTGAATGTGAATGTGAATGACTTTTTCTAATCAATACATGAATATTTCTACATGTCTCTGAATGTAAAAAAGATGAAATGAACGGAACTGAATGTGTATGTATATAATTGCAGGTTTCTACATGTATCTGATCAATACATGTGTCTAAATGTGAATAATTTTACAGGTTTGTGGCATGTTGTATGGCTGATATCAATGGATGATGTAAACCTGTAGTTTAGAGCTGAACTGTAGGTTCTGCATCCTACTGACCAGCCATACAGCAGACCTACAAACTGATAAGAAAAAAAAAAGCAAATAGGCGTCAGTTGTTTATAAATAACTGACACAAAAATCATACGACGTCGATTATTAGCAAAAAACTGACGTATTTATCCTGTCCTGGTGTCAGTTTTCGGTAAAAACTGATGCCTATTACCACGGCTGTGTTGGCCAGTACGACCATGCTAGCAGTGATATGGTGTCGGTTATTTAAAACTGACGACTTTATCAAGATATAGTGTTAGTTATATACAAGAACCGGCATTGATAGTGCCCTTACTGGCGCTTTATTGATGGCGGGAAGGGTAATGGCATCAGTTCTTTTAATAACTGATGTATGTAACCACTCTATAGTGTTAGTTTTCTTAAATAACCAACACCTATAGTCCCTTTGCTGGTGCGTTTTCGATGGCGGGAAGCATTTTGGCGTCGGTTAGGGAACCGATGCCGAAGGGGTCCACCTTTAGCGGCACCCACTTGGGTGCCACTTGGAAACCAACACTAAAGGCCTTAATTAACTGACGCTACAGGCTTGTTCTATAGTAATGTGAGCATAAGGGTTTAACCTGATATGCAAACCCGATATGGCAACCCGATATGGTAACTTGACATGGTAACCCGATATGATGATATGAACACAACCACTAGCATGATGTAATGATGAATTTGTACCTCATGGATGATATGAGTGACACATACACACACCTTGTGCATAATATGGGGTCAATTACACACCTTATACCCGATATGGTGTTGAGTATATACCCTAACCCGATATGATGTTGAAACTCAGCATGGTGTTGTGAAACCCGATATGCAAACCCCTAAGGTTGAGTAATCTGATATGGATGCACGATATGGTGATGAGGATACACCTCTATATCTGATATGGAAGCATACCTACACCTCTATACCTGATATGGAGGAAGCACCTCAATCCAATACATTTAATTGAGTGATACATGTAGTATGTTATGTCAAATGACAATTTAAGACATGAAGGGTTTAATGCATTTTGATAAATATGGGCCAATGTACATTGAGAGAAGGATTGAGCCAACCTAATAGAGTATGATGTAATCAATATCCTAGTTAGGATGAAAGAGAAACTTATACTTGTGTAATACTCATTGAATGAGTATACAATGATACTCCTAAAATGTGTGGAATCTGAATTAGGGTTGTGATTCTTGATGAATACACTTGAAAACTGTAGTCGAATTAAAAAGGAAACCTTAACCCTAATAAAGGATAATAATATGATTTGAAACTACATTGCTTAATAAAGGGAAACCCTAACCATATTGAAACCATGCTGGTAGCATGAGATAATGAGAATAGCTAAGCATGAGCTATGATGTTTCATATAATACTGATTTATATAGGTCTTATGACCTAGAGATAGTTGTTGCCTAGTGAGAGGTGACAAGATGTTTAATGGGCCTTGTGAGCCATGTGAATAGTTGTTTCCTAGTGAGAGGTGACAATATTTTTAATGGGCCTTGTGAGCCATGTGAATAGTTGTTTCCTAGGGAGAGGTGACAAGATGTTATGGGCCTTATGAGCCATGTGAATAGTTGTTGCCTAGTGAGAGGCGACAGGATGTTTAATGGGACTGGTGATCCATGTGAATAGTTGTTGCCTAATGAGAGGTGACAAGATGTTGAATGGGCCTGGTAAGCCATGTGAATAGTTGTTGCCTAGTGAGAGGTGACAAGATGTTTATGAAAGTCTCACGTATGAAATGGTAATGTTCAAAATATACTAGGGGAAATGGAAACCCAGTAACATCTTAATAATAAATGGTTATAATAATAATGAAATCTTGGTCATACATGCTTTATGCTTATAGCCAAATAAGGGCTATAGTATTTTAAATATGCTTAAATAAGATAAGAGGAATACTTGTATTACATAAAGAATGTGAATAGGTATGATGGCTTGGCCAAGGTATAATGCCTAGTAAAGGTGATGTGGTATTCAATGATGAATTTAAGGGATTGATATCCCATAATGAAAGTGAAAGGGGAAACATAAAGGTATCCCAAATACTATGGGATCCTTAGCAATATGGCCATGATATCAGGATTGGTACAATACAATACCTGGCTATGATCTCAGGATTGGTACAAACTAATACTTGGCTGAACTCCATGATCTCATGATTGGTACAAACCAATACCTGGTTGAACTCTATGATCTCAGGATTGGTATAATCCAATACCTGGATGTGATCTCAGGATTGGTACAAACCAATACCTGGTTGAACTCCATGATCTAAGGATTGGTACAAACCAATACCTGGCCGAACTCTGTGATCTCAGGATTGGTATAATCCAATACCTGGCTGTGATATCAAGATTGGTACAATCCAATACCTAGCTGAACTCTATCAGGGTTGGTATAATCCAATGCCTAGCTATGATCTCAGGATTGGTACAATCCAATACCTGGCTGAACATAATGATGTATATTCACATGATTGGTACAATCCAATACTTGGCTAGGAGATTGGCTGAGGCTAATAGATATAAATGAGAATGATTCATGGATGTCATACTATGATAATATTATCACAGGATAAGCTTGAGATGTTGGTATAATATGATGGGTAAATGATACACATGTTCTTCATATTCCTTATAAAGTGAACAGATGATTTACTGCTCTATCATAGACAGTTCGAATACTTTAAAACATGATAAATGTTCTAATATGCTTATCCATAGTGATTAACCTTGCCTACTAATATAAAAAAACCTCTACTTAGTTTTATATTGTTTACTTGTGATAATAACATTGTTGGCGGAGATTTATATCTCTCGTTGGGACAATTGTCTCACCCCGTGGGATCCACAATTTTTTCGGTGGATGTGCATGAGGAGGTAGAGACCATTCTGCAGAGGAAGGACAACAACAACAGGGACAACATTAATAACTCAGATTGAGTGTATTGTTTGTCGTGTCTTATAGATAGAAGTCCTATGTGTCATCTCTGTACTCTCAGGTCCTTGGAGTTAGTACGTGATGATTTTATGAACAATCTGAGATTTTGGCTTGTAATCCTTGAGGTTTTATGTTGCTTCAATATATGTTTTGACAAAGCAACTATTATATGTTATCCTCGAGATGAGATGGTACAATGTATGTACAAAGTGAACCTTGATGTATATAGAGTTTTGGTTCATTTATTAAGAGTTTTCTAGGAAATGGATCTCTTTGTAAAATGGTTTTAATTTTTAGTGATTTTGTTAATCTGCTGCTTATAATTATTCCGCATAATTAGTAATGATTTGGTTGTCGATTTGGTGGTGGTCGTTTCACCTTTGATAAGTTTGGGGTTCTTATTAGTGATACAATTTTTCTTCTTTAACTCTTTCAACATCCTACTGATAGAATCTTTATGTTGTTTTCATCTATATCCAATACTTTTGTAACTAGTTCTATAAGTTTTAGCATTTAGAATGGAGTAACAACTAAATATATTATGTGTACTTTTGTGATGAAATCTATGAATTTATGGATACTACAATTATAAAAACCTCTTTGTAGTAGTTATAGGTCCAAACTGCAAGTTTATAACGAAAGTATTTATTGCTTAAGTGTGAGCCATTAGTACGAAAACCACCTCTAACGTTGGTTAAAATAGAACTATAATATCGATTTCATACATACACTTAAGTGGATGCCACTAGAGACAAATGTCTACGACGTTAGTTTTTTGTGGACGATCAAACTGCCGACTCAATCCCAACCTCGGTTGCTATGATTAAAGAAACTGATATAGTTGAACAACTTCATTGTCAGTTTTTGGTGCAAAAACCGACATTGCACTGCTAACCCATGTCACATTTTTAATTGATAAAGGTTTCTGCCTCATCAGTTTTATGTGTAAACAGATGATATAGACTAGTTGAGTCATCGATTTTGTTCCTAAACAGACGTCGCAAGTCAGTTGGTAGCACGGTTGTGTTATCTAGCATGACCATTTTAGTATAGCTTTGCAATGTCAATTTTTTTGTTGAAAACGGATGACCACAAACCTATAATCCATGTTGTCCAGCATGGCCATTTTAGAGTAGTCCTAAATATCATTTTTTGGATTAAAACAGATGACTCAGACCTACAAAGTCAGGTGTTTTGGAACAACTAACAATATATTTCTATTTTTTTTAAAATAGTAGGTCTATAGACCTGTTGTCCGATTGTTCAACATGATATAGAACTTGGAGTTCTGAACTGTAGGTTCCATCATGTGTTCAACTTATTATATGCTAACAAACCTACAAAACCTATAATAGCAAACACATAATCCACCCACATTTAAGATCCATTCTCATATTCCCTTCTCATGACATGTACACAAACAATGTTGGTTATAATCATTCATCTTCATATTCATTCACACACACACACACACACACACACACACACACACACACACATATATATATATATATATATATATATATATATATATATATATATATATATATATATATATATATATATATATATATATCATTCACATATGCACCAATTTCATTCTCATGACATGTAGAAATACAATTCTCATTGTATTAATTCATCTTCACATTTATTCACACACATGTATATATTCATCATTCATATATACATCAATAATTTACTTGTATTAAATTTAAGTTGCAAGAAGTCTCAAGCACCACATATATATAGAAATAATGAATATTTTATCCCAAACAAATTCAAAATTTACTTTCTTAATGAAGGCTTGTGCCCATTGTTCTCGTATTTCATCTAGCTCTTATGTTGATAATGGCTTTTTTGTGTCAAACAACTGCAAAGAGAATGACATAATTATGGAGTTTGATTTGATATTTCAAATTATCAAATGAGACTATTTAATTGTGATGATCAAGACTGTGGACTCCCCTAGCTCTTCCACCATTCCCCGGTCTCCCTTTCCTCCCTTCCCTGCACCCATGAAGCATGCCTACCACGCTTCACGCCTATGAAATTTTCACTTGAGGGTGCTTTCTAGTAGTTCCATGGGGATACAAAGAAACATGATACTGATAACGGTAATGGACACATCTTTTATGGGTTTCAACAACTAGGTTCAGTGGTAATTGCCTTCTCCCAACATTGTTGTGGATGTTTTATGTAGATTACCAAATGTATGTAGTTGATGTCTAGTGCCCCCTATTTGATAAATGATAATCATGTCCATATATTGCATCACATGATATGTGCATGCTCGACCATTGTATTGTATAGATTACTATAAATATACCACCATACAAAATATTAATAAATAAAAGTAAGCATAGTTAGTATAAATATACGTTGGAGTAAAAAAAACTACCTCAACATTCTTTCATCTCAATGCTTTCTTTTTCTTATCCACCTTTCCCCCAACTTATTTGAATTCTTTTATAGCCCTATAAATTAATGTAACACATTGAATTGCATTAGTAAATACTCATGTATTAATATATGTTGCAGACATAAAAATTTACTCACGTGAATAATGTCTTTCTCATTTTGTATCCCCTACTGTCTACCTGGTCACCCTTAGGATCTAGATAATACACAGTTAGCATCGCGGGGACAATACCCAACCACACCCAATGATTATTCCTGAGTGAAAAAAAGGAAATAAAAGAAAACTCAAAATCTACAACACCTAATATTTTTGTCGATCCATCTATGGATAGCCTTCAGACTATACAATCTCAACATAGTGCTCAACTTTGTAAAATTAGTACAAGCTAAGTATAACAGTCTCTCAACATCATGTATAATTTTTCTAAATAAAGAAGGTGGATCGTTATGCTCTACCCCACAACTATCTAGTATCACATCAACCATGTCTATGGGAATCGGGTCATTCACCTCTACATCATCGTCTACAATTTCTTCTTCAACACAAATACTACTATCAACATCTAATGATCTCATAGTAGAAATCTCTCCATGCCAATACCATTCTCCATAGCCCTTTATAATTTGTTTCACATGACATGACTTTTGATTTTGTCAACATTATCGACTTTCAAGTTGTTACTGCAATTCCTTCATGGACAACAGAACATATCTCTAGGTCATTCCTATGTTCCTCCATAAATTTTATAAATAGATCAAGATCAATAATTAACTCCAGGGTGTAATGATTCAGAATGGGCATCCACGATCTATCCATTTTATAATCAAAGAGAAAACAAGCCCTAAATCAAATATTTTGATATTAGTATTTAGAGATTAGATTTTATCATTTAGGGTTTACCGATTTGGGTTTATGGTTTATAGATTAAGATTTAGGATTTATGGTTTACAAATTAGGATTTAGAGTTTACATATTGTTTAATGATTTACAAATTAGGGTTTAGGGTTCAGTAATGAATGTGTGTACCACCTATCCCATTTTTAACACCTTATCTCACTAGTAAGTGTATAATGTATATTCAATTTTCAAGAAAGTTTCTACAACACTTTCCCACAGTTCTCCAAGTATACTAATGTAGATGGGAAAATATCCACCTACATATGTACCTAGAGAATAAACGGAAAAGTGCTGACAAAATATTTTGAAAATTGAATACACATTATACACTTGCATCCTAAGTGAGAAAAGTGCATAAGAACAGTCCCAAACTGAGGACTATATAAGATTTACTCCTAATGAGTAAATCTCAAATGGGTTTCTAAGCCAACACATAATGTTGTCACTTGTATATGTACACATGATCTTAGTGTCATCATTCATGTCATAGGTGCAAAAAATCCATATTATGATAGGCTTATAACAATACATACATTTTTAAGAAAGTGTGGTTCAAATTTTATGTTAATGTTTATGTTCCATCCACAATTATGCAAAAGTTTAAGGTTCATCAAGTCGGCAGAATTAGACAACTAAATCAAATGAATTCATTTCATTATTTAAATAAAAGAGCAGATAAATATCATACCATTAACAGACATAGTATATATTTTTTGTATATTCATTCATACACACAATATAAAATTTCATAGTTCTACCAACCTTATTCAAAATCATCTAGACAAATTTTGAGGATAGCCTCCTTAGGATTTTACTAACAATGACAATACTTGTGACATATTTAATCTCATGTACATCCTTTAATCGTTGCAATTAGATTCCAATGGTCGATATGAATGCAAATTTGTATCTAGCATGATTTTTAATGGAGGGGGACCATATAAGGGGGATCAGATTGGTACCTTCCAAGAAGTGATGACGGTGGAAACCAACTGAGGTGATGACAACAGTGTCTCCAGCAACTAAGGTGGGGACAACGATGAGCACATCAACTACCACAACAACGTCAAAGAGCACAATAACTCTAGTGGTGATGATGGCCAGCAAAGCAGAGACGGTGGTGAGCACAACAACGCCGAAAACAACATATAGCACAACAATGACGAAGAACACATCACTTGAAGAAACAATGGCAGAGCGGGAAAATCACCATAGCTTGAGGGAAATCACATTAAATAGAGATTGGAGGGGAATTATATTTTGCATGGGTGATATTAAGTTGTACATAGTCATCGATGGTTGGCAAAAATCAACAACCAAGTGAATATTAGTCGGTTGGTTATCTAAAATCAACACCTAATCTAAGGACTTAGATGTTGATTTGCTGAAAGAAATCAATGTTAGAGGCCCTTATCCAATTTTTTTTTGCCTGAGTAAGGCCTTAGTCGTGTTTGGTTATCCAAAACTAACACACGGCAGTTTGTTGAAAGAAATTGATGCCAGAAGCCCTTATCCGAACGAAAAAAATTGTCTTGAGTAAGATCTTAGTCGTTGATTTTTTTGGGCGAACAAACACTAGAGAGCAATTTGGGGGAAATAATATTTTCACGGGGACATGGTTTGAATCTCTGTCGTTAGTTTCTTGACATCAAATCGACATTTTTGTACAATTTTTTTGTGATTTTTTTTCTGAGTATCAACATCGGTCTGTCGAACACCAAACCGACGCCAGAAGTATTTTAGAGGCAAAATTTATTTTGCGTGAAGGTGTTTGTTGTCGATTCGTTGAAAAATGACACAAATCTTAAAAATTTTGGAGGTAAATTTTTCCTAAAAATTTATATTTTGTGGATTATTTTAGAGATCGATTTTTATAAAATAAAATCAACACTATAGAAAAACGCTATCCATGTCTTTTTTAAATCGAAAAAACTTGATCAGTATTGACATTTATACTCAAGAACCGATGTTTTTTAGTCTATAATGTCATTTTTGTTTTGAAATTGACGTCAGGAAAAGTGACATTAAAATCAGAAACATACTAGTGAATGGAAAGCAAATGTCACATGAATATGACGATTCAACGCCGATTGAGTTGTTTGATTTACTGTGACTTATTAAAATAATATTATACACACGTGTGCACGCAGAGCGGTCCGGTCCAACCCCACCGATTTATAATATTATTATTGTAACACTTCATTTATAATAATATTATTTTTATTCATCAATATGAGATTTTGAATTTGCCCAAGTTTAACTTTGGCGTAATTTTTGTCATTAGTTTTCATCTTCTGATTTTCATATTAATCCACTTTGAAAGCCATATATTTTTCTTCACTTGTGCAAAACGTCGCTTGAAGAATCTGAGTTGTTACTGGTCGATACTATGCATATTCGATTATTATCAGGATCACAATTAATAGTAGACGTTCGCAAATTTGGCTTCTCTTGTGTGCACAATATTCAAGCATCTGACCACTTTTTTCTGTCACTTATTCAAGATGTGTATGACAACCGATTCGATTGTAGCGTTTTACATGGTTGAGTACCTCTGTATCTGATCTATATGTTCTACAAGTATTCGAAGTTACGTAACAATATATTTGCCTAAAACATCAAACTTTTTGGCCAAAAAATTTCAACAGATTATACCCATGACTTTGATGTGCTTCGAATAATTATGTAAACCGCTCGCTGAGGTATTTCAACATATTTTCGTCCCAAAGACACATGAGCTGGACGGGCGATTGCTTGTCCAACTGTGTTGACTCTTGGTCATTGAGCGGGTAACTTTAATGAAAGCATAAATATTTCTGCGGGTTTTAAGTTAAAATATGTTTTATATCAAGACAATGGCCGACTCACACCGCCGTTTAGAACGACCGAGATGATCAGATAGCCAACATCTGACATTTCAGGTACCGGTCTTTATAAACATAAATTTACCACATGGCTGACAAGAAGGTCTCTATTGTTCCTACAGTTTGACAAGTAATTTAACAAAGATTGAGGAATCTCCCCCACGAGTTGCGTGTGAGGATGTTGTTGGACAAGATGGGCTATACTACCAGTTAGGTAAGCTTCTCTATTGAAAAATTCTTGGATCACATCTTCAAGTTACTTTCCACGTGTCCTGTGATATAAACAAAGTGCGATCGGATAACAATGTGGAGAAATATCTTCGCGCCGCTACACTAGGATGGGTGCGCGCATCCACGTCAATATCCTGTAACAGTTATTCAAACGCGTTCTCTTGCCCCCTCTTTGGGCACGTTTGTTTTGCTGGTCTTGGCTGGATTATAAACAATACAGAAGTTAATAAATGCAGAATCTGCAAGTTCCGGAGTTATGGATATCCACAGAATTAAATTTTTCGCTTTGGTGAACTGGATGGTGAACTGGATGACCAGGGCATTCTGGCCGGTGAAAGATAACAGAGACACGGACGCCTATCCTATAGGAGGCCTCCTATAGAAAAATAGTAGGAGACCAATCAGAATTTGTTATAGCATTGACAATTCCGTTTTAGTATTAAAGAAATAATTTCTCTCTTAATTAATTTTTTTATGGGTTGGGTTTTTTGTGTTTTCATTGGTTGTCCTAATAGGAGCCTCCTATACTACCAGTTTTGCAGAGACACGCCTAGCGGAAGCTGGACAGCGGCGTCCGGGCCTTTTGAAATAGAGAACTCAGGATATCTTGCCGTTATCCAATACCAGTAACCAAACTTAAATATTCTTTAGCTGGATGCCGGTTTACAATCCAATACGGCTGAATGCAACTAAACAAACGTGGCCAAAGTTCGTCTACCTGATCAGGAAGGTGTAGTGGCGTTCTATTATGTATAATCACCTCTTTGCTTTTCATGGCCTACAATAATTACTTATTATGTACTTGCTGCCGCATGCATTACCCTGTGCCAACCGATAATGACGCACTCGCCGCCCTCGCCATGGATTTGCACCACGTGTTCCCCTCCATACCTCGGTCATACTTCCGCTGTTGAGTGGCTTCACCTAGCTTGGCAAGGGTCCATACATTCCTGATTCCTCCTTTTCCTTGCTTGCTGGTAGCTTTGCGTCTTTGAATTGGCTATATTGCCATTTATGCAGGAATCAAACCACAGATTGACGGCGACGTCCACGACCACGAGCCGACATGACTAAGATTTGACAACAGGGTTATCGGCCGCCAGCTACCATGATTGTTTTCTGGACTACTCTGTTTGTACCATCCAGATGGGACATGGCATACGAGGTGTTCGTCACGGACGAGCAAGTGCAGATGGTTTCCAACCTTCTCAGCAGTCTGTTGCACCGTTCGGTTGAGCGTTGAAAGCTGACGCTCTCCACTGCGTCAAAGTGACTGCTGGCCGCTTGCACAATACGGGAAGGAACAATTATCAAGCGTTTAATCCAACCGGTGTTAGGGAAGCCCGCGTACGCTGCCCAGACTGCCCGGTCGTTCCTAGACTCAGCTGGACGCTTTGCGGAACGGTGTAACACAACTATGGGGGCGGAACCGCTGACAGACTCACAAGAATCAAATTGGAAGAGAGATTGCACAGAAGCCCTAGAATCGAAGAGGAAGGCGACAAAAGATTCCATCGAACAAAACTGAGAAAGCGGAGTAGACGGCGAGAAGAGTGAATGGTTTGTAATAGAAAGAGACCGGAGATCTTTCATTAATTGAAACAGTTGGGCTAAAGTCCTTTTATACAAAACAGGGACCGGCATTTCCTTTGAGGACATAGTGAACTAAGGCCCGTGGACATTGGTATAACTACAACCTGGCACCGTGTCTTATTTAGACTACGGTACTATATAGCTAATACAATGTATTCAGTATAGATCATCAAATAGCACCCCCTCCCACCCCGTAAACTTGGGTGGGACTTGACAATCAAAGTTTGCTGCGTAAAGTCCTTAAGTTATGCTTTGGAAGAGCTTTAGTCAGAATATCAATAGGTAGGTTGTTGATCAGAGGAAATGTGGACAGTAACAATGTGTCCTAATGCAACCTTTTTAGAAATAAAATGGTAATCAATTTCAATGTATTTTGTCCTAGCATGAAACATCGGGTTGACATCTAAATGTAATCAACTAGTGTTGTCATAGTAGAGGACAACAAGTTGAGTAGGAACAATGTGCAAATATCTCACACTAAGAAAGATAAGCATACAAATTCAGCAGCAGTGGAGGCTAGAGCTCTATATTCAACCTCACAACTTGACTGTCCAGAAGTGCTCTGCTTCTTTGCACTCCAAGGTACACATGTAGAGCTAAGAAAAATGTGTAGTCCTATTGTTGATCTTCTTGTGGAAGGACAACGTGTCCAATCCAAGTCACTAAAGGTTGTAAGTTGCACAGAAGAAAAATGAGTAATGTGAAGTTCCACGGATAGAGTTCCATTCAAGTAATACAATATGCTCTTGACAAGAGAAAAGTGAGCATCAGTGGGAGAGGCCAAGAACCGACACACAATGTTTATAGTGCATCATATGAAAGGTCTTGTAATGGTGATATACTGAAAGAAACTCACTAATCATTGATACATATATGCAGATTAACAGGAGTAGAAGAGGACAGTTTCACAATAGTTTTGTTAACAATGAGACCTATAGGTGTGGAAGTTGGTTTGCAATCAAGCATATTGTCCTGATTTAGAATTTCATCAATATACTTCTACTAAGAAAGAAGAACACCTGTTGTAACATCACTGACCTAGGTTATGCCTTAACCCTAGATGTTTTGCTTAATAAAGTTAATTATATGCTTGCTTTTATTTCTTGAAAAGTAATTAAGGATCAAGAGGAACTTATGTTTCAATTTTAGTCAATTTCGAATAATGTTGAAACATTATTTTACTTGTTTAGGACTAAAGTGCAAATTACCCAAGTTGAGGGGTTAACTTGCAAATGATACATGATAAGATGTTTCTTGAGTGTTGAAGCATCATAAGGATGAAAATGATGCAGTAGTATGGCTTGTGGTAGCCTGAATAACAAGAAAGAGCTTGTTGAGCAATGTTTCTGCATTAAAACCTAGTTTTGGTGTAATGTGCAATTTTCCCAAAACCAGGGTTCAATATGCAAATTACCACTTCAAAATAGTCCCTAATGTTTCTTGGCATCATGTAGAGAAAAGAAAATGAGAGGTGTGTCTCATTTGAATCACTTTGGAATAGAGAGAATCTTGATAACTAAATAATCAAGATTTAAGCATAATTGGAACTTTACTTCAATTTAATTAAAAAATAAATATATTAATTGAATAGCCCTTCAACCAAAAGGTGAGGGATGATTTTGCAAAAGAATGGACGACCATGTGCCTTGCAAAGGCAACGAAATATCTAAAGGAAGTGGATAACTCACTCACATTATTAAAAGAAAAAGAATTATCCACTAACTTTAGGATGTTATTATTATAAGGGTTAAAGTGCTTAAATTGCTTTTCTTTAAAACATGGATAATTGAGAGGAATAAGAGGCAAAGAATATAGACTCGTAACCAAGGAAGGGAAGGGAGCAAGTGGCAAGGAAATGGAGGAGATAATCCCTACTTTCTCTCTCTTAAATGAATTTTCCATAAAATTCATATATATGCTCCTTTATCCATGAGTTGAAAGAGTAATTTTGAAACCAATTTCACTTCTTGCTTTCAAAAAGACCAAGGGAGCTAAGGAGAAACAGGAGGACGAGTTCCAACCTATACGTAAGCTTCTTGATCACTTTCAACCATGATTCCATGGTGGAAATAAAAAATAAATGATGGATTTCTTCTTTTCTTCTATCATTCTTGCTTTCTAGCCAATCCTTTTCACTCAAAGCTTGAGGACGAGCTTGGGATAGTTTAAGGTGTTTCTTTCACCATTAAAGATGTGGAGGTTGAAGCTTTGAAGCTCAATTGGAGGCGGGTTATATAACTTAAACCCTTATTCATTGTTATTGAATTCAATTCCTCAATTAGATATGTTCAATTGTTCTTCTTGAAATTCCTTTGATTAATTAATGAAACTTCCATGGAAATGGCAGTAGATTTTGAGGGGTTGAAGCTTGATGATGATGACATCATCCTAAGCACACATCTCAACATAATTTAATTGCAAACGGTTTCATGAATTTTGGCCCAATCGGTTTTGACAAACTGTTTGGTGACCAAATGGTTTGCACACCGTTTGGAGGTTGAGTTCCAAACCGTTTGGACATGGTTGACCAAATCGGATGGTTGACCATTTGGAGCCTTAAACGGTTTCAAACCGTTTGGACATATTGAGTTGATTGTTTGGGTTGAGTTGATCGTTTGGTCAAGTAAGTTCAAAACCGATTGGAACCTTAAATTGTTTCAAACCATTTAGACATTTAGGTCAAAACCGTTAGGAGCCTTAAATGGTTTCAAATCGTTTGGACAAGTCAAACCAAAACTGTTTGGATGTTTAATGGTTGTAAATGAGGGTTAAAGATCCAAGGATCATACATTGATGGGCTTCAATGATCCAATTGATGAAGGAATTGTTGATGCAAAACCCTAATCGATTTAGTTGAAGAAGTACCTCTTTTGAACTTTCAGTTTCAAGGGAAGTTTGGCCCAAATGGTCTTGAGACTATTTGAGTCCAAACGGTCTTGAAACCGTTTGGGGTCAAACGGTCTCAGAACCATTTGGACTCAATCAGTTTTAAACCATTTGGAGCATCAATGATCAATATCGTTTGGATGAGTCCATATGATTAAATCAATTGGAAACCCAAGTTGATGAAAGATCAAATGACCATATGGTTGTTACTGATCTATCTCAAAGATAATTACTAGGATTATACCTTTAAGATATTAAGTAATTGATAGTCCTTAGATGAGTTAATCCTTGAAGCTTAAGTAAGCAATAACTCAGTACACTATGTCAATCATAGATGTATGTACTTGATTGAAGGGTTGATGTAAACCTAATCAAGTTGAAAGGATGATAGAAAGGAATTCATACATGAGTATTAATCATGTGGTGATTAGGTTATGATCCTTAGTAAAGAGATCATGAAACCCTAATCCAGAAGGTTAATAAACCCTAACCCTAATTTTTGGGTAAAGTGCATGAAACCCTAAACTAGGGTAATGTGATGTAAAACCCTGATGTATTGATATGATATAGAACTCAAATCTAGGGTGATGCTATGTAATGCTATATGAAACCTTAATCTTGGACAAATTATATGATAAATTATAATCCTAATTTGGGTAATGGGATGACTATCTCTAATTGATATGAAATCGAGAAACCCTAATTGAGGGTGATTCCATGAGAAACCCTAATTGAGGTTGATTCCATGAGAAACCCTAATTGAGGGTGATTCCATGAGAAACCCTAATTGAGGTTGATTCCATGAGAAACCCTAATTGAGGTTGATTCCATGAGAAACCCTAATTGAGGTTGATTCCATGAGAAACCCTAATTGAGGGTGATTCCATGAGAAACCTTAATTGAGGTTGATTCTATGAGAAACCCTAATTGAGGGTGATGCCATGAGAAACCCTAGTTGAGATGAATAGTAAACCCTAATTATGGGCAATGTGATGTGAAAACCCTAATGAAGGGAAATGGTATGTGAAATCCTAACCCTAATGAAGGAAGATGGTATGTGAAATCCTAACCCTAATGAAGTATGATAATATGTGAAACCCTAAACCCTAATAAAGGGTGATGGTATGGGAGACGATAATCCTAATAATGGAATGGTGAGTAATACATTGATAAGGGAAATACCTAAGGTGATTGATTATAGATAACCTTATAGCAAGCAATGCCTTAACCTGAAATGAGTCTATATCATTATAGATAGTTGGACCATTCTTATGTGTCATCTATGCACTTCATTGTAAGAGTGTTAGGTTAGTGGATGAAAGTATTAAGATGGGAAATACCTTAATCCAAGATAAGCTGATAACTCAAGAAAGTTGGAAGTGAGGAGGAAAGTGATACATCAAGATATGATAGATATCACTTTTAGCATTCCAGGGTTGATATACCTTGATGCACCCCAAATCCAATATACTTGGACAAGAAACACATGAAGTGTGTTATGAAAATTGTTACAATGAAATGTAATGACTTTGATATACTTTGATAAGCATAGGCTAATATACCTTGAGAATGGGTTTAAGCTAAACTAATGAGTATGATGTAATCATACCATGATAAGGATGGGAAATGAACTCATACCTTGTATTGATAATCATTTAATGATAAATGTTAAGAGTAATAAACATGATTGAATACTCGAGATGTTTAATGGCCTTGTGAGCCATATGGTTAGATGTTGCCTAGTGAGATGTGACAAGATGTTTAATGGCCTTGTGAGCCATATGGTTAGATGTTGCCTAGTGAGAGGTGACAATATGTTTTATGAGCCTTACGAGACATGAGGATAATTGTGGCATAGTGAGAGGTACTAAGATGATTATAAAAGTTTACTATAAGAAATGATAATAATAAACCTAATAAAAGGAACAATCGTATTTAATAAAGAATATGAACAGCTATGAAGGCTAACCTCAGGGTTCAGATCCTAGAAAAGGATGTGATGATCAATGATGAGTTAAAGGAATTTATATTCCATGATCTGTGTAATCAGGATTAGTTAAAGTTCAATGCCTGGAAGAGGTATAATGCCTGTAATCAGGATTGGTTAAAGTCCAATATCTGGCTGTGTAATCAGGATTGGTTAAAGTCCAATGCCTGTCGGTGTAATCAGGATTGGTTAAAGTCCAATGCATGGCGGTGTAATCAGGATTGGTTAAAGTCCAATGACTGCCTATGTAATCAGGATTGGTTAAAGTCCAATGTCTGGCAGTGTAATCATGATTGGTTAAAGTCCAATGACTGGTTATGTAATCAGGATTGGTTAAAGTCCAATGTCTGGCGGTGTAATCAGGATTTGTTAAAGTCCAATGCCTGGCTGTGAAATTAGGATTGGTTAAAGTCCAATGCCTGGCGGTGTAGTCAGGATTGGTTAAAGTCCAATGCCTGGCTGTGAAATTAGGATTGGTTTAAGTCTAATGCATGGCTGTGAAATCATGATTGGTTGTATCTAATGCCTGGCGATGTAATCAGGATTGGTTAAAGTCCAATACCTATCAGAGGCTTAATGCCTGCAATGATGACACAGGATTGGTAATAACCCAATACTTGTAATGATGACATGTGATTGGTAATAACCCAATGCCTGTAATGATGACACATGGTTGGTAATAACCCAATGCCTGTAATGATGACACAGGATTGGTAATAACTCAATGCCTATATTAATGATATATGAGTACATGGTAGATGTAATCCCTTATCTGTTTAGCAGATTGGATAAGGCCAACAGATTGAAACAAGAATGTCTCAGGGGTGACATATCAAGATAATGAGTATCATAAGAGAAGTCTGACATGATGGTATAATATGATGGATAAATGATATACATGTTCTTCCTATTCCTTATTAAGAGAATAGATGATCTATTATTCTATTATAAATAGTTGCAATGCTTTAAAAGATGAGAATGCTTAAAACTTCTTATTCTCTGTTCAATTTTATATCATTAAACTGCAATAATAATGTTTTTGGTGGAGAGTTATATCTCTCACTGGGGCAATTACAATTGTCTCACCCCCGTGGGATCCAACATTTTTAGGTGGACAAGCACGGAGGAGACTGAGAATATCTTGCAAAGGAAGAACATCAGCAGTAGCAGTAACAACAGTGACTGCTATGGTCGAGTGTATATCTGTCGTGTCTTGTAGATAGAAGTCCTATGTGTCGTCTCTATACTCTCAGATCCTCGGAGTTAGTAACTAGTGTTTTTAATAAATCAATATGAGTTTTTGGCTTGATGCCTTGAGGTTCTTATGCTGTCTGTGTTTAGTTTTTAACAGAGCTGATGATGCTTGTAATCCTAAAGAAGGAATGGTACAGAGTATGTACTCATGAACCAGGATGTAAATGAAATACATTTGTTCTTGATAAAAGAGTTATCCTGTGTATGGATCTCTTTGCAAAAGGTTTAAATTTTCAATGATTTTCAGTAATCTGTTGCTAGTGATCGCTTCTGCTTAGTTAATAATGTATGTTTTGAACGCTTCGCCACACCTGTGACATGTGAGACAATGTGTGTAACATCCCAATTTACAAATAAAACAAGTTTAAGTTCTTTAGAGCAAATTTTCAATTTTTCTTTTCAAAATCCTAATTTGGATGCAATTTAACCAAATATAATGAGTTATTCCATCATACCTTGAATTTTTTATTCAAAATAGAACTTGCTCAGGAAAAGTTTCTCATTTTAATTTATATAGATTGAGATAATGACATATGTAAAATTGATGAATAAAAAGGTAGATAAAACCTAAATCTAGTCATATAGGAAGATTCCAGACCTCTTAATATACTTGTTGTCCAAATATGAGGCCATTAGGACTTCATTTGACCACCTAATTTAATTATGCAAGAATCAATATGGTTTTTGATTAAATATTTTAGATTTTTGTCACCTTTATTAAGTGCCTTGTCACGCACATATATGTGTCAAGCGGACCAACCCCTGGTTGACACCCATTTCAAGTCAGATTCCCATGTTTGCAGGTTGAGAAACTCATCTCTCCCGCCCGAAGCCCAGTTCCGCTGGGACTCTACAGCGACTGGTTCCCTCATCAGACCTAATCTCCTTCCTTGGTAATTCCTAGATGAAACAGAGCTCTCTCTCACCATACCCCCCTCGTTCTAAGCTGAACCATTCCATATTTGAGGGACTCCAGGGCCATAGATCTCTCAGACTCCCAGAACCCCCGATGGCCTCCCGTATGTCTACCTCTATAGGTTTCTCTCACCTCCCTGACCCCCAATTTTATAAAGAGACCCACAAAAAACCATCCACTAAGATTGAGTAACCAGACATCGTCTTTACATCACCTTCTGATACCCCTTCCCAATATATCCGTAGGAGCCGCATACCGCAGCCACAACAAGCCCAATGACCCAACATCTCTGAATGCAGAGAAGGGGAGAAAAACCACCAAGCGATCCACTAAAGTTCAAGGTGTCTTTCTGGTGCATCTCTTCTGTCTGATTTGAGGTAATTCACATTACCTCATCCCCCCCTTTTCATCTGTTTCTAGACTTTTAAGGCATTTTCAGTGATCCGTCCAATGTTTTCAGCCACATTGGTTCTCTGCTCATCGCTAGTCTCTGACGGTCCTCTGTGAGTGGCTTTTGATTGGGTTTTTAAGCCACTTTGGCATCTTTGGTCGCCTGGTTCCTATCCTTTCCAGGGAGGGTGGTGGTTCTGGAACACCAGACCACAGAATAACCCATCCCAGGGCTTGCTGACTTCAGAACAAAGAGAGGAACTCGGTTGTGTTGTTAGTTCACAAGTAGGATGAAGGTATCGAGCTTTTGGTTGAAGGTTTCTTACTATCATCTTTGAGTCCCAATTCCATCAATGAGGGGATGAAGATCCCAGGACCCAGTCCGACATTTTTTCCCTTGGATTCTCGATGAAGTTCATTTTAAACAGATGGACAAACATATTTTTTTCATGTCTGGATGACTCTTTGTTTGTGCGTTTTGGTTGTGTGATCACGTTGCCAACACAAAAGTTTTTGATTGGTACGACTGGATGATGGGCCAGGTGAGAAAGGGCCCCGCTGGTTAGGTTTTGGCCCTATGATACGAATTGTCAATTTTCATTGATTTCTGATTGGCTAATTATCTAAAAATTCATATTAAATCACTAGTTGATCAGAAAATTCCCCAAAAATATGTTTTGGAAAGGGTTTTTGATAAAGAATATGATTTTAGTATTTCTAAACTCTAATTTCATCATATCTGACCATTTTTCCTTAAAATACCAAATTAGGGTTTAAGATGGTGTTTAAAGTGATAAATGTTATAATCGTGTTAATTTTAGGAACTTAGGAGTTGACTCAAGGACATGAAGATTAAGTTTGGATTTTCTTTTCTCAAGGTAAGAAGTTCATGCCACTATGCATATGTATTTTGGATGAGTTTCATGTTATGATTATGCTTTAATTCTAAGTAAATGAATGAAATTAAGATAAAGATCATGTCACAAATTATATTACGGCATGTTGTTTGTTATATTCATAAAGTACAACATTTATCATAGATGCTCATTAGTTTAATGTTATGATTATGAAATGGTTAAGGTATTGAAGAAAAAATCATGTAAACCATGTAACTTTAATATTGAGGGAGAAGTCCCATTATGTTAAAGATTTAATGTTCAAGATCAAGCTAATGTTGAATTTAAGAAACATGTTATAAGAATTTAATGAAGTTTTATATGTTCTCATTAACATGGACCTCAAGGGATCCTTATGGGAATTCTTTCCAATTATGGGCTTTCGTAGCCAATCATGGACCTCAAGGGGTCATTATGGGCTTTTAGCTAAATCATGGACACTCGCACCAATTATGGGCTCTTAAGTGGGAAAATCATTGAGAGTACATACTCTTCTTATACAATTATTATTTATGTCAAGTAACTAATTTCTAGAATGCTTAAGTCAAATTCATGTCAAGATTTTCTTTCAAGTCTATTATATGTACTTTCTGTTCTTATAATTTGTATAGTTCTACTTACTGATGTATGTTTATGTTTTCACATGGTTGTGGGATGGGATGTCCCTAGATCAAAGAGCAAAGGGAAATTGAAGTGAGCCCTTTAAAGTAGCTGACATCAAAGAGACTTTATCTTGGTGGGGTTCCATCTACCATTCAATAGATTATCTAGTCTTATTTATCATTTTGTGGTTTAGATTTTCATAGCATATATGTTTTAGGCTTGAGATCAAGATGAGATAATTTATGTTTTCCCTTTCAAAGAACAATGTATGAATCTATGTTTTGAGTTAATGCATGGTGTTTCATTTATCTTATTTCTATGTATATCATGTTTTTTGATGTTCCTCCAAGCCAAGTGACCCATGTTATGGACAACATATGGTTTGCTTCCGCTGTCATGTATGTGCTTGGAGGGGCATTACAATATGGTATTAGAGCAATGAGTAGATGACCACTAAGATAAAGATAAACATGTTCTAACCCTAGGTATACCTTGTCGTTATAGATGGCTCCTAAGAAGTATGACAAGGGAAAAGATAGGAAAGATGGTGCTAGCTCTTCTAGTGAGGGGAGTGGACCAAGAAGGAATCCTAAAGCAACTTTGGAGAACTTAGTCCAATTGATCCCCAATGCCCTAGGACAAGGACAACATCAACCCAAACACCACAAGCTGACCCAACTCCTTTGCTGGAGAAGGAGAGGATGATGTCTTCACTAAGGGAGAAGATTGGATTAGGAGCATGGAGCATTGTTTTTGTGAACTAGAATGTCCTCAACATTATAGGGTTTTCTTTGCAACCCACATGTTGAAGGGAGCAACCCGTATATTGTGGGAGAACTTCCTCAACTCAAGAGTGGTTGATGCATCTGCACTCACATGGGAAGGATTTGATGAAGCCTTTCAAGAGCACTATGTGTCTGAAGAGATTATAGTGAATAAAGAGCTAGAGTTTACCAATCTAGCTCAGGTGGGTGACATGACGGTGACCCAATATGCCATGAAGTTCAAGATCTTACAGAAGTATGATTATGATTATGATGAGCGACGCAGGGAAAAGAAGTTCATCTGAGGACTTAAGCCTGACTTAAGCTTTTCCCTATTTGGAAGAAGCCACAAAACCCTTCAGGCTACGTTCAATGCCACCCTAGAGCTAGAAGACAACACTGGAAGGTCTTACAAGAAGGAAGGTCCTTAGAGGAGCAACCACTATAAACCTCCCAACAACAATAAGAGCAAGTGTTACACCCTGATCTCACAATTACCACTAATCATGAGATTAGAGTATAAATTGAGCATTTAACGTAATACAAATATCACCCTTAACTTTTTCTTCTCTTTCAAACTCTTTATTTTCTCACATCCAATCACATAAACAAACTTTACAAGAGAATTAAACTTTTATTTATCTAATATGATCTCAACATTAATGATACACATCCATACATTCATTATGTTTCTCACACTTCCTTGTACATATGACATGACAATCATTTGCATTCTCTCTATTTAAGGAAACAAACATACAAAACATCATTTACAACTCTCTCACATCTATACAAGGACTGACTAAACTTAACTATACGCAGACTTAACTCTTGTGGAAGATCTACTCTGATGTAATGATATCTTCTTCAAGTCCATGTGATTTCCCTAAAAAATGTGAGTAGAGGGGTGAGCCTACTCACTCAGTGAATGAGTACTTCAAAGAAACAGTCTAAAGCACTGATATAATTACAGATATACTTTTGAGCAATTGATATCAGTTATAACAACAGTAAGCTTTAAAGAGTCTAATAATTGACAACCATAAATATGGCAGGATACTCTAAATATCTATAAGAGTGAATCAATATATGAAATGCTTGATTGATCATAAAGAGAACTAATAATTCAGAAACATACAAAGAATAATTGAATAACTATACACACTTGTTTGACCTCTCATTCATTTTATTATGCCCTGATCATATGAAGTATACTCTACATATGAAGACTCATAGAAAACTACAATCTCACTATACAATAATTAGCTTAAAGCCCACGAAGCTAAGCCTAGAACTGAATCCGAGTCTGCTTGACTTGAACCGTCACGTCTGACTAAGGCAGCTAAACAGCTGGCCTTTAACTAGACCTCTCCTTCTAGGATGAGTAAACAGGCGGAGGGTCTAAGATGCTCTATGGGCCTCATCTTGGTATGCTCTGTGGGTACCTCTAGGTTACCACCAGGATCTCCAGTTTGTGTTGGGTAACCTATCTTCTCTTAGGAGACTTCCTCAAGGGCTTCGTCTCCCCGTACGCTCTATGGGTGCGATCCAATCCCTGTATACTGGTCGCTTCTAGGGTGGATCATTTCCTCCCTACAGTGCAGACATCCGTAGGGAATCTACGTTGTTCAAGGCACCTATTTCTATTATTTTATTATTCTTGTAAAGCTCTTACTATATTGTATCTTTTCCTTACTTATACTTGACTCAGGTATTTCTATGGTACCGTGTCTATTTATTGAAAGTTTATAATACAACATGTATATCATTCTACACTTGGCAAAGCAGTATATTCAAAATAGTGTAATATTTTGGGTAATCCTTATATTGTACATACAAGCAGACTAAAATTCTTAAATAAATAAAATACATGTCTACTTTGCACTTTATACACTAGAATCATGCAATTGAACTGTTAAGCATCACCACATCTCATACTGAGAACATTGATATCACAATACGTGATTCATTGAACACCCTATCCTTAGGGTTTCATGTACCTCATTCACTTCTCACTTGTCTCTCATAAGGATTTCATACGACAAACATTCATAGAATAAAGACTGTTTTCAACAAATCATAAACAATCAATATATGTATGAAACCTTGGAACTGAATTGAATTTAGGTTTCCATGCCATTCACTGAGATATCATGCATAAAGAATAAAATTGAATAAATAAAGTCTAAAATGTCAAGAAAATCCCTTCAAATGGATTTCATGATATCTATTCGCAAATATCCAACTTTCCTCACATCTAGGGTTTCACCCTCTTTACTGAGATATCAAACAAACACTATTCACTTTGAATGTAATCCAAGATAGTATTTGACATATATGTACTATGAATTTATATAAACAATAATTCATAACCAAGGGGATCTAATTAAACAATTTTCTCTATTTACTTATACATCAAATTTCAGCCATAGACAAATTCCCGATATTTCAGTTTACTCTTATAACCTCTGCGAATATTTAGGAAATTCTCATTAGGATGTATTGTATACATTTCTAATATGATTTTATCATCTGAACTTCATCCAAAAAGAGGAAGAATCCATTTCATATCATTTTGTAGCAACTTAGAAGAAATAGACAATTCAGGGTTTGTAGTCGCATACTAGCAATTAAAGATTATGGATGAATTAACCAATTTTCATGAAATATACTGTTGAAAGGAAGTTTCCTATCACCCTAAGGTGTGAAAACACCTTAAAAATGTATCCCATATCTGAAAATCTCGAATCCATATCAAATCCCTAGCAATTCACCCAATTCTTCTTCCTTTCAACTCAGAAACCCTAAAAATGAGGGATTATGAAGAAAGACTGAGTAAAGGGGAAGTTTTGATACCATTTTGGATCAAATCAGAGGAGAGATGGAACTTTTACATGTGAGATAAGATTCACCATGAAACTATATCCAAAGAAGCTAATCTGACATGATTTCATCATTCTTCGGACTGCAAAACCCTAGGTCAGCATCTCCATCAATTTCTCCTCTCAAACCCTAACTCTCCCTCTCTCTCTAGGATTTCATTTATTTATAATGAATCAAGAATTATGAGAGATGATAGTGTGTTAGATTGAGCATATTGAGAAATTGAGCTTCTAGGGTCAATTGCACTTTGACCCCTCACTAAACTTTTTCTTATTTCAGTAGATTTTTCTATCATACAAAGGTTTCTGTAATTTGTGTATTTTAGAGACCAAACCTTCTCCAAAAATTATGATAATTTATCATGTTTTGTATAATTGAACTAATAAGCTTGAGTTAAAATTTAAATCATTAAAATATCCCATTAAATAATTAAAAATCGAATAGTATAGTGCTATCTAGAATTCTACAGAAATGTCAGTTACTATAATTTGTCCTCTGATAAGGTCTAAATGCATCCAAAAATTATGAAAATTTTACATATTATTTATTATTGAGTTTCAAATCTTGAGTTAAAATTTAAAAACATTTATAATTACCAATAAATAATTAAAAATAAAACGCTACATTGCTGAAAAGCACTCTGTTAGCATTTTGGTCGAAGTATAGTTCGACTGAGAACCACATTCAAAGAACACTCAAATATTCTTAACTTTTTCTGCAATATGTATGATTGAGTTATCCATATCATATCCAAAATTCAATAAAATAAAAATTTGTAGAAAATATGAAAAATCATTTACCACATTGCTATCCTGACCAAATTCCATATTCATGTACTATCAAGACCCTAATTTGGGCCAATTAGGGTTATCAAATGTTAACCCTAATTATGTGGGTCAAAGTATGATTAAACCTTCTTGTTGTATTTAAAACAAAAAAACTTAACTACCATCATTAATCAAGGTTCAAATAATGATCAACTTAATTAAGCATACAATCATCCAAGTAAACCCTAATTTTTGCCGATTAGGGTTTTTATTTTTCAAACCCTAATTCTTCAAACTAAAATCATAGTTAGATTTTTTTATCAGGTTTGAAACATCACAATTGATCTACTATCATTAATCAAGTCTAAATGATGTTCAATCTAATCAAGTATGTAAATTGATCTACTATCATTAATCAAGTCTAAATGATGTTCAATCTAATCAAGTATGTAATCATTCAGGTAAACCCGAGTTTACCAATTAAGCACAAAAGTGGTCATTACAATTATCACCCCCTTAAAAAGGTTTCGTCCCCGAAACATAAATATGCAGGTAAAGTACATTCAAGGTTTATTTCAAGCTTCTAAAATCTTACATGTCATTATATTCTTGTATTTCATACTTGAATGCAATTTTCAACATTAAGTCCTTTATTCCTTTACTATTTCACAACATATTTGAAATAGTTCTCAATGATAACAAACAAATTCTCTATGCCACAATCAATCATAGGATAGAGAGAGAAACAACCATTTCAATATTTTCATACTCTTGAGGTGTTACCTCAACATCGAGAATCTGGTCCATGTATCTCAATTCATACTGCTAAATATGTACTATTGTTATGTATTACCTCTAAATCACGAAAAAGAGTTCACCATTTTTTTTGAATTTTACTATTGCGCTACTCATATAGCAAAACATTCTTGAATTAGAAGACTAGATTCAACAACAATTATACAATACTACTCACGGCATTCCCATTACATCATGGATGCATAAGGTGAAGCATTACCATCACATTCCATATTATTCTCAAGTATGAACCCACACATAATTCAAGGTGTAACCATCGGGTTATAGCATACTAGGGTTTCAACAATAGTAACAAAGTACTCCATGATTGTATTAGTCATTCAAGGACTATTCATACCCAATTACCATCACTTAACTAGATTAAATCTAGGTATAACAAGCTATACCTCATTAGGGTTACATATCAATACAATATGGTTATCATCCCTTCTATTCATATGAGTGAATAGGTAAGACTACCTTATTCAGGGTAACCCTCCATTTTTTTTGTCATCATTCAACCCATATCACCATACCACAATTGTACAATACTAAGATGGATTACTGGTATGAATGGCTTTAACTATCAGACACCTTCAATTAACATATTGCTTACACATGTACACTGAAATCATACGTAGAACCAATTTACATCCCTTAATATACCTTCAACAAATTATACTTCTAAAAACAAATTCACATATTACTAAAAGCCATTGTTTTCTCTTATTTGTCTCCTAATTTACTACTACTTATTTTTTGCTGATTATCCTTCTCATTTTAATCATTTAGATTAAACATTCCTAAAATTGAAACATACAAGGTACAAATAGATTATTCATCATTCTTGCTATCACTACAAGTATTTATCTCATATCACACTTCACTCATATTGTATTTCTCCTTTTGTTCAAAACACACTTGTTACATTTCAAATTTATTTCTGACCCCTTGCTCTGAATAATTTTCATATTGTTCATCAACCTTTCAGATTAGCTAGGATTATTATCAGTGCTAGTTTACTTCTCATAGTGCAAATATCATGATCTTGTTTTATAGAGATGCTAGTATTCAAGGTCAAATCACTAGTGACATCCCTTGAACTACTACAACTCTAAACATTCTAGGGTTTGGTCCTTACCAGTAGCATGACGTTATTGTGATGTGACTTTACTCTCTTAATTTGAAATTCAAACTTTGGATCTCACAAGTTTTTACTAAAGTCTTCCTTATCTTATAAATTGAATTTCCTTCATCTTAATTGGCCATTCATATAGATTACATTCTCAATTTACCCTTCTAGGGTTTCATCATCATATTCTGTGTCATTATTACATTCACTAGATGTCTCTACCACAGTGGTTATGCATCATATATGATTCATTTTCTTATCACTTCATTCCCACATTGCTTTCATTATGGAAGATATGAAAGAGAAAATGATTTTGAGACTTAGAATTCTTAACTTCAAACATTCAATAATACATTTCTCATATGTAGGTTTAATTAGTTATCAATAAGGATACTTGACTAACTAGCACTTGATTGAATATCCTAACCTCTTTCTTTTATAATCTATATTAATCCACCATGTTTCAAACCCTTCCTTACTTTCCATAATCCCCTTACCATATACTGCTATTCCACATATCATCTTTAACTTCTAGTTTTCTCTTATGATCATGTTGCTTTTTTTAGGTGTATGATCATATATACCATGTTGCACATATTTCTTTTTATCCTTTTGCTAATGTAAAGTTGAAATTCTAAACCCATAATCTCTCTACTAGTTTCAACTCATGTTTAATACATTACATATCCTTCATTTTAAAACAAACGACTCATGCATGGGTGGAACATAGTTTCTCTTTCAATCAAGTTTTTCCTTCCTGAATATAGTCTACCTTTGTATGACTTATTCATTTATTTAGCTACACTTTTGTTCTTCTTTTAGAAACTAGTTTGTTGTTCTATAGATATAGAAACTTAGAATCCAAAGGCAGTAAGGATTAATGTATTAAACTTATTAATAAATGTATACATTTCATGCACTCAATTATATCATAACCCTCATTCCTTAATCAAGCTCATTATTTCCAACATTTCTCTTTGTTTCAACTAAGTTTCTTATCCTAGTTTTATGATTTACATGCTCATCTAGTACTCTTCACTTTAACTCTTCTGAAGACTCTTCACTTCTATATACTTATTGTATACTTATCTCTTTTCTTCTATTTTCCCTTTGCTTTGGAGTACATAAAAACATTGTACTCGATTATATAATCCATTCCTCATGATTGATTCTTACTATCTTGGCCCTTACATACTTTTCTCATATCTTTTCCATATTTCATATTTAGAGTTCATATAATACTAATGATTAAACTTAATCAGAATCTTATGTCGTGTTCCTTTATTCCCAATTAAGGGTTTCTCATATGAGGCCCCAAAGTTGGATCTCAGATATCAGTTCCAACTTATTCTTAGTTATCCCAATCTTTTCCTTTACACTTCAAAATCTTAGAGTATATACATTCATACTAGAATTTGGATCTAATCTATCCAGAATTTACTCTTATTATATTACTAATAGGAGTCATTAGATCCTAGTAACGCACCCTGCTAGCCATACCAGGACAAACCTACAGTCCTGAAGCCAAGAGCTACTTAAGATTAACCAACTCCTATTAATCTCAAACATGTGGAAAGAATATCCACTTAGGAAAGTTCATTCAAAGATCATTTCTAGTCTACTTGATACAAAGAATGTAATCAATAAATGCTACAACTGCATAGTGTACAACAAATCTTAAAGACACATATATATTTCAAAATACTGAATATCTGAATTCAAACATATAAGAGCATTTCTATTCATTTCCAATAAAACAACAATATGAAATGAAAGTTCTATCTCATTTTATATTTATGCTCTTAATTCATGTGACTTATCTTATTTCTAACCCTAATATTTCTAGGGTTCCTCTCTAGACCATCCTTCCACTATATACCTGGCCAGGGTATACATGAAAGAATATACATAGTAGATTGGTACTGGTTGATCCAAGTACTCAGATACCGGGTCAGGATATCCAAATAATCAAATCCCCAGTGCTAACATCATAACATCTCCTATCTGCCACACTTATGACTCTAACTTACTAACTTAATGGTCTTTGACAACTCAGCCTAAGCTATGATACCAAGTTGTTACACACCGATCTCACAATTACCACTAATCATGAGATTAGGGTATAAATTGAGGATTTAACGTAATACAAAGATCACCCTTAACTTTTTCTTCTCTTTCAAACTCTTTGTTTTCTCACATCCAATCACCACTACTACAGAACATGCCTATAGAGTCAGTTAATTAAGGGGTTTTAGTGTCGGTTTCCAAGCGACACCCAAGTGGGTGCCGCTAAAGGTGGACCCCTTCAACATTGGTTCCCAACCGACACCAAAACACTTCCCTCCACCGAAAATGCACCAACAAAAGGACTATAGGCATGAGTTGTTTACTAAAACCGACACTATAGAATTGTTATAGACGTCGGTTATTAAAAGAACCGATGTGAAAATGCTTCCTACCAGTGCTAGCAAAGGGCCTATGGGCGTCAATTTTTAAATATAACTGACACCATATCATCTGAACCGACATCGGTTTTGTGTTAATAACTGACGCCATATCTCCTGCCTGCCACCACATCCGTGCTTCCCAGGACAGCCGACCACCTGGTCATATAGACGTCAATTTTATGTCAAAAACCTTCGCTGTATGTCTTAGGTGTCAGTTTTGTTCAAATAATCGACGCCTATGTTTTGATTTTTTTTCTTATCAGTTTATAGGCCTGCTGTATGGCTGGTCAGTAGGATGAGCACCTGCAGTTCAGTTCTGAACTGCAGGTTTACGACATCCATTGATATCAGCCAACAATAGGCCACAAACCTGCAAAATTAACAAGATGGACAATATTATATATATGTGATTCACACACATGTATAAGCACATTTAATTCATATTATTTTTTCATCACACACATGTAGAAACCACTAGCATTATGCAGTTCCATTCATTTCATCTCTTTTCACATTCAGACACATGTAGAAACATTTATGTATTGATCATCTTCACACACATATGAAAATTCATAAAAATTCATTCACATTCACACAAAAATAATTATGAGAACAAAGTTATTCTTTATTCATCATTGTCATCATTGTCAATAAAATTATATCTAAAAATTCCCACTCTTTGTAGGGCTTTTGCCCATTCTTTTCTTACAACATCTAATTCATCTCTCATATTGGGAGCATGTATATCGAAATGCTTTCCACCTGTTCTGAAGTCAGCAGTTTTAAAGACCTGTAAAGAGAATGACGTATATATATAATTAATAATATATAATAAGATTGATATATTTCATATTATCTAATGAGACTATGTATAATACCTGGTATATCTTATCGATTTCCATTACGACATGTTTGATGATTAGGTCCATAAATAGAATCACATAGTAGGCACATGCCTAGCCATTGTCTTGTGTTGCACACTATAAATTGAAACATATAAAATATTCAAAAATACAAATAAGCACAGTTCACATAAATAATATATACATTGGAGTCAGGAAATTGCTTTCACATTCTCCCAAATTAGTGAAAGATTCTTTTTCCTGGGGACCTTTCCTCCAACTTTTTTGTACTCTTGTAAAGCCCTACATATGTTAATGTAACCCATTAAATTGCATAATTAAATAGTAATGTAGTATTAGATGTTAACAGATATAAAAACATGAAATATTTCTCACGAGAATAATGGTCTTTTAATTGCATGTCCATATAATGTATCCAACTCATTCCCCGCAGGATCTAGATAATAGACAATGAACGTCTTGGGGACAATAACTAGTAACTCCCAATGCCTACCACTACATGTAACAAAGTAGAAAATTAATAACTCAGAATCCACTATAAAAATGTAATTTGCTTAAGTCCAAATTAAAAGGAAAGTAAACTTACTCGACATTGAATGGAGCTATTATCACCATCTTATTATTTTTACTAAAATATTGGCAAGCATCACAGCAGTATGAAGTAACTGAAGAAGGGTCTATATCTACAAGACTAATCAAAGATGGAACCAAAAATCCCACATGGGAAAACCCAAAATCTGTACATATCTTGTGTAAGTGGCTGCAAAACATGTATTACATATGCATTAATATATAAGAAACTAGATCGCCGTATATAAACAAGGTATATGGAAGTATAAACAAGATCTCACCATATCCACAACTCTATCATAGATGTGTTCAACCATTCATAACTAAACAACTCCAAAATATCTTGTATAAATATCTTGTTTTTATATGATTGACCAGCATTAATACCTATGCATTAATATGTATGTATGCAAAACTTGTATTATGTATTCATTAATACGTATGCTAAACGTGTATAAATAGATTGTTATCGTATGATTTACCTGCAGGATCCTCCAAAATAGTAACAATTGTAGGGCAATTTGTATCATGTTTGTCGATCCATACTGCCGCACAACTACAATTAGGACCTATCGAGGCGTGTAGGTCCCTTGGAAGCCAACTTGGTAGTCGAGGAGGTGGAGGCCGAGATGTAGCGGGTCTCGTCTTTTTGACCTATATATATAATTTTAGATCAATTGACTCGTATATACACACTTACAAATTAAAGTAATGGAAATTTATCATACAATATCAGTATAGAGGACATTCGCTTCGGGCCATAGTATCACTCCTCCTACTGCCTCACCAAGTGTTTCAGCATCTGGGTGTGCATGAGACAGTGCAAGATCTATCCAGTCGGGGAGTACATGTATCAGGCTCACACGTACCACACCATCTGGTACTGGATACCCATGAAACATGCACCCTTTAAGGGGTGGGTAAGCCGACACCTCTGCAACGATATATTCTTGACTTTTTAGTCGACATGGCTTCAACCCCTATAAATTTACGTAAAGAGGACATGTTAATATGCATATATATACACACATATCATCTTGAACAAACTAGATATTATGTCATAAAAATACTTACAGAGGATGTGCTAGGTGTTGGGTCTATAGGATTACTCCCAACCTCTACAGTACGAGCAGTAAGAGAAGAGTGGCCTGCCACAGGTACTATCTGAGTGGCAGTCTGAGACACCTATCACTTGCTAATTACTTCATGGAGTCTCTGATCAAGTACTTCCTCGACTTTCCTATTAATTAACGTATCTACCTATACATGAATAAAAGAAATACTAGCTTCTGATTATTGAATTCCCTTTCGTAATAACATTCTAAAATAAGAGAATAGGTTACCTCAGCTTGTGAAAGTCCCACTTTTAGGACAGGTTTGCGCTGGGATGGCCCAAAGAACACTTTGATGCCCACACCAGCGCATGCACCCCTAACACGTCTAGGATGAACTTGCCTTCCTTCCTCTTCTCATGCAACTCCCACTAATCACCATCAACAAAAATTAGTAAGTAATTAAACATAATAATAATCAATATCGATCGATTGCTCTAAGAGTTGATTTTTACCATTTTTGCAGCCGCTTCAGCAGTTGCGGGCTTTGGTATGTCTCTCTTCTTTTTTTGCCTATCAGCTATCCATATAGCATGGCAAGATAGAGGTGCGGGAGTAGTAGTAGAGGACTCTACAGTCTCCTGAGTAGTAGTAGGATGAATAGACTCAGCCTGTAGTCTTTGGTGAATGCCTGTATATCCTCTTGGACCCATTGTGTGGTCGTGCATATTCAGTGCACGCCTTTCTCTTTGTGCCCCACTGATGGCCTAGTTAGTTAGCACATTGATTTGGTTAGTAACACTAAAGGTTAATCTTGAATAGGTGAATACATAAAAATGTATATTAATTAAATTGGGTGTGGCGCTTAATACCTTGAATTCATCTATTTTTCTTTGGGTAACAAATGCCTCCCTGTCTTTGGGGTCCAGGTAGTTCCATTGCTTTTTGGCTTCCTTCTTCCTAAATTTAATTTTTAAAGAGAATACAAACAAAAATTATTAGTGTAGAGTTAGTGAAATAGTGATTAATGTCTAGAATTGGAAATCAATCAAGAACCTCTTATCAACATCGCATATGTAATCTCGGGTGAGATTGGTCCTATAGTTCCTTAGGACCCTCCCACAGCGTTGCATCACACATTTACGATGCAACTTTTCATCCAGATCAAATATGCTCTACAAATTAAATAGAATTGCTATGAATGGAGAAAATGCCTCAAATGAGCCAAAAGATATAAATTATTAGCTGAGACAGACCATATCTGAATGGACGAAGAGAGTCTATAGGATTTATAAGATTGAAAGGATAAAAGAGGCCATATAAGATTTGTTGTAGATTTTTGTTAAGGTTAAGTAACACATCTAAATTTCAAACTAGGCCATGCAAGTTGTCATGGATTGGAAACAAGTTGTTTATGAGGAGATGAAATGTGATGATTACATTATATTTAATTCATAATTACCACAGGCGATAAGAGAACACAATCACGGAGGAATAATTTCATATATAATTTATAAGATTGAAACGATAAGAAAGGTAGCTCATTAATAGTGCATGTGGAAGAAAGTTTTTCATACATTATAATAGCTTAGAGACGGGTTCAACTCACAACAAATTTGATGTTAGTATAAATTTTGTGGCTAGAAAAAGAATATTGTAGGTAGAAAATATTATTTATATGTATATCTAGCATTAAATTATATCTTATGATAGGAAAATGCTATCATGATCTATTTATGTATGGTGGGATTGCAAAATATTAGAGTATAATTTTTTTATAGGAATGTGCAACCAACAACCACCAGATTCTAATGATTGTGCAATGTATGTTGTTAGACAGATTGAAGAGCTTCTTGAAAATTGTAGTGTACATGACACTCACAATGATATGTCCATCCACTTTGAGGATTGTGTGCTTATGTTCTAAAAATTTAAGGCTTCTAGCTTATCTTATGGGGCAGTGTATGTTTAACGTAACAAAAGCATATAAAATGGACAAATGTATATATTTTTTGTCATAAACTGGATTCAAGTTCATGTACAATTTTTTATGTACAAGTACAGTGTCTCTTGACAAAAGTACATTTTCCTTCTATTTGTCGTACATCAGCTACATTGGGATTTTAGAGCTCGTACAATATGTATATGATCTGAAAATTACACCTTGATGGTGTACTATAGTGTCGTGTGGATGTATTATAACTATAATGCATTTATATATCTACCATTATGTATTTATAGCATGGGTACTATACATCTTGACTATTATGAGACACAACATTGACCCATGTTAGTGTACAAGAGTATTGTACACGTTGATTGTAGCCAAATATAAGTAATATTAGGCCAAGTGAGTATATAAAAAGGGTAGTCTATTGTTATTTCATGTCGTGCTATACCACTTAGTTCACTTAGAGTAAATATTCACTTATTACTTTAACTGATTGTGCATAAATATTATACAATGTTAGTGTATTTAATGTATTATATGTGTGTGTATATAAATGTATTCTACATCCATCTTCAAAACCCTATGTTTGGCCATTATATGGGAGTATGAATATCAATAGTATTTTATGTGTTGGTTATCATTAGGCCATGTAGATGTATACGATCTAAAAATGAGACATTCCTAGTTTACAATAGTACTATACATGTTGGTGTACAAACATACTGTACGTGTTGATTGAAGAGTAAGATATAACGTTAATGTAGGAGTACTTAAGGGTAGTTTACATACATACATACATACATACATACATATATATATATATATATATATATATATATATATATACACACACACACACACTATACTATACAACTAATTTCACTTATCAGAAAACTTTGTTGATACTTGCATTGAATGTTGGTGCAACTGAGCATACAATATGTTCTGGTGTATAAAAGTATTGTACATGATTATTGTAGCAGAAAAAGAGTAACATTTGAGTAAGAAATTTCATTGCGATGGATCAAGTTACTAATTAGAATTGGGGCAGAAAATTATTAAATCATCCATACAAAAATCTATTTGTTTTGGAAAAATTGGGACAAATATTATTTGGGACATGTGCAAAATTTTTTCAATTGAAACCAACTTCCCTAGTAGGAATAGAAACTTCTTCCAAAGTGTATGAAATATAAGGAAAATCGTTGAGGTCTTGATTAGGTATATTTGATACAACTTCATGCATAATTGGAGCATTCACCAAATTAACAAGGGTACTAAGAGTATAGTATAGTATATGAGGGATTTTAAAATGGTGTGTTATAAGTTGCATGCTATTTTTTAATCTCTCACTAACGATGACAAAGCCTATTTTCTTCTTGAGGATTAGGCTTTGAATTTTGAAGTTTCACAATGTATATGGTTATAATGTATCTTCATTCTTTTGATGAGGTCATCTCCCTTCTGAATGACCATGACATGCATAGATCCACTACTGAAACTTATACTGCACGTATGCTAGCCTTCAATACTCAAAAATATAATTATACTAATAAAAATATCAGAAGTGGTGGAGGATACTAAGTCAGTTTTTCCCCTCTTAAAATTCATCTACTATTCAATATGCTTAGTTTCCTGGAGTACTAGGAGGATGACCTAATCAACATTTGTCATCCTATGTATGTAGATTCAATCTCATTAGTCGATCTATTGGTCCAAAGAATTAAGCAAGAGTCCTTGTCTATTTTCCTTCATTCATCAAAAGAAAAGGTTATTCCTGATGTCCCATCCCTTGATTGGAATCCAACAGAGAAGTCATGAAAAGGACGCAACAACCTTTGATTGACGATGTTTCCAATGGGTAAAATCCTTTCCCACCCCCCTTAGATATGTGGGAAAAGGGGGCATGAAGCCTATAGATGCTGACAAAGATTCAACAATAACTTTCAGTCTACTAAAATTCCAAAGAACTTGACTAAGTATGCTTTGACTGATCAAGTCAAAGACCCTACTGCTATGCACATTAGAGATACTTCAACCTGAATGAATGGCACATGGAATCCAATGCTACAAATCATGTACCTTAAGACCTATTTATTCTATAGAATACTGTTTCCTATAGAGATTTTTACTTCATTATGATTGATTTGGGATCATTTCTTCCTCTAACTCAATGTGGCAGTACTTTTATTATCCAACATACACCTATTCCTCTTGAAGAAGTTCTAGTTGCTCCTATTATAAAACAAAATTTTTTATATGTTTTTCAATTGACTAAGGATTTTCCCTTCTATTTCATTTTCTTCAAGGATATATTCCTAATAAATCACTTGCAGAATCATCAAACTCTAGAAAGGGAAGTGCTTAAGGAAGGGATGTATATTGTGAAGTATACTCCACATAAAGCATTTGTTGCAGTAGGGAATAATAATGCAACTTCTGTCACTTGGCACAGACACCTACAACATCTAAATAGTGATATATCAAAGTATATGGAACATACACCTTGATAGGGCGGTGCTCCTATTTGCACAAATACCTCGACGGTTCCCAAGTGTTAATACTATTACTTTGGCGAGATTATTCATAACTGCATATTTACAATACAGACGCGGTGATCAGTTGCATTTTTAATTTAATTGAGAAGTGAAAAAAAAGTTTTATAGTTCTAAAAGTTTTAAAAAGAAAAAGAAAATAGTTTATAAGAATTAATTTGATTTCTTCTTCCAATAGACAATTGAATTTTATGTAATAGGTGTGCACATGGAAAGAGTCACAAACTTTCCTTTTAAAATAAGCATGTCAATTGTAGTAAACCCTTTAGACAAGTTTACTATGATTTGTGGGGTAAATCTTATGTAGCTTTGAAGCAGACATTTCTCTATTATGACATGTTTATTGATGAATATATATGTTATTTTAGGTTCTGTCCTTTTGAAAAAAAGTCTAAATTGTATGAACACATTGTTTTCTTTGGCAAAATGATTGATAATCAATTCAAAGCAAAAAATATAGGTTCTTTTTACTAATAGTGATTGTGAATTCACGAGTGAGGCTATGAATTCATATCTCACAACATAGGGAATTGTTCATCAATTTGCATGTCTCTGTACTCATGAGTAGGTTGGTCAAGTTGAGAGAAAGCATTGCCATATTATTGAGATGGGTCTAACCATTATGTTTGATGCTAGTGTTCTTATTAAATTTTGGGTTGAAGCTTTTGCATTTGTTCCTTATGCAATCAATTAGTTATTGACTAAAACACACCAATATATTTTCAAACTATATGAGAAACAACCTAATTATAGTTCTCTCAAAAGCTTTGAGTGTTTGTGCCTTCCTTGTATGTGATATTATAGTAGGTAAAAGCTTTAACTTCGTGCTCCTCCCTATGTTTGTTTAGGCTATAGTGAGACTTATAAAAGTTATCGATGTCTACATGATTCTTTAAGAAAAAAATATTTTTCAAGGTGTGATTTTGATGAAAAAATCTTCCCTTATAAACAAATGATTACATCTTAAGTGTCTTTGGGAGAGTTGATTGTCTTTTCTGATTTTCTGCATCTTCATAATACAATATCTTCTAAAATTAATGATGTTTCTTCACACTCCTCCCATCAGCCAACGCACAACCAATACTTTGAAACTTTGACTAATGACTTAACTTACACTCCTACTCTATAGCAATATAACAAACAACAAGTGTACTACTGGTACAGAGAGTCATCAATTTGCTAATGATAATCACCATACAAATAGTCAATCTCCTACCCTATGAATTTAAATTTGACAAGGACAATGACTCTATTCCTTTGAGTCCTATTCAAATGAACATAGTTGTGCCTAGATTTCAGAGTCTAACAATAAATTTTTTAGAAAATGTTTGCACATTTCCAGTTAGTTATGAGTACAAGTTAACATGCTATCATATCACCTCTCAGTCCGATCATCATTCAGAGTGTGTACCAACATGCAAAGCACACAATATGGTAACATAACCCAATTCTAGTACTATAGAACCTAACCCCAAAAATGCCCCCCTTTCTCAAGTTCTTCTTCCTGTTCCCAAGTATGTTCGAATTTCTCTTAATCATCCTTGCTGGTTGGATGTCATGGTAAAAGAATTAAAACCTATTTAGTCTAATTGTACCTAGAGTTTAGTTCCCAAACTTTCAAAATGTTAATTTGATTGGATGTAAATGGGTCTATTAGACCAAATTTAGAGCAAATGGATATCTAGAAAGACAAAAAGCTCATTTGATAAATAAATCTTTTAGTCAAGAAGAAGACATTGACTATCTTGAAAAATTTATCATGTTGATAAAGCAACAAGCATTCATATTTCTTTAATATTAGCTACATCTTTTCGATGGCATTAATTCAAATAGACATCTGCAATATCTTTCTTAATGGTGACTTAGCCAAACATGTTTACATAGATCAACCACCACATTACACTAACATGGAAAATCCATAGTATATTTGCAAAGTAAACTAGGCCTTGTCTTGTCTTAAACAAGATCTACAAGCTTGCTTTTATAAGATTGGTGACTTTTACTTTGATTTTAAATTTCTTTGTAGTTCAACAGATCCCTCCCTTTTTGTTTTGAGTCGAGATCATTATATTATTTACCTATTACTATGTGTGAATGGTATCATTATCACATGATATAATTCATCTAGGATAACAAAATTTTAAGAATCTCTGAGCACTAATTTTAACTTGTGTACTTTGGGATCCTTGAGAAACTTCCTTGGCATACAAGTTGTGACGCCCCTCCCAGCGCATACATGATAGGGTAAGCAAACCCTATGTTGTCCATAACATGGGTCACTTGGCTTGGAGGAACATCACAAAACATGATATACATAGAAATACGATAAATGAAACACCATGAATTAACTCAAAACATAGATTCATAATTATTCTTTGAAAGGGAAAACATAAATTGTCTCATCTTGATCTCAAGCCTAAAACATGTATGCTAAGATAATCTAAAACATGGAATGATAAACTAGACTAGATAATCTATTGAATGATAGATGGCACCCCATCAAACTAAAGTCTCTTTGATGTCAGCTACTCTGAAGGGATCGCTTAAATTCCCCTTTTCTCCTTGATCTAGGGACCTCTCATCAAACGACCATGCAAAAACATAGACATACATCAGTAAGCGGCACTATACACACAATAAGAATAGAAAGTACATATATTTGACTTGAAAGAAAATCTTGACATGAATTTGACTTAAGCATTCTTGAAATTAATTACTTGACATAAATAAGAATCAGATAAGTAAAATATGCACTCTCTATGATTTGCCCACTTAAGAGCCCATAATTGGCATGAATGCCCCATGATTTGGCTAAAAATCCCATAGGTACCCCTTATGGTTCATGATTGGCTATGAAATCCCATAACAAACCCTTGAGGTTCATGATTGGCTATGAAAGCCCACAATTTGCATGAATGCCCATAATGACCCCTTGAGGTCCATGACACTGAGAGCATATAAAACTTAATCAAACTATTATAAAATGATTCTTAAATTGAACATTAGCATAATCTTGAACATTAAATCTTTAACATAATGGGATTTCTCCCTCAATCTTAAAGTCACATGATTTACATCATTCTTTGTTCAATACCTTAAGAATTTCATGATCATAACATTAAACTAATGATCATATGTGATAAACATAGGACTTTATGAATATAACAAACAACATGTAGTAATATAATTTGTGACATGATCTTTATCTTAATTTCATTCATTTACTTGGAATTAAAGGATAATCATAAATCATGCATAACATGCAACTCATCCAAAATACATATGTATAGTGGCATAACCTGCTTACATGGAGCAAAGAAAATCCTTAGTCTCCCTATCCTTGAGTCAAATCCTAAGTTCCTAAAATTAACATGATTTATATCATTTATCACTTTAAACACCATCCTAAACCCTAATTTGGTCTTTTAAGGAAACATGGTCAGAGATGATGGAGTTAGGGTTTAGAAACACTGAAATTGTATTCTTTATCAAAAACCCTTTCCAAAACATATTTTTTTGGGAATTATCTGATCAACTAGTGATTTACTATGAATTTTTAGATAATTAGCCAATTAGAAATCAAGGAAAATTGACAAGTCATGGGGCCAAAACCTGACCAGAGGAGGCCTTGCTCGCCTGGCCCATCACCCAGCTGGACCAATCATAGATTGTTGTGTTGGAAGTGTGCTCACACAACCAAAACACACAAACAAAGAGTCACCCAGACAGGAAAAATACATGTTTTCCCATCGGTTTAAAATAAAATTCATCGAGAATCCAAGGGAAAAAATGTCAGTCTAGATCCTGGGATCTTCTTCCCCTCGACAATGGAATTGGGACCGAAAGATGGTAGCAGGAAACCTTCAACCAAAATCTCAATACCTTCATCCTACTTGTGAACTGAGAACACAACTGAGTTCCTCACTTTGTTCTAAAGTCAACAAGCCCTAGGATGGGTTGTTCTGTGGTCTGGTGCTCCAAAACCACCACATGTCGTGGTGATTATAGGAACTAAGTGACTGAAGATGCCAAACTAACTTAAAAGCCCGATCAAAAGACACTCACAGAGGATCGTCAGACACTATGGATGAGGAGAGAACCAACGTAGTTGAAAACATTGGACGGATTGCTGAAAATGCTTTAAAGGTCTAGATATAGATGAAAAAGGGGGGAAAACTATGTAACATGAATTACATCAAACTAGACAGTAGAGAAACATGAGAAAGATACCCTAAGCCTTGGTGAATCACTTGGTGGTTTTTCTCACCATCTCTGTAGTGGAGATGTTGGGTTGTCGGGCTTGCTGTGGCTGTTCTATGCGGCTCCTATGAATATCATGGGAAGGGGTATCAGAGGGTGAGATAAAGATGGTGTCTGGTTACTCAATATCAAGGGCTGGTTTTTTGTGGGTCTCTCTATAGAATTGGGGGTCAGGGCGGCAAGAGAAACCTACAAAGGTAGAAATAGGGGAGGCCAATAGGGGTTTTGGGAGTCCCAGAGATATAGGGCTTGAGAGTCACTCAAATCTGGGATGGTTCAACTTGGAATGAGGAGGGTATGGTGAGAGAGAGGTTTGTTTCATCTTGGAATTATGAAGGAGGGAGGTCAGGTCAGATGATGGCATCAGTCATTGTAGAGTCCCAGTAGAACTGGGCTCCCGGCAGGAAAGATGAGTTTCTCAACCCACGAACTGGGAATCTGACCCGAAATGGGTCTCAAATAGGGGTTGGTCCGTGTGACACATATATGCACGTGACGAGACTGAACTTAGGTCAGGTGACAAAATTCAGAAATATTTAATTAAAAACCATATTGATTCTTCCATAATTAAATTAGGTGGTCAAATGAAGTCCTAATGACCTAAAATTTGGACCACATGTATATTAAGAGGTCTAGAATCTTCCTATACAATTAGATTTAGGTTTTATCTCCATTTTGTTCATCAAATTCACATATGTCATTATCTCAATGTGTATAAATTAAAATGAATTGTTTTTCCTTAGTGAGTTTTATTTTGAATAGAAAATTCAAGGTATGATGGAATAACTTATTATATTTGGGTAAATTGCATCCAAATTAGGAATTTGAAAATAAAAGTTGAAAATTTGCTCTAAATACCTTAAACTTGTTTTATTTACAAATTGGGATGTTATAATTCTACCCACCTTAAATAAATTTTGTCCTCAAAATTTTCATTGTCTACTACCCACCTTAGGGTTTTACTTATCCCTTTTATTTATGTTTCATAACTTTTATTAAAAGTATATGCTTCAAATTTAAGGCTTGTGATATATGAGTGAAAGGTTACCTTGGTCATCATCTTCTAAGTCCATGCCAAAAACCCTAGTTTGCCTCTTAGGTGTAGGATCCTGGTTTCTATTTTGATTTTGAATTACATCCTTCTTCAACAGCTATGGGCAACTCGACTTGAGATGCCCATTCTCTCCATAATAGAAGAATGCTCTTGTTCCATACCTACATGGACCTGCACAGTTCTTCTTGCATGTTGGGCATAAGGTCTTCTCAATTTCTACAACATGCTAAGGTGCCTTCCTGTAATGACCACATTTGTGCTTATTTGGTAAACTAGGGTTTACCTGAATGATTACATACTTGATTAGAGTGAACATCGTTTAGACTTGATTAGTGATAGTAGATCAATTGTGATGTTTCAAACCTGAGAAGAAACTCTAACTATGATTTTAGTTTGAAGAATTAGGGTTTGAGAAATGAAAACCTTAATCGGCAAAAATTAGGATTTACTAGGATGATTGTATGCTCAATTAAGTTGATCATTGTTTGAACCTTGAGTAATGATGGTAGTTAAGTTTTTATGTTTTAAATACAATAAGAAGGTTTAATCATACTTTGATCCACATAATTAGGGTTAACATTTGAAAACCCTAATCGGCCCAAATTAGGGTCTTGATAGAACATGAATATGCAATTTGGTCAGGATAGCAGTGTGGTAAATGATTTTTTATATTTCCGAAAAATTTTGTATTTAATTGAATTTTGGATATGATATGGATAACTCAATCATTCTTATTGGACAAAAATTTCAGAATATTTTAGTGTTCTTTGAATGTGGTTCTCGTTCGAACTATACTTTGACCAAAATACTGACAAAGTGCTTTTTAGCAATGTAGTGTTTTATTTTTCATTATTTATTGGTAACTCCAAATGATCTGAAATTTTATCTGTAGATATGAAAATCAATCATAAACAACATATAAAATTTTCATAATTTCTGGATGCATTAAGACCTTATCCGTAGATGAATTACAGTAACTGACATTTCTGTAGAATTATGGATAGTAGTGCACTATTCGATTTTTAATTATTTAATGGGAGCTTGGAATGATCTAAAATTTAAAAAAAACTTAAAAACTCAATTATAAACAACATTATAAATTATAATAATTTTTGGAGAAGGTTTGATCTCTGAAATACACGAATTACAAAAAACCTTTGTATGACAGAAAAATCTGTTGAAATAAGAAAAAGTTTAGTGAGGGGTCAAAGTGCAATTGACCCAAGCAGCTCAATTGCTCTATATGGTCGATCTAACATACTAGAAGCTCTCATAATTTGTAATTCATTCTAGAGAAACGAAATCCTAGAGAGAGAGGGTTAGTGTTTGAGAGGAGAAATTGATGGAGATGCTGACCTAGGGTTTTGCGGTTTGAGGAATGATAAAATCATGTAAGTTTAGCTTCTTTGGATATAGTTTCATGGTGAATCTTCTATCACATGTCAAAATTCTATCCCTCCTCTGATTTGATCCAAAATGGTATCAAAACTTTCCCTTTTTCACTCTTTCTTCATAATCCCTCATTTTTAGGGTTTCTGAGTTGAAAGGAAGAAGAATTGGGTGAATTGTTAGGGATTTGATATGGATTCAAGATTTTCAGATATGGGATACGTTTTTAAGGTTGTTTCACACCTTAGGGTGAGTGAGAACTTCTTTTAAATAGTATATTTCATGAAAATTGGTTAATTCATCCATAATCTTTAATTGCTAGTATGCGACTACAAACCCTGAATTGTCTATTTGTTCTAAGTTGTTGCAAAATGATATGAAATAGATTCTTCCTCTATTTGGATGAAATTCAAATGATAAAATTTTATTAAAAATTTATAAAATACATCCTAATGAGAATTTCCTAAGTATTTACAGAGATTATAAGAGTAAGCTGAAATATAGGGAATTTATCTATGACTGAAATTTGTTGTATAAGTAAATAGAGAAAATTATTTATCTAGATCCCCTTGGCTATGAATTATTATTTATCTAAATTAATAGTATATATATGTCAGATACTATCTTGAATTTCGTTCAAAGTGAGTAGTGTTTGTTTGATATCTCAGTAAAGAGGGTGAAACCCTAGATGCGAGGAAAGTTGGATATTTGCGAATAGATATCGTGAAATCCATTTGAAGAGATTTTCTTGACATGATAGACTTTAATTATTTAATTTTATTCTCGTTGCATGATATCTCAGTGAATGGCATGGAAACCTAAATTCAGCTCAGTTCTAAGGTTTCCTACATATATTGATTGTATATGATTTGTTGACAATAGTCTTTATTCAGTGAATGTTTATGTCGTACGAAATCCTTATGGGAGCCAAGTGATAAGTGAATGAGGTAAATGAAACCCTAAGGATAGGGTATTCAATGAATCAAGTATTGCGATATAAATGTTCTCAATATGAGATGTGGTGATACTTAACAGTTCAATTGCATGATTCTAGTGTATAAAGTGCCAAGTTGACATGTATTTTGCTTATTTCAGAATTTTAGTCTACCCGTGTGTACAATATGATGATTACTCAGAAATTCAAGTGTTTTGAATATACTGCTCTGCAAAGTTTAGAATGATATACATGTTGTATTATAAACTTTCAATAAAAAGACACGGTACCATAGAGATACCTGAGTCAAGTATAAGTGAGGAAAAGATACAATATAGTAAGAGATTTCTAAGAATAATTAAATAATAGACATAGGTGCCCTAAACACCGTAGATTCCCTATGGATGTCTGCACTGTAGGGAGGAAATGATCCACCCTGGCAGCGAGCAATATATGGGGATTGGATCGCATCTACAGAGCGTGCGAAGAGACGAAACCCTTGAGGAAGTCTCCTAAGAGAAGATAGGTTACCCAACACAAATCGGAGATCCTGGTGGTAACCCAGAGGTACCCACGAAGTGTACCAAGATGAGGCCCACATAGCATCTCAGACCCCCCACCTTTGTACTCAGCCTAGAAGGAGAGGTCCAGTTAAAGGTTAGCTATTTAGCCGCCTTAATCAGATGTGACGGTTCAAGTCAAGCAGACCCGGATTCAGTTCTAGGCTTAGCTTCTCGGGTTTTAAGCTAAGTCTTGTATGGTGAGATCGTAGTTCTCTAGGAGTCTTCATATGTAGAGTACACTACATATGATCAGGGCGTATAAAATGAATGAGAGGTCAAACAAGTGTGTACAGTTATTCAATTATTCTTTGTATGTTTCTAAATTGTTAGTTCTCTTTATGATCAATCAAGCATTTCATATATTGATTCACTCTTATAGATATTTAGAGTATCATGCCATATTTATGATTGTCAATTATTAGACTCTTTAAAGATTACTACTATTATAATTGATATCAATTTCGCAAAAGTATATATGTAATTATATCAGTGCTTTAGATTGTTTCTTTGAAGTACTCATTCACTGAGCGAGTAGGCTCACCCCTCTACTCACAATTTTTAAGGAAATCACATGGACTTGAAGAAGATATCATTGCATCAGAGTAGATCTTCAACAACAGTTAAGTCTGAGTATAGTTAAGTTTAGTCGGTCCCTGTCACTCTAGGTCCTTGTATAGATGTGAGAGAGTTGTAAATCATGTTTTGTATGGGTGTTTCCTTAATAAAAGAGAATGCAATTGATTGTCATGTCGTATGTACATGGAAGTGTGAGAAACATAATGAATATATGGATGTGTATCATTAATGTTGAGATAATATTAGAGAAATAAAAGTTTAATTATCTTGTAAAGTTTATTTATGTGTACTACTACAGAAATGGCTTATAAGTCACTTTTACAGGTGTCAGTTGCAAAATAACACTGACGCCTAAACCATAAAGAGTCAGTTAAATAAAAAAACTGACATCTATATCTGAAGGGTGACCAAACACGGGTATCACTTTTATTTAGCATCGATTCCTTAATAAGAAACCGACGCCTAAAATTAACCGTCAAATTCAAATTTTCCAGTGAAAAAAATTACCTCCAAAATTTAACATACAACTTCGGTTGTTAAAAAATAAACTGCCGACTAAAGTTTTCCGCGAGATAGAAATTTGAATGATTTTTATCATTGATAGTCTTATAATAACCGACGTCGTTGTGTTTTTGTGTGCTAAACAGCAAAAATTTTCACCTCCCTTTAGCATCGGTTTTTATACAGAAACCGACGACTATGGTCTTATTTTGAGAACATTTATTTTTGTCGGCATAATTAGATAGACGTCAGTTTTCTATTTGGAACTGACGACTATCATTGAATATAGGTGTCAGTTTGGTGGTGGCAACCGACGCCTAAAGTTTTAAGCGTTGGTTTTTTTAATAATCGACGCCGAATGTTGACTTAATAGCGCACCCACGCGAGCCTGCATTCTGCCTTTCTCTGTTTCATTGTTGATTCTGCCGGTTAGGGTCTCGCGATTCTACCAGTTCCCCTCCCCTGATCCTCGCGTGCTTCCGCCCCCTACTCCTTGTGTGCCGCCGCAGTCACCGGTCCCTAGTCGCTGCTCTGGTCCCTAGTCGTCACTGCTCCGGCCGCCGCTCTGGTCCCCTAGTCGCCGCTCCCCTGGTTGTCGCCGCTCCCCTGATTGTCACCTACTTGCTGCTCTGGTGACCATCACCTACCTCCAACCCAACTTGGTCGCCGTCTGCTTCACTGGTCGCCTCCTGCTTCACTCCTTGTCTCGTCGGCAAGGGAACCCCTACAACATTTAAGCTCTTCACAAGTACAATCACCTACCTCCAACCCAACCTTGTTGTCTGCTTTTCGTTCCATTGTTAAACTGTCCACCCACTGCCTCTGTGTCAGTTGTTGCATGCTAATTCCACCGACACTGCTAACTCCTCCATCACCACCACTACTGCCATCCCTATTTCTTCTACTACTATCTCTTAAAAAAGAGTTCTCTCTTTATACACTCTCTTCTTCCCATGTTGCATCAATTGTGCTCCTCTCTCTTTGTGATTTTTTCCCTTCTCGCCTGTCCTAATTGTCAAATGATGCTTGATGCTTGCAACATTTTTATATTTTGGTTGATGATAATCAATTCATAATGATAGATTAATGTGATTGATGATAAATTGATAATCTAATATTTCAGTTTTAAGTATTTCAAATTATATGTTGGAGTTATACTTCCTAATTGGAAATGTGGAGAAATCCAAATAGGGTTTGTACGCTAAATTATCTTTAACGTGTATTTGACTATTTATGTAACCTATTTCATAGGTATGTAACTTAAATTAAATATGTATTTGATTATGTGCTTTGAACCTTGAAACATGCGTGTTAAAGATACATTGATGTCTAAAACTTAACTCACATGTGGGTATTTTATTATTTACTGACAAGCATGATTAAATGATGTTACACAAAACTTAAGATATGAATGATGATACTAGGATTGTAGGTATAAGAATGACAACACATGTATTTGTTGGCCTAAAAACCCGTCCAAGATTTACTCATTAGGAGTAAATCTTGGATAGTCCCCGGTTTGGGACTGTTCTTGAACACCTAATCTCACTCAGAATGTAAGTGTATAATGTGTATTGGGTTTTCAAGAAAATTTCGATAGCATTTCCCCGTTTGTTCTCTAAGTACATATGTACTTTGAGAACAGTAGGGAAATGTTGCCAAAATTTTGTTGAAAACCCAATACACATTACACACTTACTAGTGAGATTAGGTGTTTAAGAATGGGATAGGTGGTACACATTTATTATATATGAGAATGAAAACACATGTATTTGTTGGCCTAGAAACCCATCCAAGATTTACTCATTAGGAGTAAATCGTGGATAGTCCCCAGTTTGGGACTGTTCTTGAACACCTAATCTCACTTAGGATGTTTTAGCCATTAATTATATATAAGACCTTAAACCCTAAAGTTTTAACCATAAACCATAATCTTTTAACCCTAGACCCTAATCTTGTTCTAATATATACTTGTTTTCTCTTTGATCATAGAATGGATAGATCATGGATGTCCATTCCAAATCACTGCACCCATGAGTTTATTTCTGGTCTTGACCAGTTTATTAAATTTGCTGAGGAACATAGGAAACAACCTGGAGATAGGTTCTACTGTCCATGTAGGCATTGCGGGAACAACTTGAAAGTCAGCACTGGTGATGAAATCAAAAGTCATGTCATGTGCAACGGGATTGTACAAGGCTATACAGAATGGCACTGGCATGGAGATATTTCAAACCTGAAATTAGTGGATGTCGATAGTAGTGCTTGTGTGGAAGAAGAAATTGCCTTCGACGATGTAGATGTGAACGAACCAGTTCCAGTAGACATCGTTGATGCGATGCTAGATAGTTGTGGGGTAGAGAACATTGATCCACCTCCCATGTTTAGAAACATTGTGCATGATGATGAGATACCGTTATACACAGGTTGTAAGTTTATGAAGCTTAGTGTTGTGTTGAGATTGTATAAACTGAAAGCTAACAATCGAGGGAATGACAAAAGCTTCACGTCATTGTTGTCTTTGTTGAAAGAAATTCTACCTGAAGGAAACGAGCTGTCAATCTCAACATACCGGTTAAAGAAATTATTGTGCCCAATGGGAATCGAGGCCAAGAAGATACACGCATGCCCAAATGATTAGGTATTATTTCAAAAGGACTATGTGGATTTGAAAGATTGTCCGAAATGTGGTGCGTCAAGGTATAAATTGACGACTTTGGGGGAGTCCAAAACTGGTTCTCCTACCAAGGTGATGTGGTATCTACCTATAATACCACAGTTGTAATGCTTGTTTTCCAATCCTATGGATGTGAAGAATTTAAGGTGGCATGCAGATGTTAAGAAAAATAATGATGGGATCCTACGACATGCGTCTGATTCCCCATAGTGGAAGAAGATTGATTTATTGTACCCTGAATTCAGTGAAGAAGACAAGAATCTAAGACTTGGGCTTTGTACATATGGGATGAATCCGTATGGGACATTGAGTAGCCAACATAGTACTTGGCAAATTATGCTTGTTATATACAATCTTCCTCTCTGGTTGTGTATGAAAAATAAGTATGTTATGCTGTCGTCTTTGATATCGGGCCCTAAACAACCTGGAAATGATATCGACATTTATCTTGAACCTATGATTGATGACTTGAAGAAGCTCTGGGGTGAAGGTGTGATGACCAATGATGCTTCACGAAGAGAGATATTTCGTTTGCACGCTATGTTATTTTGCATTGTGAATGACTTCCCAACGTATGGGAATTTGTCTGGATATAGTGTCAAAGGATCTAAAGCGTGTCCTATATGTGAAGAGAACACTTATTCAATACGACTAAAACACGGCAGTAAGACTATATATCTTGGTCATCGAAGGTTTCTTCCAAAATTTCATCTGTATCGTAGGTTGCGCAAAGCATTCAATGGACAGAATGAGGAGCATTATGCACCTAAACCTATATCAGGGGTGGATGTTTATGAAAGAGTAAAAGACATCGCCAATGAATTTGGTAAGAGATCACAATGTATGATGGACATACAGAGTGACAAGTCTTTATTCAAGAAGAAGTCAATATTTTGGGATCTTCCTTATTGGAGTTCTTTGACAGTCAGGCATTGTATCGATGTCATGCACGTTGAGAAAAATGTATGTGATAGCATCATCAGTACTCTATTGAATATACCAGGTAAGACTAAATATGGGATAAAATCTAGAATGGACCTACATGAAATGGGAATAAGGATAGAATTAACAGAAGTAGTTAGTAGTGATCAGAGAACATACTTACCTCCCACTTGTTACACATTATCTAGAAAGGAGAAGAAAGCTTTTTGTGAATGCTTGGTAAATATTAAGGTGCCACAGGGTTACTCATCCAACATCCGTATATTGGTATCAATGAAAGATCTGAAGTTGATAGGTCTTAAATCTCATAATTGTCACACTCTAATGCAACAAATATTGCTTGTGGCAATTCGATCTATATTGACAAAGCATGTACAGTTTGCAATCACCAGACTTTGTTTCTTTTTCAACAGTCTGTGCAGCAAAGTTATTGACCCTTATACTCTCGATAAATTGCAAAGAGAAGTGGTTGTTACCCTATGTCATCTTGAGATGTATTTTCCTCCTTCATTCTTTGATATCATGGTACATCTTGTTGTCCACTTGAATAGGGAAGTGAAAATGTTGGGACCAATTTTCTTGCATTGGATGTATCCCTTTGAACGATACATGAGCATTTGTAAAGGTGATGTTTGAAACTGTTATTAGCCTGAAGGGAGTATTATTGAGGGTTATGTGGCGAGAGAGGTTATGGATTTTTGCAATGACTTTTTGAGTACTAATGACGCTCCTGTGAATGACAAGAATATTGAGGAGCATTTTGGCAAAGGAATTTTGGGATCACGAGTGAAAGTAATCAGCCGTGATCAGTTGGAGCAAGGTCACTTGTATATTTTACACAACATCAATGAAGTGAGTGTTTATATCGAGGAACATACCAATTTCATCAAGAGATAATATCCTCGATCCAATTCAATGTGGCTTGCTAGAGAGAATAACAAGACATTTATTAAGTGGTTTGAAGATAAAGTCTTACATTAACTATCTCAAACATCAGATAATCTTACTGAAGCCATCAAATGCCTCGCCTTTAAACCAAAATTGAATGTTATGCCTTATGAAGGGTTTGACATAAATGGATTCTCGTATTACATAAAGCATCAAGATGATAAGAGTGTCGTCCAAAACAGTGGAGTCACCCTTCAAGCGTTTTCATTGTATTTTGCAAGTGGAAAGGATAAGAGTCCACGTGAAGCCAAATGTCATATTACGGTGTCATTGAAGATATATGGGAGTTTGACTATGTAGATTTCAGAATTCCACTCTTTAAATGTAATTGTGTTGACAACAACAAAGGAGTTATAGTGGATGAATTGGGTTTCATGTTAGTGAACTTTGAAAAGATTGGCGAGAAGGGTGAACCATTCATATTGGCATCACATGAGAAACAAGAATTTTATATCGATGATCCTGCAAATGATAAATGGTCAGTTGTTCTTCATGGTAAAAGACAGTTCATTGAAGATCCTATAGATGAAGAAGAGTACTATGATAAGTATGATGACTCCTGTCCATTCTAAGTTGGGTTGCCAACACCACCAAACATTGAAGCCGGGGATCACAATGACTTGTATGTTAACGGGGATCACAATGAAGTATTGTTAATTTATAAAAGATCACAATATTAGAGGCATGAATGTTTATATTTTTTATATGTTTTATTTTTCTGAATGTGAACTTTACAATGTGAATGTGGACTTTACAATGTGAATTACTTTACAATGTGAATTACTTTACAATGTGAATTACTTTACAATGTGAATTACTTTACAATGTGAATGTGAACTTTACAATGTGAATTACTTTACAATGTGAATGTGTACTTTACAATGTGAACTTTACAATTAGTGTTACTTTACAATGTGAAATTTATAATTTGAATGTGAACTTCTGCATGTTGCTCTGGCTCATTTTCCACACTATAAATATAGGTTTGATATGTGTTGTAGTCATGATGTATGTCTTTTTGCCATGTGTCCAATATATGTTGTTGTGATATTTTATCAAAATTCATATTTCTGCTAATTAAGATAGGGAAAATGACTACACAAAATTCTCTTGGACTCGAAAGATAGACATGAACACTTAATCTCTTCCTCATGAATTTGGTACAATACCTTAATTTCCTTCAGAAAAGTATTACATTGATATGAATTTATCATTATATTTATGTTCTCAATAATAATATATCTTGATTGGAAAGGATCCCTAATATAATTTTGACTCACAAATCATCATTCCTTCCAACTCATTTTGGAATGTCCTAAACATATTAATGGCATATGATTCACATACTACACCTCAATCTTAAGTGTTGTTCTAAGGTGTGATTTTTTGTGGAAACACTCAAAGTCTGATAGCTTCTCCTTTTCAAACTTTGATTGAAGAGATAAATCATATTGAGAAACAAATTATTTTAGAGATGCACATGAATTAACATAACCATCAAATAATGCATTCAATGACTCACTTCTATGGATTGTAGACATGTAGGCCCATAAAAAATGATCGACAGAAATGGACACTCAAAGATATTTTAGGTCGTAAATACACATAATCCAACTCTCTACTTTCTTACTCACAAGTTGAATAACTGAATATCAAGTGTTCTCAAACTCCTATATAGATGTACTCTCCCAAACTACATCCTTCACTAGTTTGGAAACAATCTAATATCTCTAGAAATTTTTCATAATATACCACATACACAATCGATGGTGTGCATATGAAATAGCTATTATAACAAAATTCATAAAATCTTGGTCCTAATCAGTGACACTTCCCTTTGGTTCCACACCACCTAAAAGGACAAAAAGATAAGATTGATAATTCTTAATTATATTGTACTAATAGAACATTGTAGATTTTGTGTTAGTTTTGATTAGTATTATACTTGGAATATGGTTAGTATTGTACTTTAATAGTATGGAAAGGGAAATAAAGATGTAATTGTACATTCAAGCCATGTTTTGAATAGTCATACGTAATTATCTATTGTCTCCTCGTATAATAAAGCACATCCCATTAAAACTGAATGACTATGGTGAATAATGGAAAAAATGTGGAAAAAGGGCACTTTGTATCTATTGATGAGGTATGTGGTGTCAAATGTAATGGCATCATTAAAATATTTTTATGCAAGCCTTGACTTAAGTCAACCCAAAAAACACTATGAAGAACAAAAGGACATCTGTATCAAGAACATACAAGAAATCATTATTTTGTTTTTGCCTCATAATGAAATACTTCTGAATAGCTTGAGAATCACCTTTTCCAAAATGAAAGTTTCTCCGTTATGTAACATAATTCATCAAGTCCTTTTGAGTACATGAAAGATTATCGAATGATCCTTCTTAAGTAACAAAACTAGCACATAAATTTAGTAGGTTGAATACCTACAAAATGTGATTATTAGTACTGTACTTATTGTACTGTGCATCAAACTTGAGCTAAAGCTAAATTATTGTGTTACATGTGATATCATTCAGGTCTATGCATCTTTGGATGTTAGGAGGAATCTTAGTTTTGGAAGGTAATAGTCTGGCCAACTCAGGCTCTAGGAGTTCATGGTTATGATTTTTGATACATGTAAAAATATAACATTTTACCAACATAATTTCAAAAAAGTCTAACACGAGATGGAACATTTTTCATTGCAGCTAGCTTATATCTGTATAGAGAATCTTTCTTTACTTTTGAAGGTAAACTTGACTTGGTACATGCAAATGCTACTCTTCTAACAAACTTATAATCACGTTCCTTAGCAAAGTGCATTGTTATAACACCAAACCACACATTTCTAAATATTTGGTGTAAGAATCTCTAGCTTTCATTATAGAATGAAATGACAAGTCCGTTTCTAACTTTAAGGGATCCTTCAGCTCATCAGGAACATTCACTTGAAGGGGAGAATTATATTCATTCATACTTGAGAAAGAATGATTTCATTCAATGGAATCAATCTATATAGGGATATTAGTCAAAATAAATCATAATATATGATATTGAGTACTTTAATGTGTGTTAGGGTAGTTTGCAATAAAAGTTAATACAACCTCCAGATTATCAGACAAAACCACTTGAGCAAGATAATTATCTTCATTCACTCTTGAAAAAGAATTGTTCGAATCAATAAAACCATCTATATAAGGCAATGTTGATAATGATAATATATGAGAAAAAACTACACTCTGTGTTGTTGTGTTAAATAATGTGGGTCGGTACTATATGATTGTTCAATAAGTAGATAATTCAATAAATAATAGTATTTGAAATGTGAGCCAGTATTGTATGCTTGGAAGGCGAGCTAGTATTGTACATAGATAATTTAATAATTGACGACTAAATGCAAGTTAGTTTTGGACAACTATATAACACATGGTATTGTAATGTGAGTTAGTGTTGTACCATGAGAAGGTTACGTATTGTACAAAAGAAAGTTTGAAAGATGAGTTTTTTTTATTTAGCATTGTATAATTGGAAAGATGCATGTTGTAATTTTTTAGTATACTTACTTTGCATACTGAATACATCATATTGAATTAGAAAAATTGACTATATAACTAGTTATTTAGAACCTAATTAAGGGATAATGGTTAATAAAAGAGGTTGGTGTTGTAGGGATCCTAGTATTTACTATTAATAGTCATACATGGAAATGTTTCAATTATTAAGCTATAAAAACATGATGAAGGGAGAATAGTTAATGCATCTTCCTATTGGATCTAGGGCTGCGGGGGGTGAATAGAGCTTCAAAAATTCTCACAAGATAGATTAGACCTTCAAATTATATCAATTTAAAACCAATAACTCAAGTGCAACTTGAAGTCCTAACTTATAATCATAGCAAGGATGAGAGGGATTGAAAGTAAGCGCTTGACAAGGTCGTTCAGAGTGGTTCCACTCTCCAAACTAGGAGAGAGTCAGTCCACAACCTTGTGAGGTCAACCTCTAGGACTTTGCAAGTGCTTTCGTCTATTTATTCACCAATAAGAGTTACAACACAAGACCACCAAAGGACTTACCCATCCAAACACAAGGAGTCTTCCACCTTACCAAGGACTTACCCACTTTGGAAGAGTCTTCATCCTTCTTCCAAGGACTTACCCACTTATGCATAAGTCTTCATCCTTCAAGGGATTTTCCTACTCTTCTTGGATCTTCCGTCTTTTCCTTCTCCTTCACCTGGATAAGATATTCACTTCTTCCTCAACCTTGAAGAAGAAGAACAACAACTCCACCTTCACTCGAAGTAGATTGCTTCACCTTTACTTCATGAAGGAAAGGGGTAGGGAAGATGGAATGGAATGAGAGATTTACAAGAACAAGGAAGTATCTCTCTTACAACTATCCTATCTCACTCATTACCACGAAGTGAAGTGTAAACTAGAGAGAAAAAGGGGCTCAAGGACTTTCAACACACTCAACTATAGCAAGGACTTAGAATAGAATGAATGAGAAAACTTAGAATGAACTCAAAGGGGTTCTATTTATATCCGAGGTTGTTCCCTTGAGTGTGGGATCACTTAAGGTCAAAATATAGCCATTTTCCAAATTGCAATGGATCTATTTTCACTCAAAACAACTCACCAATGATTATAATCACTTTTTTTGTGTTTTCCGTGCAGTACATTCAGTTGAGTTTCAATGAAGGTAACTCGACCGATCCACTAAATGACAAAGCCAATTTTCAAACTATCAGTCGAGTTTGTTATGGGAAACTTGACCAATGAGCTAAAATTAGTTTTTCTCAGTGAGTTGTTTGGTCGAGGTCTGTGAGTGTGCAACTTTACCAATGGGTCATCTTTAGAAAATCCATCATAGGATTGATCGAGTTTCCAACTTGACCAATAAACTACATGTGCCAAATTTTCTAAATTGACATTTAAGTGATTAAACCTTGTAATTAAGTGTACCTGGTTTTTTCTCATCTTAGTTACAAGTCATATCATCAATACAAGTGATTACAAAAATTATCTAAGGTCATTGCAGTGATTTCCCAAATTGCACACTTGTATTGCATTTGACTTGAACTTGAATAAGCTATGGCTTGTGTAATTTGATCCTTTTCATGTACCTAAAGCCTGAAATCAATCTTAAACAAACATATTAGATACATATGAATGGAATGGTTAAGTCACTATCAAAATATGGGAAAAGTATAACTCTCAAGTCAACATTCTCCCCCTTTTTGACAATGACAAACAATTCCTCAATAATCATATTGAAAAGGATATTGAAGGTATATCTTTTCCTTGTGAATTGCAAGGGGATTCAAGATTTTGAACAATATGAATTGCTCCCCCTCAATCTATGCTTACTTGAACCTATATAGTTAGTCTATCTACACAAAGAAACATGACATATATACTATATGGTCCTTTAGAAAGTCACATGACAAAACATATAATGAATAAGAAAAGTATCACATAGGCAATAAAAACAATATGGTTGAGCTTTAAAAAATTTAAATTTACTCCCCTTTTGACATTATCAAAAAGGAAGGGGGGTAGAAGAGCACAAAATTAGGTTTTCGCCAAGCACAACCAAGCATACATCCACAATCCCAAAGCATACATCAAACAAAGATGAGAGAAGCACACAATCTAAGTCATAATCAATATATGGTAAAACATGGCACCAACTCACGATATATACTAAAGAAAATAGTAAGTGTACACATAATTAAGATTACAACCCAGAAAGTAAGTTCTCAGAAAACAACTACAAGCTAAGATGATGAAATCTAGATGATAAAATCGTACAACTCAGAACATGTGGCTAGATGTTTTTAATACAAAACAGCCTAGAAAGATATATATGATCAACAACTAGACTAAAAACTAGAACAACTAAACATCTAGGTCATCTATGTCAACATCATCAATAGCAGCATCAACATCAGAGGCATCAGGATCGTAGTCATCATCTCCGTCTGAAGGTGTAGCATCATCACCTTCATCAGCAGAGTCACCAGTGAAGCCATCAGAGCCATCATTAGAATCATCACCATCATCCTCATCATCTTCCTCATCAACAGCCTCTTCATCATCCTAGTCCAACATCTCTTCATCAGCAGAAGGACTAAAACCACGACTGGGCCAACATGCATTCTGCTTATCCCAAGACATACCAAGAGCATGGAGCTCATTGTCTTGTGGGAAGGAAGGAGCAGAAGTACTAAGGCTAGTAAGCAGAGAGGACATGGAGCCAACTATCAAAGGGAGGACACCAGGGGTAAATCCACTACCAATAGAGGGTGAATCAGCAGAAGGTGCAGGTGGAGGGGCAAAATAAAATTGATCATATGCATAGGATGTATAGTCACCTCCTGGGTAGGGCTCATAGGCAGGGTAGGGGTGTGCACATGACATGTTCATGTTGGACATGATGGAACATAGATCCTGATGCAGGTGCTCCTAAACCTAAAGGTTGTATGCTTGTTGATGCATCATGTAGCCCATAAGGGTTTCATTTGACACATGGAACAAGGAACGGGTAGGCTAAGGTGGTGGAGTTGCATGGGTAGAGGTAGAGGTAGAGGCACCATGTGTGGTGGAGGATAGGATAGACACAAAATTCTAAAGAGTGGTCTCACTGATGCAAACACCTTTCCGGGTAGGTTTGTAGTGAAGGTTGTGGAAAAGAGATTTGCTAGTGGCATGTTGGAACAAACCAAAGATCAAGGTAGGGTAGGGTGGGTGAGTGCCACGGGTGTTCTTTCTTGAGTCAAAGAAGGTCATATGATGGAGAACATATCTCGACCACTTGACTTCGATGTTCTTCAAGAGACAATACATGATTATCGTAGTGTTTTCTACAATCTCAGTTTGATTCTTCTTCGGGTGAATATTGTAGTTAACAACTAGGGTAAGAATGAGTCTCTTGAGGTCCAAATCGAAGGGTGTACTTCTTCCTATAGGCTTCTTCAAGAACTTATAAATGTCAAGGAGAGTAAGATCATATTGCTTGTAGAAGGCCTCAGGCTCAACTAAGTCAAAGTACTCTGGGTAGTCCTTACGCCAGGTGTCAGTCACTTTTGTACCTGAAAAGAAAATGTTTAGGGTATCCTCAAAGGCTTGGAATATCTTCTCGGATATCATGGATGTGAGGACCACTTGAGTATTAGGCGGGGGTACGAAGGTGTCATAATTCCAACGCAAATTTGTGTAGAAATTGTGAATGACTTTAGTTCTAGTGATGGAATTGTTATAGCATACACATTCAACACCCAAGGTAGAGAGATGGTGATCATAAAGAAACTCTACTACTTGATCTATGACCTCTTGTGTTCGTGGTCTAGGATCAAATAGGGCACAAAAAGGGAAATAGTTCATAGGAAGGAGCTCCTTATACCTATTTAGAGCCTCATTTGAGACAAAGAAGGTGTTATCAAATGAAATCAAGCAGGATGTGGACTAAGATGAAGGTGCATTAGTAGGGGCAGCCCTCTTCCTCCTATTAGATGCCATAGAGATGAAAAGGAGAGGAAGGAGAGAGCAAAAGCTAAGGAATCAACACCAAAACATGTCCATAGACTTAGGTTAGCAAAGGGGAAGGTCAAGGGAGGTCAAACTAAGGATAGGGAGAGGAAGGTCGGGGCTAGGTTTGAGAGCTTAGGGGAGCTGGAGGTCGGATCAGTTGACTTTTCTCTAGTTGAGAGGGAGAATAGTCGGCCGAACCCATCTTAAGTTTTCTCCAGCCTAGCCATCGATCAAGTTCTGTGAACTCAGAAACTTGACCGATAGGCTCTTTTAAAAAGCTTGTGGCCTCTGATCAGTCAAGTTGGCAACTCGATCGATGGTCAACCTGACACTAAAATTGGAAATCCTAGTTTCTAGCCATTAGAGTGTTAATTAATTTTATTTTTCAAGTCCATTATGTATTTTGAACATACTTAGGCTCATATTACTCATCATTGGGTACCATTTTATGGTAAAACATGTGTTTGTAATAAATACACAAAAACAAGAGAAAACAAGGCAAAAAATGAACATGAAAAACTAAAATTTTAGCATATTAGCAAGCAATGGTGATCAAAACATAGGAAAAACATATAGGATAGATGACAACCACATAGAAGGCATATAAAATTCATTCAAAAAAGTTATGAGCAGTTTAGATCTAATAAAGTTAAATTGTTCTCTAACTAGAGGTTTAGTAAAAAAAATTCCAACTGATTTTCTGTATATATATATATATGTATATATATATATATATATATATATATATATATATATATATATATATATATATATATGGGTGTTCATTCATTGCCCGTGCGGGTAATCTGGATTTTCGCTACCCTGCAGCCAAAAAAGTAACTCTGCTGGTCAAAAAAGTAACTCTGTACAAAATATACAACAGATATATATAAGGACAAGTTTCTTGATTTTAGAGGGGCAAATGATATTATTTTTGGCTAAACTTTTTTGGAGATCTAGATAAAATAGTCTTATACAATTGCGGAATTTTTTTTTTGAAAAAAAGTGGTGGGAAGGGTGGGCGGGTAGCTACCCGCGCGGGCAATAAAGATGGGCCTATATATATATATATATATATATATATATATATATATATATATATATATATATATATATATATATATATATATATATATATAGAGTCAGGCTAGAATACACTCGAGTGTACGGATCGCACGAATACACTCGAGTGTGTTTGCATATCTAGACTATTTTTTGCAAAATGTAAACCGTTGATCTTCACCGTCATACTATAACTAGGCTACATACAAATTTTGAGCCCATTTGGATGAGTGTAAGTCACTCATCCAAAGGCAACAAAATCGACGCGCGAAACTAATTTGAAATGCATAATTTTTGCGGTCTTCATAACATGAGCTATACATATCCAAATGTGCTCAAATTTTGCGTATGAGTTGTTCACGAGATGTTTAAGAAGATCAACGGATTAGATTTTCAAAAAAAATATTGCATCATGAAAAACTACTTGAGTGTATTCCGCTCCGGATACACTCGAGTGTATTCTAGCCTGACTCTATATATATATATATATATATATATATATATATATATATATATATATATATATATATATATATAGAGAGAGAGAGAGAGAGAGAGAGAGAGAGAGAGAGAGAGAGAGAGAGAGAGAATGTTTATACTACCCGCGCGGGTAAGGAGCAAATGTTACCCGTTGACGGAAACGCAGTGGCATGAATGGTAATTATATGACTTCTCATAAGTCCGTGGATCCTTGTTTCACCTTGCCAAATGTGGTAGTGTGCGTCGTCCTATTCCTCTTTACCATCTACCTCTGAGATCTACAACATCACTCACCAATAAACTTGCCATGAGCCCAAATCCAAAATCCTACTCCGCCGTGTATTCCTCAACATCCTCTCTGTATCAACCGGAGGCAATGATATGGTGTGCCTTGTAGATACCCTTGTGGCACCGCCAAGGATCGAAAGTGCGCTTTCCAGATTTTTTCCAGCGATGTCACGGTGGACTTCATGGGTGCCAAGCTATGGCTGTCGGTCGCCTGCCCTCGCCGGTTGCCTATTGACACAGGCGGCACATCGAAGGACGCCTCTGCCGCAGTCTGCAAAAGCAAGAGGGATCGCACAAGGGATGTCGGCATCGAGGAGAGCGGCAGATAGAGGTGAGGCAGAGAACACTAGTAGGGATGTCTTCATAGCTAAGAGGAAGAACAATGTCTTCACAGTCCACCACGCCTAGCTTGGTCCACAATCTATGTGACCCGCCGTCGGGGGATAAGGGTCAATTATCTATCATTTGGTCCCGCATGCGCTCATCAGTAACCAATATCTGTCTATCGGCGCCTTCGTCACGCACTGCAGATCCAATTATAGCAGGGGCTAGGCTTAAGCCTGAGTACTTTCCTGACTGCCGCCGTCAAGGTCTCCTTGTTGGGTTCCAACGGCCGTATTGCTGACCACAACCATATTGCTAACACATGTTTTCAATGGTGGTTTTCAAGCCATTTTGGCATGCCGTCACTGCAGCTATGAAGTTTCTTTGCATAGTTCCGCGTGCTACAATAGATTTTTTTCCGTCAATGAACTCCCGCAGTGTATTAAAAACTACCAATGCCCTCAACAATGATCCATCGGAGGTGAATATAACAGCACCTCAACAAGTCACGCAGATGGCAAATGGTGGATCAATTGATCGTTTTTTTATCCAAAGTTTAGAGGCTTCCAGTGATGTTGTATTCTCTTTTTCCTTACTGATTGCGTAGGTTCACCATGAGGAAACTATGTCTTTTTTATTCAATGGGAATGCATGTAATCTGTTTGATAAAATGAGACCATGCACAATAATTTGACGGTGTATACTAAGGTGAATATTTTTATATGTTTCTATATTCACTTGTTGCCATATTCCTCAATGCCAAATAAAAAAAAGTTATTTTATATGTTCAGGTGGTTTGCAGCCTACACTAACAGGGGTTGTTCTTAAGCATTGGGACACCTTCACCACCCTCTTCTCGCAGCAGTTAACACAGAGTCAAGTCCCTATTGTCATCTGCAGCTATTTCCTTAAGGGCGTGTACGCCTCTATTCCTACATGGGTTCTCGGGAATCACCATCCATTTCTCCTCAGCAGCCATCATCCGAACAAAGGGTGAGGATGAGCAGCAGCTTACTGTCTCAATGTAAGAAGATAAGACAGAAATGAAGGCACATGCACAAAAATCATTACTAATGAAAATGATTTCAGATGTGTGGGTAATGAAATTGATGGTTGTCCGCGTACATACAAGTTTGACTTTCCACAAAAAGTTAAATAAATATAGTGGTACCTCTATAGGTACCCAACTTTTTTTCATGGGTTACACAATGGACAATTTGAGTTGAATCTTCAAGTGATGAACAAAATAAGGAGGAAGCAACGTTATGGTAAGAAAAATAACTATAGAATTTTAAACTCTACATTTGCAGCAAAAGCTATCATTTGATGTTGATAACATCACCATGGAGCAGATTGACATGGAGCAGATTGACATGCTATCATCTGAATATACAACTGATCTTGATGTACAACTCATCTTGAACAATATTGATTTTGCCCTTATATTTTGGTTGAATGTACATCTGATTAAAATAGATTATTTATTAGTGTGCTGCAAAAAGACTGAATGTGCAGCTAATCTTGAATGCTTCGAATACATTTATGGTTTGAATGCTTATGTTATTGAATGCTTTAAATACCTTTATGCTTTGAATGATGTAAGAGTAACTCTGAAACCACTACGAGTAATTGATACAACCATGCGAGTAACTGAATTGAAAGTAACAGAATGCTTGAGCAACTGAAAAGTAATGCTTGAGTAACTGAGAGTAATGTTTGAGTAACTGAGAGTAATGGTTGAGTAACTGAAACTAATGCTTCAGTTACTCGCATTGTTTTTTTCAGTTATGCTTTGAATGATGTAAGAGTAAGTCTGAAACCACTATGAGTAACTGATACAACCATGCGAGTAATTTAACTGAAAGTAACAAAATGCTTGAGTAACTGAAAAGTAATGCTTGAGTAACTGAAATTAATTCTTGAGTAACTGAGAGTAATGCTTGAGTAACTGAGAGTAATGGTTGAGTAACTGAAAAAACCATGCGAGTAACTGTCACAACCCTGGAGTAACTGAAAAAACACTGCGAGTAACTGAAAAAGGACTACGAGTAACTAAAAAAATACTACGAGTAGTTGTGACAATACAGCGAGTAACTGTGACAATAATGTGAGTAACTGAAAAAACCCTACGAGTAACTGTAATAGCAGTTAGAGTAACTACGAAAACACTGTGAGTAACTGAAAAAACACTGCGAGTAACGGTCACAACCCTGCGAGTAACTGAACAAACACTACGAGTAACTGAAAAAAGCATGTGAGTAACTGAAACAAGCCTGCGAGTAACTGAACACTGCAAGTAATGGTTGAGTAACTGAACAAACACTACGAGTAACTATCACAAACCTGCGAGTAACTAAACAAACATTGTGAGTAATTGTCACAACTCTGCGAGTAATTAAACAAACACTGCGAGTAACTGAAAAAACCCTGCGAGTAACTGAAAAAAGTCTGCGAGTAACTGAAAAAAGCCTGCGAGTAACTGTGAAACTCTGAGTAACTATGACAACAATGTGAGTAACTGAACGAGCACTACGTGTAACTCAAATAGCAATTAGAGTAAAAATGTTTAGTTAAAGGAACATGATATTTGAATCAGCAAAAAGAAGTGAAAAAATTAAAACATAGAATAAAAGTCCCAAATTCTGTTGTTAAGTTACAATAATATGAGCCAGCAAACACAACAACCAGTAAGCTAATCGAGAGGATTGACCAGATGGAAATGAACTGACCCTTTTATAATTTTATAAGGCCAGTAGAACAAGGAACCAACGACATACTGTACCAGTAGAAAGAAAGTAGAACTTATAGATTATGAGTCAACATGTCTCTTCCGATTGAGTCTTTGTCATCAACTTTTTCTTGACGTTGGTTTTATTTCCCCCAAAAAAACTTATATGGCTGGAACTCACACAGTAATAGAAAACCAACTGGAATGCAAATAAACAGAACAATGACTACTTGCCTATATATCTCAAGCGAAGGAGTAAAGATGTATAACACAGAAGCCATCTTTGGCATTACAACAAGCAGAGCGGTGGTAGTCGTTTCATTGGATCTACTCGAACACTCTGCCTTTGGGAAAATGTAAGCAATCTCGTATGCCTTGCATTCCATGTAAATACAGTAAAGATCTTGTAGACTTCGTTGCTTTGCTTCATCCTCTATACCCAGCTGCCGCAGACTAAGGCATGAAGAGGAAGGCACTGGCCATCAGGTATGAACAAGGCAACGGTGGACTTCATGGGTGCCAAGTTGTGGTTGTCGCACGGGTATCATTTGTTTCATGGACTGACGACATCTCCGGTGAAGAGGCTTTTCCTCTCCTGGAGCATGGCTGGATAACCGATGATGAGGCTTTGCCTTGTACTACAAGTCCATGTGCTAGCGGCAAGTCCTTGTACTGCTGCCATGGGTGATTGCTAATCGGTTGCTTAGAATAATGGAATCTAGAGCACCTGGAGCGACATTTCCTCCGCCACCTCCAGCCATGTCGAAGGCAGCGGCTCCAGTGAGGGAAGATGCTGCCGTGTTGTCTTTAACATGCTGGATTTTGGACCCAAAGGCAACGACAACTCTAACAACACCAAAGTATGTATGCCGTCATCATCATCAGCATTTATTCATCTGCATTTACAATGCCGACGATGACCTGGTTTTGTAGAATTGTTGCAGTCCCAATCATGATCAAGGGCAGAGCTATAGCTACCTGACCACCTAGAAATCTAATTCTACACGCTCGAGTCCTGCCCAGCGCCGCTCCTCCGGAACTACAAGCTCGGAACTTTGCCGATACGGAGAGCCGAGAGTTAGCGTGTTGATATTTACAAAATGTGCCACTGTGTTTCCAGGCATGGGTAGTCAAACAAAGTTACCCGCGCGGGTATTAAACAAACAACCTATATATATATATATATATATATATATATATATATATATATATATATCAACATGCGTGATATAAATATCCTTCCATGCAATGTGATCATGAAGAAAATGATGGCAAACCTCTATATGTTTAGATGTACTATGCAAGATAAGATTATATGACAAGTTAATTGCACTAGTATTAGCACAATATATAGGAGAAGCATCAAAATGAATGTTAAAGTCTTGGAGCATTTGCTTCATCCATAGGACCAGGGCACAACAACTTTTGGCTGCAATGTATTCAGCCTCAGTGGTTGATAATGCCATTGTGCTTTGTTTCTTGGAAAACTAAGACACCAAGCATGGTCCTAGGAGAAAGTAAGTGCCACTTGTGCACTTTCTATCATTCAAGCACCCTACATAATCTGCATCACTATAAGCAGTAAGAGTAAAGTTCCTTGACTTGGGATACCGTAGTCCATAATTTTGGGTTTTGGCTAAGTACCTTAAAATCCTATTAACAGCTATAAGATGTGATTTCTTAGGATTTGATTGAAAGTGAGCACACAAGCTAATACTAAACATTACATCAGGTCTAGAGGCAGTTAAGTAAAGTAAACTTCCAATCATACCTCTACATAGCTTATCATCTACCATCTCACCTTCTTCATCTTTGTCAAGTTTGGCGGTGTTTGACATGGGTGTGTCCATCGGCTTGGTGTTCTCCATCCCAAAGTGCTTGAGTAACTCACTTGTATACTTGCCTTGGTTGATGAAGTTCCCATCTTTTGTTTGCTTGATTTGAAAGTTGAGGAAGAACATGAGTTTGCCCATCATACTCATCTCGTATTCACTCTGCATAAGATCACTAAATTCTTTGCAAAGATCAAGGTTAGTTCCACCAAAAATGATATCATCAACATATATTTGTATGATAAGAAAATTCTTAGAAGTGTGCTTTAGAAATAGGGTAGGATCCACTTTGCCCATGATATACCCATGATTTAACAAAAAGTTCTTTAATTTATCAAACCAAGCTCAAGGAGCTTGTTTGAGTCCATTGAGAGATTTTTGCAACAAATAGACAAGGCTAGGTAATATATCATGTTCAAAGCCCGGGGGCTGTGCAACATACACTTCCTCCTCAATTTTACCATTCAAAAATGCACTTTTAACATCCATTTGATACTGATGAAAGTTTTTATAACTAGCAAAGGCAAGTAACATACAAATGGACTCAAGTCTAGCTACATGTGCATATGTTTCATCAAAATCTATACCTTCCTATTGATTGTAGCCTTGAGCCACTAACCTTTCTATGTTCCTTACCAATTTGCCACTTTCCTCAAGCTTATTGCAGTAGACCCATTTGGTGTCTATGATCTTTCTATCACTTGGTCTTGGCACTAGGGTCCATACTTTGTTCTTTTCAATTTAGTCCAACTCTTCTTGCATAGCTAGGATCCACTTATCATCCCCAAGATCTTCCTTGACGTTCTTTGGCTCGAGTTGTGAGATGAAGGCACTGTTGGCTTGTTCTTTGTTGAATGCAGCTCGTGTCTTTACTCTTTCAAAGGGATCACCTAGAATTAGCTCTTTTGGATGGTTCCTTTCAAATTGGGGAGTTGGATCCTTCTTCTCTTCATCTTTCTCTTCTTCTTGAGTAACCACCTCTTTTCCCTTTTGGGTGATGTTGAGCTCTTTTAGGATAGGAATTATTTCACCTGCAACATCATCATTTGGAACAATATTTTTGGGAATAGAGAGGTTAGTCTCAATAAACTTAAATTTTATGGATTCTTCTACTTTATCAAGATCAACATTAAATACTCTATAAGCCTTGCTAGTAGTGCTATAGCCAAGAAAGAAAGCCTTATAAGATTTTAGATCAAACTTGTATAGAGAAATTTTTTGTATTCAAAACAAAACAAGGACTTCTGAAAACATGGATATACTCCATAGAAGGCTTCCTACCACATCATAGCTCATAGGGGATTTTCTTCAAAGAAGGATGTGTAAAAACCTAGTTTTGCACAAAACATGAGGTACTAACAGCTTCAACCCAAAACTTCTTTGGAGTATCATACTCTAGAAGCATGGTCCTAGCCATCTCCTGTAAAGACCCATTCTTCCTCTCTAACAACCCCATTTTGTTGAGGTGTTCGATATGAAGAGAAGTTATGTTCGTAACTATATTCTTGACAAAATAATTCAAAAAGATAATTTTCAATTCCCCCATGATCACTACGGATGGAAGATATGTGGAAAGAGGCTTCATTTTCAACTCATTTACAAAATCTCGAGAAAACATCAAGTGTATCACTCTTGGAAACAAGAAAAAGGTCCAAGTATATCTCGAGAAATCATCAACAATAACAAGGCAATACTTGGAACCATGAAGTGATTGAGTTCTCATTGGTCCAAACAAATCAATGTGAATAATCTCAAGATCTTTCTTGGTACTAAGGACTCCTTTGGATTTAAAGGAGTACTTAGTTTGCTTTCCTTGGGTATGAGGTTGGCATTCCTCATCCTTTTCAAAATCCAATTTTGTAAGTCCCTTGACTAAGTTTTTTTTGCTCAACTTCTTCAACTGATGCATATTTACATGACCAAGCGATGATGCCAAAGAGAAATATCATTTGAGTTGACTACTAGGCATCTACCAACAACATGCTTAATAGAGTCAAGAACAATAACATAAAGATTACCACTTCTAGTTCCCTTATATGTAACTTGGTAGGTGAGGGAATCTAAAATCAAGCATTCAAAGGAAGTAAATAACACAACGTAACCATTGCACATAATTGACAAACACTAATTAAATTGTGATGTAGGCCATCAAAAAAAGAACATTCCTGATACACAAGGATTCACGTAAATCACCCTCACCTTTGATATTACCTTTCTTATTGTCCCCAAAAGTGACCAAACCTCCTTTCTTTTTGGTGAAGTTGTTGAAATGGCTTATATCACCTATCATATGCTTAGTGCAATCACTATCAACAATCCATCTTCCTTTTTCCTACAACAAAGGAGAGTGCCAGTTCCCAACTCAAATATTAGGATCTGGTGTTATCTTGGGGACCCATTTCATCTTTGGGTTGGTCCCCTTAGGCTTGTAAGGATAATAAGTAGAGTAATGATCATCACACTTGCAATAAGAACAAACCATAGGATTCTTAGAGCCATATGACTCTCCTAAAAAGAATGAGGTCTCCTTGCTCTTTTTCTTACCTTTGGCTTTGTTCTTGCCTTTTGGAGCCCCCCCCTACAAATCTCGAACCACTAGTACCACTTTGTTTGGTAGAATGGTCAATGATTTCATTTAGGGAATTTTTCCTTTTGAGGAATTTTTATATAGATGCTCTTAATCTATGATTATTATCATTAAGAGAAATGATAGTAGAAGACAAACTAGCAATATCATCTCTAGTATGAACAAGGTCGACCTTAAGACAGAGGGCTTTAGTTAAATAATATTCTTTCTCCAGAGAAATAGAAGCACCATCATTACTAGACAAGATAGGTCTAGAAGATAAATCATTAACTTGACAAAGCAACCTAACATTTTCAGATTTAAGCTCTTGAATTTCATTAAGATAGACATCTCTCTCAGCTCTATGAGCACCAATAAGAAGCTTAAATTTAGCATTTTTAGTTTTAAGAGTTTCAAGCTCCTTTAGGCACTTTTGGTTTTCTTCCTTAAGAGTTTTAATGTTCTTAAGGTAGATACAATTCTATACTTCAACTCCATTATATTGGAGCTCAAGATCAATATATAGGCCTTGCAAGTTATCAATTCTCTCAATATGAGTTTTCTCATTAATCTCAAGAATTTCAAGTTCAGTATACAAATCATCAATAATTTTTCCTATTTGTTTTCTTTTAGATTTATATTTAGAAAACGTTGAACGGGTAGAAACAAGCATGTCAATAGTAGCTTCCTTAGATAACTCATGCAAGATTACCTCACCTACCTCACCTCACTAATTTCTTCACTAGTAGAGGCCATGAGTGCAAGGTGACACTCTCCATATTCTTCGGAGCTTGAGCTACTTGAGGATTAAGCTTCCCAGGTTGCATAAACTGCATTCTTGTGTCTCTTCTCCTACTTCTCCTTCCTCTTGTACTTTCTCTCCTTTTTGTAATCCTATTCCTTCTTTGAGGTTCCCTTGTGGTGTCACTTTCTTGACTTGGGACATTCACTCTTGTAGTGCCCCTTTTGTGCATACTTGTAGCATATAGGAGTTGAGGATGAGGAGGAGGCTTGCTTTCCCTTGATGTAGTTTGCTTCATGCTCACTTGGGCCATCATCTTCACTAGAGGAGGAGGGACAAGTTGGGAAAGCAACTTGTTGTTGAAGGATGACCACCTCCACTTGTGCTTTGAAAGCACTATCTTTGATCTTCTTGGCTTCCTTCTCTTCCTGCTTGGCTTCTTCTTCTTTCTTGTCAAGCCTGGTCTCATGGGCTTGGAGATTGCCAATGAGCTCTTCGGTTGGGATTTCACAAAGGATCCTCACTTCTTCAATGGAGGTGACCTTTGAATCCCATATCTTTGGTAGAGCCCTCAAGATCTTTGAGTTGATCACACCTCTATCCAAAGTGTTGCCCAATGCAGCCAGCCCATTGATGATGACATTGAGTCTTGAGTACATCTCTGCAATCCCTTCTTTCTTACCCATCTTGAAGTTCTCTAGATTGCTATTCAACATGTAGATCATAGCTTCCTTGACCTTCTTTGTGCCTTCATAGGTGATTCACAATTTGTCCCAAATCTCATAGGCAATGTCCCAAGATGAGATCCAGTTGAACTCTGTTAGGGTCAGGGTTGCATAGAGGATGTGTATGGCTTTGGAATTGATTTGGGCTTCTTTGAGAGCATCTTCATTCCATGTTGCAACAACTCTGATTGGCTCCTTATATGGTGTGACCATCACCTTCCACATGTCAAAGTTCATGCCTTGAATGCAAAATTATATACGTCTCTTCCAATATAGGAAGTTGGTACCATCAAAGACAGGAGGACGCATGGAGAATCCTCCCACTAGGTTGAGAGAACCAACTAGGTTGTCGCCCATCTTCTCATCTTGTGGGAGATTATTGGAGAAGATCCTTAAGAGATTGTTGGACAAGATCCTTAGCTCTAATACCACTTGTTGGATATAGGGCTCTAGAGGGGGGTGAATAGAGCTTCAAAAGTTATCACAAGATAGATTATACCTTCAAATTATATGAATTTAAAAACAATAGATTAAGTGCAATTTGAAGTCCTAAATGACAAGCATAACAAGGATGAGAGAGATTGAAAGCAAGCACTTTACAATGTCATTTAGATTGGTTCGGTGAGAGTCAGTCCACAACCTAGAGAGGTCAATCTATAGGATTTTACAAGTGCTTTCCTCTATATATTCACCAATCAGAGTTACAATACAAGACCACCAAAGGAGCCAAACACCAAGAGTCTTCCACCTTACCAAGGACTTACCTACTTTCCAAGAGTCTTCAACCTTCTTCCAAGGGCTTATCCACTCTTGCACAAGTCTTCGGCCTTCAAGGGATTTTCCTACTCTGCTTAGATTTTCATCCTTTGTCTTCATCTTCTTCACCTGAAGAAGGTTTTCACTTCTTCTTCAACCTTGAAGAAGAAAAACAACAACTCCACCTTCACTCGGAGTAGCTTGCTTCACCTTTGCTTCATGGAGGAAAGGGGTAGGGAAGATAGAATGGAATGAGAGCTTTATAAGAACAAGGAAGTAGCTCTCTTACAATTGTGGCCTAACTCACTCATAATCACAAAATGAAGTGTAAACTAGAGAGAGAAAAGGGGCTCAAGGAGTTGCAACACACTCAACTATAGCAAGGACTTAGAATAGCATGAATCAGAAAACTTGGAATGAACTCCAAGGGGTCCTATTTATAGTTGGGGATGTTCCCTTGAGTGTGGGATCACTTAAGGTCAAAATATAGCCATTTTCCAAATTGAAACAAATCTATTTTTGCTCAAAACAATTCACCAACAGTTATAATCATTTTTTCTACATTTTCTGTATAGTACATTTGGTCAAGTTTCAATAAAGGTAACTCGACCGATCCACTAAATGACAAAGCCAATTTTCAAACTATCGGTCGAGTTTGTTCTGGGAAACTCGACTGATGAGCTAAAATTAATTTTGCTCAGTGAGTCAGTCAGTCAAAATCTGTGAGTGTGCAACTTGAATGATGGGTCATCTTTAGAAAATCCATCATAGGATATCCAACTCGACCGATAAACAGCCTGTGATTTTTTTTAAAATTGGCATTTAAGTGATTAAACCTTGGAATTAAGTGTCTCTAATTTTTTATCATCTTAGTTACAAGTCATATCATCAACACAAGTGATTACAAATAACTAAGGTCATTTCGAGTGATTTCCTAAATTTCACACTTGCATTGCATTTGACTTGAACTTGAACAAGCTAGGGTTTGTGTAATTTGATCCTTTTCATGTACCTAAAGCCTAAAATCAATCTTGAAAAAACATACTAGATACATAGGAATGGAATTGTTAGTTCATTATCAAAATATGGGCAATGTATAACACTCAAGTCAACACTGCCTAGTATATATATGTTCAATCTAAAAAATAAGGTGCTTAATGCATCTTTAATAACAAACACAAATACTATGATAACTTTAAACGCAACATAGAGAAGAAAACCAATAAAAAAGATTAGCGTATTGTACTCACACATTTGGGAAGGAATATCAAGTGGGGAGACACTGTGAGGCAACACGACATTAATATTATTATTTGGTAAAAATGGAGAGATTAGGAGTGAATGAAAATTTAGACAGAACTAGTTTTTGGATTATGTGGGGAGGTCAGATATTACACCGACACTTTTGCATGGATTTTGCATGGGCTAACATGAAAAATCTCAAGTGTAGGTGGATATTATCTCAATCTAAACTACAATTTTTTTTTTCTTAAGGGCTTGGTGGGATTGTAAGGGAGTTACTGGTTATGCCAAGAATATTTGTAATGTGTTCGTGACATCATTGTTACTTGAGTTAGGCTACACACACCCAATTTCATCCCTGATCCTTCACCCTGTCATTGGAAATTGTTTCTTGTTGTGCAAAACATCCTACTTTCTCTATATTAATGGCAGTGGTTATGGGGAGAGAAAAAAAGAGAGAAAAAAAAGAGGGAATCATGATTGTTGTAGAAAAAATGGAGGAGTCCCACTCATTAACTCCACTATATGCTTCTAGAAGAGAGAAATACAACCATTAATTATGAAGAAAGAGACAATTGTTTTAGTTATAACTTTCAAACCATAATGATTTTTTCACCGAAATAAATATTATTGGACTCCTTGTATAAGATACTTTCAAAAAAGACAATGATGACATACTTTAGAATAAAAAATAAATATGAGAGATATATACTTATCTCTTCTATTGTATTGTATAATTTTTTTAGTTCAATACTGACATACACTTCTCTCGTACTATATAATTTTTTTTAATATAGTTATAATACCAACATTTTAACATGGTGCAATTTATATCGTTCTAAGGATGAGAGTAAATGCATATTTAGAAAATTATTGGAATACATTGGTGCTACATATGGATGGTACTGAATTGGTATCTTTGTTTGAGCATTTGCATTCGTATAGTAGAAACATGCTCTCTAACAAGACAAAGATTAAAAAACTTTGGAGAAAGAATATTATGAAATAACTCTCTAGTACTGTTCAAACATTTTTTAAACATCCATTCTCAGCAACATGATTAATATAGGCACAAAAACTAGTTTGTTAGAATAAAACACAAAATGTATCAAAAATATCATTTAGTATGCTGAAGACACTATCATCCTCATCAAATAAATGAATTTCTATGTCTTGAATACCATTCATATCATTGATTCTTTTTTCTTACATCACTGGACTCAAGATCAACCTTCACAAATCCTCGATCGTCAGCACACACATTGATCTTATACACATGTTGAGATTCCAAGCATTGCTTGAGTGAAAAACTGAATCATTCACACTCACGTACCTTGGCCTAAATGTATCACCACATTCCATCCCAAAAACTACATGGAATCCAATGATTAACAAACTGAGTCCCCGATATATGGGTCCATTTGAGATGGATTGGTGGAGATGGTTGTGTTTCGCCATGCCCCTCAGGATAACATGATGAATAATGTGTTACATGAGTTCAATCTAGAGCACTATGTGAGGTACCCAAGCCATTTACTGAGCCTTGAACCTATTCAGCTTTTGAGAGGCTGAAATGTCCTGAGTCACCTATGAGGGTACGCTATACCAATGTAAGAAGGAACTCAGATGGAAGAATATGAGATGATGAAGGTTCTTGGGAAGCACCATGGAAAGGGTGAAGCCACATAAGAGCCATGATGGACATATGAAAGGCTTATCCTGAATTGATTGTTTGCTTGGTGGAATTTTGAGGGCAAAATTCCTATAAGAGGGGAAGGATGTTACAACCCCAATTTTGGGTTCATTTGCTGAGAAATGTAATTTCTCATATTACAGATAAATGAACAAATAATGATGTCTTTTGATTGAATATATGAATTTTGTTTACAATAGCCTTGATGTTTGTGTCATGGGCTTTATTGGCTATGGGGCCCAAATAATAAGAAAATTCAATTAGTTAATGAATAATTGAGTTTTGAGAAAAGAAAGGTGTGGAAAACCTCCCGAAGAGAAAAGAATATAATCCAAGGTTGGATTTCGTGCCTCTTGGGTTCCTTGGGTCCCAAGGAGTCCAAAGTTGCATAGAGAATGCAATAAGAAAAGGAAAGATCAATTAAGTATTTCTTTATTAAGAAAGAAATTGAAAACAATGGTAAAATGTGGAAAATAAGTAAAAAGAGCTACAATTGAGTTATCCTTAGTGGAATTTCGTATCCCAAGGATTTATAATGATAAAAGGGATACCAATGAGGAAAATAAAGAGAAATAAAGAGAAAACCTCAAAAAGAGATATTTTAATAAGAAATAAACAAGATAATGAGGAATAATAAAGAATAATGCATTTAGATGCACCTAGAAGGATAATGAGTATCCAATAAAAAAGAATTTCGAATTCTTGGAGTTCCTTGGGGTCAAAGGAGTCCAAATAAAGAGGAAAGAAAGAGAAAATACCAAAATTGCAAAATAAAAGGATAATGGGAATACATAATTAATGGAATTATGTGGTTTTATTATAAAAAGGAGTATTTCCTACTTGAGGAGGATATAATTTCGAGGCCTATGAATTAAAAAGGGGCAAGTATAAAGAAAATGAAAGAGTAATTTCAAATTCCTAATATCCATATAATAGGGGATATCCAAAGGGTAAAGAAGAGAGAGAAAGATTGCTTTTAAAGAAGGAATTATATTCCTATTGGGACAAGATCTTGCATCTTGGTAGATGCACATCTTGGGGTGCGAAAACCCTCCCCTATATAAGGGGTTGGCCTTCTGGTTCGAGTTCCAAAAGAGATCTCACATGTATCTATTCTTCCTCTTCTTGTTATTCCACGTTCAAACCCTAACCCGTGAAGACGACTCTATCTCATGCGCAGCGAGTGATCGTGTGTAGTCGAGATGGAGGATGGATGCCCACAAGTTTGGGGAGGGGCTTCGCCATAGTGGCCCTGCCCTAGGCTGATCGTAGTAGCCGCATCACTGCTGCTATGGCATCTGTGCACAGCAGGCGTGCCCAGGCCAAACTGACCACCATGGCTGCAAACTGAGGCACCCAGCTGAGCGCGGAGGGCATACGGAGGTAGGGGAAACATCCCTGATGGTCATCGGACCTTGGAGAGGAAGGAGCGTACACGTGGTTGCTGTAAAACGGCGGCTAGGGCAGCAGGTGTCGACCTGGTCAAGGTTGAAGAAAGGGAAAGTGGCACTGGACGGATATGCCCTCTGTAGGATTAAAGAGTTGTCAACTTAACCAGGGGTAAGAATGTCTTTTTAAAATGTTTTTCAAAAGAAAACATGTTGCAAGTATAGAGGCTATGTGGCGCCTCCCTATGGCCCAAAATAAGTTTAATTTGCAAAATTCATATCTCGTTAACCGTAACTCGGATGAATATGCATATTCTATAAATTTTGCTTAGCAAAACATGAGGAATCCATTAAAAATATAATTGGAGCATGATTATGCTTGCAAATCGAAAAGTTATGGAAGTTATTAACTTTAGTGTAATAGTGATTAAGAAACCCTATTTGGATATGATTAATGTGATTAGTAGGATTTAATTGATGGTTAAAGTTGATATTAACTTGTTAATGATAAAAAGGGACATTAGGAATAAAAAGGATGAACTTCGCACGTAATTCGCTTAATTTAGAGTTTATGTGCATAAATAGGCTTTAATGGGCCTTGAAACCCTAATGTTGGTAATTAGGACTATTAATGGCTTTAATTATTCGATTTCATGTATCAAACTAAGTTTTCATGGTTATAAGCTATTTCGAGCAGTAAAGTTCCTAATTTGTGGATAAATACCCTAAATGTAGTAATTAGGGTTTTCTCATGAATAAAAGGTAGAATTAATGGCAAATCGAGTTCATATGTGAATTGGACCATAATGAACTATGAATTGATGATAAATGCGTATAATGATCTTGTCATGGATTAAAGGGATAAAAATAGTAGCTTTAATGTAAAAGAGGCTTAATGAACTTAATTAATGGTTAATTATGCCTTTAATCCGAAATTGAGGATTAGATGTGGAAATAATTGGGATTTGTGATCAATTGATTTGTGATAAATTGCGTTAAATTAGGGTTTAAAATAGTAAAAGATGAAGGGAAACCCTAATTGCAAACGAAACCCTAAAAGTGGACTAGAAACCCTAGGAAGCGAGCTAGATTTAATAGATCTTAATGACATGAGTAATAAAAGGAAATTGTATAATTGTTTGAGGATCTTATTGAATGCTTGCTTGCCTATTGGTTGATTGGATTATTTCTGTCTCACATCAACTTGACATGTATGTGGTTATGCCTATGGATACCCCGAATTAGATTCCCGTGGATTTTCGAGGTTTTATCGATGACTTGAATTAAACTTTTGGATGCATTTAATTCTTGCAATTTATAATGTGAATATGACTATCACCTAAGATATGTGCCTACTAGCTCAGATCCTAGTCCCCTCAGTAGCTTTATAGATTAACCTAGTAAATGGCTACCAATGGGGTAGGTCCATCAGGTCATTAAATAACTTAGTAAATGGCTACCAATGGGGTAGGACCGTCAAGTCATCATGAGTCAGGGATTGGGCTACCTTCGGGTAGGGCCATGCAACTCCATAACCCTAGGAATTGGCTACCTATGTGGTAGGACCATGGGGGTAAGGACCTACCATATGATAGAGGTAGTATCCATGTCCACTACAGGTACAGTACAGAGATAGGGGATAGGCAAGGATTGATTAGTATTGCTTAAAATGTAATCTTGGATGTTAAATGATATTTGGATGATTACATTGTTAACATAGTTGCACAATTATTATTTCCCCCACATACCAGCTTCTTACTAACCGACATTTTGTTTTTCGGCGTTTCAGGTACAAATGAAAAGAATAAACAGTAAAGTGGCATATGTCGAACTAAATGAGAAATAACGTACACAGGAGGATTAGTTAGATTAGTATCTTCATGGATAGAAGTTTAGAAATCCCATCTTTTAAAAGGTAAGTAAATTTTTTATTTTATACTAGTTTTCAGTTTAGTAGTAGAATTACATAATTATTATTGATTATTTATCGAACCTTTGATCTAGGTTATTAGATAACAACTCTGATCTCTTAGTCTCCCTTAAGTGGGGGTTACCAGGAGAGGAGTTCGTTACAATTGGTATCAGAGCATAGGTTCCTCAATTAATCTTTAATAATTATTAAATTTTACAAATTCTATAGAACCCAAGGGAGTTATTAGAGGATTATCCAAAAGACATATGTGTCTAGAAAAGGATCATGACCGAGGGCTGGTAATATTTTTCCTCCGCACCGCTAGTCAGAATATGAGGACTCCCGGATCCGTGTGACTGCCTGGCCAAAGTCTTAGGGTATGATTCAAAATAATATACCTTTAGGACCCTCTCATCTTGTTCATCCCTTGTCAACTCAAATTCTATTAAGGACCTTAAGGATTAGGGTTTTCTCTCTCTTCCTCACCCTCTTGAGGTTTGAGTAAGGTTGATAAGGATTAAGGAATCCTATAGCAAATTAATGAAAAGCATGTAAATAAGATGTCATGGACATAAACCTTAATAGAGTAAGTGTAAAGGAATAGATACCTACTTAGGTCATATGGCACGAGTTGTCATTGCCCTCGGGAGAGACCTGAGGATAGACCTCCTTGGCTGGAGGATGAGTAGAGAGAGTTAGTCTTGGAGGTACAGACCTCCATTAAAAGTAGAGACCTAGCACATCCCCCGAGGATGATGTTAACCCTAACCCTAAGTGGAGGTTAGAAAGAGAGATGATATGGTAAGTTAGATGCCATGGTTGACTGGGTGTTTGGATGGACACACCTTGGGATGCCACACGAGCCATGAGAGGTTAGATGACCTAGTACCTTTGACGACCCAACCCTGGAAAGGGTCGGGCATGTTAGAAGGATAGCTCCTTCATTGATGAGGTTAGTGAAGGACCTATAGAAACCCTATGGCTTATGCAAGTAGGGGATAGCATGCACCCAAAGTACGTCAGTGGTACGGTAGTAGGTTGAAACCCTGGCCAGAAGGGCATGATGGATGGCTTATGAGATAAGCATAAAGAGATATGGATAATCTTGAGCCAAACATGAGTTGAGCATAGGCTTCACCCACTTAGGGGTATGCTTGTGAGCATGAGCCTTCATGGAGAGAGGACCTCTAGTAGTATGGCTGGATGTGGAGTTAGCTCTAGAGAGAGAAAGCAAGAACCCAACAAGGAGGTTGGAAGCCTAAAACCCCGAGATATGAGGAACAATGGGGAGTTGAGGATGATGCGACCTAAGTGGATGATAGTGGTTTCCTTATGTGTGACCCCTGGAGGCTGATGATATCTTGGTTATCTTTAGAGGAAACAAACCCTGGAGAGAGGATGATGCTTCTGGTACCTATGGTATAAGTAACTACCTGCTGGGTGAGATAAAGAGTGCCTTAGTCCCTGGGGAGGTTTAAGTAACCTGTTGTGAGGTTTTATACCTAGTTGAATGTCCTTGAGGAGGACTCGACTCTGAGGTATTGCTCATATAAAAGGATCATGGGAGTACATGCCATATCTTAGACATGCTTGATTCGTGGTTAAGAGAATCAACATGTAGTTGGATATCCAAAGGAGAACCTAGGGTTCCTAGGCCTAAGAGGGGAAGCATTGTATCCGATGCTCATGATGAGATTTGAATCTCTATAGTTTCGAGCATGGTACTCCTCATGTGTAGAGGAAAAGGAAACCCCTTAAGTTAAAGGTAGGTCTGATGAACCCCTCACAACTAAGTTGACCTAATATTGAGGAAAGAAAACAAGTATGACCTAGAATGGTTTAATAGGTGATCTGCTTGTGCCTTAGTAGCTGCTGGGTTAGGCATGTAAATGTGAATGTAAACCCTAAGGACGGTTGTGACCTTGTTATCAAGAGTTGTAGTTTCCTCCCATCCTGGGAGAGGGACCCTTTGGTAGGGTGTATACTAGTCTTTCTAGTTTTGAGGTAACCTAAAGAAGTTTCATAGGATCTTGAGAAGCTAAGTGAAAAGTACATGGAATGAGAATGAACCTGTAGACCCATAGATAACCATCTCTAAGTGCATGTGGATGTGTTACCATGGAGGTAACCGGTATGGGGCCTGACCAAGGTAGGCAGGTTGCCATGACCCCTATGAAGGGATGAAAGTCAGTCGAGAATGCATAGAGAGATGATGAAGGCTTGGGTAAGGTTTTGGGTTGGACATGTACTATAATAGAATCCCAAGTCTATCCTAGGGTCAGGTAGGGATAAGACCGATGGAAGAAGGAGTTGCCTAATTCCCTAGTTGCACATGACCATATGGTCGGGAGGTAACAATTATCATTGTCTGAGGGCCATGGGTTAGGAGATTTATCACCTTCATGAACTCATGGAACCCAAAGGGCAGATGCGCAGGGCACTCTCTGATGCATGAGGGAAGAGGGATGACCCCAAAAGTGCTGGCTCCCTATAGACCTGGAGGAGATGACCAAGGGTTGTGTGGTGACCCAAGTAGGTTCGAGACCAATTTTCCATGGAAGTAACTTTGATATCAAGATGTTTGCGATGTAGAGACATAAGTTGCACGTTTCAACTTAGAATTGAAGGTGTACGGGTGATGTGGGATGTATCATCTCTACTCTTGGAACAAGAAGAACTTTGTGTTTGGATGGCCGCCAAATGCTTATTTCCTCTTATTATGGGAGGGAGAGATGGGACAGTACGCATGCCATACACCAAGGATAAATGATGCAAGTTGGAACGTTGCTACAAGGTATGAGGACAGAGATGATAACATACCTTGGTGAAGTGAAAGATACATGGATGGTTTACAAACACTAAGAGGAGTAGTGTAGTCATCTTATGAGGATGTTTTATCAGGAGCTATGTGGAATTTGCAAGTTAACCAAGGTTGAGTTTGATCACCATGAGGATGAGCTTAGAGTTTCTTGATGAAGACAAACTTAGAGTTTGAGATGAGATGATAAGTGAAATACAGGGTGGTGTATGTCATCAAAGATTACCTATTACCTAAGGATGAGAAGTGGTAATGAATGCTCTGGTTGAGATATAGCTGCCTAGTTTAGCTGGAAGATAGAAGAAGTTGAGGTTGCTAGGCTAACCTTAAGTTGAGGAAAAGAGATAAGTTTGGCTAACACCCAAATGTCATAATAGCAGTTAATTAAGTAAATGATTGTTTGGTTATCCAGTCTAGTCTGTAATATAGTGAAAGGATGGTTGTAGAACCTCAGATGTACTTCTTTGGATAGGAAGGTAATAAAACCCTGATGAGAGTGGTTTAGTGTTTCTGAGAAATCAATCTTGAGGAATCATGATATATAGGAAATCATGATTTTAAGATCACCACACACCGTGAAACTACAAAGATAGTAAGTGATAGTAGAACTTTGGATTCTCAAAACAAAGTTGCATATAGCATGTGACCATGCAAGCTAGGAGGCGAAGGACGAACATCAGTAACCCAGTACATGGATATAAAGTATAAAGAGTTCCCGAGAGGGAATGGGAGTTCATCACTGTGGATGTTGTGAGTCTCCCCCTGGACCAAGGAAGGTCGAGATCCAATATGGGTTATGGTAGATCGCCTTACCTAGATGACATGAGAAAGGAAGAGTACTGTCACAAGACAAATTCGGTTGAACTACTTAAGAGAGAAAGATGGTTCGACCATACCATGATGGAAGTTTAGAAGTTCTTGGGTATGACCAAGGTTCACTTCCATAAGGTGGAAGTAGATACATGAAGAACTCAATAATAGTACAGTTTATTGCCCCGTACTAATGGACATATGATCCAAACTAGAGGGTCTGATGAGAGAATGTGTGCTCATTCAGGGTGATACATAGAGACAGTTCTGAAGATGTGATGTTAACCACCATAACCTTTATCAGGATGCAACAAGTCTTATAGAGAGGATGTGTCAGTCACCACTTCATTAAGATGATGTTGGTGAAGGAGGCCTCACGAAGGTCTGAAAAGAACCACAGTGTGTGCAGATGAAGTCGCTTTGATCGTGCAATGGCTGAGAGAGAGAGCCCAGTGGTGACATGAGTCACAAGCTGATGCAAAGCAGACTGACATGCAGTTCACTATGGGAGAATATGTGATGTGAAAATCTGACCCCTCTAAGCTACAGCTGAGAAAGCTGAGTCCCCGATATATGGGTCCATTTGAGATGGATTGGTGGAGATGGTTGTGTTTAGCCTTGCCCTTCAGGATAATATGATGAATAATGTGTTCCATGAGTCCAATCTAGCACACTATGTGTGACACCCAAGCCATGTGCTGAGCCTTGAACCCATTCAGCTTTTGAGAGGCTGAAATGTCCTGAGTCACCTATGAGGGTATGATATACCAAGGTAAGAAAGAACTCAGATGGAAAAATATGAGATGATGAAGGTTCTTGGGAAGCACCATGGAAAGGGTGAAGCCATATAAGATCCATGATGGACATATGAAAGGCTTATCCTGAATTGTGTGTTTGTTTGGTGGAATTTTGACGGCAAAATTCCTATAAGAGGGGAAGGATGTTACAACCCCAATTTTGGGTTCATTTGCTGAGAAATGTAATTTCTCATATTAAAGATAAATGAACAAATAATAATGTCTTTTGATTGAATGCATGAATTTTGTTTACAATAGCCTTGATGTTTGTGTTGTGGGATTTATTGGCTATTGGGCCCAAATAATAAGAAAATTCAATTAGTAAATGAATAATTGAGTTTTGAGAAAAGAAAGGTGTGGAAACTTCCTGAAGACAAAAGAATATAATCCAAGGTTGGATTTCGTGCCTCTTGGGTTCCTTGGGTCCCAAGGAGTCCAAAGTTGCATAGAGAATGCAATAAGAAAAGGAAAGATCAATGATCACACATTAGTGCTCCTGTGGGTTAATTCTCCCGCAACCTTGCCGCTGGCGATTTAGGTTTCTCTCTGTTGCGGCGCGCTGGCTTGGGGGAGAGGGACCGACTTCCAGTGATTGCCACCCATCTCCCCCCAGGTCTCTTTCTCGACTGGTTTCTATTTGCCACGTTAGGTGGCGGGCGGATCCCTCCGCTTTTCTCAGGTCTCTCATCTCCTAGCGGTGGCTATGACGGATCTGGCTCCTATATCTGGACCTGATGGTGCTTAGCGTGAAGCTTCACCGTAGTGGGCGTGGGGCTCGGCTGCTGGGGCAGTTCCATGTTGCAGGTACATTGCTTGGTGTGGAGCTTCATGGTTGTGGGTGCGGGGCTCGGCTGCTGGGGCGTTTCTGTGTTGCAGGTTACTTGAGAAGTCGGCGCTTTGTTCTCGCCTCCCCCTCTCAAGCGGCGTGTCACGCTTTGGGTCCTTGATCAGAGTTTCGTACGACGTCCAAGGGGGAAGAGTACCGGATGTTCTGCGGTTTAGGCCGAAGCTCGGTGTTGGTTGGGGACGACAAGGAGTCGACAGTCTTTGGCAGGTGTGGGGCTGGGCGGCGGGTTGTTATTTTTTTTAGTTATCTTGTGTTGTTCTTGTGGTTAGGTTAGTTCTATTATGTTGTTTTGTTAGTGGCCCGTGTCTTTGGTCTTTTCTAGTCTATGCCTGAAGGCATTTTTTGTGGTCGTTTGTTGCTCACGTCGTGCCTTGGGTTCCTTCTTGGGCGGACGGTGGGCTCGGGCGCCCCTTAGTGCTCCAGGCAGAGGAGGAGAAAGCTGGGTTTTGGGCTTCATGTGGGTCTTCCGCCCCCTGTTCGCAGTGGTGGTCGGGAGTGGTGGTGGAGTTCCCGGCACCCTCTACTCCCCCCTTTATACCTGCATGAGCTGTCCTTCCTCTGTATCTGCATCACTGGGGTTTGGCCTCCTTCCTGGGTCTCCTGGTTGGTGCAACCTTTGTGCTCGTCGTTGGTAGTTGTGTTTCTCGTCCTATTTTGTGGGACGTTATTTTGTTAGGTCTGTGTTGGTACTTTGTGGTCGAGCTCTTTGTCTGGTGATCTTTCGTTATCTTCAGGATGATTTTCTCTGTCAGCGGATTTGCAAACTCCTCTCCAGATGTACTCTTAGGCTTTTTTAGATTGATGAATTTCATCCCAGATAGCTATTTTAGAGAGCCACTACAAGAGGTGGACGGTGCAGAAGTGTACATATCACATCCCAATCTGAGCCTTATGCTATGTCTTTCAGTAGAAGGAGTTGCTGCTTGGTTACTTGATGAGAGATGTCTATCTTGTAGATGTCGTATGTCTTTCTTTTAATGATATTGAGCTATTTAAAAAAAAGGAAAGATCAATTAAGTATTTCTTTATTAAGAAAGAAATTGAAAACAATGGTAAAATGTGGAAAATAAGTAAAAAGAGGTACAATTGAGTTATCCTTAGTGGAATTTCGTATCCCAAGGATTTCTAATGATAAAAGGGATACCGTTGAGGAAAATAAAAGAGAAATATAGAGAAAACCTCAAAAAGAGATATTTTAATAAGAAATAAACAAGATAATGAGGAATAAGAAAGAATAATGCATTTAGATGCATCTAGAAGGATAATGAGTATCCAATAAAAAAGAATTTCGAATTCTTGGAGTTCCTTGGGGTCAAAGGAGTCCCAATAAAGAGGAAAGAAAGAGAAAATACCAAAATTGCAAAATAAAAGGATAATGGGAATACATAATTAATGGAATTATGTGGTTTTATTAAAAAGGAGTATTTCCTACTTGAGGAGGATATAATTTCGAGGCCTATGAATTAAAAAGGGGAAAGTATAAAGAAAATGAAAGAGGAATTTTGAATTCCTAATATCCATATAATAGGGGATATCCAAAGGGTAAAGAAGAGAGAGAAAGATTGCTTTTAAAGAAGGAATTAGATTCCTATTAGGATAAGATCTTGCATCTTGGTAGATGCACATCTTGGGGTGCGAAAACCCTCCCCTATATTAGGGGTTGGCCTTCTAGTTCGAGTCCCAAAAGAGATCTCACACGTATCTCTGCTTCCTCTTCTTGTTATTCCATGTTCAAACCCTAACCTGTGAAGATGACTCTATCTCATGTGCAGCGAGTGATCGTGTGTAGTCGGGATGGAGGATGGATGCCCACGAGTTTGGGGAGGGGCTTCACCATCGTGGCCCTGCCCTAGGCTGATCCCAGTAGCCGCATCACTACTTCTATGGCAGCCACACACAACAGGCGTGTCCAAGCCAAACTGACCGCCATGGTTGCAAACTGAGGCACCCAGGTGAGCGCGGAGGGCAAACGGATGTATGGGAACATCCCTGATGGTCGCCAGACCTTGGAGAGGAAGGAGCGCGCACATGGTTGCTGCAAAACGGCGGCTAGGGCAGCAGGTGTCGACCTACTCAAGGTTGAAGAAAGGGAAAGTGGCGCTAGACGGATATGCCCTCCATGAGATTAAAGAGTTGTCAAATTAACCAGGGGTAAGAATGTCTTTTCGAAATGTTTTTCCAAAGAAAACGTGTTGCATGTATAGAGGCTACGTTGCGCCTCCCTATTGGCCAAAAATAAGTTTAATTTGCAAAATTCATATCTTGTTAACCGTAACTCGGATGAATATGCATAATATATGAATTTTGCTCAACAGAACATGAGGAATCCATTAAAAATATAACTGGAGCCTGATTATGCTTGCAATTCGAAAAGTAATGGAAGTTATTAACTTAAGTGTAATAGTGATTAAGAAACCCTATTTGGATATGATTAATGTTATTAGTAGGGTTTAATTGATGGTTAGAGTTGATATTAACTTGTTAATCATAAAAAGGGACATTAGGAATAAAAAGGATGAACTTTGCACATAATTCGCTTAATTTAGAGTTTATGTGCATAAATAGGCTTTAATGGGCCTTGAAACCCTAATGTTGGTAATTAGGACTATTAATGTCTTTAATTATTCGATTTCATTTATCAAACTGAGTTTTCATGGTTATAAGGTATTTCGAGTAGTAAAGTTCCTAATTTGTGGATAAATACCCTAAATGTAGTAATTAGGGTTTTCTAATGAATAAAAGGTGGAATTAATGGCAAATCAAGTTCATATGTGAATTGAACCAAAATGAACTATGAATTGATGATAAATGCATATAATGATCTTGTCATGGATTAAAGGGATAAAAATAGTAGCTTTAATGTAAAAGAGGCTTAATGAACTTAATTAATGGTTAATTATGCCTTTAATCTGAAATTGAGGATTAGATGTGGAAATAATTAGGATTTGTGATCAATTGCGTTAAATTAGGGTTTAAAATAGTAAAAGATGAAGGGAAACCCTAATTGCAAAAGAAACCCTAAAAGTGGACTAGAAACTCTAGGAAGCGAGCTAGATTTAATAGATCTTAATGAAATGAGTAATAAAAGGAAATTGTATAATTGTTTTAGGATCTTATTGAATGCTTGATTGCCTATTGGTTGATTGGATTATTTTTGTCTCACATTAACTTGACATGTATGTGGTTATGCCTATGAATACCCCGAATTAGATTCCCGTGGATTTTTGAGGTTTTATCGATGAATTGAATTAAACTGTTGGATGCATTTAATTCTTGCAATTTATAATGTGAATATGACTATCACATAAGATATGTGCCTACTAGCTCAGATCCTAGTCCCCTCGGTAGCTTTATAGATTGACCTAGTAAATGGCTACCAATGGGGTAGGTCCATCAGGTCATTAAATGACTTAGTAAATGGCTACCAATGGGGTAGGACCATCAAGTCATCATGAGTTAGGGATTGGGCTACCTTCGGGTAGGGCCATGCGACTCCATAACCCTAGGAATTGGTTACCTGTGTGGTAAGACCATGGTGGTAAGGATATACCATATGATAGAGGTAGTATCCATGTCCACTGTAGGTACGGTATAGAGATAGGGGATAGGCAAGGATTGAGTAGTATTGCTTAAAATGTAATCTTGGATGTTAAATGATATTTGGTTGATTACATTGTTAACATAGTTGCAAAATTATTGTTTCCCCCACATACCAACTTCTTACTGACTGACATTTTGTTTGTCGGCATTTTAGGTACAAATGAAAAGAACAAATAGTAAAGTGGCATATGTGGAACTAAATGAGAAATAACGTACACAGGAGGATTAGTTAGATTAGTATATTCGTGGATAGAAGTTTAGAAATCCCAGCTTTTAAAAGGTAAGTAAAGTTTTTATTTTATACCAATTTTCAGTTTAGTAGTAGAATTTCATAATTATTATTGATTATTTGTCGAACCTTTGATCCGGGTTATTAGATAACGACTCTGATATGTTAGTCTCCCTTAAGTGGGGGTTACCGGGAGACAGGGTCGTTACAGTAGCCTTCCTGTTGAGACAACCTTCTTGAAGTAGTCCAAAGACCTCCTTCTCTACCAAGAAGGTCAAACCCTCTCCAATCCGCAACCTCCAACCCTAGGAGTAGCAAGGAGAGTACAAATAATAAGAAAGAATAAGAAGGGAAACATAGATTATAATTACCACTTGTAGCACAAAGCTTGATTTCCTATATCAAGCATTTTGATCTCCTAACCAATGAGTATGGAAGTGTAAGTTTAGTGGGTAGGAGATGCTAGCCTATAGGACATGAATTTAGAGAAAAGGAAATATGTAGAAAGTACTAGAGTTGCTCAATTTCTCAAGAACAGATTGTGAATTGGAAGTATGTAAGCTCAAGGATTGCACAAGTGTGTTTTGGATATCCTAAGGCTTGTCCTATTTCTAGGAATGGCCTATGAATGCTTAAGGACGTTCTAGACACTTTCTAGGGGGTTCTAAGTGCTCAACTAGCAGTTAGGTATCCATTAGTTGCTTTAACAACAACTACTTAATTAATTTTGAAAAGTGCAGACAGAGACATTCTTGGTCGAGGAATTGTCGACTGAGATCCCAGTCGGTCGAGGTTTTTGTCAATTGAGGGATAGTCTGGAGCAAGTGTAAATAACGTTCTGATCCAACTCCAAACTACTTTGTTTGTAGAGTCTAACGGTTACTTGGGTCATTCTCGATCGAACAGTTTGTCGACCGAGAGTGTCTCAGTCGAGAAGTTTGTCGACCGAGAATGACTCTATTTCAATGTTTTTAAAACTAAGTACTAAGTGTGTTATGAGTGTGCATTTGTGATACTATTTTAGGGGATGACCTATCTAAGTGTTGTGATTAGCTAGGGAAGATCTAAATTCTTGATTTACATGATATCTAAGTACTTGTACATTATATACTTGTACACATTTTTACATTTGATTACAATCATGAAATAACAACAATTCAAGCATATAGATCTCCCAAATCTTTATCATCCACCTTGTTCCTGCAATACTCAAGTAGCACGTTAGATCCATAATAATGAAATGTTTGTCATCATCGAAACAAAGGGATTATAATAATGTCCAATTTAGCCAACAATATCCCCCTTTTTGAAGATGACAAACATTTCCTAAATATAAAATAAGGAAATATAAATCATATGAGTTTCATACCTGAAGATTACCTTTTGTAGTCATTCTCTTGTTTGCAAGTGCTGGCCCGAGATTTATGAAACTCATTTTACTTTTTGGTTTTATATTATTTCTCCCCCTTTGTCATTTCAAAAAGATATCCAAGAAAATCATTTTGTATGATTTTTATTTCTCCCCCTTAATTTTGTGTTATGCTCCCCTTAACTAAGATATTCAGTTTTAAAAATAGGGATTAATGTAAACCATTTATTGTCAAATTTAGCCACAATTTGTTTCTCAATCATTTGCAAAGGATAAGATCTTTTTAGGTTTATTGCATATATTACTCCCCCTGATTGTTATGCTCCCCTATAATATTCTTATTTTAACAAAGATATATCCAATTGAAGCCATAGGAAACACTTTTATTCATAACACCTCAGTGCTCATACAACTCATAATATGACGCATAAATCAGAACATACTAGTTTATAACAAAAAGATAGCCATTACAAACATTAGAAAGATAGCCATAAATCTCATGATCTCACTGAAAAGACTGAAGAATTACATCAATTTCCGGGTCTTTCCCAAGAAAGGGCTCAACTCCATAGTATTTGACCAGTGTCTCCCACTTCAAGGCACCTGTCTTGGTTAAAGCATAAGCCTCGAAGAAGGTGGGAACACGATCGAATCGAAAGTGGGCAACAATATCTTGGAGTTGGATTGGAGAAAATTGAGTATGAGTGAGGTCATGCGATGGTGGAGGTGGATTTTGATAGTAATTGTAGGATGGATTGTATGGGTTTAACATGCCAGGATTAAGTGATTAAGGATATTCATCAGGTTGTTTAGGAAAAAGGGCTTGCATCCTTTGATTTAAATAAGACATGGCATGATGATTGTAATCCAATTTCCTACTTAGATGATATTATATATGTCAAAGTATTTGTGATAGGATCATGAGGTAGGCTAGAAGGAGGAGGTGGTGGAGGTATGTCTTGGGTGGATGTCTCCCCTTCTGTCCTAGCCCTTTTGTGTCCAAAATCGATCCCCATCTTCTCTACCATATTTCTAGTTATCTTTTGGGGTTTCCGATCCCATTTGTAACCTAGGTCCTCAATATTCTTCTTAAGAAAATGTTGAGTAATTTGGCAAACAAAATCGGCATAAGGTGGATTGCCAGAGAATTCAACCATATTTTTAAGAATGAGACGAATGAAATTGATGGGAATACCTTTTAGGATGGCATAAATAAGATACATGCAAAAAGTAGGTACTTCAGATTTATTTTCCCTAGGATAGATATTTGTGGCAACAATGAGGTTTATTATCCTAGCTTTGGGTTTTAAATTGATGGCATAATATGTACCCCTATCTTCATGGCAAGTGGTATTTGATAGAAAAATGGCTCTTTTAATGTCACTTAAACTAGTGGTATGTCATCTTGAGAAAGCTTATTTAGTGGATTTCCAGTGGTGAGATCAATAAACTCTTTATAGTCTTCTACATCTATGTTAAGCATGCTAAGAATGCCCTCCTCAGAAAAATGAAATCCATACCCACTAACCATAGAAGAGAAAGAATGATCATGTTCAGGATGTGTGGTTAGGTTGGCATAGAATTCGTTGACTACTTGGGAGGAGTAGGAATAGAAGGAAGGTTTTAGAAATTCAGACAAGTGTTGCACCTCAAAGATTTCCTCAAGATCAACAACGTTGTGGAAGTCCATGACGTCGACCAGCCATCGTGGAAGAAGGGTCTTTGAGGATAGCCTGATGTAGCGATCGCCGACAGTGACGTCCTTGAATGGAACGTTGTTGATGATCTCGTCAACATCGCGGGGAATGTCCTTCCCTTCCTAGACGCGACCTGCTTCTTTCCACGCGATGATGAGGAATCCATCTTGTTGATTTGAAGTGGAGAAGAAGCAAGGCAAGATTTGGGTAGAGAGGAGCTAAAAATTCACACAAGAATGCATTAGAGAAGAGCTAGAGAAGTGAGAATGTGAGTTTGTGAAGAAAGGGATCGTTTTGGGCCCTATTTATAGAAAAATAGTACCCCTCTCGATCGAAAATTCATCGACCGACGACCACAATGGTCGTTTTTACAGGCACTCCTCTCGGTCGTCCAACGGTCGATCGAAAAATTAGCCGTTGCAATTTTTTTTATATTAGTATTTTAATCGGAAGATTTCCTTTTACTTCACTCGAATGGGGATTCACAAAGTTGGTCTCGGTCGACAATTTTATCGACCGATGTTGACTCAGTCGAAATTTTTTTCGATCGGGGATATGTCTGGGTTCGACTGTACAACATCTACTTGGGGAGTGTAGGTCGAGGAATATAATTAACCGAGATGTATTCGGTCGACAAATTTGTCGAACAAGAATGTCGCAGTCGAGATTTTTTGTGGACAGACGAAATTGCGGTGGATGAAATTTTGAGCTGCTTTTTAATGCAAGTGAGAGACTATATTTGTAGAGCACACATATATCTTCTAGGGGAGTAATAATGTAATCATTTTCTAAGATATTCATCAAGAAAATTTAATAATCCTAAGGTCATAGTTAGTTTTTAAGATTTGATTTTGACCTTTTATTAGAGCTTTTGCACTAAAATCATGTTTTCAATATGATGAACATATTTTGAATCAAGATACTAAGCCTAAACGCAATTAAATGATTTACAAATAAGCATTTTGTCAAGCTTATTTTAGGTCGACCTTGACTTTGACCATTGCACCCCTTGGTCAAACTTAATTTCAACCAAGAGGCAATTTCTGCAGATTTTCAATTTAAAATGCATTTGTGTCATGGAATTTTACTTGTTTATGCAAAATGGCATCTTCATATGAGCTGAATTACAATGATCAAAAACAATATCCATTCATGGTTTGTATATATAGATCAAATATTATTTTAGACAAACCAATGAAACACAATGATCATGGTACAATAAGTATGATAGAACAGTAGAAGCATATCCACAATACAATGATCAAGATAGAAGCATATAATTTCATGAAATACAATGATTATGTTTATTTAAACTAAATTTCAATACACATGGTTCCTATATGGATATACCAAGGAATACTTTAGGTAAAACCATGTGGATTATGATAAAATAGTAATTTGCTTGATTAAACCAACATGGTTCATAGTTTTTAGTTTTAAGCCCAACCATGTAGAGGATAAACCAAAATAATCTCATTCAAGGTTCATAAATTTTCAACTTTAAGACAAACCATGTAAATGAACATGCTTAATAAACATTTTCAAGCAATGAATAAGGTATGTTCAATATTAGTCTTCATATAGCACTTTTGCAATATGTTTAAACATTTCATAATGTTATACCTTTATTAAACAATTTCATTATATAAAAGATCCATATGTTTTAATAAAAAATGGTATCCAAGATTCATTCTTGATTTGCATATTAAATCAATCATTAATAACAAATTGATAGCAAACTAGATTAATTAAAATAGGTTCAGCAGAACTTGGTTCCGTCGAACTTTTTGTCGATCGAAATTTATCTCGATCGACGTTTTTCTTGATCGAGAATGTTGCTGTTTGTACATGTTTTATCAGATTTGTTGCAAACTTTAAAACAGTAACCTGCTCGGTCGACTATGTCTCGACCGATAGTGTTCTCGGTCGAACAATTTCTCAACCGAGAATGTTTCTGTATAGTTTTTCGGTAATTTGTTTATAAGTAAAACATAGATCACTTCCAATTCAATTATGCAATTTAAAAATTAGTTTAGTTGAGATAAAACATATAAATATCAAAGTAACATTTAGATCAAATCTCAACTAATCATATTTAAATCTTTAGGTTTTGGGAACCCAAATTAAGATAAAATGTTAAAGATTTGTCTCTGCAGATTTATATAAAATGTGTATTTTCAAGTTAGAGATTTGAATCAATTTGTTATCTTATTATATTAAGTTGAGATAGATATAGAGATATATAACTTAGAGTCTTTGGTCATATCTCACCTTAATTTAATTCATTTAGATTGGGTGTTTTGGAACCCATACTAACTCAACATCCTTTTTCTGGTAAGGACATGAGAAGGAATAATGTCCAAGACGTAAACAATAATGGCAACATATAGAATCAACCTCATATCTCTTTCTATGATTTTGTTCTAGGTTGTTCTTGGGTATATATGTATATTTGCCTCTAGGTACATGTACAGATTGACTCTCTAGCACTTGTGTCTTTCTCCAACTAGGTTTTTGATAAGATTTTCCTTTAGGCTTATAACCTAGTCCTCTCCTTCCAATTTGATGATAAGAATCATTTAAGATTTGAGTTTGAAAATAAGGAACTTGCGAGCCAGACTGTCGATCGAGAGTTGTCCGGCGATCGGGGGTGATTCTAGGGCGATCGCCCTCCTGTCGGTGCCGCCGTCCCACTCTGGCTAGGCACCCCGCCTACCGGAGGCTACCATCTACTAGGGGCTAGGGTTTAGGTCGCGATGCTGCCCTCGCCATTATTGCGCAGAGTGACCAGGAAAAGTATGTGTGAAAACCTAGCACAACAAGTTGTAGCGGAGAGGAGAAAATCTATGACGGCGTCCGCGGTTTCAACGGAGGAGATACTTCCTGATGTTAGGGTTGTTCTGTCTGACGAGGACACGCTGCTTGGTCATCGATCGCAGCCCAGGGCAACCACGGAGGAAGGGAGGCCTGATGTTTCCGAGTCTGGGCGAGCAGGAGATCCCATGCCCCAGAGTGCACCAGGATCATCATCGCAGGAAGGTATACATGCAGAGCCACCGACGTTGGAGTCTGATCATCGGGAGGGACACCCCGTCTTGACGCCGCCCCAGCCGCCGTTGATGGGGGATGGAGGTCCAACACCGTTGGCGATCGAGATGGCTTGCTCGTCGGATGCCCCTGCTATCCCGGTGGAGCCAGCACCACGATCGCATGGAGAAAGAATGATGGAAGTACCTGATGGAAACGCGCCGAACCCTAGGATGATGTCTGGTCGGAGACCAAATATGCCGCCAGTGGTCACGATGCAGTTCCAAAGGAAAGCACCCCTGTTCGGGATTCCGCACGACACTTGTTTCAGGTGTATGGGAAGAGGTCATTGGCAAGCACAGTGTAGGAGAAGCAAGGTCTGCTATAATTGTCGTAGACCGGGGCATGTGGCTGCTAGATGCATGTAGTTTGTCCCGAGACTGAGGCCACCAGACATACATTCGAGAATGGCCTTCCCACCTCTGCCTACAAGTATTCCGGCTAGGGGCGCTCCACAACACGTCCCTAAACGCATCGCTATTGATGTCGGTCCTGACGAAGAGATGCGGAGAAGCAAGATGACTGCACTAGAGAGAGCGGTGGAGATATCTTGGCCTTATGGTATTCAGTGGACGAAGGTATGCCCTTTCTTGCGACAGTGCTGGCCCAATGCTGCGGATTTATACAGGTTTACGGAGCGCAAGGCTGTTGCTTTCTTCTCATGCGATAAGGAGGCAAAAGAAGTGACAGAGAAGGGAGTACCATCACTACGTGGGAAAAGAATCGATATGCACCACATGATCAACGGTGAACAACACCAGCGGAAGGAGGACTTTTGGTTCTGGGTAGCAGACATTCCTATTACCTGTAGGGACGACGATACAATGGAGAAGATTATATCACCGTTCGGAAAACTGAGGTTTAATTCTGATTGGCAGAAGGATAAATATGACCTATCTGGACTTCTGATCTTAGTGGAGGCCTTTAATGAAGATGTCCCTCAATTTGTATCTCTTACATACGGGAAGCGTCAGACTTCTGTGCAGCTCTTCATGTTGGTGAGAGGACCGGTGGGATCTAATAACACGTATCTTACTGAGTTTGGGAGAGACTCTGGGATTCCTCGGGAGGCCTTACTTATGCAGGAGAAGACAAATGCATCTAATACCATGGTGGTTGTGACAGATAGAACCTCGGAAGCTAGGGATATTTCACAGACATGGTGTCCGTCTCCGATCAAGCAGCATCACAGAACTCCAAGGCGAGTGGTGGTGGATAGAGAAGGCAACAGCAGGTTTCTGTCAAACAGACGAATGGAGGATTTCATGTTCCTTGAGAGTGAAAACAATGAGCATAGGAGGAGGTCGGGGAGAAGCCACAGCAGGCGAAGAAGAGATGGTGATGACAGTCGGTACCACAGGCGTTATCATTCCAGGAGAAGACACTCAGACTGTGACGGTGAATTTTTTTATGGTTGCTGGTCAGATTTTGAAGGGGGGTACAACCCTTGATCGGGTTCATCTTTGCTGGGGACAGCATCACCAAGTTATACATGGATTGTACTTCTATTTTCTGGAATATCCGGGGTGCATCTAATAACCCAATGAGAAGAGTGTTGAGCAGAATTTGTGGTCATTTTAAACCAGGAGTGGTTTTCTTGTTTGAGCCGTTTCTTCATGCGGAACAGGCTGCGAAACTCATAGATATTGTGAGGCTTGACTGGGCAGTGGACAATCAAGAAGAGGGAGGAAAGATCTGGTTCTATGCTGACAGAGATATGAAACCTGCGGTTTTTAGGAGACATAGACAACACATCCCGACGAGAATGGAAAACAACGATGGATCTAAGTTTTTTATTACATCTATATATGCCAGTTGTGATACCGTTGAGAGAAGAACTTTGTGGTACGAGTTACTTGTATTGGCAGAACATATTGGTGATGAGCCATGGATGATCACAGGTGACTTCAATGTGGTACGTAATACAAGGGAGAGACGAGGCGGAAACCTTCCAGGATACCAGGACATGCTGGATTTCAACACTTTAATTGCGGATGCAGCTTTGGATGAAATTTCGTTTGAAGGAAGCCAATTCACTTGGGTGAATAAACAGATTCTTACACCTACTATGTGGTAGAGAATAGATAGAGTGCTAGTGAATGAAGCATGGATGATGGCAAGGCCCGCTACCAGGTCGATACACTTGACCAGAGACAGAGTATCGGATCACAGTCCAATTGTTACGATTTCAGACGCTCAAGCAGTAGACCGAAAGAAAGCACACTTTGTCTTTATGAAGGCATGGCTTGATCACGATGATTGCTTAAAAGTGATTAAACAGGCTTGGAATGAACCGGTGTATGGGCATCCATCCTTTGTTTTCTGTCACAAGCTTAAGAGGGTTAGGACAACTCTACGTCGATGGAGCAAAGATTCTTTTGGTGAAATCAAGCAGCGTATACATGACTTGGAGGACATGGTCTTTACTACACAGGTTGCTTTTGATGGGAATCCAACCAGGGTGAATGAAATAAATCTGAGGACAGCTGAGAATGAGCTGCAACTACTGCTAAATGAAGAAGAAGCAAGGTGGAAAGAGAAAGCGAGGATAAGCTGGCTTAAAGATGGGGAGCGCAATACAAAATTCTATCATGCTACTGTCAAAGCAAGAAGAAAACACAGGAGGCTTAACAGGGTGGTCTTACAGGATGGCACTTGTATCTCGGATCCAAAGCTGATTGCGGAGGTGGCGGCCGATCACTATAAATTTTTTTTCAATGAAGTGGTGGAGACAAGTAATACTGATATGGAAGAATTTCTATAATATATACCGGAATCAATATCTATGGATGACAATTTTTCCCTTATTGCTGCTCCTCATGAAGAGGAGGTTGTGAAGACCTTGTAAAAGATGGATTCCGCATCGACTCCAGGTCCGTATGGGTTCACCTTGACATTCTTTCGGGCTGCTTGGTCCATCATTGGTGAGGATTTTATGAAAATGACGGAGGCCTTCTTTAGAGGACAGCCATGTTTTAGGGGTCTTTTTTGCTGCCGTATTCTACTTATACCGAAGGTGGACACCCCAAAAAGGTTACCGGAGGATTTCAGGACTATATCGATTGAGAACGTTGGCCTTCGCATACTTGCGCGAGTTCTCAATGATAGGATGGCTCCCATGATGCCGAGATTGATTTCTAAGGTGCAAGGTGCTTTTGTCAAAGGGTCCGATATCACTCATCACGTCCGAATTGCGAAGGAGCTGATGCACGACATAAACAGGGGCCAAGGGACACCTAATGTAATGTTGAAGTATGATATGTCGAGAGCTTATGATAGGACTGACTGGAATTGACTGCGGAGAGTACTGCAGCAATTTGGGTTTACTATGGAGATGGTGAATTTGTTCTTAAGCTTCTTTTCTAATACTTGGGCCACGATCACTGTTGGAGAAGAAACTGCGGGTTTTTTCCCGATCTGTAGAGGCATCAAGCAAGGATGTGCTTTATCACCTTTTCTTTTCATTCTTTTTGAGGAGATTCTATGTAGAAGATTTTTGAAACTAGAAGAAGGACTCATCTCTAGATTCCGGATAAGGGGAGAAGCAGTTCTGCCAAGCATCCTTTTATATGCAGATGATATTGCTATATTCTTAAATGCTGATCAAAGATTGATGGTGAAGGTTAAGGAAACCTTTGAGGTGTATGAAAGGGCCACGGGGAAGCGTATAAACAAGGATAAATCCTCCTGTGTCGTAGGTGGGAATGATTTGGAGATGATCGACAGAGTGGTATATTGTCTTGATACGAGGGCATCAAAGGAATCTTTCACTTACTTGGGCATTCCTATTTCTAAAGGGAGGATGAGACTTAATGACTTTGAGTTCTTAAGGAAGAAGATTGTCGGTAAATTCACAACCTGGAGGTCCAAACTATTATCCTTTGCGGGTAGAAGATTACTGATTGCTCATGTTCTGACATCCATTCCAGTATATACGGCGGATGCGATTGGTATTCCAGTGGGGATTGCAGACCGTATTGAAAACAAACTATCTCAATTCTTGTGGGTGGGTAGAGATGAAAAGCACAGAAAGGCATGGCTCAGTTGGCATAGAGTTGCAAGACCTTTTTCTCAAGGTGGACTTGGGATCCCACCTTTGCGACTGATTAATGATGCATTTGTAGGGAAGGCATGCTGGGAGGTGTTGACGTCAGATTCATTATGGGCTGTGTTCTGTAGGGGGAAGTATGCTAACATGGTAGGAGGTCGTGATAATGTTTACCCCAGATCCTTGAAGCTTGGGCCCTATCCTTCCCCGTACTGGAAAAGAATTTGGGATATGTTGCCGCGGGTGTTCCCTTTGTGTAAATGGGTGGTAGGAAGAGGTGATATTTCTTTCTGGGACTCACGGTGGTGCGAACAGCGGTTGGCTGAGCATGCGAGATTTTGTAGCGACAGAAGACATCCCTTTCTTATTAAAGATTTTTGGATTGATGGGCATAGATGGGATTGGGACCTTTTGAAGATGATTGTCAATGATGAGGGGCTGAATCTTATCCATGATTCTAATACATGGATCGCTAATGAGGATGATAGGATGATATGGAGTCCGGGGATGCGAGGAGATTTTTCTATGAGATCAGTTAAGCAGGTATTGATGCTTGATAGAAGGGAAGGTCCAGTTGGACTAGGTTCGATTTGGGATACTAATTTCCCTAAGGCTGCTGCTTTCATTTGGAAATCTGTTAGAAGAGCCACGTCAATGGATGAAAACATTAAACCTAGATGTAGTATCCCGTTAGTATCTCAGTGCAATTGTTGCACAGAACCGCATGAGGAAAGCATTGAGCATCTGTTGATTCAAGGACAAAATGCGGAGTTTTTTTTTGGGCAAATTTGCTGATTTGACAGATATGGTGCCACCCACCAACGTAAGAAATCTAATAGACACATGCGGTTTGGGGAAAAGGAAGAAACTTAAGGAATGGTTAGCTGGAAACTTGGCGGTTTTGATCCCATACAGTATTTGGTGACTGAGGTGCGAAGCAAGGTATGAAGGAAAACACAGACCACTATGCCATGAATGGGAGTTTGTTACTAGAACATTGAATGTTCAGCTGAAGGAAAGATCTTTTATGATTGATTCCGATAACAATATTTATGACCGTATGAGGGAGGCAAACTTGGTGGAACCTAAAGTCATGATGAGGCAGATTAAACTGTTAAGATGAATGACGCCCGACCTACATAATCTTAAGCTCAATCTTACGATCGGGAAAGATAGAAACAACCGTGGAGTTCCTAGAAGATGGGCGGCGGGAATTATTAGGAACCATAGGGCTGATATTTGCTTGGTGTTCAGAATGTGGATCAGGAGTACAGACTACATCCTTGCGTACATGCAAGCGTGTGCCATCGGCTTGAAATTAGCGAGAGATAATGCGTTGGGCATCTCGTGTGTTGAACTTGATGAGGCGTACGTGTATGACATCATATGGAACAATGGGAAGGAACCATGGAGGTCGACATCTTTTGTTCGTGAGCTGCGAGAGGAGGTTCACGCTGCTATGATTTATGGGTCCCTTGTTCACAAGGTCATCAACTCGATACCTCGTGAACTAGGAAAATGGGGCAGCAGTTTGGATGAGCCTTATGTTTCTTCTGATATCCTAAATATGCCATGCAGAGTAAGGGGTATGGCGGCCTTAGAGAAGCATTGAGTCCCGTACATCGTAATGCAGAAAACAGTTAGCTAGTCGGAGAAATAGGAAGGGGAACACGTTGTTTGTGTTGTTTCTTTATTTTAGTACCTGCGTCCGATATAAGCAGGAGCTGTAATTTTTTGATGATTATGCCCACAAGAGGGGTGTGGGATGAATAAAAGCGACCCCTGGCTTAACAAAAAAAAAATCATTTAAGATTTTATCAAGGATATCATTGTTACTCAAACTACTAACTTCTTGTTGCAACTTAACAATCTCATCCATTCTCTTCTTGATATCTAACTTTGCTTGATCTAGATTAATAATAAAGAATCTCTTTCTTTCACAATAATATCATAATCTAGATGTGTACACAAAATAGGTTGTTTTTGAAGATCATTTACTTGAGTTTGCAAGTTTATATTTTCTAGGGAAAAAAGATTGCAACTTGCTTCTACTGATTTCAGCTTAATATCATGATCTTCAATAGCCTTTTTGAGATCTTCATTTTCAGATGTGAGAGCAAGAAGTTTAGCATGTAACTCATCATTTGCTTTATTAGATTTCTTTAATTTCTTCTTGCACTCAATATACTTATTATGTGTCTCTTCAAGACTAGAAATTAGCTCTTCTTTAGGTAAATAAAAAAGGCTTACCTCTTCTTCTTCTTCACTTATTGTAGCAATAAGGCATTCTTTATGCACATCTTCCTTCTTTGACCTCCATGGAAAACTAGATGTTGTATGCCTTGTTCCTAAGCACCAACTACAACTTGTTGAAGATTGGTTCATGTTTCTCCTTTTCTTGCGGTTGCAGACACCACCACCCTTTATTCTTCAAGACTCAATTAGAGCTCCTTGAAGCCTACCCTGATACAAATTTAAAAACCACTAGAGGGGGGGTGAATAGGGTTTTATAATGATTTTAATAATATTTCAACTCAAACAACCACAATTGAGATAATAAGAAGGAGACAAGGTGTTTAGAGTGGTTCCAACCTTAGGAAATACTAAGGCAGTCAATCCACTACCCGATTGCTTACCCAACCAGGATTTTGAAAGTATTTAATTTTATTACCTCTCAAAGATGTTACATAAAATTACAACATTTTCAACACCCTTTGTACAACCTTCACCTTAAAGTAGTCTCACCAACCTTGAAGCAGCCTTTCTTTAAGTAGCCTTCCTCTTGAAGTAGCTTCCTACTGAGACAGCCTTCTTGAAGTAGTCCAAAGACCTCCTTCTCCACCAAGAAGATCAAACCCTCTCCAATCCGTAGCCTCCAACCCTAGGACTAGCAAGGAGAGTACAAATAATAAGAAAGAACAAGAAGGGAAACAGAAATTATAATTACCACTTCTAGCACAAAGCTTGATTTCCTATATCAAGCATTTTAATCTCCTAACCAATGAGTATGGAAGTGTAAGTTTAGTGGGTAGGAGATGCTAGCCTATAGGACACGAATTTAGAGCAAAGGAAATATGTAGCAAGTACTAGAGTTGATCAATTGCTCAAGAACAGATTGCTAATTGGAAGTATGTAAGCTCAAGGATTGCACAAGTGTGTTTTGGGTTTCCTAAGGATTGTCCTATTTATAGGAATGGCCTATGAATGCTTATGGACATTCTAGACACATTCTAGGGGGTTCTAAGTGCTCAACTAGCCATTAGGTATCCATTAGTTGCTTTAACAACGGCTAATTAATTAATTCTGAAAAGTGCAGACAGAGACATTCTCGGTCGAGGAATTGTCGACTGAGATCCCAGTCGATCGAGGTTTTTGTCGACCGAGGGACAGTCTGGAGCAAGTGTATATAATGTTCTGATCCAACTCCCAACTACTTTGTCTACAGAGTCTAACAGCTACTTGGGTCATTCTCGGTCGAACAATTTGTCAACGGAGAGTGTCTCGGTCGAGAAGTTTGTCGACCGAGAATGACTCTATTTCAATGTTTTTAAAACTAAGTACTAAGTGTGTTATGAGTGTGCAGTTGTCATACTATTTTAGGGTATGACCTATCTAAGTGCTGTGATTGGCTAGGGAAGATTTAAACGCTTTATTTACATGATATTTAAGTACTTGTACATTATATACTTGTACACGTTTTTACATTTGATTACAATCATGAAATAACAACAATTCAAGCATATAGATCTCCCAAATCTTTGTCATCCACCTTATTCCTGCAATACTCAAGTAGCACGTTAGATCCATAATAATGAAATGTTTGTCATCATCGAAACAAAGGGATTATAATAATGTCCAATTTAGCCAACAATCTCCCCAATACGTCATCTTTATAAACATAGTACAATCTAAGTATAACAACCTCTTGGCATCATGCCCAATGTTTCTAAATAAGGAATGTGGATCAGTGTGCTCTAGCCCACAATTATCTAGTATCACATCAATAATGTCTAGTAGAATTAGGTCATTCACATCTATACTGATGTCGACAATTTATTCTTCAATGCAAGTACTGCTATCGACATCTACTAATATCATAGTAGGATTCTTTTCATGCTAGTAAATTATGTATACCATGTATAATCATGTTTCACATGACATGAGTTTTTATTTTGTCACAATGTTAACTTCCAAGTTTTTATTATAATTTCTACATGACTTGATAAATTGGTCAAGACCAGTAATAAACTTTCAGGTGCAATGATTTGGAATGGACATCCATGATCTATCCATTCTATGATCAAAGATAAAACATGTATTTAATTAGGTATTTAGATATTAGGGTTTATCATTTAGGGTTTACACATCAAGGTTTAGGGTTTACATGTTCGAATTTAGGATTTATGGTTTACAAATTAGGGTTTAGGGTTTACAAATTAAGATTTAGGGTTTATTCTTTACAAATTAGGGTTTAGGGTTTAGTAATGAATGTGTGTACCACCTATCCCATTTTTTAACACCTAATCTCACTAATAAGTGTATAATATTCAGTTTTTAAGAAATTTTCTTCAACATTTCCCAACAATTCTTTAAGTACACCTCTGTAGATGGGCAAATATCCACCTACATGTGTACTTACACTACTATAGAAACAACATTCAATGTCACTTTTCTGGGCGACAGTTATTTACAAAAATTGACGTCTATAATATTCAACGTTGAATATTTAGGAACCCCGACATCTATATTCGAAGACCAGCCAGACACGGGTACCGCTTTGTATTCAGCATCGGCTGGGTAACACAAACTGACGCCTAAAATCGCAGGCGAAATCCAATTTTCGAGTGAAATTTTTTTCCCCAAAGTAGAACATACAACGTCGGTTTTTTAACTACTAACCGACGCCTATATAAGATGGAAATTTGCACAAAAAGTTCCAATTTAGGCATCAGTTATTCTTTGATAATCGACGCTTATAATGGTTCCCGCCAAATAATTTAGGGCAAAGATTATCTAATTGGACGTCAGTTTTTGAATATCAACCGATGCTTAAAGGTAAAAGACATCAGTTTTCCAGATAACCGACGTTGTTAACAAACTTAATAGACCCGTATCACCCAGATCTTCCCCTTCCTTCCTATTTCATCACGATAGTTTTCTGCTGTGATCATCGCTCGCCTAAAATCACCCGACGATCACCCGACGACCCCCACTGCTGCTCGCCGCCGCTGCTGCTGGTGTGGCTCTACTCGCTGCCACCGCCGCCGCTGGGGCTCTTTCTCCTATTGCTGCCACCACTGCTGCTCGCCGGTCTGCTATGCTCTTCTCCTGGTGCCACTACGGCTCGCCGCTCTGCTTTGGTCTTCGCCTACTCGCCGCCACTGCTGCCGTCGGTCACCGCCACTCTTCTCCACGCTAGCTCCAGGTAGCCCTAGCCTCTTTGCTTCCTTTTCAGTAGCTTTCCTTCTTTGTAGCTCCTTACCAACAACAAGAACGACCGTGCTGTCCAACACGACCGTGGTAGGCCAACACAGCCACGACCGTGCTTGTTGTTGGTAAGGATATGAACAAATCTTTAAGTAAATCCTAGGATACGAACACATATTTTGCTTGCATATATTTGTGTTTCTAATCGTAATGTTTGACCTAATTCAGTAAATTGTGATGCATGTTGAAATAAGATTTAAACTTGTCCATTCTAGCATCCTAATTTGATTTGATTAAACCCTAACGTTGATGAAACCCTAACATCAATTGTGATGAAACCCTAACATTAATTGTGATGAAACCCTAACATGTACATATCTATTATTGTGTTTGTTGGCCTAGAAACCCGTCCAAGATTTACTCATTAGGAGTAAATATTGGATAGTCTCTAGTTTGGGATTGTTCTTGAACACCTAATCTCACTTAGGATGTAAGTGTATAATGTGTATTGGGTTTTCGAGAAAATTTCGGCAGCATTTCCCCGTTTGTTCTCTAAGTACATATGTACTTAGAGAATAGCGGGGAAATGCTGCCGAAATTTTCTCGAAAACCCAATACACATTATACACTTACTAGTGAGATTAGGTGTTCAAGGATGGGATAGGTGGTACACATTTATTATATATCAGAATGACATCACATGTGTTTATGCCCTGAATTTCACTACTATAGAACATCACAGGTGTTTGTTGGCCTAGAAACCCATCCAAGATTTACTCATTAGGAGTAAATCTTGGATAGTCCCTAGCGAAACAAATATTCTATATCGATGATCCTGCAAATGATAAATGGTCAGTTGTTCTTCAAGGTAAAAGACAGTTCATTGAAGATCCTATAGATGAAGAAGAGTACTATGATAAGTATGATGACTCCAGTCCATTCTCAGTTGGGTTGCCAACTCCACAAAATATTGAAGCTAATGATGACTTATATGTGCGCGGAGATCACAATGAAGGATTGTTAATTGATAAAAGGTCACAATTTTAGAGGCATGCATGTTTATATTTTTTTATTGAAGCTAAATGTTTGCTTTTTTAATATCAATATCATTTTCAAATTTGATGTTTCATTATCTTCTAGTTAATACAAATGCTAAATCTTTTCCTTTTTAATGACATTTTCAGATGGCTGACCATGATGAGCATGATGTCAATGATGAGCATGAAGTCCATGATGAGCATGTTGTCCATGATGAGCATGGTGAGGATACCAATGGAAGTTCTAAAAACATATCCTGTATTTCTATAAAATTCATTATCTTCTAGTTATGTCATATATCCCATATTTCTATATTGGGCTAATTCAGTGTGTTTATTTTTGTCAATTTTAGGTTGATGATGCACATGTACCCACTGAAGCACTGGAGGAACTTAATGCGCATCACCAAACACTTAACAAGAAAAGGGGCATCACTCTGTTGAAGAAGTTAATAGAACTAAGTGGCAGTGGATCCAGATTGGTTGTGGAGTTTGATAATGGAGGAAATGCAATTGGAGTGAACCGCAATAATTTTGTAAACTATCTTGGGGTTGTCACTCAAAGCTATTGTGGTGTTAAGTATGATAATTGGCATAAAGTTCCTCAGGCGAAGAAAGACATGATATGGAAGGATTTATGTGTGAGTTATTATTATTTGCAATTCTATTGTGTAGATTACAAAATCTATTCTTTGCAATTATATTTTTGGATTCTAGTTAATAACAATTCTATTTTACAGAATCTGTTTGTATTGGATGAGAAGCTACATCGTAAAAGCGTGATGCAACGTGCTAGAAAGATGCTAAGGAACTATAGGACAAATCTCAATAGAGAATACATAAAAGATGGTGATAAGAAGAAGAAGTCAGCCCTTGAACAGTGGAACTTCTTGGACAAAGAAGATTGGGACATGTTTGTTGCTTCAAGAAAATTTGAAGAATTCAAGGTATTCAGCATCACTCCCAATTTAATTAATATATGTTGTATTCACCTATTCAAGATTAACATTTAGTGCTACTAACTAAATCATTAATGTGCATACTAACTAGGCCCTCAGTGAGGCGCAAAAAGCAAGGCGTGCACTGAATGTGCATGACCACACTATGGGTCCAAAGGGCTATGCAAGCGTTTGCCAAAGAATACAGGCAGAGTCTGATGCTACTCAGGAGTCCTCTACTACATGCGCCACACCCATGCCTCGCCATGATGTTTGGATAGCTAGGAGGAAAAACAAGAAGGGTGGAATAAAGAAGCCCGTAACTGCTGAGGCGATTGCAAAAATTGTAAAATACAACTCTTAGAGCAATCATTTGAATATTGATTATTTGTGGTGTTAACTTACCAATTTCTGTTGATGGTGATTAGCAGGAGCTACACGAGTAGAGGAAACAAGGCACGTTCATCCCTCAAGGAACAAGGGATGAATTTATAGTTGCTCTGGGTAACCCAGAGCATCCTAGACGTGTTAGGGGTGCAGGCGTTGGTGTGGGCATCAAAGCATTCTTTGAGCCATCCCAGCGCAAACCAAGAGTGGGACTTTCACAAGAAGAGGTAACCTATTCTTTTTTTAGAATGCTACTGCAAAAGGGAATTCAATAATAAGAAGCTAATGTTTCTGTTATCCATGTATAGGAGAATAAGAGAGTCGAGGATATAGTTGCTAAGAAGGTCAATGATATAGTTGCTGAGAAAGTCAAGGAAGAAATGGTGCGGTGGCAGGCATCTCAGGCTTGCAATAAGCCTATGGCGACCCACTCTTCTCCTGATGCATAGACTGAGAGTAATCCTGTAGACCCACCACCTAACACATCTGCTGTAAATATTGTTTATGACATTGTAGCTAGTCTTTTCAAGATGATATGTTTTCAAGATGATATGTATATATGTATAATATTATTTATGTAAATTTTTAGGCGTTGAAGCCATGCCGCTTAAGAATACAAGACTATGTTGTTGCAGAGGCGCATGCTTACCCGTCCCTTCCTAGGGCAACATTTCATGGGACTCCAATGCCACAGGGCTACGTTCGTGTGAGCCCGATACGTGTATTACCCGATTGGAGGGAAGCTACATTGCCATATGCCCACCCGAATATTGATACACTTGCTGAGGCAGAAGGCGAGGTGATATTGTGACCCAAAGTAGATGTCGTCTACACTACTAAAATTGTAAGATAAATTTACATTACTTTAGTTTGTTAATGTGTATATATGAGGTCAATTGATCTGAAATGCTATATACAAGTTAAAAAGAAGACACCCGGAGCACCTAGGCTTCCACCTCCACTTCCTGGATTACCAAGTTGGGTTCCAACTGACCTAAAATACCCGTTAGGTCCTTCTTGTAGTGGAATGGCATGTTGGCTATAGGCACATAATATACATTGCCCTATAATTGTTTCTTTAGAAGCGAATTATGCAGGTCAATCATACGAAAGCTCTTTATTTATACAAGATATTATTGAGCTATTTATATATGATTGGTTGAATACATCAATGATAGAGACATGGATAAGGTGAGATCTTGTTTATACATCCATATACCTTTTGTAAGATCCGGTGATCTAGTTTCTTATATATTAATGCATACGTAATACATGTTTTGCAGCTACTCAGTCGAAAATCAATGCAAACAATTTGCATTTGACCATGTGGGATTTTTGATTCCATCATTGATTAGTATGGTAGCTAAAGACCCTGATAGTATTCAAAAATACTGTATAAATGCTTTTACAATTTTCGGTCGGCAAAAGAAGACGATAATAATAGCTCCATTCAATGTCAAGTAAGTTTACTTTACTTATAATTTGGACTTAAGAAAATTACATTTTTATTGTGGATTTTGAGTTATTAATTTTTAACCTTTTTACCTCTAGCGGTAGGCATTGGGAGTTACTAGTTATTCTCCCCGGGACGTTCACTATTTATTATCTAGATCCTGCGGGGAGTACATTGAATACTAAAATTGGACACGTAATGAGATTGCCATTATTCTGGTGAGAAATATTTCATTTTTATATCCGTTAACATCTATTATTACATTACTATTTAATTATGCATTTTACTGTGTTACATTAACATGTAGGGGTTTAGATGCATTCAAAAAGGCTGGAGGAAATGTCCCAAGGAAAAGAACCAGCCAATAATTTGGGAGAACGTAAAAGTAAGTTCCCGACTCCAATGTATATATTATTTATGTGAACCGTGCTTAGTTGTATTTTTTAATATTTTGTATGTTTCAATTTATAGTGCGCTACACAAGACAATAGCTGGGCATGCACATACTATGTGATGCGATTTATGCAGATGATTATCCAATATGCCGCATTGGACATCGATACCATACATGAGGTATTATATATAGTCTCATTAGTTAGTATGAAATATATCAATCTTATTTTTATATTATTACTTATATATATACATCATTCTCTTTGCAGGTGTTTAAAACTGACCACACTATAGGTAAACGCTTAAAAGATGTGCATGCTCCATATACGATGGAAGTATTAAATAAAGTAAGAGAAGAATGGGCAAGAGCCATACAAGCAGTGATGATTGTAAGATATAATTGGGATGCTGATAGCGATGTTGAATGATATTTTGTAACTGAATATTTCTGAATGTTTATACAAGTCTGAATGTTTCTACATGTATTTGAATATTTCTACATGTGTGAATGTAAGAATTGAATTGATGTCTGAATGTATCTACTTGTGTAAAAAGTATATTTGTTGATTTTGTAGGTTTGTGGCCTGTTTGTAGGCTGATATCAATGGATGTCGTAAACCTGGAGTTCAAAAAATTGAACTGTAGGTTCTCATCCTGCTGATCAGCCACAACAAGCCTGCAAACTGATATGAAAAAAAAATAAACCATAGGCATCAGTTATTTATAGAACACCATCATCAAAGGCTTACAGCATCAGTTATTGGATAAAAACCGCCGTCTAATATGACAAACAACCCGACCATGCAGGAAAGCACGGCCGTGGTGGAAAAAGCATCGGTTATTAGTATAAAACCGACGCCTATAGTACTAAACACGGCCGTGCAGGGAAGCACGGATGTGGCGTTTGGAAATATGGTGTGAGGATTTTAGTTGCAAACTGACGCAGAAAGTGTCCTAGATGGCGCCCTTTTTGTGGTGCGAACCCTTTTGGCGTCGGCTTACTATACATAACCAACGCCTATCGGTGCCCTAATGGCGGGTTTTCAGTGGCGCGAAGCCTTTTGGCGTCGGTTATAAAACCGACGCCGAAGAGTTCAACCTTTAGCGGCGCCCACATAGGTGTCACTTGAGAACCGTCACTAAAAGGGCATAAACAACCGACGCCAAAGACATGTTATGTAGTAGTGTTAGAGAACAAACGGGAAAGTGCAGACGAATTATCTTAAAAATCGAATACACATTATACAGTTACATCCAAAGTGAGATTAATTATTCAAGAACAATCCAAACCGGAGACCATCTAAGATCTACTCCTAATGACTAAATCTCAAATGGGTTTTTAGACCAACAAAATACATATATTTTGTCATTCCTATACCTATGATCCTAGTTTCATCATCCATATCCTAGGTTTTATGTAACATCATTTAATTTAATTCATTCTTCCATTTGGTTTAGTTCATTCATGCATATATTTGGGATATAGTATAGTTAGAAGTGGCAAGCATGGGGTTGAATCTAAAGGGAATGGGAGAAACACTCGGCTAGAGAAATTAACCCTACTTAATCAATGCTAATCAACTAAACATTGAAGAGCAATTGAAGTAAGTTAAATCAATCACTAACATAAGAGAAAGCAAGCAATATTAATTATTTAAGACAAACTAGTAATTGAACTAAAGAAACAAGAAAGAAATAAAGTAAGCAATTAACTAAACAAACCTAACTTAAACAACTAAAAAAGAGCTACATACTCTAATAAGAACTAATTATCATAAATAAGACAAAAAAGCTAAGTAAACAAAGGCAATTACAAGAAAGGGAACAATATAGGGTTTAAGAAAGTACATGGGGTAGTGCATTTTTAGGGGTATGTAAAAATCAACCACTAAGAAAGCCATTTGACTAAGTGTATATGAAAAAGCACACCCATTCACTCAGCTCTCTTACCTAGGACTAGGCGAATCAGAGACATAGAGTGGTGACATCCAAGCTCCAATAGGCAGCTCCAAGTGGCGGTGGCCTGGCAGCCGACGTCCAAGCTCCGGTGGCAGAATAGCAGAGAGATCCGACAGAGGACGACGGAGAAGTAGCTAGACTAGGCAGAAATGACCACCAGAGCAATGACGGATGGCAGAGTGGCGACAACAGATGGCAACAACGAGGCAGCGATAATGGATGACGACGACAACAGAGAGAGGGACGACGATGACGACCAGAATCTCTAGAGCTAGAGAAATGTATCAGGGGAGAAATGAAATAGAGATTTATGGAAAGCCAGTTTCATGTGTGAAACTAAGTTAGACATAGACAATGGTTTTTTGTAAAACTGACAACTAATTATGTATTCATCGGTTGGATAAGCAAAACTAACACCTATGCTAATGACTTAGATGTCAGTTTACTGAAAGAAACCGATGCTACAGGCCCTTATCCGAATGAAAAAAATTGGCCTGAGTAAGACCTTAGTCATAGGTTGGTTACCCAAAACCGATACCTAACCTAAAGACTTAGATGTCATTTTTGTTGAAAGAAATCGATGCCAGAGTTCCTTATTCGAACGAAAAAGATCGACCTCAGTTAGGTTTTTGTCGTCTTTTGCTTACCCAAAGCTGACACCTAACCTAAAGACATAGACGTCGGTTTTTTGAAAGAAATCGGTGTCAAAGGCAATTATCCGAACGAAAAAATCAACATGTGTAAGGCCCTAGCCGTTGATTTTCTCTTGGCGAACTGACACTAGAGAGAAATTTTGGAGAACATTTTTTTCTTAGGGACATGGAACAAATCCTCTATCGTAGTTTGTCTACTACAAACCCACACCGATTGCACAATGTCAATTATTTAAACGCCAAACCGAAGCCAGAATTATTTTAGAGGCAAAATTTATTTTGCAAAATGGTGTTTCTCGTCGGCTCATTGACAACCGACGCAAATTTTATTCCTTAAAAAATTGTATTTTATGAATTATTTTAGACGAGTACTTACTAAAAGTATATCCGACATTGTAGAATAAGCAGTACATGTGTCTTTTCTAAATTGACAGGACATGATCAATGGAGACGTTTGTGTTAAAGAACTGTCGTTGCTTACTCTACATGTGTTTACTTTTGACCGATGTTAGAAAAAATGACATTAAAGGTCAGAAATATACTGGTGTATATTTTTAAATTATTTTATAATACGCACACAAATGAAAATCTAATTAAAAATGCAAACATTTATTCTTATTGATGAACAATGATAGTGAAGATTCTAAGAAAATTCTGGTTCAGATAGTAGTTTAAATTAAAAAAAAAGTGATGAGTATAGTTGTGTGATCCAGAATGTATTGAAAGATTACGTGTACATAACTGGCTGTCATTTTAAAAGTATTACCTAGGTTTTACCTACGGTTAAAGCAAAGGTAAGCTTCAGAGAACATAAATACATACATAACAGGAAACATCACCATAAACCTCAAGCATCATATTGCCAACTGAAATTCAGGTCGATACTTTCCCAGGATTGACTTGGCCGACGTGACACAAATTATCGGTTCAAGTTTGATTTTATTCGGTCTATTTCACACATACATTGGAGGATTTCCTAACATGTATGTCAATAGATATGAATATTATACATGACGAGATAAGGAAGATGCATATTACATGTACTTTATTTTATACCATATATCGTGAAGGGCATGAGAATATTTTACATTACGTTAATGTCTTCGATTCATTTAGAAATAGTGACGGATGCAGAAAGTATAATAGGGGGGCCTAAATGAACTCGGTATGAGTTGTAATAAAAAGGATGAGTTAAATATTAGTTGTAAGAAAGAGACGGAGTTAAATGAAGTAGTAAAAATTGTGCTTGGAATGAAAGTGGAACTAAGAACATTTGTTTAGAAACAAGACAATGATACCGGTCCAGCTAACAATGTATTTGAAATTATATCTAGTAATGAATATGTAATATGTTGTAAGTGTATAAATCCATATCTTTATATTTGGTTGGGAGGAAGGGCTGGAGCCCCGTTTGCCCTCCCTCTACACCCCCTCTTGTTTACGAAGATGCAACTTGTGACATGGGCTTAGAGATAGGGTGAACATTTGATTAAGCCCATTTTTCTGTCCCATGTAATACCCGCACAACTTGAATAAAATCTCGACATATATTATGTAGGTGGGTAGGTCAATAATTTTGGTACTTATTTTTTCAAGTCAGTTATGAGGTATACACAAATAAAAAAATGTCTAGATGCTCATGTTTTGTATATAAACATTTGTATCCATCTATTTTGTGTATATATAGAATATGTATATTTCCTAAGACAAGGTCGTGTATAAATTCTCAACTTATAAATTTTATATATGATAACTTTATTGACACTAATATAATATATATATCTATATGTCTCTTTTGTAGATTACGTGTTATACAGACCATCTTCAAACTTAACTTTCTTACATGTTCAGGTATAGGATACAAAAATCAACATTGTGTGGGCCTAAGCCTGAGTAACAACTCAATTAATAATGCAGGTTTGAGAATGGGTGTACCAAAACTCAGTACAATACTGTCTAAATTTCTATACCAAGGAATATATGCAGTCTACACAGATGAGTTCCATATTGGACAACCCCTTATAAAATTACCCTTTGGTGCATATGTTGAGTATAAGTCATGAAATCCAACAATATCCATATCTATCATAAAGTAAACATGGACTTATTAGTGAGTATCTATACCCGTTTGGAACAACCATTTGTAATTAAGGTTTGAAACTAACCATTATGAAAATTAATGTTATGTTATTAATCATCAAAGACAAGCATCCATTTTTCATTAGATGTTTAACTCCAAAGTAGATTAGCAAAAGGCTCAAAAGCATATGTTCTAGTGAAAACTTCACATTCATGAATGTGCGCAAATCTGGTAGGGTGTTAATTTATGCCTAGTATAAAAATAATTTTAGACTCACAAGGACACTCTATTATGAAAGAGATACATCCATTTAATATATTTCAAACAAAGAAATGGCTAAACATAGTCCCATGTGCCATGATATGGGTATTTCAGTTTTCTAGATTTAGTCAACCCAAGTACATATATGTTGCGTACAAAGATCTATAGCAATATTCTCAGCCAGACTCGATTATATATACAACATTTTCTGGACGAGTTATGTCAGTGAAAAATGGGCCAAATCGGTGTAGAAGGAACTTATGCTCAACTTATGTATATGTTGGGAAAGGAAAGGGATTATGGCCCATTTCCCAGTTGGATTTTGACTTGAGTAGGAGTTGGCTTGTGCTACTGGTGCGTCTCCGCTAGTGGTGTTTTTACACCCCACGAGGTCGGAGCGCACGGTGGATGGGATTGTGCTTTCGAAATTTATAAGACCTAAACTAACACACCTACGTCTACTAAAACAACTACACCCGCAAGCGCACAAGGTCGTGTCGTAGTATAGGAAGGCGGCAAGTATAGGGTCGATCCACAGGGAAAAGAGGGGGCACTAGAGCTAGGTTAGTTTGGCTAGGTTCCTACCGTGGAGACTAGGTTTAAGGGTTTAAAGGTGATTTTGAGTGTTAAACTACTATGGACAAACAAGCAATTAAAGGCAGGAATGAAATCTACGTTAACCCTAGACTAGATTAAGGCTAAACAAGCAAGAAAGGATTAAGCTAGGTATGGAAAGGCAAATTACACTAAGGCAAGCAAGAGGAAGGCAAGAAAGCAAGTAAAGAGCTAATCTAACATAAACAAGGAAAGAACAAGGCAAGAAGCTAACTAAGCAGGAAAAGAACTAACTAAGCTAAGCAAGGACAAAACTAGGGTTTTAAACAGTAAAGAGATGTGTGGGCTGTTTAGGGGTATGAACTTATCAATTAAGCTGGGGGTGACATATGAACATTATGGTTCCATTTAGATTATCCAAACCAAACAACAAGTTAGAGTCTAATGGATTAACCTAAGCTACTAACTGGCCATGGATATGCTAGGTTGTGTATAGGGGAACTAGTCCCTAACACCCCCTACTACCCTTACGAGGCTCAAATGGGTTAGGGGTTAGGTTCAATCCAATTAGAGTCTAATCAAGTCTAGGTTTCTAGATTAGACATTCCTAGGGCAATTAGGGGCCGAGGGTAGTAATGGGGAGGTGAAATTAGGGTTTTGGACCCCAATTCCACCACATTTTAGCCTTGAGAAGGGTCCATGCTAATTGCACTAGAATTATCCAATCTAGCTACTTAGATCTCTCACTTAGGTTTAGGGAGATTGATTAGGATGTAGGAAGATGGGAGGAAACCTAGGAATCCAAGAATTGGACCTAGGGGCAAATCCCAAAATTCACACATATAAGCAATTTGCCTAAATTCCTAGGTGATTTCACACACAAACCAACAAGCAATCCATGGAGAATGAGATAGAAATAGAATATAATCATTAACAAATGGAATTACAAAGTTTACATGTCATTTTCCCCCAATATGGTATCAAAGTAACATATTTGACCCCAAACAGCCCACCCAAAGAGCCTAGCTACTCATATACATGGAAAATACAAAAAGAGAGGAGAAGAAGATAGAGGTGGCCATGGAGCTCGAAGTAGTGGTTGTCAATCCTCTCTCCAGCAGCAGCAAGTCGTCCTCCTCCTTCTTCTTGGATGGAATGGAGTGGGATGATGGTGGGAGGTGGATGGAAGGCTTAGATATGGGGGGTTATGTGGTGGAAATGGTGAAATGGAGTGGATTTGAGGTGGATTTGGAGTGGAATGGAGTGGATGGCGATTTGGGGAGCTAGGAGGTGGTGGAAGGTAGCTAACCTCGTGCCCCAGCCACCACCTAGGTATATATAGGTGTGGGGGAAGCACTAGGTTAAGTTAGGGGTAAAATGGGGAAAGTAGTGGAAAAGTGGCTGGATCTGTGAGTAGCACGGCCGTGGTGGGGTACCACGGCCGTGGTGTCTGGGGCACGGTAGGCCACGGCCGTGGGAATTAAATTGCACAATGTCAGGTTGGTGGTCAAAACGGCCACGACCGTGGTGGGTCAACACGGCCGTGGTGGTGGTGGTGTGCCACGGCCGTGGTGTATGGCACGGCCGTGGTGGGCTTGGTGGGGGTGGTCGTGGTGCTGTTGCAGGGCCGTTTTGCTCTGCTGTGCCACGGCCGTTTTGTGGAGCACGGCCGTGGTGTCTGCCCATTGCACGGCCGTGGTGCTGTGCATGGCCATGGTGTTCTCTGCTTCACTTGGATGTTGAGCCTGTTAATTTCTAAGTCATCTAGCACGGCCGTTCTGTGGTACCACGGCCGTGCTGGGTCCTGGGGCAGCACCTTGACTTGGATCTTTGGATTTTCTTGGACATCTTTGCTTCAATTGATCTTTGGCCACTAAGGGTAGGTTGAGGGAGCCTTGGAATTCACTTTGGGTCTCTCCAAGGGCAGAGGAACCCTAGGATCACTCCTTCTCTCTCTCTTCCATCAAGTGTGGTCCAAATGCCTGAAAAACACGCAAATGATGTCCATAAGTGCATTTTATGCAAATAAGCATATTAGGGGGAATGACATGCAATCTAACAGGTATAGATGTGATTGAATAGCAAAATAACACAAGATGAAGCCCTAAAATAGGGCTGCATCAGCTACCCATCCTAATATGAGTCAAATCTAAAAGGAAAAAAATTATTTTCTATGTACAATATGAAATTAGATTCTAGTTGCAACCACATGGCATTGAGGCCTATAATTAGAGACTCTACGGGATGCCTTTGAAAGCATCTACCAATTGTTTGTTGTTGGTGCTTCTATGGTAGAAGAGTTATAAAATAAGAACAACTGGTATAGCTATCTTGGTTGATAAGAGATAATCGACGACATTGTCGTGAAGTAAAGTAGCGGCTGACAGTCGGTGACACATTAGGTTCACTAACAAAACAACTCTCTTAGTTGATAAGAGAGGGTCAACGACTTTGTCTTGAAGCAAAGTAGCACTTCGTGGTTACAGACAAAGTATTGTCATAGAGGCAATGGGTTCGACCCAGTCAGCAGTCACAACGACATCAAGCAGTCCCCAGCAATGACAACGACGTCATGAGGAGACAAGTTTAGAGGGAGGTTTTATACACAATGGGCGTGGTTCTCTTCTTCCTCATCTTTGTTCTCATTGTGGGGGGAAACTCGGATTTAGAGGTAACTAAATCTAGGAAGAGTGAGTTGTAATTTTGATTACATAATGCTTGTTGGTCAGTATTGCTTGATAATCTTTCTCTTCTTATCTTGAGGAGAATTTTCCACGTTAAATTTGGTATTTCTTCTTTGATTTTACAAGCTTGTCAGTAAGGCTTCTACAACAAGTTCTTGTCACATCCAGGACCGTATCAATATAACATCCCAAACAAGTAGTATTAGAGCACATGCTGAAGATACTGGTCCAAATGTGAAAGGATGAAGATGTGACGATGATAAAGTTTACACACACAAATTGGCAGATTTGAAAACCCAAGATGGAGGATATTCTCTATTCTAAAGATCTGTACGATGGGATAGAGGGACAAAAATCCAGAGAGTACATCTGATGTGGATTGGAAGAAATTAAGCAGGAAGATCGTCAGAATAGTGTGAAAGTGGCTCAACATTTCTGTATTGCATCATGTCTCAGAAGTGACCAGTGCCAAAAATTTGTGAGAAAATCTCAAGATATTAAATGAGCGGAAGACTATCACAAATAAAGCTTTCTTGATTAAAAAGTTGGTGAACCTCAAGTACTGTGATAGTACAAGCATCACCAAGCATATGAATGAATTCCAAAGCCATGTAAATCAATTGGGGTCCATGAAAATGATTCTTTATGATGAACTCTAGGCTCTACTTCTTCTGAGATCATTACCTAACAGTTGGGAGATGCCCATAGTGAGTGTCAATAATTTTGCACTGGAAGGCAAGTCAACACTTGATCAGGTGAAGAGCAGTCTATTGAATGAAAAGACTCGAGGATGAGCATGAGGAGACAATAGATCAGAAGTGCACTTCATAGAGAGAAAGGGTGCTGATAGAGCAAGAGATCGTGGAAGATTCAAGAGCTACAATGCGTCCCAAGATAGAAGGATGTCTCGTGGTAGATATAAGTCGAATATTATAGGGTTCTTCCATTGGAAAAGTGAGGATATTTTAAAAAGGGTTGTAAGGTTTGGAGAAAGAAGCACAGTTCTGAAGCCAAAGACAAGAAAGATGAGAAAAAGAATACTACATCAATAATATCAGAAAACATGTACGATGATGACAATGTGGTCTTGGCAGTCCAGGAACAATGTCTACCTGCTGAGGATGATGATGTTGAGTGGGTGGTGGATACTATAGCTTTCTATCATGCTTTAATGAGTAAGTGTTCTTTACTTCATACATGAAGGGGGACATCATTAGGTTAAATGTGGAAAATTCTAGCTTCTCTATAATTGTTGAAGTGAAGACATTTGTGTTGAAATAAGTGTCGGTTGCATGCTCACACTGAAGGAAGTTTGTCCGGTTGTAGATTTATTGTTGAGTTTGATATTTGGCTCTTCCTTTCATAGAGAAGGTTATCATCTAGATTTTGGTGTTGGCATCATCAAGGGGGCTTTGGTTATTGTACGAGGCAAATTGTGTCACACATTGTACAAGACCTAACTTAAAGTGCTCAAAGGTGGTGATATACATGTAGTTGAGGATCACTAGACAAATATGTGGCACATATCGCTAGGACATATGAGTGAGAAAGGCTTGTAGTTTCTATCAAACCAAGGATTGATTTCTTTTGGCAAGGACACCAATCTCAGCTCATGTGATTCATGTCAAATGTGAAAGCATCAATGTGTTTCTTTCAAGACAAGATCAAAGGTGAAGCCATATGTTCTACAGTTAGTTCATTCGGATGTCTATTGTCCATTTGAGGTTCCTTTATCAGGTGACAATAGATATTTTGTCATGTTCATTGATGATGCATCTAGGAAGGTGTGGGTATACTTATAAAAAACCAAGGATTAGGTCTTTCAATGTTTTTAGAAATTTCATGTCATGGTGGAGCGGGAGACAGAGAAAAAGTTGAATTGTCTCCACAGAGATGATGGGGGAGAGTACACCTCAAGGGAGTTCCAAGATTACTACACATATCATGGGATACTACATGAAAGGATAGACCCCTCACACCACAACACAGTGATAGAGTTGAGAGGATGAACCACACCATAGTGGACAAAGTCAGATGCATGTTTAAGACTACACAGTTGGAAAAGATATTCTGGGGTGAGGTAGTGAGTAATTCTTGCTATTTTACTAATCGATATCCATCGATTCCTTTAGAGTTTGATATACTTTGGAAGGTATGGATTTGCAAGGATGATTCTTATGCTCATTTGCGAGTATTTGGGTGCAAGGTTTATGCACATGTTCCAAAGGAAAAGAGACAAAAGTTGAATGAGAAAGTGGTGCCATGTATTTGTGTTGGTTATGGAGATCAATAGTTTGAGTACATGTTATGGGATTCTCTGAAAAAGACCATGAGCAAACACAAAGATGTGACTTTCTATGAGATTCAAATAGTTATAGACCCTGCGAGTGATGATGTAGAGGTTGTAGGATCAGATGAGGATTCTTATGATAATGAGTATGATGATACTTTATCTTGTTTATAGGTGTAGTATTTAGATGACAGTGAAGAGAAACATGATCACCTTGAGCATCACAGTGATAGCACATTTAGTGTTCTTATTTCAAATGCATATTCAACTAATTTAGACTCACACTCTGAGACATCTAGGAAGGGGGAGCAATATCATCACCAGGTAGAGTCCTCAGAGAACCAGTTAGGAGGTCTAACAGGGTTTTTCATCCTTCATCCAAATATCTAACATCTCAGTGTATTCTCCTTACTGATAAGGGGGATCCAAAAACTTATCATGAGGCACATACTCATAGAGACAGAGCATAGTGGCGTCAAGAAATGTAGGAGGATATGTCTGCTTTAAAGAAGAATGATACCTATAAGATTATGGCATGTCCCAAGAGTCAGAGAGCACTAAAGAACAAGTGAATCTATAGGATGAAGAGAGATGACAGTAGCAAGGATAGCAGATACAAAGTTTGACTAGTTGTCAAGGGCTTTGGTCAAATACCAAGGGTGGATTTTGATGAGATATTTTCTCTAGTCGTGAAGATGACTTCTATTAGATCGGTTTTAGGCTTGGATTCTAGCTGATGACTGTATATTCATATCTTTTTAGATATAAATTTCATTATCTTTTAAATAAGATTTTATTCTCTTTTTGATGATTTCTTAGAAATAATTGCAAATACTCAGTGTTGATCAAATATGCAAATTCTTATCCTTTTTATGTTTTGTAGATTTTTCCTTCAAAGTAAAATTATGAACATCTCAGTAACCCGACTGGCTCATACACTGAAATGGTTGTTTCATTATGAAGGATGCCACCTCTCAGAACCCATATGGTTGTTTTAGCCTCATCATTTGCCTTTGCTATTCAACAACCAAGACAGAAGTCCCCAACCTTCAAAACGGTTGTTTTGTGACCCCAACCAATTGTCTCAACTCAAAAAATGATCGACTCAACTTGCGTCACTACCAAGCTTGCTCAACAACGTTCCACCACCTTGCCTTAGGGTTTCTTCCTTGGTTCACGTGTGCTCAAGTGTCAACCGTGCATTTCACTTATTCAGAAAGTCAGTTTGATGTTGCTTCATGATCAAGACTTGACATCCAAAGGCTCATCCAACCTAATTCTAGGGTTTTGACCCACTACTATGGTCCCATGCCCCTTTAGTGCCCAACCAATCGGTTGGTTCTACGAACTGGTCAATTTCCCATGCCCAAAATGAACATTTTCGCATCTGCCTCTCATTTTCCTTTCCTTCCCCTTTTAGGGTTTCCACTCATTCTTCCCATGTAAAAAGAGGGGGGACTCTATAAAGAAGTGGATCCTATTTTTTATACTTGGAAATTTACTTTGATCATTGTTATTGTAATCTTCTAGTTCTTCAATAAAATTAATTTTGTTCAAGATTTCCAACTATCATTTTTTATTTCTTAGTCTTCTTTGGGAACAAGGAACTAAGGGAATTAGCCTTGTAACTGTCACTAGCTAGTATCCTTCAAGATTCTTTATCCTCTAGTGTATGGCTTGCTTCCTTTCTTCCTTGTTTCTCCTTTTAGCTATCATGGATCGTGAGTAATTACTTACATCGAGGCATGGGGAGTAGCCCCGTAATAATGTCGTAACATAGATTAAATTGTTTATATGATTTAATCATTAGAAGGTATTTGGTTTGGATAATCACCAATTTAAGTAACTTGATATCTCCTTTCTATTGAACGTTAGTCTTAGGGAAAGTGACTACATACCCAAGGCTCGGAACAACTGACCAAACGTATAATCTGGATGAGACCATTGAACGATTCTTATTGGGATGCTCGAGCTAATATATGTGAATGTCAAGACCAACAGATTCACTGGGAGTTTGTCTTTTATAAATGTATTTGTGAATATTTTATATTCCCCCTTCTATCTCATTTTATTGTATGAATTCCATCGATCTTGTTGCACACTGTCTATGGTGGTAAAACTCATAGCCTTGATATCTTTCTCATTGATTCAACCTCATTTCTTCAAACTCTTCTTTCAATCGCCTCCATAGTGTTCTTTACTTGCTCTTAGAATAACATTTATATCATCGCAATTTTACTTCATTGCTCTAGTGTAATCAACCATCAAACAATCAGAATTTCCTTTCATGTTCAATAAAGTAAGAAACCAAAAAGTTGTTGTCCAAATTAATTTAGGTTTTAAAAACAATGTTGAAAATGTTGTCATGTGGGATTGACATTTCTATACTAATAAACAACCTTAATTGGTAGTTTTTTCATAAAAAAGGTTAAACTGTAGGATAGTCCCCTAGTGAATTGGTGTGTGAAATGATGTGTATCATTTTTGGCATTGTTGTCAGGGACAAAATATCGCTTTTCTCAAAACCAAAAAAAATTAAAACAAATTTTTTTTCCTGCCTTCCAAGTATCATTCAGGAAGTGCTACTCCTCTTTCTATTGAGTTTCCATCTCAACAGTACATTTTTTCTACATTTGATTATATCTATTCAATTATAAATGTGCATACCATGCTCACAACATGCTGATTTTGCACCACCAGTTTTTGATCCAAAAATTGATAGGATGTTCCATCACTTAAATAGAGAAAATCATTTTAGGATGCATGAGGAGGAAGTTGCCCTTTGAATTGATCAGGGTATCACTCTTCAATGGGAGGACATGATGGTCGAGCATGTGGCTCAAAAAGTCGCTATGTGTGCAACCTATATTGATGAGAAAGAGGCCCTAAAAGCCACTCAGAGGAAAACTTAAAATTCAAAAACAATTGAAGGACTTTCCAGTCCCAAAACCAGATATGCACCACATTGTGCAGTGCCACCTAAGATCACAACCCCTCAATTTGAAATATGCACCCAATGGATCATGGTGCTTCTAGATGATCCCTTTTTGGTACTAAGGGTGATAGTTGTCAAGACCACCTCCAACATTTCTATGATCTATTCCTTACATAAGATTACATGTGTTTTTTAGGATGTCATTCAAATTAAATAGTTCAAATACTCTCTTTCTGGCCAATCCAACAATTGGTGTAGTGCCATGGAAGGTGGAGAATGTGTCACCACATGGGAGGGACTACAAACCATTTTTTTGGAAAAATACTACCCTCCTTCCCTTACTTAAAAAATTATGGGACAAATCCTTCTTTTTTCTATGGTCCTATGTGAAATACTAGGAGAAGATTGGGAGAGGTTCAAAGACCTTCTTTGACATTGCCCCCACCATGATATCACCCAAACCCAGCTCATCAAAATATTCTATCGTGGTGTTGGCAATGACACTAAGGTCTTCCTTGATTCCTCATCTAGAGGAAATTTCATGTTTCAAAGTTTAGATAGTACTTGGGAAATTGTAAAATGTGATTTTGAAACCCAAGCATGATGAGGAACCTGTAGGTCCTCAAGGTAGCTAAGGATGAGGAGAATCATGACATAAAAAATATTGCTAAAAGTCTTAAGCTTATTGTTTTGAAACATGATAACCTAGAGCCTTATTTAGTTCCTATGAGAGGATAAAGAACCCTCAACAAGTAAAGGTTGTAGAATATCTCTACATAATTTTCCAAGGGTATGATCACTCTACCCTACAATGTCAATATTTTGACAATATTACTATGTAACCAGAAGTTGGACAAATGGAGGTCCTCAAATCCATTCATAGCATATCGGGTCAAGCTTATTACAACCCAAATCAAACCAGAAACCAACCAGGGATTGCAATATGGAAATCCATCAGGTTCTAAAAATGCTCCCCAACTTACTTCCCCACAAAGACCCCTTCATAGTCAAGCCAACAATCATCCACCACTAGGCTTTCCATATGACAACAATAAGAGGAATTTTGAGAACCAATGGAATTACAGGCATAATTTCCAAAACCAAGGGCCCAACCAAGGGCAACAATATAAAAGTCTAAGCCAACCGCCAACACAAATGCAACAGAATGCCTCCACCTCCTCTACTGATGAAAAGTAGCTACTTTAGAGAAGAGCATCTTTGCATAACAAGCGCATCAAAAGAAAACTGATGCTTAGTTGCTTGTCTCTTTGCCCAGCAAAAACCTCCTACCGACACCTTTTCTAGACAACCTATAAACAACCCAAAGCTCCTTGAACAACTTAAGGTTGTCTCTACCTATTCAGGATATATTACATAAAAAGAGTCATCTATTCTAAAAAGAAACCCCATAGAGGCTAAGTGTATTTTTTTACATTAATTTTTAAAATTTTAATTGGTCCCATTGTGTTCATAAAATATTTTTTATTTAGTTTTTTAGATTATATACTATATAAGATGAGTCATTGGAATCTTATAGAGGAGGCCAACTACATAATTATGCCTCCACAAAGAGCCAAACTGAACAAAATGAGGATGAAGAAGACCATCACGATAAGAAACCACACATGAAAGTCGAGGCAGAAGATGAATCGAAAACTTAACAATAACAACACCCTCCTATAGATGATGAATGTCCATCTCTATATACTTAGAATCCACATGAGACAATAAATCAAGGAACCCAATAATTATGCCCAAGTTTAGCATTGCCAAATTTGAGTTGAAAACAACCTTCTTGAACGTTCTACAACGGTGAACGTTTGGGGGAAACTCATTGGAAGAAAATTCCTACCACCACCTAGATGCCTTCAAAACATCTTCAATACCCTAAAGATTAATAGGGTCCCTTAGGAGGTCATATAATACAAAGGTTTGGGGTTCTATCTAAGAGATAAGGCCCTCCCAGGTATCTTGCTCTAATAGATAAGAATCTTACTGGATGTAAAGCCCTAGCTAAGGCGCTCATCACCAAGTTCTACCCTGTAGAGAAAACTATACACTAAAGAAACAAGATCACTTATTCATGCGAAGGACCAATCAAAACTAGTGAATCATGGGTAAGATATCAAGAGTAACAAAGAGATTTATCTCATCATGGCTTTGATCTTGTTTATTTGGTGACCACCTTCAACAATGGGTTGACTACGATTGAGAGAACCTCCCTCACCATTTTGTAGGAAGTGACTTCATGGGGCATAACTTGAAGAAATCATATAAGATAATTGCTAATATGGATACCTTTAAAGTTGATCTAGGATATGAAAGAGGACCAACATGTAACGTTTCTATTATGGGGACATATGTTGAATCCAAGGCGCTTGAATTTGCTAGAGAAAACAATGACAAGATAGCCACCAATGTTCGCATGATAAAATATTCTAAATATGAAGGGAAAGAATCATGTTAAATCCGTGATGAAACTTGTAACCTATGGAGAGAGTGGACATTGCACCAATTACTGCATCTACACTCATGAAGAAGAGGAGAACCAGGGTAGGTCAACCAAAAATCTTCCTTAGGCCAAATTTAAGAGACATGAGAACCCTAGATTTTCCTATGGAAACAAGAATTCTGCACAAACTTCTCATCAATTTAAAATTCATAACAATCCACCCCTAAGTCCAAATAGCTATGGGAGAGTATGTGGGCCATCTGGGTTCACTCCCAATAATACATATCAATACAACATCCACAACTTTTAATTCCAAGTTCATAATCAAGACTAAAATTTGGGACAGAGTCAGGGTCAGAGCCATATAGAGTGAACTTAATGTTTTAGTTTATGAAAAGATAGACATATATTAATGATAAGCTCAATGAGTTACCAGAAACAAAAAATGTTGAGTATGGTGCATGCACATATGGGTTGTGTAACTAGGCAAATATCTAATCAATAGACTCATAACAAAATGATGGACCATTAATTAGCTAATCTATTTGACCAAAATAAGAACACTCATGGAAAAATTCCTTCTATGACTGAGGAAAATTTGGGAGGACATGCAACAAAGATGACCACTCTTAGGTTAGGTACAATTCTAGAAAATCAGTCACCCAAAGTTCACCAAGGGTGCACTCCTATTCCTGGATTTCACCTGACTCAATCGAGATTGAGAATGAACCTAAACCTATAGTTATTTCAAAGAAGAAGAAATCGAAAGAGAAAGGCAAGGGAAAGAAACTAGTTAAAGATAAGAAATTTGATGTTGCTACAGAATTAATTGTTAATAAAGATCCTTATGCATCAAGAATCCTTTTTTTGTACAAGCTTATTAAGGCTCATTTGAAGAAGAGGTACAAAAGTTTATCGAGGAGGTGAAGAAGATACATCTAGAAATTCATTTCTTAGATGTTATAGAATAAATGCACGCTAATGCCAAGTTATTCAAGGACCTAATCACAAAAAGTAGATGAGGTGAATGCCTTTGTACAATCCAAAATGTCAACTAAGAAATAGGATCATGAAGCCTTGACAATACCATTCAAGGGAGACAATGAATAAAGTAAAGGACAAGATGACTTGGGGGCTAGCATCAACTTGATGCCTCTCACTCTTTTCAAACAACTTGGCCTTATTGAAATCAAGTATATAGGGATGAGAATTCTGCTCACTAATTATACTTTTACGAAACCTATTGGAAATTTGGAAATTGTGCCATACATGTGGGAGATTCTTTATTCCATGTGATATCATTGTTCTCGATGGAGCAGAAGGCCCAACATGCCCAGTGATCTTTGGAAGACCCTTCCATTTTATAGGAAGGTCCTTGAAATAAGTTGAAGTAAGCTTCATCACTATTAGAGCCTGAAACAATCATGTTAATTTCAAGGTTCATGACTCCATGAGAGGTCCATCACTTTTTGAGTCATTATACTTCATGGATAGCTAGAACCAATTGTGTGAAGAAATCTAAGAGCTGAATGCTATATTGACCCTTCAAAGGGAGCTCTAACTGACCATGGACCAAATGTTGAATACTCTGAGGGTTTTTAACTTCTAGATTACTTGGATGTGGAAGAGAGTGACAACAAAGTTGAAAATGTATCAATTTTAGAGACTAGTTAAATATGACTCACGTGATTAGAATATTGCTAATGAAGAAGCTTCCAGACCAAATATTAAGTTCAAACAATTACTGGAAGGAATTCACCTATGAGTTCCTAGACTATGAAGAATGTAACCCTATCATCATAAACGTTGCTCTATCTTAGGAGCAAGAAGATAACTCTTAACTAAGCTTAAAGTGAGAAGAAAATAGATAGGTTATTATATACATGATATTTGACGGTTAAACCACGCAGGTTGTATACACATATGCACCTTGAATTGGATGCAAAAAATCTAGCCCCAGGGCAAAGATGATCAAGTCAAAACTTGAGAGAGGTAGTAAAGAAAGAAGTCATAAAGCTCCATGATGCATGGATTGTTTACCCGATCAATGATATCAAATGATTGAGCCATGTACATGTGGTTCCCTAAAAGGGAAATATGATTATGGTCAAGGGAGGTAATGGAGATGATATAGACACTAGAATAGTTATGAGATGGCATGTGTGTATTGATTATAGGAAAATGTAGACTGTAACTAAGAAAAAGCACTCCCCTTCCATTCTTTTACCAAGTGTTGGCGTATTTAGCTCGTCACTCATTATTCTATTATCTAGATGTATACTATGGTTTCTATCAGGTTCCCATACATCCCAACGACTAGGAGAAAACTACCTTCTCATATTTTTATGGTACATACGCCTTCAAGCTTATGCCTTTTGGCTTATGAAACACTCCTACAACTTTTTAGAGGTTCATGATATCAATCTTCTCTGATGTTCTGGAAGATATAGTGGAAGTTTTCATCAATAACTTTTCTATATATGGCATATCATTTGGTAACTTTCTGAGGAATATTTCCATTATTCTGAAACAATGCAAAGAGAGTCATCTCGTTCATAATTGAGAGATACGCCATTTTATGATGCAAGAAGGGATTGTTTTGGGACATGAGGATTCAGAGATAGAAATGGAGGTAGGTGACAACAAAGTAAAGGATATGAAAAACATGCCATATGAAAGATCTAGAGGGGGGTGAATAGAGATTTTGGTAATTTAAAATTTAATTAAAAACTTAAATCAAATAAGGAGGAGGAATCAAGGAAGACACTTCAATTTAGAGTGGTTCCAATCTTTGAATAAAAGGTTGTCAATCCACTACCCAATTATTTCCAAGTTTGGATTTTGAAAGTGATTAATTTTATTTACCTCTCAAGGATGTTATAATAAAATACAATCACTTTCCTTAAAGTAGCCTTCACCTAGAAGTAATCTCAACCTCCTTTAACAACCTTCTTTGAAGTAGCATCAAGCCCTTGAAGAAGCCTTCACCACCTTGAAGTAGCTACACCACCTTGAGATATCTTCACCTAGAAGTAGCTCCAACATCCTTTAAAGCAGCCTTCTTGAAGTAACCTCAAGCAACCTTGGAGCAGCCTTCACTTCCTTCAAATAGCTCCACCAACTTGAGATAGCCTTCACCTAAAAGTAGCTCCAACCTCCTTTGAAGTAGCCTTCTTGAAGTAATCTCAAGCACACCTTGGAGAAGCCTTCACTTTGTTGAAGTAACACCAATAGCCTCCAACCCTAGGAGTAGTCAAGGAGAACAAAGTACAATATAAAAGAAATAGATTGCAAGAAGAAAAGTACTTATCCAATGAGGTACAACTCTTTGATCCTATATCAAGCGTTTATATCTCCTTCCCACTTAGATGGACGTGGCTATATGTGGTGGCTAGGAGATTGTAGCTATAGGACACAACTCTAGAGAACAAGGAAGAATATAGCAAGTGAATCTTTGTTTTGTTGCTCTCAATAGTAGATGCTCAAGTGTAGCTTAGATGCTTTAGGTGTCCTAAGGAATCTTCTATTCTTAGTAAAGTTTGCAAGTGTTTATGGACATTCTAGGGTGTATTTAGAGTGTTCTTTGTTCTTAACTAGCCATTAGGTAGAAATTAGTTGGCTAGCAATGGCTAATTTGTTCATTTTTGGAAGAACAATCCAAAACCCTACTCGACCGACAAGTTTGTCAATCGAACCATGTCTCGATCGAACGTTTCTTCGACCGAGCTGGGGTTAAAGGCAAATGTATAGCAACGTCTATTTCCAATTTCCAACTACTAACCACTTGGTCTAACGGTCATGAGCCTTGGACCGAGGTTGAGTCGTTCGACAATATTTTTGAGTGAAACACATTTTAGAGAACAAATATGTAAGGTTTTGAATAGTGCTCAGATGTTCAACTAAGGTGGTTCTCGTTCGACAAAGTCTTTGACCAAGGGTGTCTCAGTTGACTATTTTCTCGAATGAGGATGTTCCTATTTCAGACTTTTGAACCACCTATTTAATGTGTTTTCTAATGGATGATAATGACTCTAACTGTAGGGGGATGCTAACTAAGGGTTGTAAGTGGATGTGGAAGATATAACACTTGATTTACATGATATCTAAGTACTTGTACATTATATCTTTGTAAAAGCGTTTACATTTGAGTACAATCATAAAAACATAAACAATTAAGCACATTTGATCTTCAATTTGTAGTGATCTTCAACTTTCCACTTATTAGGATCTCCTTGTTTCCTTTAACTATAAAATACTCAAGTAGCACATTAAATCTACAAGGGTATGCTAATGTCCAATTTATCCAAAAATATCCTCCTTTTTAAAGATGACAAACATTCCGAAAATATAAGCAAAATATATTGAAATGAAATGAGATGAGTTTCATACCTATGATATATCCAAGATGAATAGATTCTTTTGATCTCATAAAATGTGTGCTAATATACCTAAAGAGATATGGAACATGATATCCATCTCTTAAGGTAATGTATCACTAATTAATGCCAAGCACAAGAGATCATGAAACTCATGAGAATATTTTACTTTATTTTGCTTTATATTATTTCTCCCCCTTTATCATTTTGAAAAGATAATAATATGTGAGTCAATAAGACTCCCCCTTAATTAATTACCCCCCTCATTGTTAATTTAAAAGAGATGTCAAATTTAGCCACAATTCAAAAACCACTATTAATTTCTCAACCATTTGCAAGGGATGTTAAGCCCTAAAATGATATGAGAGTCATTTAGGCTCATAATGGGATCAATAAATGTATCTCTAACCAATTATAAGGGATGTTAAGCCCAAACTAGTGTAGAGAAACCAATTAAGAACAAAAATATATGCACATTATATCCAAGAATTCTTCTGAGATCCCCCTTAATCTTATAACAAAAGTGAGTTAAAAAATATAAGGTATTTCAAATCATAACCAACTTTTAAAATCGTAGACTATGAGTCAATTTTTATAAACAATCTTATTTCTTACACAAAAAAATTCTCTTATTTTAAGTATTTAACATGATGAGTAAATTATAGATTTAATATACCAATGTTGGGTGCAAGTGATATGATTTACAAACAAGCATTTTTGTCAGGCTTATTTTCAGTGGACCGTGACTTTGACCGGGGCACCCCTCGATCAAACTCCTTTTCGGCCGAGAGGCAATTTTGTAGATTTCTAATTTATGCAACTTTATCTAGAGTGAACCAAGATATAACATTTTCTTCTATATTGGCATAAGTGACCAATCAACTTCTTTTCGTATGCATATTCAATTTTGTTTCAAGTCATGAATTTAAGCAACATAGATTTATTCTTTTATAATTTATTCAGAAAATAAGTTTTACATCCTTTGATGCATTTTATGTCCTTATGATTGGCTAGAGTTAAATTACATATGAATATCCTCAAGTATATTCATATATGCAAAAGTCATGTCAAAATCTATTTCCTTTCATTATATCCTAGCTTTATTTATTTTATTTTATCATGCTCATTTAGTTCCAATGTATGTTTTGGTGTTACGTCCAGGAACAAAATCTTATTCATTATTCTAGGTAAACTATTACGGTAATTGTCCAAAGAACAAGTCCTTTAGGATATATGACTAAGTCTTGGATTTGTTATGTATAATCATCATTTATTTTTCAACTCTCGTAGATGTAGACATGCAAATCCCAGATGCTTTTCTAGATATTGAATATTCCAAAATAAAGTCTTTTTGTGATTTAATTTTGAATTTGTATTATCATCTTTTATAAAAAGATAAAACATCAGCATCTATCAAAAATGGATAAATTCACATAGGACCAAATAAATTTATTAGTTCTAATGATCTAGAAAGTAAAGTTTTTATTTTGAAAAGAAACCATACTTTTGCTTGCCTAGAATACATAAGTTTCAAACAATTAAGTAATGGTTATATTCTGACTAGGGCTTCCCCCTACGGGTAGCGACGGCTCAGGGGAGGGGTTACGGCCGCTGTTCTTGCACTAACCTGCTCCCCCAGGGTCTCTCTGTGGCCGCCTGGTGCTCAGGGAGGTTGGAAGGTGGGGATCACACGTTGGGACTCCAGGCTCCAGACCCTGATGGCGACAGACTGGTATCTCACAACAATCTGGAGACAAAGGCGGGCTCTAGATCCCTTGTGGTCATAGAGCCTCTTGGCGTCTCCGGCGTTTCTCCGGCTCGGGCTTCGTTTCTTCCCCTTTCCATCTTCGTTTTAGTTTTTTTCTCCCTGTCAGTTGTCTTTGTGTAGTTTGTAGGTCTAGGTTGTTGGGGTCTTCCTTTCTTTGTGTCTTGTGTCTATTCTTCCATCTGAGGTTTGGTGGGTGTGCCCTCGATTTCTCTGTTGGCTTGCCGGGGTAGGGGATAATCAGGGGTCTTGGGTTTGGAGGTGTTGCTTCCGTTCCTCTCTCGATTGCGATCGAGTTAGGATTCTTGGTGAGTGGTGGTGGGGTTCTACTGTGTTTTCTATCCCCCATCCTTGTTCTTCATCTGGCCTTTTCTGCTCCTTTGCTTATCCTTGAAAGGGATCCGTAGTGGCTTTTTCTATTGGTGTCGTAGTGCGGCGTGTTATCTTTTGTCTTTCTCTCTGTTTGTAGTTTTCTTTAGTGAGTTATAGCTTCTTTGTTGTCGTGTGGTTTGTGTCCTCCTTTCATGTTAGGTCTTCTTTTGTTTCTTTGTTATATGGCAGAAAGTGCGAAGGTGGTCCCTTATTCGGTCACTGGTTTCGAGCATATACTGTATATCAGATATTATCTCAAGTCGAAGGAATCTCTCATAAAAATATGTTTTGGTTCGCAATATAGAAGAGATATCAACACATCATTGTTCTTATCACATTCCAATATGAGTTTCTGTTTATTGTATCTAGTCTTTACTTTTTTGTGTCCGGTTGGTGTATCTCCCTTTACATGTAGATAATGTATGGCTTTAATGTAATGGATGTGGTGTCTTTCAAAAAAAATGTAATGGTTATATTCTAAGTAGGTTTCTGGTATGAACAATCTTTTTATGCTATAAACAATTCATTGTTTTCAAGTAGTGTCCATAGAGTTAAGAGGTTTACAATCATTTTTCCTTTTGATATTTTCCTATGAATCATATCCATTGTCATAGTAATTATAATGTAGTTCTTTTATAAATAGCACATTTTAAAATTTGTACCAACATTACCTATGCTAATAGTTTTAGCTTTGAAACTTTCTCTATATGTGATGAATAATTATACCTTTCTTCCAAGTGTAAGGAATTCTTCTTATTTCCGGTCATATGCTTGTTAGAGCAATTTCTATGATATTTTTCGTCTCATATAATGGTCCTTTTGGTTAGGAGAATTACAATAATTACTTCATAATTTCAACTCTTTAGAACAATTTAATATGAAGAGTTCATTGTAGATTTGGTTCATTCAATTGTAATGGAATAATTTTATTCTTAATAAATAGTTGTGACAGAACTATCATCGGTCAAACTTTTCTTTGACTGGAAAAATTCTCGGTCGAACTATTTTTTGACTGGGAAGATTTGCTGGTAGAAGCAATTTTGACAAACATAACTTAGGTCAAACTTTTCTTTGACCGAAAGAGATCTTAGTCGAGATCTTTGTTGACTGAGATGAAGTTTTTTGCATTTTCAGTTAATTTAACATTCCTAATATAAACAAATCATGCTATAATTTTTGATAACACAATTAAGCAATCAAAGAGTACAAGAATATACATGTTAAAGCTTATTTTAATGGAGATAAGACATTATGAATTTCAAAATAAAATTTAGGTCAAATCTCAAATAAGTATCCAACATTTCTAAGTTGGAGGTTTTGGAACCCAAACCAAGTCAAAATCTTTCTTTTTCATGTATGGATAAGACAATGAATAGTGACCAAGACGTAAACAGTAATGACAACAAATAGAATCGATATCATTTCTCTTCTTAGTTTTATGATCATGAGCTAGATTGTCTTTAGGCAAATACAAGACCTTGGTCTTGGGTTTTTGTATTTTTCTAGTTCTAGGATTTTGGTTGGATTTCTCTTCAGGTACATATCCTAGACCCCTTCTTCCTTTTTGTCCAAAAGAGTTTTCTAAGGTTTTATCAAGAATATTATTACTCTTTATACTATCAACATGTTTTTGTAACTTAGTTATTTCATCAATTTTCTTACCAATATCTTGTTTTTCTTGATCTAGACTTGAAAGCAAAGAATCTCTTTCTCTAACGATGATATCATAATTTGAATGAGAGCATAGAACAAGTTGAGTTTGATAGTTATTCATCTTATCAAGCAATTCAACCTTTTCTTGATAAATAAGATTATTGTTGGTTTCTAGAGCAAGTAACTTGATATTGTAATCATTAATAGATGATTTCAATGTAACCTTTTTAGACATAAGACTTTGTTTTCACAAGTAAGATCATTCAATTTAGCATATAAATCTTCATTAGTTTTTGTAAGCTTCTTTAATTTCCTTTTATAATACTAGTGACTAGATCTTCTTTAGATAACTCAAGAAGACTTATCTCTCATTTACTTCTTCATTGGTTGTTTTAATAAGACAACTTACTTTGTGTGCTTTAGTCATGAGGAATTCTACTTCTTTTTCTCCACTCTCTCTATTGTCGCTTGAGTCGTCCCAAGCTTATTTGTAGGCCTTTTCTTTCTTCTTGAGAGATGATTTCTTTCCCTTCTTAACTTTAGGACATTAAGTTTTTAAATGTCCCTTCTTGTCGCATTCAAAGCACCTATGCTAAGAGGAGGAAGAAGCACAATAATTTTTGTTAGATTTAATTCTTCTATATGGCTTACTATTTATAATGAGTGTATCCTCTTCATTTTCCTCTCCACTTGTCTCATCACTTTCTTGAGTGATAACTTGTGCTTTGGTTGACGCTTTGAATGCTATGCCCTTCTCTCTTCCCTTTTGAAGTTCCAACTAAAATCTTTGTTCTTCTTCAAGAGTCACTTCATGAGTCTCTAGATTGCTAACGAGTTGCTCCATCCTCATTTTGGTAAGGTCATTGGCTTATTCAATGGTTGTAACCTTTGTCTTGTATTTTGGATGCAAGGATCTAACGATCTTGGGCACCTGGTCTTTCTCACTTACATACTTACCTAATTCACTCAAACTATTAATAATATAAGAAAATCTTGCATACATTTTACTAATGGACTCATTAGGTTGCACAATTGTTTTTTAAACTTTTGTTTAAGCATGTTAATTTTGGTATATTTAAAGAGTGGTACATTCATGTGTAATTGAAAGTTTATGCCATATATCATAAGTTGTTTCACATGAAGATATCCTATTAAATTCACTAACATAACTAGAATAATATAATATACTTACTATTTTTTTATTTGATTGAGCTTGCTTTATTGTATCAAGATCCCATGTTGTAGATTTAGTAGTAGGAAGTACATAAGGTTAAGGAACCATCCTCCAAATCTCAAAGCTAATCCCTTGGAAGTAGAATTGCATTCTTCTCTTCCAATATGTGTAGTTGCTTCCATCAAAGGGTGGTTTCCAGGTCACGTAAGTTCCTTCAAGGTTGAGGTCTTGAAGTACACCGTCTCCCATTTAATACCAGTTAAGGATCCTCGAATACCCACTCTAGTACCAATTGAAAGACCTAAAGGAAGGGTTAATAAATCTTTTAGTACTTTAAAATTTAATTAAAAATGTAAAGTAAAGAAGCAGGAGGAAATAATGAAGACACTTTGATTTAGAGTGGTTCCAACCTTTGAATCAAAGGTTATAAATCCACTACCCAATTGTCACCAATTTGCATTTTGAAAGTGATTAATTTTATTTACCTCTCAAGGATGTTAGAATAAAATAAAATCACCTTCCTTGAAGTAGCCTTCACATAGAAGTAGCTTCAACCTCCTTGAAGTAGCCTTCTTTGAAGTAACTGCAAGCCCTTGAAGCAGCCTTCACTGCCTTTAAATAGCTCCACCACCTTGAGATAGCCTTCACCTAGAAGTATATCCAATCTCCTTTGAAGCAACCTTGTTGAAGTAACCTCAAGCAACCTTGGAGCAGCCTTCACTTCCTCGAAGTAGTTCTGCCACCTTGAGATAGCCTTCACCTAGAAGTAGCTCCAACACCCTTTGAATCATCCTTATCTAAGTAACCTCAAGCACACCTTGGAGTAGCCTTCACTTTATTAAAGTAGCACCAAGCAACCTCCTTTCAACAGACTCCAACCCTAGGAATAGGCAAGGAGAACGAAGTAGAATATAAAAGAAATAGATTGGAAGAAGGAAAATACTTAACCAATGAGGTACAACACTTTGATCCTATATCAAGTGTTTAGATATCCTATTCACTTAAGATGGGTGTGGCTATATGTGGTGGCTGTGAGATTGTAGCTATAGGAAACAACTATAGAGCACAAGGAATAAGATAGAAAGTGAATATTTGCTTTGTTTCTCTCAATAGTAGATGCTCAAGTGTAGCTTAGATGCTTTATGTGTCCTAAGGCTTCTCCTATTTATAGGAATGGTTTGCAAGTGTTTAGAAACATTCTATGGAGTATCTAGAGTGTTCTTAGTGCTTAATTAGTCGTTAGGTAGATATTAATTGGCTAGCAGTGGCTAACTTGTTTGTGCTTGGAAGAATAATCCAGATGCCTGCTTGGTCGAGAAGTTGTCGACCAAACCATGTATTGGTCGAACTTTTCTTCGATTGGTCCTGGGTTTAATGTAAATGTATAGAAATGTCTATTTCCAACTTCCAACTAATAACCACTTGGTCTAATGGTCATGAGCCTTGGACCAAGGTTGATTCGGTCAACTATATTTTCAACCGAAACACAATTTAGAGCACAAACATGTAAGGTCTTGAATAGTTCTTAGATGTTCAACTGAGGTGTTTCTCGATCAACAAAGTCATCGACCGAGGGTGTCTCGATCAACTGTTTTCTTGACCGAGGTTGTTCCTATTTCATACTTTTGAAACCCCTATTTAATGTGTTTTCTAATAGATGATAATGACTCTAACTGTACGGGGGTCCTAACTAAGGGGTGTAAGTGGACGTGGAAAATCTAATGCTTGATCTACATGATATATAAGTACTTGTATATAATGGGCCTGTTGCGCAATTGCTTCTTCTTCCTCTAGACATTATATCTTTGTACAAGTATTTACATTTGAGTACAATCATGAAAACATAAACAATTAAGCACATTTGATCTTCAACTTTCCACTTAGTAGGGTCTCCTTGTTTCCTTTAACCCTGAAATACTCAAGCAACATGTTAAATCTACAAGTATGAAATGTTTGTCATCATCAAAACATAGGGTATGCTAATGTCCAATTTTGTCAACACCAGATACTGTAGATGCTTTATCAAAGAGTTTTCCATGATCTCGACGCCTTTGAAAGTCTCCTAGTGAAAGTTGTTTGGTTTAATTTCAATGAGAATTTCCTGAAAGCATTTAATGAGTTGAAGAATGTGCTTACTAATATGCTAATTATGAAAGCAACATAATGACATCTCCCATTCGAGCTAATATGTAACACAAGTTATTATTATGTGGGTGTCGTCTTACAACAAAAGAAAGACAAGAAACATAATGTCATACATTATGAAAGCAAGACCCTATACAAGGTCGAAGTTGACTGCAATACCCCTAAGAAAGAGATGTTGGTTACAATATACACCTTCAAAAAATTCCATTCATATATGACAGGTTGTAAGGTTATTGTAAACATTGATCATAGAGAAATTGAGTATAATGATGAAGAAGGACACAAAGCAAGGTTGTTAATATGGGCACTCCTTTTATAGGAGTTTGATCATAAAATTGTTGATAAGAAAATCATAGGAAAACGTGGTGGCATACCATTTATCAAGGATCATTGTGGGGGTGGATAACTCCATACCTATAAATGGCAACTACCCAAATGAAGCTCTTATGATTGACAAAGATGTAGATTATGTTTTTCTATGGTATACAGACATATGTAATTACCTAGATTGTTAGTGATTGCTTCTAGACATCACCTATAACAAGAATAAGAAACTCATCTCTGATCTAATGAACTACTATTCAAAGTGACCCCTTGTTGTTTAGTAAATGATTTGACAATCTCTATACGAGGTGCATACTTGAGGAAGAGGTGCCCCAAATTCTCCATGAATGTCATTCTTTGCCTTATGGTAGGCATTTACATGGTGACAAGACATCTACAAATATACTTCAGTCAGGATTTTACAGGCCTACCTTGTTTAAGAATTCTCAAGCTAATTTGAAGTCTTGTAATGAATGTCACATGATAGGAAACATACCTTGGAGGAATGAAATGTTGCTTTCTGATTGAGAGAAGTGGAAAATTTTGATGTATGGGGGATCAACTACATGAGACTTTTTCCCTCATCATATGGCAACCAATACATACTTGTTGTGGTTGATTATGGGTCCAAGTGGGTGGAAGCAGTAGAGACCCCTACTTGTGACTTAAGGGTTGGCATGAGGTTATATTAGAAAATAATCTTTCCAAGATATGGTTCCCTAGAACTGTCATTAGTGATAGTGGATCTCACTTTTTGGAAAAATCATTTCAAGCAATCCTAAAGAAGTATGGAATGAAACATAAGATTTCCATTCCATATTGCCCTCAGACGTCAAGACAAGTTGAGGTATCTAATAGATAGATCAAGCAAATCATGGAGAAGGATGTGTCTAGAACAAGAAATTATCGGCAATTGAAACTAGGAGATGCTTTATGGGCATACAAGATTGCATACATGACACCTATAGGGACTTCTCCTTATTGGTTGATTTATGGAGAAGCATGCCATCTTCTAGTGAATCTTGAGCACAAAGTCTTCTGGTAAATTAGTTCCTTAACATGATCCTAACATGGTAGGCAAAAAGATGTTCTTACAACTACAAGAACTTTAGGATATAAGGTTGCATGCCTACAGAAATGATTTAATGTATAGGAAATGAACTAAGGTGTGTCATGATTCACAATTAAAGATAAAAAATGTCAATGAGGGAGACCAGGTTCTCCTATTCAATTTTTCCACAAGGTAGTTCCCAAGATAATTAAGATCAAAAGGTTAGGACCGTTTACTGTCAAAAATATATATCCATCAGGAATGATGTAATTATTTAGTGAGAAGCCTAGGACCTTTCCAATGAATGGGGATAGAGTGAAAATATAGAAGATTAAGCATTCACTTAAAGAGCCAATTTGAATCTTGAGGGACCACCACCAACCGAACCTTAATGATTATAGAGACAATTAAGCTAAATACTATAAACTATTGCTTCTTCGGAGGAAACCCAAGCCTTTCTAAACCTCTACAGAAGTAGACACAGAATACATAGTGACTTGACCATCACTTTATACAACCTTGTCAACCCTTTTAAGGTCTCTAGTGACATAATGGTAGGAAGATGGAAGCCAATACTACCAATGCTCTTCACCGTTAAAAGGAAACAATTTAAGTTTGCATCACTTTTTGAAAAGATGACAAACCTTCATAAGGAAAAAACTACTCTGTCATCGGTTCCTACCTTTAGATGCCATCAAGTTTTAGTTGCATTGGTCTTTAGAAACATGTTAAAACCTTCTGGAATCTTTGTTGGAATATCCATAAGAAAATGAAGTATACTTTTGCATCAGTATATAGCCATTGAAAGACAATATCTACACACAACTGATCGAGTTAAGCATTGGTTTCTGAGTAATTTGAAAACCTTCAGAAGAAGCCACACAACCCATCCTTCATAAGACTTCACTAGCTTCAAAAAATTGAAGTGTCTACCAAAGGTGTGCTAGAGTGTAATAAATGGGAGTATAAAATTGGAAGATGGGCCTGGTGAAAGTACTTTATTCACTAAACCTTATCCTATAGAGCTACAATGATTAAAGAAACCTTAATCACTGCAACCTAACCTCATTAGTTATGCAACTCAAGAATCTTTGGTCCTTGGCCTTTGATCTTTGATCTCCGTCACTAGAAGTCTACGCATCTTACCAACTTGTTGATATGACCCTCAGTGGAAGGTAGCTGACCTCCCATCATCATCTCATGGCATCTACTCCACCACCTCACTACACTTGATGAGAAGTAAGTCTCTCTTCCTTCTATTTTTTTTTCCTATTCCATCACTAATCTTTATGAAGGGTCATCTCTTCGTTGACTTTTCTTACAAGAAATTGTTGGTTTCATGACTCCTGACCTTCAATCTTCCTCATTTTTTCACTAAACAATTTACAGATCTTAGTTTGCCTTTTCCTCAAACCATCATCAGTTTGATGCCCCCACTCCTACCTCTGCCTATCTCTAAACCTTTGTAAGGTAGGGACCCATCATCTTCTAGCTACAACAACCTTTGCTGGTTGAAACCACCACCCTCTTTGCTCACGATTACCCTCTTGTTTCCTTTATTATCTTATCGTTTTCAAAACCTTAAGAAGGCACATTATAACCTACTAACAATCTCCATTTTCTTTGAAGTTTGAATCTTTAGATGACCGATGGTTGGTTTTCCATCGCTTCTCATAACCATTGGTTCATTGCATCCCCATTTTCCTTTGATTTACATCCTATCTAAAAACCTTCTAAATATGAGTTCTAAAAACCATAAATATTCAACATTATGCCAAATATTTGGTTTCATTGTGTTGTTTTCCTTCCATCAGTTGTCAAACTACTCCGTAGCTAACTCTTGATCATCCAATTATTTTGTTTGCCTATATAAGCTCTTTATCTAAGAAGTTGCAGGAGATGTAAAATTATATCTACATAGAAATCAATCTATTCAATTGGTAGATAACAAAAAATTCCCATAGGCTATACATATCACCTAAGCTAGCTTAGAGATTGAATGATAGATTCCATGAAGGAGAAATTGTTAAAAGGATAAATGCACAAGGTACAAAAATTGAAAAATGAAGCTATCAAATACCTAGAAGTTCATGGGATCCTCCCCCCTTAAGTAGAAAGTCTATGTTTGAGGCTAGTAGGACAAAGTCCCTCGAATAACCAATACCAGAACAGTCCTCCAATTCAGCAAAATCAAGAGGGACTAAAACCTCATAGTATATCCCTTTTGAGGAGATGGGACATTTAATGAAGAGGAAGGTACTCAAACACTACCCAGGTGGCATTAGAAAGAAGTCAATTAGAAACCCCAAAGCGGTAGGAAAAGAATGAGAGTAGGTACATACATGGACCAGTGCAATTATTCTTGCAACACAACCTTCTATATCCAACATTCCTCCAACAACCACTGCCAAAGCAACCATGCTACTAGACAATTACTTTAGCCCCATGGATGATGAACATCACAAGTGTTGGGGGACTTGATGGGAAAGAATACCTTCAAGGCAAGTAGGTATGGATTTGTTAACACCCTAACCAAATTACGTATATATGATAGGGTGAGTGGGCATGTTAACAATGTCAAATTATACAAAATATGCTTCAATGACCATACTGTAGGGAAATATGGGCACAAAGTAGGAAGCAAAAACAAAAAAAATAATCTATCCATATTCTCAAGAATAGAAAGATTGCATAAACTATTATGTAATGAGAAGGATGGTTTAGCAAGTTCATACATGGTCCTAGATAAATTCCAATGACTATAAATCATTACAGTAGTTGTGTACTCCTAGTTGCATTGGGACTTGTTTGGGGCAGCTCCTCCATAAACAATCAACTCGAACAACACCTTCAACAGCTCCTGGTCTCACCCACGGACTGTGGGTTGATGACATCCTCCTAGTGACGGGAAAAGGCCACCTCACCTCTATGGAAGTCCACACAGACTACCTAGAACTCCTATCATCCTTATAGACAGGAAGGCATTGTCCCTCTCACTCTCCCACATTGATTCTAAGTTGTTCTCTCCCTCACTATTGCTCCCTAGTAGGGTAGGACTTTCCTGGGCTCTATTGGTTACCACAACTTGAGGGGACAACAATTATCAGAGTAATTGATTCTCAATTTTGTGTGTTGGGAAGCCCCTAATACCCCTTTATTTATAGGAGGGGTTAGGGTCAGGGTTCCTAGTCTGTGCGGGAGTGAAATGGACTAGAAGATCATGAATTTTGCAACCTGTGATTATTGAACCAGTTGGTTGGCAACCGAACCAGTCGGTTCACATACGATCCATTCAGTTTGCACCCTAATCTACTCATTTCGCCATGTTTCCCAATCACATATAAATTGACAATTCATTTCCAATTAATGTTCAACATTAATCCCTTGTACCAATAGAATTGAGTAAGTGAAATGAACAACTATTCTCACAAATAAGAAATTCACTAGAAGCTTCGGTTGGCATGAACGAGCCTATAGGTTTACTAGGTGAAGCAATCATCAAAACAAACATGAGACGATCGGTTCACCCAATGAGCCGATCGGTTAGTGTCTTGACTCATGTAAGATTTATTCAATTTAATATCCCATCAACGTGACACTCAAGATGATTGTCTCATCACATGAGCCAATTGGTTGGGAGACCAGTCAGCTGATTTGTTGCTTAAATTGAATACCTAAAACACTTTAGCAATCAATTCAACTATCATTCATGATTAAACTCCTCATCTAGATGAGTTCCTATGTGTGTGAAACTATAAGTCCCGTATCATGTTGGTAGTGAATGTCCAAATCATAAGCGAAGAGCACTACCTACTCACACATTAGTGCTACCCAAGTGAATGGAAAGTTGGAGAACAACTTCAACTTGCAATATGTGTAAGGTGTTGTGTTTATTGTATAATTCATTTGTCTGTGATATCGAAAATGTACTTGAGGCATGGAATTGTCATCATTTCAATGTTCAATTCATGTTTCTTTAACCAAGAGCAAACTGTATGAGATATATGTGACATCAATATCCTATATTGATTCACATGTGCAAGCATATGCATTTCTTCATCTCACTTATCAAGTGGCCTAAGATATCAAACTCTAGTAGGAGGGACAAATCCCATCTAATTCACTCACAGTCTATCCCCATGTGTCACAGCTACCCAATCATCACCTTTATGGCAATACTTATTCAAGATTACTTTGGATGATGTCAAAGTATAACGAATGACATGTTATGAGTGTAGTGACTTCAGGTCTAAAAATCACAATCACCACCTTCACTATAAGAGATGACTATGACCACCAAGTATGGTTTCCATGTGTCACTCTCAAGGTGGATCTGTCCAATACGCTATTCTCTAACATGCATTTGTGTGCTTGGTTTGATATACCATATCATGACTAATGAGATTTTGTCATCAACCAACATACATCATATCCTTATGTGTTATTGTTGTCTACTTGCCTTCCACTATAATATCTGACTAGGGACATAACAAGAATGTACATACTCTTAAAATCTATATGATCTCACAGTTCAAATAACTTACTTGAAGGCATATATCATTTAGTAATTGTCATTCTTTAGACATTCATTATGTTTCCTCATTATCACACAACTGAGTGAAATAAATGAATTGAAATCTTTCCTTTATTATTATTAATCAAATCCTTTTCTATTATGCCATCACAATCATCATATGATTGGCTCTCTCACCGTACATACCAATAAACTCCCGCTTGTACTTAGATCCAATCACCCACGGATCTTATCTTTAGTTTTCTAAACATCTTCGTCATATTTCTACTATGCAAGTGATAACCCAGTGGGTTAGCAACACTTTATTTAATTTGGTATATTGCATGTTCCTTGACTCTTTGTTTTATGACCTCTCATATGAGATGGAACTCTTATAATATGCTACCAGGTATTCCTTGCCTAACAAGTATCTTCATTGTTGTCACAGTATTGCTACTACGTCATCAATGGTTGGAACATCTTTAAGTTCATCCATATGAACTTCTAAATCCATATAGCATCCACTCCTATGTTCATAACACTAGTGATACTCGAATTCAATTGTAGAATTGTAAATTAATGGTCTTATAGTTCGGCATACTTCCAACTTATAACTCTTCTCTTAAGTTTAGCACCCGACTTTAATATTATGATCTTTTCCTGTCATTTTGGAAGCTTACACCCATGTAACTCTTTACACTCAAGTCTTCCTTATTCCTATCATCTAGAAAATTATTCGTTGGTTCTTCTCAAGTACTAATGGGTGTCTTTAAATGACATTCCAATGACCCTCATTGGAAAATAACATCATCTTGTCATGTCCAATACATACAAGAATATGGGACGAGTTCATTATTCATAGCATGTATGATAGATATAAATTGTAATTCATATGACATGTTACTCATGTTTGTTTCATTCATCACAAGAATCAGAACATTGGGTTCATGAGAGACTAATCCATATAAAATGGACAGATTTTGTTTCATTGAATCCTTCATACTGAACTCTTTCAACATCTTGCTATTATATGTCCTCAAACATAGGTTATGAATCTTTCAAGAACTATCTTATATAGATTTCAATCCCTATCTCATAAGTTTTTTCACCTAATCCTTCATTGGTGAAGGTGTTTTCCATGCTAGATCTCAACATTTATATGATTGAGATGTATTCCCCATCAATATGTGTAATATTCATATATGCTCTGACTAAATCGTTTGTAATCACAGATTTCATCTTTTTTCTCGATACAAGTCAAACTTTTTGACTTTCTTATCAATTGAAAAGATTCTAGTTCTAAGATTCTTGTTTCAATCTTTCGTCGAACCTTATAGCTTACAGTTTATTTGCATCAATGAAGTTATAAAACCTTTAGGATGTATCATGTACACATTCTTTCTGATATTCCTTTGAAGGGATTTGATTTTAATCTTCAATTGCCAAATCTCACAGTCTATTTTAGCTACAACAACAAGCATGACAATTGGTTAAGGAATTTCTTATGTTCAACATCTTTGAAATGATTTGAAAACCTTTATAACCAATTTTTCCTTTTATGTTATCCGTGTAGGTCTTTCAAACGAAAACCCCAACTTTACCTTTTAGGTTTTACCCCTTTAGGTAGTACTACCAAGCTCATACCTTGTTAGTTTACATGGACTCCATAATGGCTTTTAAGCCATTTTTCATATTCTCAATACCTTCCAGTTGATATGTTGGCTCATCAGCTTATGACCGACCTATAAAATTTGTTGGATTTATAATCTTTTAATCTCATATTTGTTGTACTAGAACTATTAGATTTTGTGTTACATGACAAACTTTAGATTCCACAACAATTTGTGATTCTCACTTGCTCTCATTGTATCTCCCTGTTGACCCATAACCTTTCAAGTTCTCCTTTTACTCACACTGATTCTTTTGGAACTCAGTTTTCCTAGTAACAAAACACTTTTTCTAGTGGATTGGTATCAAGAGGTATTTAATAATTATAGTTTGTGGATAAACCTCTTCAAGAAACTATTTTCTTTATGTAGGTTTCAATCCTTATATCACATCGAGATATTCCTATATTCCATATTTCATATGTTGTCTTTTGAACCATTTTAGAGGATACATTGTTTTAGTGAAAAACATTAATCTTTCAAGGAAAATAGAAGATTGGATTAATGATTTTCATGTCATAACTCATCATGACGTGATTCCATCTTTCTGACACATGTTTTGGATGGATTTGATTCGTGATATACTATCAAATTTCTTCCAAACAATCCTCAAATTTTGATATAGACTATTTCAACATTTGATCATATCAAAGTTTCTTAATACTTTTACTAAAGTTATACTTCATTTGTAATATCCTTGAACACTTCAAGAAATGTATATTTTACTGAGTGTATATCATCATATCATCAACAAATATTATGAAGTGCAAGTAACTATCTATAGCATTTATTCTATAAGATCTTCTTACATCAACATGTGAAGTTCTAATAGAGTTCTTATCCTCCCACTACATCTAATGAAGGATATTTTTGTCATATTTCTAATAATTAAGACTTGCACATCTATTCTTGGTTCAATAACCAAAAGAGTCTAGACAAAAATCAATATGGATTCCAGATATGCATTTATTTTATATGTGCCCAGGAAGACATACTAAAGAATGCCTTGAGTTATCAATAATCCTTTTAAGAATTTACGCCATCAACAAAAGATCATGAGATACTTTAGATTGTACCCATAGAAGATAATATCTTTGAAACATAAGAAATAACAACTCTTTATTTATAATCATCCTTGTCCATACAAGATGCATAAAGTAAATGTTTCAATTTATCAGCATAATGAAATAGTAGTTCAGTTAAATATAATACATGTCCTATGGGCTAAGATAAATTCTAAATATAGACAGAAGTTATAGCACCTCTTGCTCATCACATCCTATCTTTGTCCTTTTACAAAGGTTTTTACTTCTTATCAGATCATGCGTATCAACATATGTCAGATCTACATCTGGTATCACATACCAAGATGAAGAAGTAATTTAGAATTATCTTATAATGTTTATACTTGAATTTGAGGCCTCTATCTCTTCCTTATTCTTCTTTAGTTCCTCTAACCAATGTCTATCCTTATGACAGTGGTGACATTTTCCTCCCTTCTTTACTCCTTCTTTTTCCTTGAGGTCTAAAGATTTGGGCTTCTAGCTAGCTTTAGACATCTTCTTATCTTTTCCTTTATCTTTAGACTTTCCCTTTGTCTTGTTGATCATCATCACAGACTTAGGCTTGTCTTTCTTCATTAGTGACCCAATTTTTCTCAACATGCCCAATAACTCTATCAATGATTTGTCAAAGTCATTCATGTTGTAGTTCATGACAAACTGACTATATGACTCTGGCAGGGACTACAGAATCACATAAGTGGCCAACTCTTGACCCAAGGGGAATCCTAGTCTTGATAGGTTCTCCACATAACCAATGAGCTTGAGCACATGAGGACCTATTGGATCTCCTTCCATGTTACATTTGACAGTTCCTTTGAGATATCATTTCTCTCTCACCTTGTGAGTCCTAGAACATGTTCCTGAGATGTTGACCATCTCAATAACATCCATGTTCTCATGTTGTATTTACAACTCATAGTTCATTGAGCACAACATCAGACACTTTACATCCACAACATCTTTAATATGCTTCTTGTAAGCATCCCTATCAGCCTTAGGAGCATTAGGAATAACTCCATCTAGCTCTACTGTCTACAGGACATAGATCATGTGCTTTTGTGTGAGAACAATTCTCAACGTGTTGTACTAGTCATGAAAGTTGTTCCCATTTAATCTCTCCTTTTTGAGGACCAATCATAGAGAAAAGTAGTCGTTGTTTGTTGCCATTCGATTCTACAAAAGAATTTGCAATTTTGTAAAAAAACTCATTTTGATTTGATTTGATTTGATTAAAATTGACAATGTTAAAAAGGTCTTGAAATAGCTATCATTCTCATTAATTTAATCAAATTAACAACCCTCAAGTATCAATTTCAAAGATTACAATGAACAGTCTTCTAATGAGCCAAGATCCAAAATTATTCAATTATTACCCGGCCAACACCAGCGTCCATAATTAATCACTAAGGTCAGTAATGTTTGCCAATTGCATCATATGCAATTCTTGGATAGATGATATGCACAACTCCTTGCCATAATTATATGTATGCTTCTAGTTCTTAATCTCATTAAGACCACATAGTTAAGCCCAAACTAAAAGTTGGCACAATAATAATGCACCCCGCTTAGTAGGCCCACACTATTACCATCACACTTCCATGAGATAGACGATGCACCATCCTTGGGATGCCCACGCTTAGTTGATCAATCTTTTCATGTGTTCTTCTAATGGAAAGCATCTTACACTTAATATGTTTCATTTGAGAGATTATATATATATATATACATATAATCTATCCAATCACCACTTACATATAGTACATATCATACACATGCTATATCCCACAATGTAAACATGCAATATAAAACAAAACGTGATAGTTATGACCATTATACGGTAATTCCTTGGAGACAAAAGGAATCACTACCACCTAACTTAACATCACATCATACGTATGAACCTACTGCTCATGTAGATTTGTTCTTGTGAATCCCAGCTGATCGGTACAACCCTTGAACCAGTTGTCTCACCTCTTGTCTGGTTGGTTGGTCACCTAAAACGATCGGTTTTCCTCCTATCCAACTGGTGTCTGGACACATCTAGATAGTCAGTTAGGTCTACCATCCAGTCGGTTCACACCTCCTACAGTCTTCCCTCCTGGGTCCTACATCCGATTGGCTCATCACACAAAATAGTTATCTAGTATGACGTTGATCTTCATCTTCGTCGTTGTAAGAAAAGAAATTATGCTATTTCTATTGAACTTGTTACATAGTAATGAGCAACCTTGAGTTACATTCAAGGGGAGCAAGGGCAGGAAATAATAATACTTTTACATTGGGAAGAAGAAGGTAGGGCCTCGGTATCCAAATAAAGATAAAATAGGAATAAAATAAACCATTCAACTGCACACATATATTTGGGTTATTCCATAACCCCGCTACACATCCACCATCAAAAATCACGTTTAGGGTGACGTGTGTAAATTGCAAATATATATATATATATATATATATATATGTATATATAATATCATATGTATATTAGTTTGGAATTATATGTGGTCTTTGATTGGATACGTGCATTAATCAGTTTAAGTATTCACATCACATGCAATAAATAAACAATGAAAACAAAAAATCCAATCATATCAATCATTTCAATACATAATAAATTGACATGGCTCTGACACCACTATAGGGAAATATGGGCACAATGTAGACAGTGAAAAAAAATATATATCCATATTCCCTAGAATAGCTAGATCACGTCAACTATTATGTAATGAGAATGATCGTTTAACGAGTTCATATTGGTCTTGGAGCAAGTCCAACAACTATAACTATTGCAGTGGTTGTGCACTCCTAGTTGTATTGGGACTCCTCTGTGGTAGCTCCTCCATGAAAAATGAACTCGAACATCTCCTTCTACATCTCTTGGTCACCTCATCTCTATGGATGTCCACACAGACCACCTAGAACTCATGTCATCCTGCTAGAATGGATAGGAAGGAGTTGCCACTCCCATTGGTGTATTACTCATCAACCTCCTCTCCCACATTGATTCTTAGTTGTTCTCTCCCTCGCTATCTCTCCCTAATTAGGTAGGACTTGCTTGGGCTCTCTTGGTTACCACAACCTGAAAGGACAACAATTGTCAGAGTAACTGATTCTCAATTGTGTGTGTTGGGAAGCCCCCAATACCCCTCTATTTATAAGAGGGGTTAGGGTCAGGTTTCCCAGTCTGTGCGAGAGTGAAAGGGACTGGATGATCATGAATTTTCACAGCCTATAAGTGTTGAATTGGTCAGTTGGAAACCAAACCGGTCGGTTCACATGCGTGCCAATCAACTCGCCCCCGAACCGATTATTTTTCCATGTTTCCCAGTCACATATAAATTGACAATTCATTTTCAATTAATGTTAAGTGAAATGATCAACTATTCTCACAAATCAAAAAAATCACCAGAAGCTTTGGTTGGCATGACTGAGTCGATTGGTTCACTAGGTGAACCAGTCCTCTCTCCAAACCTAAGTTGATCAGTTCACCCAGTGAGCTGAACAATTGGTGTCATGAGTCATGTATAATGCAGTCAATTTAACATCCAATCAACCTGACACTCCAAACGGTCATCTCATCACATAATACAATCGATTGGGATATCACTTAGTTGATTCATTCCTTAAATTGAATATCTAAACACTTTAGCAATCAATTCAACTAGCATTCATGGTCAAAATCCTCTTCTAGATGAGTTCCTATGTGTGTGACCCTATAGGTCTCATATCACGTTGGCAATGAATGTCCATAACTGGTTTATGACATCACAAGCAAAGAGTGGTGTCTAGTCACACATCAGTGCTACTTAAGTGTCTGGAAATTTGAAGAACAACTTCAACCTAAAATATGTGTAAGGTGTTGTAGTGATCATATAATTCCTTTGTCTCTGATATCCAGAATGAACTCGAGGCATGGAATCATCATCCTTTCAATGATTAATCCATGTTTCTTGAACCTAGAACATACTGTATGAGATATATTTGACCTCAATATCCTATATTGATTCACATGTGCATGCACATGCGTTTCTAAGTCTTTCTTATCAAGTGGCATAGGATATCAAAATCCAGTAGGAGAGACAAATCCCATCTACATTACTCACAGTCTATCCCCATGTGTCACAACTACCAAATCATCACCTTTATGGTAGTCCTTATTCAGGTTTACGTTGGATGATGTCAAAGTATACTGAACGACATGTGATGAGTGTAGTGACTTATCATCTAAGAATCATGATCACCACCTTCACTATGAGAGATGATTATGACCACCAAGTATAGTTTTCATGTGTCACTCTCAAGTGGGATTATATGATACACTGTTCTCTAACATGTATCCATGTGCTTGGTTTGATATTACCATATCATGACTAATGAGATTCTGTCATCAACCAACACACACTCTAGTCTTATGTTTTGTTATTGTCTATCTGACTTCCACGATAACATTTAACCAGGGACATAACAAGAATGTACATAGTCTTAAAATCTATATGATCTCATTGAGTAATTATCATTCCTTACACATTCATTATGTTTCCTCATTATCTAATAATTGAGTGAAACAGATTGAATTAGAACCTTGCCTTTAATATTATTAATCAAATCCTTTTTAATTATGCCATCACAATCATCTTATTATTGGCTCTCATGGAAAATGTACCAACACATATCACTTATGTAGATCTCACCTCATAATTCATGTCCTCATTAAAGAAGCTTCTAGTTTCAAATGAGGAAGCAAAGGAATGTGCATGGAGTTTCAGAATATATAGTCATGAAGGTGATTAAAAAGGAGTACACCTTAACCAAAAAATAGCTAAACTTGATCATAATGACACTAAGAAAAAATATGAACAAGATAATAAAAAAAATTAGACAGAGAAGCTAGAGGATTTATCACAGAGAAGACATGGGAAAAGATGTTTGGAGAAGAAGAACATAATTATGGACAACCCAAGTCTTCCCAAATGAATTCTGGGTTGATGCAATTAGATCACAAGATCATCGCTAACACAGTTTTCACACGATAAAAAATGGGAAATATCAAAAGAACATGGCTTCACATTTTGTGGTGCATATTAGAAAGAAGACAGTCAATAAATGAAGAATATTGATAGAAGAACTCATAGATGAAAAAGGTCAACAAGGCTCCAAGGAGTTTTGAATGGGGGTCTAGTAACAACTATCACACATAGATTGGGGAACCCAAAGGAACTAATACATTTCACCTAGTCTGTAAGAGAAATATTTGTGGATGCAAAATACTTAAAATCTACAAACGTTGGATGCGGCAAAAAGACCAAATATTTTTATAGATTCCCAAATTCAAAAGACGTGTTACTTATGCTAGAATTGAGCACCTATGATTGCAATAGATTCCTCTTTTTGACATAGGATATTATGAAGATGATATTGGGATCAAACCCTCTTCCTTACTTAAGTGAACTAACTATAGAGAAACCTATCAAGGAAATCAAGGACAAAACTACATAACTTGCTAAGAGAAATGGGTTCATAGTTTGGTTGCCCAAGGAGACAATTGAAGGAACAAGAAGCGTGAAGCCCTTCGCACCATAAAATATTTCTATAGAAGAAGTTGAATAGCTGATGAATATGATAATAGTCACCCTGCTTGAGAGGTCAACCATAATAACTTCCCAAACATAGAAAAAGGGAGAAGACATGGACACCCTATTCAACAACAACCATGACATCCTATCATGCAGTCCTAGAACCCAATAAAGACAACACTCCTATGAAGAGATCACCTCATCTAAAGTTGGAAAAAGAGTCTAAAACTAACCAAATGGAATCAAGGGTAAGGTCAAGAATGAGCCTCCAATCTAGGAATACATAACATCAACAAAGGGGATAGAGAGAGAATTATATAAGGATGAAGAAGGAAACAATTTCCACTTACCAACAAGAGAGAAGCCCAGGAAGGAAGGAAGGAAGCTCATCCATCCCAATTCTCATAAGAAAGAGAGCCCCTACCACGACAAAGTTCATGGATATTGGGTAGGACATGGATGATACCTGTGAAATCATTATAATTCTATTTTTAATATTTCTAACCTATTGTATGTGCAATCAGTAACAACACATGTAAAGGAGGTTACAGTGGAAATCCAACCCTTGTTGATCATGTCACAAAAAAATGTAGGTCCTAGAGGAAAATTAGCAAATGATCATGGTGACTTTAACAAATATGAACAAAGAGACTACCTAACTAAGGGAGGGATGTGATGAACTATGGAGAGAGAGAGAATTGCTATGTACCTTCACCGACATCATAAATCACAACAAGGAAAACTCAACATCAACTCATCCCAAAGAATAAAATGCTAAAAGGAAAAAAAATCCTACATGAAGAGGAAAGAAGCCATGCCAAAATATAGAAGGAGGTCCACCCTAGTACAAACATGTTGTTGTCCAAGAAAGGAATCACTCCAGATGTACCATCACTAGATGTCGTTATCACTATAGAGCTTAATGATTAGCATAAAATAGAATAATTTATGCAAAATATTGTCATACCTACTGAGGAAGACAAATTCCATTTTGTAGCCTCACTAGGATTGTCCATGAACATGGAAAAGAAGGTTGAAGGGATGACTAGGGAAAATTCCTAGAGATAAGGATGATTTGGAGGAAAATGAAGCAAGATCCATGCCAGAAGGCGATAACTCTTTCTCATTTGGAAGAGTCAACTAGGGAAAATGAATTACCTTTCGGAAGCCACCGAAGGAAGAGAAGAAATAGTGGAGACCAATGAGGATGTAATAGTTGAGTTAGATCCAATTTTGACTATAAAAGCCTACCACCTTCCCCCACCTTAGAAGACATCGATAGGGAATTCTTACTTGACCAACCAAATGATCGTGGATCTCAATCTCACCATCTATTTAGTGGAAACAATGAAGACACTACCTCAGATGATGAGAATAGTAATTTAAAATATTTGTTTGGGGAAGCTCCTGAGAAGTTGAAAAATTCCATCTTACTTGGACCTGAAACCACAGACACCATCAACTTGGCAGTGTCTCCACCCCTTCATGAAAAATGAAAGACATGGACATGACGTCTACATCTAAAATGCTTCTTAGGGACATTCAAATCCTATATGATGTTCTATATGATGAAAATCCAACAGACAATGTCATATACATGAACCGACTATTATAATTTGAAAAGGGAGGACCTACAAATTATTTTCAGATCCAAGGCCTCTATAAGCATCAAGTTCTTCAAAGTTCTCTATGACACGATAATCGAAGAATACATGCACAGAGACAAGGTGACACCAATTCTCTATGTGATACCATGTTGGCCATCCTTCCTATGCAATAAGCTAGCATTAACGTTAAAAAAAGACCATGAGTCTACAGTTGATCACTCACCCCTACAAGGTGATGGACCACTGGTTTTTTATGGTGGTGGACCTTTTATGAGAGAAAGATATTAACATACAACTGCAACATCAAGAATCTGCCATGCAAAAGAATGGTTTTAAAACCCAAATGCTAGAGATTTAGAACATCTCAGTCCATCTTGAAAGCTTGATACAAAGGTCCAATGACAGGTATCATCCCAATTGGAAGGGGATCTAGATCAACAACAATGTTCCCCAATAAAATCCTAATTCAAGGAACAACATGTTCGTCATTCTATAGTTGATCGAGACATTGAATAGGATAATTCCCCTAGAGGATATTTCTAATGGATACTTCCTTTCTTTGGTGAGAAAAGTATGTCATTAGAAATCATCCATAACAAAACATTTTTCTACGATTCTCACATGGAGGACATTCCCATGATTATATATTCCTTAGTACTCCTTCTAGAATAGAAACCCTAGAGAGAAGTTCTTAAGACTTTATAGACGAACCTTCTCAAACTAGTCCAACAAAATACGACTCCATCTCATCACAACCCAGCATAAGAACAACACCCTTCAACTCCACTAGTGTAGAAAGAAATTGAAGACCATGGCGATCAAACACCCAAAGTAGAACAAGAGGCCAGAATAGAGGATGAATACATGATGAAGAGGCAATAACAGATTAACTATCACCCTCACATTTTAAAACATTAACTGGGGAAGCATGATATGGCATGTCTACAGAGGATTTAGTTCTTATCATGGATAGAATAAAATGTGAAGAAGACATAATTGTCACCATCGTTCAAAGGGAAGATGTCAGATTTCTAAAGCCAAACTTCCACAAGATCCTCACACTTGGAGGCTAGATGACTATTAACGTTATGCCATTTGTAAGTTGCTTTTAGGTGATGAACTTGATGATGTATACATGGCTTATTATGTATTTGTGGGAATCGTAATTATGTAAAAGGAGTCATGAGAGATATCACGACTCATTGAGCAACCTAAAATAAGCATCCCTAAGTTCATCTTCATCCATGTTCTATATGAAGGCCATAGGACACTTTTAACTGTCAAAACTACTGCCAAGATGGTCATTGTTTATAATAATTCAGATGCTTAATTAAGAACAAAAGGATGAAATATCACAAAAATCTAATAATGTGACTAAATAGAAAGTACTCAATATAAGATGGAGACTATGAGAAGCCACAATTCTAATACAAGAATCCTCAACAAATCCATGGATCAAATGATTACAACATCTGCATGTTTTTCTAGATGTAGATTTAGAAGAAAAAAACCCAACAAAATGGTCAAAGAATTCTAAGATGTTACTACCACCACCTACGATGAGCATACACAGTCCAAATATTGACTTCACAATGGGAAACCATGAGCTAAAAGACAACATGCATGTTTACACTAAACCTCATCATTTGAAACACTTGGGATAGAGTGCATGATATGTTGGGGGGTGAACATGTGAGTTATTACATTTTCTAGAAAAAAAACTACCTTATCTTTTCATATATCATTATTCCTTTCATTGTCACTTGTTTCCTATATTTTTGGAAATTTTGCTAACTTACACATATCTTATATAGAATTTTCTTAATGAAGGATAAGCTTTTGCTTTAGGAAATTTTTTAATCCAATATTCCTAAATAAAGTTATCTCTCCTAAACTATATCTATTTGTAACCTACTTCTTAGCTTAATCAGGATATCGACTGTAGAATTTGGGCTAATAAATTCACCTAATATAGAATGATTATGTTTTGTCATGTTTGTTTCAGGATATTATAGACTTCCAACAATGAATGCATACTAACCCTAAACAAATTTTCGAAAACAAGGAGGAATTAGTCAGGTACACTCTCGATCGGTCACTCAAGCTTCCTACTACTAGGTCAGGAAGTGCATAAATCTTGCGAAAAGGAAAAAATCTACCCTATCAGTTGTTGCAATCCTATGAAGGATAAAAGAGGCTTGGAAGCCCATGTACCCAAAAAATCCTATCAAGCATAAGCCATGTGAGATACAATAAAAGCCTGATATAGATTTATAACATGAGAGTTTTACCTAGTAAGAGATGAAGGGTTCCTTCTGTCTAGTATGTAGATATGCTCACGAATGTAGATATGTTGTGACTGGTAGTGAAACCTAGAATCCAAAAATATAACCCCCTATCTTTCAAGGGAAATCACATAAATCATGTATCATTATAATGAGACTTATGGTTGATTAATACTGCTATTATGATAATGTTTATGGTTAAGTGATACTAAGAAGGATAGGTTACACATAATCCTTAGAGTACCCCTACACATTCTCTGGACCATCCAAAAAATAGAAGTTGGGAGTGAAAGCTTACTTCAGCAAGATCATTGAATGAGTATGGCTAGGAATATAGAACTGAGTTCGAATCACAAAGAAAAAAATCTTCCTTGGAAGTAGGTAGTAATAGATAAAAAGTCAACCGACAATAAAACTATGAGAAGGAATTTGGGGACACTACAAGAGATCTAAGCATCTAGGTAGATATTTTGACCTGAAGATGGCATAAGAACATGATCAGTGCCAAAAACCTTTAAACTAAACATTCTTGTTGATGTCGCTTGATACTTTGATTATATGTATTAACTTGAGGAAAATATGGAAAATAAGTTCACTAGGGTTGATAACATTTAATTTTGTGGATGTTATATGCAAACCATCATCCTTCATTTCCCCTTATTAGCATAGGCTTATGTAGATATTACTGCATTTATCTACAAGATGTCCCTCTTTGCCTTCAATAAGTAGTAACAACTTACATTCCTATAGAACAATTATTAATCACTACTTGTCTAGTCTCATCATTGATTGCTGACACTAACAACCCAACAATCAATTGTATATGCCATGTGAAAATTGACCATCGGTAGCCGCCTACCGATGGTCCAACAATCCAACAATTGATGCCTCGGGTGCAGACATCACCCAAAGAATTAACAAGAAGCTCAATTGAAGATCATCAATCAAAGCATTTCCTTTTGACTTTACCTATTGATGTCTCAGTAGGAAGCCTCCAACCGAAGGTTTGACTACTTGACTCGACAATTGAAGGTTCAACAATACCTCATCTTACAAATGTCTTTCTTCCATCCTTGTCTATTAATGGCTTGATAGAGTTTCCACCTATCAAAGGATTGTCTATCAGTCTTTCCTGCAAATGATTTAGTAGACACTGTCTTCAGGTGGGTCCCCTACAAGCTGATGCTAATATGAATTGTTAAACACATGTCTCATATCTTGGGGCAATAGAAAATTCTAATCAGAAGAACCACACCAGTTCCAACAAATAGGGACCCCATACTATGTGAATATGAACATTTGCCTCCAAAGACAAAGTACTACCTAGATCTCCACCTTCGATCAATCTTAATAAGATTAAGGAAGAGAGTCCAAGTTCTTTATTTGATTTTCAATGGCCGAGGATGAGAGTCCATGGTCTCTCACTATCACCTCTTGCATGCATTGGCTACAATGACCCTCTTTGTAAGAAAAATGATGGTTGGAGATACCTCCATTGACAACACCCTCATAGTGAAGAAATATGTCTTCATCGACCACCACTACCTATTTTGCTTATTGTTTATTGTGTTTTCTTCCTTCTTCCCCATATTTTTTATATCCCTTCATCCATCCATCTTGTTATAGATTTTCTCATTGTATATCTCTATTTTCTCTGATTATCATGAGTTTCTAGACCATGTTATTGGACTTACAGTAGCCATAAATGCTATTCCAACATGTAAATACTTATATACATTGAGTGTATACTCTTAGCAATGTTTATCTCCATATCTTGGTCTTTAATGCTTCACTTGCATGATTATATTCCATCATGTGTTGTTTGATTGTTAGTGCCTTGAAAGAGTAGTGTTAGTCTATATCTAGTCATATGAAGTAGTATGAATGCATGAGAATGTTGGAATACTAAAGCTAATGATCATATGATTGTATTTTAGATTGTATGTTTGCCTTCTTGAGAAAGAGGCACACCTATGATCTAAATCTAACTCAATCTCAACAGATGAGGGAATAGACACCAATGATGATTTCTTATAAACTATGCTAAGGGTATACAATGGTTGTGAGTATTGCATATTGGTGAGATACCTTAAACAATGAAACCTAGTCCAAGTTCTATCCATATATTCAAAACATGCAAAAGAAGTCCATTTTTGACTCATTAATATAGATTTACTTTACTATTGTTGTCTATATCTTTGGTTGGATACCATCATTTTGTAAGGGATACCTCCTTTTGGTCAAAGTTAACTAAGCCAAGACCTTAACTCCTATACACTTGTCACCCCTTGTCACTGTGTTTAGTCCTGTTTACTACACATGATATTATTATCATTGCAATCATTTAAGTATAAGTCTATAAACTTAAAGTGCAATTACTCTAGATTTGCTTCCATTTTGGACATGCAATCTTAGGTGATAAAAGGGCCACCACCACAACAATACCAAAGACAAAGGACATGATTTCACTAAGACATCCTTTGAATGCTACAAGGGTTTGATTAGATCAAGAACAAGTTGTCTATAAAAGATCAAACCATTACTAGACTTGTGATCTAAGACTAGAGAACCTATCCTCAATGCTTTCTCTCTATATGGAAGGGAAACTTCCTTCTCAACCCATGGGAAATATAAAAAACAATAGTGGGATAATGAATATCCCTCAAAATCCTTATTGTACCCCGCAAGTGCATCTAGACTCCCTTCACAAGTAAAAATATCCACCACACCCCTATGCACTCATTGTTGGGTTTTAGGGGAGGCAGAGAAGGCAACGGAAACAAAAAATTTTCTCCCCCAAACCCGGAACAAGGAAACGCGTCAACGTCTATACAATAGGAAAGGATGGTTTGTGGAATCATACCTTGTCCTGAGGCTTGCTCGATGACAATACCTCGGGGCTTGCGCGGTCTTCACCTCCGGTCTTGGACGATGTCTGTGCAGCTCCTGGTCGCACCGGGACTGACGACTCCTGGTCTCACCGGGACTGTCGGGATTGACAACTGTCCTCCGAGCGGCAGAAATCTCCCGCCTCTAAAGTAGTCCACATGGACCACCTAGAACTCCAATCTACTTATCTCACAAGGAATTGGAAGGAGTCGCACCCTCCTGTCAGCGTACTAGTTACTGAAACACTCTCCTGCCACCAGTCGCTTTCTGCAGTTGTCTTTCCCTTACTGTGCCTCCCTTATTGGGTAGCACTTGCTCGGGCTCTCTCGGTTACCAAAACTAGAGAGAACGACAACTTTACAGAGCAACTGGTTGCACTGATTTGTTCTTTGAGAAGCCCCCAATACCCCTATATATAGGAGGGTCATGGGACAGGGTTCTCCATCCCGGGAAAGGCGGGACTAAAGCAGGAGTAGAAGGGTTCGAGATTTTCCACAAAACAACTAACTCGCAACCTGAATCGGTCGTTTCACAACTGAAACAATCAGTTGGGGACCTGAGCCGGTCGGTTGACACCTCAACCGATCGGTTAAGACCCATGAAACGGTCGGTTCACTTCTGAATCGGTCGGTTCTTGGTCCTGGTCAGTTCCTGAATGACTTTCCTTCTTTTGTTTCTAATTGGTATCAAATACCAATCCTTGTTCCAATCAAATTAGGAAAGTGAAACGAAAAGAAATGTCTCACCAATCCTATTTTCCCAACTTGCTCGGTTTCATTAGTTGAACCTATTGTTTCAACACTTGAAGCAATTGTTTCACCCAATCCATGAGATGATCGACTCGCCATCTGAGCCGATCGGTTCACCAAGCTGAGCCGATCGGTTCATCACATGAGCCGATCGGTTGGGAGTGCAGATTGTGCAGTATTAGTCAATTGTAGTTTCAATCAATCTGATACTCCAATCAATCAGTCCAACACCTTGAACATTATGATACTGAGCTATCAATTGATTGAGTGTTTAATTGAACTACTAAACTCCTTTAGTAATCAATCTAAACATTGTTTGTGGACAAAACTCCTCTTCTAGCTTAAATCCTATGTGTGTGAACCTGCAAGTCCATTTCACGTTGGCAGTGAAAGTCCATAACACTTATGACTTCACAAGCAAAGAGCGGTGCCTAGTCACACATCAGTGCTACCCAAGTGAAATAGAAAGTTGGAGAACAACTTTCAATCCTACAATCCGTGAATGGTGTTACAGTGAATGTATAATTCCTTTGTCACTGATATCCTGAATGAACTCGAGGCATGGACCAATCATCCTATCAACATTCATTCACTTTCTTGATCTCAGAGTAGATTGGAAGAGATATGTATGACATCAATATCACATACTGATTCACACATGCGTGCACGCCTTTCTCAATCCTACTCATCAAGTGGCCATGGATATCAAACTCCCTCAGGAGGGACAAATCCCATATCTATCACTCACCCCTCAAAATCCCCATGTGTCAAAGCCACCCAATCATCACCTTTATAACAACCCATGTTTCAGGACTGCGTTTGATGATGTCAAAGTGTGCCCAACGACATGTGTTGAGTGCAGTGATTTCAGGTCAAAGAATCACACTCACCACCATCACTGTGAGTACTGACTGTGACTACCATGCCATGGTTCCATGTGTCAAACTCACAGTGGGTCTGTATGGTACAGTTGTTCTCTAACAAGTACCTATGTGTTTGGTTTGATATCTCTATATCATGACTAATGAGATTCTTTCATCAACCAACACCACAATCTAGTCTTGTGTGTCATTGTTGTCTATCTACCTTCCACAATGACATCTGACTAGGGACATAACAAGAATGTACAAACTCTTAGCATCCGTATGATCTCATCATTCAGGTCCTTAACCTGAAAGCATATGCCATTGAGTACTGTCATTCTCTAGATATTCAATCTCTTCTATCACTATCTCATATGACTGAACCAGAAAGAATTGGAAGCTTGCCTTTGATGTTTATCAAATCAATCTTAATGTATCCCACCAATCATCCTATGATTGGATCTCAGGGCATACATACCAACAGACTCCCACTTGCACTGCGAGCCAATCACCCTTGAATCATATTCATAGTGATCTTCAAACATGTCCCACATGTTACTGTGCTCTAGTGTGAACATAGTGAGTTATGGCAACACCTTGCCAAAGTCAGTATAAATTGCATGTCTCACATCTCTTTGTTGTACGTCACACGTATGAGATGGAGTTGCCGTAAAATGCGATCTAGTATTCCTTTGCTAACCTTTAGCCATATTTGCATGATCAAGGAATCCATACTTGTTATCAATGAGCGAAATATCTATAAGTTCATCTAATGAACTTCCAGATCCATATAGTATCCACTTCTGTTCTCTAACACATAGATACTCCGCATTTCCTTTTTAAATGGTTTTATTGGAACACTTCCAATTATCAACAAACTTTCACTTTTATATATCATATATATATTTTGCGATTAATTTTCTATCCTTTCAGAAGTTTGTATCAATGTAACTCTTTACATTGAACTCTTCCTTATCTCCATAGAATTAGTACTTCTCAAGTACTTATCAAGTTCTCATGGTATTCCAGTAACCCTTACTGGAAGTAGATAGACATCCACTCATCATGTCCCACATACGAGTTATTAGGATGAGCACATCATATTGTCATGTCCCACATACAAGATGATGAATGAATTTTGTTCTTGCCATGTCGATACATGCAAGATAATGGGATGATTACATACATGATAGATCCATATCTATTCCTATTGTTCCCATTCTTCATAAGAATTGGACACTTGGCCTTGGGATACTAACTTCATGTAACATGGACAAGTTTTCTCCCACTGAATCTGTGCATACTGAACCATTCAGTACAGATTGCCAATGTATGCTTTCTCTTTTCAGGTCAAGAGGTTTTTGAGAACTATCTTTGTAGATCTCTATTCCTATCACATAGGAAACATCTCTTTCTTCCTTAAAGATAATTTCCACTTTTGGATTTCCATTCTAGAACATTTCCATTTCACATCAACATGTGGAATGTGGACACGCTCCCACTAAATCACATATCCCTTCTTTATCTTTGACATATCAGTCAAACCCTCTGACTATATCATCAAAGTAAAGATCCAATTCTGAGTTGCTTGTGCTCAATCAATCACATTGATTAGTCCATTGTAACTTATAGACTTCATTTGCATTAGTGGATTCATAAACCTTATAGATTGTGTCACATACACATCCTTGTTTTATTCCTCATAGGAATGCAATTTTAGTATCCATATGCCAAATGTCTTAGTCATTAAGTTGCAATCAACAAGCATCATCCTCCTCAAGATGTTATCCATGTGTCTTAATTCTTAAGACTTATTTGCACTTATGGATTTTATTCCAATGGGTGCTACCATCAAGGTCATACCTTATGGTTCACATGGAAGTCATTAGGATGTAATGGTCATAAACCATAACACAAGATTCGGTTCCTCATATTCATCTGGATAGTTGACTCATCACATGAACAACTCATCACATAGATAATTGAGGTGTATCTGTTAAGGATATAAGAACTCACAACCCTTGTGATTCTTAATTTCTTTTATTAGTGAAGTGTATTCTTTATTTAAGAAGAATTTAGTTATTTGATAATCATCCTCTAACTCCTTAGAGTATGATTCCTTCTTGATTTAGACATCACCATGCCTTAATCATGAGTTCACTATGATACACTATCATAATCACTCATAAGGATCTCAAACATTTGGTCCAAGTATTTCATTCATTGATCTCATCAAGAATTAACACTTTACCAAATTTGCACTTCATCTATGATAATCTCGAACACTTCAAGATATTCATATTGGTATTTCTCTAAACATCATTTGAAGTATTAGCATTTGTTCCAATAGGTATGTAAATACATCACATGTATCATACCTAATAGGATAATCATTCTCCCACTACCTTTAGTGAATATTGATTAATCATGTCTAAGATATTCATGTCTCTTACTGGTTCTCTAACCAAAAGAGTCTAGATTTATCCATCACATGGAAACTAGAAATGAATTTCTCATGATTCATGCTAATTTCATTGTTTGAGTTATCTATAACTCTTAGGTATCATTTTATCTTATGCATATCAAATACCACAAGATAAACAAGGCATTGCCACACAGATCATATCTTTATGAATTGAAACATCTCTTTATTGATTGCCATCATTGTCATACAATATGCAAAAAGAAAGTGTTTATATCTATTGGAAAATATGAAATAGCAGTTCTCAACTCTATTTCATGCCCTTTAGGCTGAAATAAACTGAAAGATACTCCTATCTATGGTAGCAACATTTGCTCCAATGATGGGTACTCCTTTCTTGGTCCTTTCACAAAGGCCATCACTTCTTTGTGGATATTGCATATCATATATGACATATCCATATCTTGGTATCATATACCTCATATAAAGATGTGGTTCACTTCATGATACCTTAGGTGGAGATCTCCATCCCCTCCTTCATCTTCTTTTGTTCTTCTAGATATAGAGGGCAATTCCCTCATACACCCTTTCCCCATGTGCCTTGAGGTTGAAGACGGCTTGGTCTGCTGGTTAGCATCAGAACACTTCTTTGCTTTGCCATTGCCCTTGCCCTTGCCCTTAAGACTTACATTTCATTGATCTCATCAAAGATTAGGGTTAGTCTTTCTTCATATTTGCCTCAACATGTCCAACAACTTTGTCAACGCTTGTCAAAGTTGTTCATGTCGTAGTTTATCATGAACTGTATGATTCTCGCAACATTTGCAGTATCATACCAATATCCAACTCTTGGCTCAGAGGGAATCCTTCTTAGTCAGGTCTTTTCACATACCCAATCATATTGAGTGTGTAAATACCTTACTGGATATCCTTCTATCATGACATACTAGGACAATGTCTTGGAGACATCATATGTCTCATGTTGTCTCTGCAACCCATAGTTCAAAGAACACAACATCAAGCACTCCTCATCAATGTCATCCTCAGTATGCTTCCATAAGCATACTTTCAGCCATTGATGTGGTGGGATCGAGTTCATCTGGTTCTGGTATAACTAGGACTTAGAGCTTTTTCTCTTTGATTGAGAATGCTTCTCAACATCCTAACCAATCGTGGAAATTATTCCCATTCTACTTGTCCTTTTCCAGGATAGATCACAAAGAAAAGTGATTGTTGTTTGTTGTCATTTGTACTACAAAAGGAAAATATGCAATTTTAGTCCAAAACTCATTTTTGACTTATTTGATTGATTTGAAAGGTTGATGATATAAATTAGGCCTTTAATTAATTATCGCTCCTACTATTTTAGTTCAAATTGATAGCTCTCACCATCAATTCGGAAGATTGCAGTGTACAACTTTCTAGTGGGCATGATCATGAAATCCTCTAAGTCATGGACCAGCTTTGGCTGTCACCCACAACTTAGATCTCTCAGGTAGGCAACTCTTGCCAATTACATCATATGCAACTCTTGATAAGATGTCATATGCAACTCCTTGCCATGATCATCTCCATGCCTCAAGGTGCTAGATCCTATCTAGGTCACCTTGTTAAGTCCGACCCAAAGCCAACACGATGAATATGCACCCTGCTTGGGCAGACCCACATATCCATCCTTCACGCTTCCACGAGATAGATGGTGCACCATGCTTGGGCGTTCCAACACTTGGTCGATCAAGCTTTTCACGTGTGTTGCATTTGGAAGGCATGTAAAATATTAATATTTAATGAGGGATTTGGTTTTATATACATATACATATCGAATCACCACAATACATAGTATGTACCATATACATGCTATATCCCACATAAAACATGCAAAATGATAAAAGCGATGATTATGGCCATCCTAATGTGATTCCTCGATCCAAGAGGAATCACGGTCACCTAGGTCTACATCACATGCAACATGTACAAGGTGAACTCTGTGCTTTGCCTTTCTGGGTTTGATCAACTCATCACATGAATGATTGGCTCGCCATCAGACTGGTCGGATGGGTGCCACCAGTCGATCGGTTGGCTCCTCTAACCGATCAGTTTGCCTGGTTGTCGTGCATCTCATCATGGCCGCCACCCGCTCATCTCGCTCCTCGAACCGGTCATCAACCGATCGGATCACTCCTTGAATGGATCATCTCGAACGTCAACCGATCGGTTCACACCTTGAACTGATCGTCTCAGCTGTCGTCAGGATGTCCTCCGTTCTTTAACGTAATTGGAAATAAAATTCTATCCTATTTTACATTGTAAAAAGAGAAACCTCGAGTTACATTTGAGGGGAGCAAAGGTAGGAAAGAAATCTCGAATTATTTCGAGTTACATTAGGAATAGGGGAAGGAAGATCGATGCGCAGACTGAGATGCAAGCAACCACATACAACCATACACAGATAGAGTTTATTGGCCATAACCACACTATACATCCACCACAAAACATGTTTAAGGGTGACGCGTATCAACTGCATTCATAATACATATCATATATGTAAATTGGGATTTGTGGATTTTGGATTGGACATGCATAAAGCCAATTTTATTCGCATCGTATGCAATAAATAAAGGCGATAAACCAAAATCGATCATATCGATAATCCTAAAGTATAGAGCAGTTGACGTGGCTCTGATACCACTTTTGGGTTTTAGGGGAGGCAGAGCAGGCAGCAAAAACAAAAACATTTCTCCCCCAAACCCGGAACAAGGAAACACGTCAACGTCTATACAATAGGAAAGGATGGTTTCTGGAATCATACCTTGTCCCGAGGCTTGCTCGACGACAATACCTCGCGGCTTGCGTGGTCTTCACCTTCGGTCTTGGACGGTGTCTGTGTAGCTCCTGGTCACACCAGGACTGATGACTCCTGGTCTCACTGGGACTGTCGAGATTGTCAGCTGTCCTCCGAGTGGCAGAAATCTCTCACCTCTGAAGTAGTCCACACAGACCACCTGGAACTCCAATCTCCTTGTCTCATAAGGAATTATAAGGAGTCGCACCCTCGTGTCAGCGGACTAGTCACTGACACACTCTCCTGCCACCAGTCACTTTCTACAGTTGTCTTTCCCTTGTTGTGCCTCCCTTATCGGGTAGCACTTGCTCGAGCTCTCTCGGTTACCAAAACCAGAGAGAACAACAACTTTACAGAGCAACTGGTTGCACTGAGTTGTTCTTTGAGAAGCCCCCAATACCCCTATATATAGGAGGGTCATGGGACAGGGTTCTCCATCTTGGGTAATGCGGGACTAAAGTAGAAGTAGAAGGGTTCGAGATTTTCCACAAAACAACTAACTCGCAACCTGAATCGGTCATTTCACAACTGAAACGGTTGGTTGGGGACCTGAGCCGGTCGGTTGACACTTCAACCGATCGATTGGGACCCATGAAACGGTCGGTTCACTTCTGAACCGGTCAGTTCTTGGTCCTGGTCAGTTCCCGATTGACTTTCCTTCTTTTGTTTCTAATTGGTATCAAATACCAATCCTTGTTCCAATCAAATTGGGCAAGTGAAACGAAAAGAAATTTCTCTCCAATCCTACTTTCCCAACTTGCTTGGTTGCATCAGTTGAACCAATCATTTCAACACTTGAAGTAATCGTTTCACCTATCCATGAGCCGATCGACTCACCATATGAGCTGATTGGTTCACCAAGCTGAGCCAATTGGTTCATCACATGAGCCGATCGGTTGGGAGTGCAGATTGTGCAGAATTAGTCAATTGCAGTTTCAATCAATCCGATACTCCAATCAATCAGTCCAACACCTTGAACATTATGATACTAAGCTATCAATTGATTGAGTGTTTAATTGAACTACTAAACTCCTTTAGTAATCAATATAAACATTGTTTGTGGACAAAACTCCTCTTCCAAGTTAAATCCTATGTGTGTGACCCTACCGGTCCATTTCATGTTGGCAGTGAAAGTCCATAACACTTATGACTTCACAAGCAAAGAGCGGTGCCTAGTCACACATCAGTGCTACCCAAGTGAAATAGAAAGTTGGAGAATTACTTTCAATCCTACAATAAGTGAATGGTGTTATAGTGAATGTATAATTCCTTTGTCACTGATATCCCAAATGAACTCGAGGCATGGAACAATCATCCTGTCAACGTTCATTCACTTTCTTGATCTCAGAGTAGATTGGAAGAGATGTGTATGACATCAATATCACATACTGATTCACACATGTGTGCACGCCTTTCTCAATACTACTCATCAAGTGGCCATGGATATCAAACTCGCTCAGGAGGGACAAATCCCATATCTATCACTCACCCCTCAAAATCCCCATGTGTCAAAGCCACCCAATCATCACCTTTATAACAACCCATGTTTCAGGACTATGTTTGATGATGTCAAAGTGTGCCCAACGACATGTGTTGAGTGCAGTGATTTCAGGTCAAAGAATCACACTCACCACCATCACTGTGAGTACTGACTGTGACTACCATGCCATGGTTCCATGTGTCAAACTCACAGTGGGTCTGTCCCGTACACTTGTTCTCTAACAAGTACCTATGTGTTTGGTTTGATATCTCTATATCATGACTAATGAGATTTTGTCATCCACCAATACCACAATCTAGTCTTGTATGTCATTGCTGTCTATCTACCTTCCACAATGACATCCGACTAGGGACATAACAAGAATGTACAAACTCGTAGCATCTGTATGATCTCATCGGTTAGGTCCTTAACCTGAAAGCATACGTCATTGAGTGCTGTCATTCTCTAGACATTCAATTTGTTCTATCACTATCTCATATGACTGAACCAAAAAGAATTGGAAGCTTGCCTTTGATGTTTATCAAATCAATCTTAATGTATCCCACCAATCATCCTATGATTTGCTCTCAGGGCATACATACCAACACTCATTCCTCTACCACAATCTTCATTCAATTACCAATACCCTTTTCAACCTTACCATGGGCAAGACTTATGCATAAGACTTACCATCAAAGGCAATTCACTCCATCACCACCAATACCATCACATTCTCACCAAGGATATGTCTACCAATATATCCTACCACCACCACCTCCACAATAACAATTTTATGACTCACCCCCTTATTTTTCCAGGGAGCATGTAGAGGTTGTTATTATGCTAAGAAGTGGCAAGACAACTGAAAGGCCAAGGTAGACCGTCAATAGTGATACTGTGATTGATGGTAGAGTTGATATTGTGACTCTAATGGTTGATGATATCGAGATACCAAGCAATGATATTGTGATAATAAATGATATAGTGCCACAAGGTACTCCTTATGTAATGCAAATAGATGATCCTATTGTGCCTGAGATGAACAATATGTTGGATGAGACCTTGGTCTCCAAAAGAAAGCAAAATCACACTAAAGACATCATTAAGACATTCAAGCAAGTGCACATAAACATAGCCCTCTTAGTTGCAATAAAAAAATCCCTGCATATGAAACAACTATCATATACATGTGTACATATCATAGGAAGTTTGTAGGAAGGATGCCCCAAAAAGTGAAATACAAGTGAGTATAATTATGCACCATGCGATGCCTAAGAAATGAAAGAACCCAAAACTTATTATCGTCACTTTCAACATGGGAGGTAACCATATTGAGAAATCTCCTTTGGACTTGGAGTAAAGTGTGAGTTTGATGTTGTATCATATGCACATTATGTTTGGCTTGGTTCAGCTAGAACCAACAAATTCAACCTTTTATTTGGAAAATAGATATGTGAAGATTCCAATGGGTAGGATAGATGATGCATGAGTGAGAATTGATGATGACATATATGCCAATATTCCACCCAAATTGTATCATCCTTCAACACCCTCATCTCACATTAACTACTAATCATGATATTAGGGCCTAAACCGATGATTGCAAAAAAGCCAAACATCACTTTTAATTGTTGATTTTTACTGATTTAAATATTATCATATATGACACTTTCATTCACATAAAATGATTTGGCATTGGTATACAACCTATTTTTTTCTAAAATATATTCAATATTAAAGATATAGAATAAATAATTCATACTAATCCTTGTCATTTATGAGTACACAAGTCTTCAAAACTTAATACATGTTCTAGAAATAAAGACACCATTTTTTGAAATATCATTGGCAATTCTTCCTATACAAGGAACTAGAGTACTGAGGGACCAAGACTGACTATTTATACCTCAAAACACTACCAAAAACCTCTATGGCATGACTTTTCTAAAAAAATGTTACTATCTCCTTATCAATAGTGTAACCTAAAAATTTGTCCACCAGAGTGTGAGCTACTAGATCATTGAATGAAAATTCATCCAAATCAATCATATAATATGCATATTCTTTATTAAGTGTATTGGAATTAAAATAAAAAATAAACAATCCTTTAAATATTAAATTAAAGAGCAATATTGTAAAATTCATCAACATACTAAATATTGGGAATAATTGAACAATACATTTCTAGAGTCGTATACTGGAAAAAAAATTCTTGATTTGACTTCTTAATCTTTTAATTTATTTATTTATACCTTAGACCCACATGAGGTGTACCATAACATGTGGAAGCATTGCAACAAACCCCAATCTCACCGTATAAGAATTAGAGTTGATATGGGACTCTAAGATGGCTAACTATGTGCCCGTCTTTATAGTCCTCGCCATGGCTGGATTCAGCTAAATAGCTGGTCAAAAAAATTTGAACTCCTTCTCTAAACATGGGTACTCAGTTGTAGTGTCAAATGCACTCCAGCTAAAATCATATACTCCAATGGTTCCATGAGGGATGACTCACTAAATACTAACTAAAATGGGTACTGCTGAGATGTTCAATCAATGTTGGATGCTCCTACTAGTAATCAAGATGTTGTCCATGGTGGTCTTAACCCCTCATGCCTCACTGACACACTCCGACTTCCTTTCCTGAACAATGCCAATGGAAAAGTTGTTTCATCCACTACAGTGCGAACCTCCACATGGAATATAAAGTGTTCAAGTCTTATGCATATCTAATTGATTTATTTAATTTTACTAAATACTAATATACCAAGTTTTTCTTATTTTTATCATGTAACAAATAACTCATTTTTCTTTTGGTATTCAACACTATATTTCATTACTGAAAACAATATTGAACAATTCTATGCATTTCTGATACTCTAGAAACGAATACAACTCAACTACATATTCTCAACAATATATTATACTTTAATTTTATAATACAAAAATATGAATATAATGAATTGATCTATACTATAAAGATACCATTTAGCTTTCATATTAAATGTTGATGATCTAACCTAGCTTACTGCACCGAACTACTAATATTTAAAACTTTGAATAACTTGAACTAGTTGAATTGATCATTGAATAAATAAGTTTGAAATTAGACTATCTCATATCACATTTTCTCATGTGTTTTAGTACTAACTAATTAGGAAAAACTTGGATACACCTATCCTCTATAATATATTATGTATGGATATCATATAAATCATGTACATGCATTCTTGAACTAAAATCATTCATTTTCAATCAATTTTTCTTGCTATTTAGAGGATATAAGCCTTAAAAATATGTATTCAAGATCATTAATACAAAATATAGATAAATTGGAGGAATATACAATCATGTTTTTCCTATTTTCAAATTATATATGTGAGAACCAGGGATAAAGGATAATTTCCTATAAAGTAGAGTTAAATCCGTCAAAATCTGGGAAAAAGTAGAAAAAAATTATTCTTAACAAAGAAAGTAATTGCAAATATATACATCTATATTTGAATGACAAACAAGAATTTCTTGTAATAAAATGAATTTTAGATAAGTATATCAATTGTCATCTCAAATATCACATTTAGAGCCATTTTCACCCTAAAAGTCCAAAACCCACCAAATTAGGGAAAAAGTTGACGACAATATGAGATTGTATCTTAGATGATTCCATAAAAAAATTATGTTCCAACATGTTTCATACACTATTTTTGTAGAACAATCATGACTTCTGAATTTCACAATCAAATTCCCATTTTACTACAATATCAAAAAAATCTCTTAAATAGGGTTAAATTAGCATCATAAAGCTCAAAACGAGTTTATTGCATGCTTAAATATATAACTGGGTGTAAATACACTCCTCTCGGGTTCCTTCTTAGATGATAGCATGTGAAAAGAGAGATAACATGGATACATAGTGTTTACAGCTCAACTTTTAGAAAACATTCGGCCACACCAATAGAACTAAGTGAAGTTAGAAGAAAGAATAAGAGAAGCAAAGAACTTACTAGGTTTACCTTGAATTTTGGGAATAACTTGAGCTAGATCAGTCCTACGTCAACATTCACCAAGATCCCCTTAAAATTACCTCTCTACCTCAAGCACAAAATTTGAAAAAATAAGGTTGGGTTTCTAGTGTTTCAAGTTGGATTTGGATGATAAAACCATTTGAGGTGCTTTGATATTTGCAAAGAGGTCCATAAATGAAATTTCCTTTAAATCTTGTCTTTTAGAAATATATTTTTCCATATCTTGAGCATTTGACATCTAAATAAATATTTGTAAAATTGTATAACTTATTTTTGATTCTAGAGTCCAATAGTAAAACATCATTTATAAGAAGTGAAAATCAATTTCTATAATTTAGTTATCATAAATCCATCATTTTAACCTATTTCATGGAAAATTCCAGACAAAACCCTAATTTCATCCAGTCTACGGTTTTGTCTACCCAAATCCTATCTAGTCAACCAAAAATGTAGATAACGTGTTAATAAATCAATAAACAAGATAAATGAATTTTACACTAATTTTGCAGAATCATACAATTAAATTGAAAAATACAAATTAATGGTTAATAAGGGCTTAGGGTTTGAAAATCACTGCTCCTTTAAATAGTTCACCCCAAATTCAAGAGAAGGACAAAAGATAATATTACATATATATAAGATATCAAATTTAAATTAAACAACTAACAATTGAACATGGGGGTTTACTTAGTTGGTAGGGGTAGAGTCATTACAATCTCTCCCACTTAACAAATTTTGTCCTTGAAACTTACAAATGAAATGAAAAGGTGCATTTAAATTTCTATCAACATTATATATTATGGTACATCACCGATTCATGTATCTCTTATTTAATAATGAGGTCTAAATAGAATTTTGTAATCATCTTGTAATAAAGCTTTTCAACGTCAACAAGAAAACATATGTTTCATGACCGATTGATGATAATGCACTTACTTTTAGCTAATGCATGTTGTTGAGGTTTAGCATTTCCATGTATATTGTTTTGTGCTATACCAACTTATACAGTTATTTCTCCATTATAGTTCTATAGTATAAATAAAAATATTAACTAATTGACTTTGTAATTGTGATATCACAATCTTGAAGCCCCCATAAGCCACAATATCAAAATAACCATATTACTACTATTGAGCTAAACTTATGATGTTTGAATAACATGGATCCTAATTGAATATTCCTTCCACTAAACTAGCATGCATTCATGCATATATAAAACCATATAAATGTGGTTTCTTTTCTTAGAACACCTTTTGCAAGCTATTTTTCTAGAAAAATTTGTATATTACTAAAAACTAGTTTTGTCATTGATCCATTTGTATGCACATACCATGGTGAGGTCTGCAACTAGGGTGAAGTCATAATAAGGAAATCATAGGGGAACATGTGTATGGATTGAATCTGTTGTGACCTACTATACTATGTCCCACTTATCCATTTTCCTTGTTGTTCATCAATCTCCAAGATAGTACTTATCTCTTCTTATTTATCTTATTCTCACTAGATTATGAAGAGATGATTGAGTACACATGTTCAAATAATCAAAACATAGAATTGACTTTTTTGCAGTTCCTAGCTTTTACTGAACTTGCCTCACTTATATTTGAAATTCATCCATCAATCTCTTTTCTTAATCCTCCCCATATTGTTCACTCACATTTCTGCTTTAACTTATTAATAGTTCCTTTAACTTTTTGTAGTTATTTCCAGGTTTCCTCATATAACATTGTTGGTACCCAATGTCAAGTTTCAATCTACCTACCTTGGGTTGCAAAAAACCCAAATCCTTGCATATATAATTCATATACAACTTATCATCTCTAGTTTATTCTTTCTTTCCTAGACTAAAAATGTATTTCTCTTTTAAGATTTACATGTATCATAATTTTCACTTATACTCTCATTTTCTTTTCCTTATACTATTTCACTCTAATTGTTCTGCTTGAGTATTATGACTTGTGATGTATCACCACCACTCCTACATGTGAAGTCTCTCATGATGTTTAAACTTTAAAATAAACATTTTCTTTTATTTTCTTATTCCTTAGATTTTTTTATTCCTTATTGTGGAAATAATTGGAGTTACACAATTCTTTCCTATGATCCCACATATAAGAATACATTCATATGCAAAACAATGTAGGCATATCAAAAGATATACAATAGACAATATCTTTACCATTAATCCTTTGGCGAAATCTAAAGTTTCAAATCATTCTCTTTCTCTTAGGCTTTGTTCCCCAACAAATTTACATACTCATTTTCTATCTCCAGATATTTTGCTTATTATGATTTAAAAATGAGTTTATCATCCATATATTACCAATATAATTCTCATCATAATTACCTTTATATAAAAAATTCCTTACATATAGCATCATTAAGCTTCACTAATTTATATTTTTAAATTTACTTTGATTTATTTCATAAATATAGATTTCCATGACTTGCATTGTTCTCAATTTCTATTGCTTGTTCAATATAATAAATTATATACCAATATATTTCATTTTTGAATTTCAACTTTATAAAAATTTAAAATCGCATTTACTTCATTCAATTTATATAGCTCATGTAAGGAAAAAATATTCATTTTAATATTAATCTGAATTTATATCTTTGTGAATTATTCACTGACTCAACATCACCCTCATCCTTCTAAGAGTTGTTCCTCTTTAATGAAATTTTTAAATTTTTTTGCATTTGTCTTTTCATCTTATTTTTCCTCAATGAACTTCAATTAATGAATGCATTACTATGAGTCTTCTTTATGGAGATCATTCTTCTTAATCTATTTATTTTCTTGAACTTGTTCTATTTGTTCCTCTTTTATCTTGTTCGCGAAATTATATATGAGTTATTGTAATAATAGTTTATCCTTCCATCTCAGATACACATTTCAATCAATTTTCTTTTCTTTATTACATTACTTCTTACTTATTGAAGTTTATTTCAATAATTCTACACATATTTAAGAAATTCAATCAACTTCCTTCACTAGTCATTCACCATGTTAATTGCTCAATGAACTTATCTGATAGTTGGAAGACTTCAAAGTTAGATCATGGCATCTTTTACCTTTACATTGAAGTAAACTTTTAGATATAATACAGACACGTCCAAGAGATCGTGTAATATATTTCATGCATTGATAGTTATCTCTATATAGATAAATATATCTTTGATTTTCTCTTTTGTTTCTTTGTTATTGAACTTAGAGTATTTAGTTATATTTCAAATAATCACTTATTTACTACGTGAAACTATCTTTTCTTAGTCATTCTAACATTTGTTTCGAATTCTAGTATAAGAATATTCTCATACCCTCATATATACTCATATTGCATTATTGTATCTTGTTCTTGTCCAATATATTGTAGGTGTCATTAGATCCCAATAATTCATCTTGCATGTCAGACCATGCTGAAACTACAATCCCGATGCCAAGAGTATTAAGGTTTAACTGAATCCTATTTTTGTGTACCATGTAGAAATGATAGTTTAAGTAAAAACTATACTTCATAAAAATTGAAAATATATGATTCAGATAGGTAAGAGAATTTCCATTCACTTGAGATCAAATTAACAATATAAAATAGAAGTCATATCATTTTAAACCTTTATGATCATATTCTTCTATTACTTTTTGGTTTTCTAACCCTAATACTTCTAGGGGTTTTCTCTATAATATCCTCCCTATGAATACATTGATAGGATATATAGGTTAGTATATAGTAGCATGATACTGGTCAACCTAATTATTTAGATACTGGGCCAGCGTGTCTAAATTCATGGACTTCCCAGAGTTATAATCACATCACCTTGTAACTGCCAAACTAGAAACACTAACTATCTAACTTGATGGTCCATGAAGACTCAATATATGCTCTAATACCATGTTGTAACACCCTCATCTCACACTAAGTAATAATCATGAGAGTTGGGCATAAACAAATGACTAAAAAAAGCCAAATACCATTTTGAAATATTTTTTCAAATTTAAATATTATCATATATGACACATAGAATGACATGAATTGACTAAGCATATGTATAAAACCTAATTTCCTCTAAAGGAAATTCAATCTTGAATATACACCTACAAGAATTTATACTTATCCTTGTTATTTACAAATACACAAGTCTTCATAACTAAATACATGTTCTAGCAATAAAGGCACAATCTTATACAACATCATTCACATCTCTTCTATACAAGGACCTTGTGACAACCTCGATTTTCTCTCTCTTCTATTGTACTACTCCTCTCTCATCATGTGTCTCTTACTCAATTTGATATTAAATGCATAATAGATGGTTGTGATATTCCAATTTGGCCACTATAATGATCAATTTCACAATGTGTACATTTGATTTGCTCTCTTGATCTAATTTTCACTATTTAATGATTCACTACTTTGTAAATAATCTTGAACCTGGTTAGTATGATCCCCTTGCTCTATAATATGTTTCAAAATATAGAGTGTTCTTTTATCTTCCCAACGGTACAAAAATTGCCTCATTTGGACCATCCTAGCCCAAGATATGGGTATTTGAACATTGACTCATATAGTACATGTTTTACTTATTCTTCAACCCTTCTTGGGCCCAATACCAGACGCGTGGCCCATTTATCTTGTTGTCTTCCTTCCCGAAATGGAAGGGAGCGCTTGACCAGGGAGTCATCATCTCCCCTTTCCCCTTCAGGAAAGCAACGAATATCAGTAAATGCTCTGAAGGATGCTCAAGATTGCTGGGATCTAAACCCTAGCATCCATGATGTTCTTTATAACCCCCCTCCTCGTCTAACCCTAGACCCCCCCTCTCCCTTCGTTCCTCTAGGGCTGGCCGCCAACCTGCTGAAAGCAGCCTGCCGCCTTTCCCTCCTCTACCAACAACTCTAGCATAGCTGCTAGCTACAACTCATGGCCAGCCGCGAGCCCTCAGCGCCGAAGTCACGTCCAACAATCGTTCACCTACCTCCACCCTTAACCTCCCTCATTTTGCCTCGTTGTTGGAGGAGCGCTGAAGGGATAGGATGGAACCCCTGTTCGGCCCCTATTTTGGCGCTGAAACAGGGGAGCGTCCACGAGTTGCAGACAGACTCACCCGAGACCAGATGTGGACCCAACACCACCCTATGAGAAGCCGCTACATCGGCGCACACGCAGGCAGACCAAGATGGATCAACGGTGACCAACGACAGCCACCAGTCGAGAGCCGCACATCTGCGTGACTTGGTACTGTCGGTGCTAGGCCGGATGGTCGTCTCACATGGGAACAATTGTGGATGCCAAACGGCTGATCAACGACCTAGATATTCAAGCAAATAAGTATGTCACGCCCAACCTTTTGCCCTATAGTTTCTCTATGGAATTTCATAAAATCATATTTCTTTCATGTTAAGGCCAAATATTGTCATATTATATATCAAGTTGATCCTTTTGAAAAGATCTACAACATGGAAATATTTGCAGACCCTGATTCCTTTTGGAATTCTACTAATGGGCTAAAATATGAAATTTAACCTTCTTTGACCATGTTACATGCACATCCATGATAAAGTTGAAATATTTTATGTACTCTTCCATCTGTAATCATCAAATCAGTAACACTAATTTCTTTGTAGCCCTAATGAAGGTCCTACTATCTCTTTTTTTCTCTCATAAATGACCTCAATTGCACATCTGTGCCTACTTTGGACTACAATGTTGAACTTTGCCTAGATTGCTAATCTTGCTTCTAATGGACATACACCTATTTTGGAATATGTTTCTTATGACCTAATGTTGCTGATCTAAACCATGTTTGATGATGGGTTCTCCTACCTTGATGATCTTGATCTTGGTTACTCTATTATGAGTCTTGTGACCTAATTTGACCATAAGTGTCCTAAATCTTATCATGCCCACATGAAACCTCGAAGGGATATAAAATTTTAACCACACCCTTATGATGGACTGTAAATCAATATGAGATCATATAATGTACTAATAACCAACCTTGAACCCAACTTGGCCAAAACCCTAAAAATGAATCTAATTGGGGTTAATGAAGAGAATCTAATGCATATATGTAATCTTGTTGTTAATTAGGTTGTCTTATGATCTAGATGGTAATGGACATGTTAAGTTAAGAATCTCTGAATCAGGTATGGGCCTTATCTAGTTATATGACTATCGCTTTCTTGCTTGAAAAGACATATATTGTATGCTTGTTTGTCTATTTGCTCAAATATTGCCATGTAGTATTGCTATGTGTTACTCGATGTTTGCCTCGTCAGTTTTATAACTTGAACACATATATAGATAGAACTACATTATAATATTGATTGATAAAGGGTTAGCTCTTGGCTACGGCCTTGATGTCCCTCTCGTATAAAACGGTTAGCTAAGCTTGAGCACCCTTACAGACCCTTCCGATGGGAAGATGGTCAAATGCCTTAAACATGCTTGATATTGTTGGTATAATGGAGTGAAATGACATAAAATATGATTTCACATTTGTTAAACAGTTAACATGATTATTCTTGTTCGTTTAGTGTTGAAATATTTTCAAATTATGTAAAGTTTATACATATATGTATCTTTCTGCCCCATACTCAACTCCTCGTGTGTTGACCCATTTCTCGTATGTTGTTTTTAGGTTCAGAGATGGCTAGAAGGTTGATGGGCTCGGTGAGCTATGCTAGGTGTACATGTTGTAAGATCCAAATATAGTATACATGAGCAGACTTGTACAAAGTGACTCTTGAACATGTAATTCAAATCGTGTAATATAATGATGTTTCCTAATATATCTTGTTGATTGTTGAGATTATGGTGGTGCATTTATCTTGTTATCTGTTCATGTGTGCTAAGATTTATGCTTCCGCATCTCGACTTTGATATTCATTTGGTTCATGGGACTGGGATTCTGATTCCGTGACCCTGAGCTTACACACTCTCATATACTTTAAGTAAATCATTTCTCATGTCTCTTACACCCAAGAAACCTTAAAGTCCATAATGGTGAAAATTGAGGTGTCTAGGCTCGGGGTCCTGGCATAATTTCTCCTATCCGTCTTCACGGTGATTGAGATTCCCCGCTCTATCTGGCCTTAATTGATCCAGAACTGGACCTAAAGGTTCCCTTGTGAAACTTTAGAGAGTCTTCTAGCATCTCATCTCTTCTTTAAGGACAATCCAAAGCCACCCATGTAGATGAAGATTAGGTAGTCTTCTCATCCCATCATATGGTCCTTATCGTTACCTTTTGCCACATGATGTCTCGATTATGGTTAGCTTATGCATGGGAAAAATGAATATCACTAAATTTTTGAAAGTTGATACTATGACCTGACCTTAATTTGAATACTCTTGTATGACCCCTAATATCATGTAAACTCAATTTAGCCAAACTAGACTACATGCTTCCTATGCTGAGGAAAATCTTGATTTGGTGAAACAAGGATGACTTGTACCTTATGCCTCATTGTTGATGAGGTCCCTATTTGATTAAACCCATGTTTCCCTATTGTTGATTAAACCTCAAACATAGTCAAGAAAACTCGTTATACACACCTTGACCATGCTATCAAATGACTAAGTCTTAGACTCAGAAAATCATGATATAAGACTATGATGCAAAAAGTAGTTTCCCTATTGAATATTGATGCCTTTTGCAATCTCGATTTTGATATTATGCTTTAATTACTTGAATGTCAAATTCAAATCCTCGATTTTCAAATTTTGTCACTACCTTGATATTGAAAGAAAAAAATTGCAAATCTTGACATTATTGACCTATTATCTTAAATTTTGATCTTATGACCTTGATATATACAATTTAATCATGGATACTCTCCCTATTTGAATAAACTCAATTGATTATGACTAATGTTAGTAATGTGCCAGATTAGGATGGTAGTTGACTCATGACTCCCCTAACCTAGGTCACATACCTATTTTGACTACCTTTAAGTTTTCATCCTATTGATTATTTAGAGTTTGGAAAGGTATTATCTTTCACCCTATTTGGATTGGTTGACCTAAGCCTAATAGGTTAAACCCATGGTTGATACTCAATCTTGAATATTGATTTGATAATGACCATGATATATGACAATGTTGACTAAAGCTTGTGGTTTACTTCCTAGATAGACCTAGGTATAGAGCATTCATCAAACTTGGATACCATGACAATAAAATCTTGATATTTTGCTCAAATAATTACTCAAATATTGCTTGAATATTGGATATTAGATATGGATGAATGATGTCCCCTAAGTTCTAAATAGGAATCTAAACCTTAGCTTTGTAATATTTATACATACGATCAAATTGTAGACCTATGCCTTTGGATGTCCAAAAATCTCGACTCTTGATATTGATTAATGGACAACAATGATACAAATCCTATGATCACACTATTTGGGCCTTTACATATATGACTAATGACTTCAAAAATCCCAAATTTTCAAATTTTCAAAATGATGACTATTTTGACCCTCTCGATTTATGACTTAGGGTTTAGCTCTAATTAGGACTAGGGTGGAACTTTCCATTGATTTTGAGCTTGAAATAATGATATTTAAAATATGATGTTGTTACAAAATATTGAAATATGAAATCTCAAATCATGGATATATAACCCCACCTCAGCCAATGTAGAGGCTAGAACCCTGAGATATTGGTATTGAAAGTCACCTTATACACTTGAACTCTATTTGTTTGACCTAAAATATGATTCCTCCGAATTTGTGATCAATAGGATGACTTCCATATAAGTGACTCATATGATGACTTTGAATGATATATGCATTGATCTTGATACTCAATTGCTTGATGATGAAATGGTGTTAGTACTAAGTTGGTTATGATATGGAACATGGAATCCCAATTATGATGATTATACTATTTGAATTTTGAGGATATAATTTTGATTATATATTTGAAGATACCCCTATATTTGAGGATATGATCTGGTTTTTTTGATAATCCCTAGTTTCTGAGGATGTTTTTAATTTTGGGGACAAAATTCCTTTTTAAGGAGGGATGTGACAAAGTGAATTTTAGAATTAAAATAAAATAATTACTCTTTTGACCTCATTATATCCATTAATGGTCCTAAATTAATTTTCTTATCTACATAAGCAAAGTTGAGACTCAAATACGAAATATGGTGATCAATGTAGTTTTTACACACATTATCACACCTCAAATTAGATTAAATCATCACTTTGTCCAAAGAATCAAATTGATCCATAAAACTTCATAATTTGCTTCCTAAACTTTTTCTACATATTCCCCAGATTTTTGTGAATCTATGTTCCAAATTTCATTACAATTGGACATTCCTACTAGTTTCTATGATTTTTCGAAGTTTAATGCTCAAAAACCCCTTTATTTTGCTCTTTTCTGACTATTTCCAAGTCAGCGATCCTATCCTCCAGTGGAGGAGCGATTCTGGACCCTTGGATTTGGCATCCGCGGATTGCAGCCCGATCCAGAAGTCGGGAGGTCATCCCCTACCTCCCGCAATCAATAGGGAGGAGGCTAAGGGGACAAACACATGCTTTTGGCTCGTTTTGACCCGTTTTGAAAATCTAAGCGAGCCAAATTGCTCCTCTCATGAATTCGTATTGATCCATCCCTACTTTGACCAACTTTATTGCTCTCCTCAGTCACCAAAACAAGATCTTCACACCCCCCCTCTCTGGCCGGCGGCTATGGCCCTCGACCCAAGTCCTATCTAGTGCCAGCCCTAACCTAGTGCTATAAAAAGGTCTCCCCGAGGTCCGCAGCAAGTGCTCCTACAACCTTGCCTTGTGATCGCACCCTCCAGAAGCTCCTTCAACACCCATTTCTCCTGGTCGTCTCTCTAACTGCCATTAAGGCGCCACCGTAGGGCTGCCTTGGGCGTCCTGCCTCCTCGCTCCCTCTCGTCTTTCTCAAACCACCCACAACTTCGCAAGAGCCCACCGAAGTCGAGCGGCACCTTAGCCATCTCTCTCACCCACTATTGCTCCTGGAGTGGGTCTACGCCGGCGAGCCTCTCCACCCTGGTCTTAGGCTCGCGCAGGGCTTCACACAGAGAACTCTGCGTGAGGAAAGGATGACCAAGAACCATCAGTTCAACATAACCAATGAATTGATGTCTGAACCAATTAATAAGGGAGCAAACCGGACAAACCAAGATTGAACCGGCCCTCCAAGATAGCAAGTCACAAGGACTATGTGGCTATATCTGGGCCACAGATTGCACATCTGGTAGTCCTTGATTTTTTGTATCAAAGGTATTTTCGCTCCCTCCCTGACAAATATTCATATAAATGTCCTGATCTTGTTTTAATTGTAGAAAATACATCCTAACTCCAAAAATTACAAATAAGTAGTCCATCTTGATCAGAAAAATCCAATGGATCGTTTAAAAATAATTTTGATACCATATTACAAATGTTGTTCGTTTATATCCTTTTATTTGATATCTTGCTTATTTAGTTTATCAAATGGAACAATAATGATGTCTAATCTTTTGAAACCCTATATCTGACTCTAATGATTATCCTGAAATACAAATCTAGATCTAATATAGTTGACTATTGAAAATGAATCATTAGTGAACTTGATCTATCTGGATTCAATCTTGATTATAATGAATATGAGTAATCTTGATATTGATCTTAATCTTGCTAAACACTTGATATACTTTGACCCATCAACCTGATCTGGAATTCCAATGATGCTAAGTATCATGATGATGATCTAGGAAATTGATTATGACTTGAATAATGATCATAATATTAGGGTTAACATATATGATTCTAGAAACCTTGGAAAGTCATTCACACTTGAAAATACTTGATAATTGAAATAATGTTGGACATATTGAAATATTGATTGATTATAAGTGAATGACCCAACCCTAAGGTTGACCTAGGAAAAATGTAACCCTAATCTTGAATACTGAAACTTGATTTGCAAATATCATGACCCTTGATCCAAACATTATGTTTTAGGATCTAAATCAAAGGGTCGACCTATTAGTCATGATCTATACTCGAAATATCGGTGAAAGGTACACTATTATATAACTCCTCCTTGATTGTATTTGAAGATACTTTTATGTATCTCTTGACTATATACTTGGCTATTTATTTGGATGAGCGATTGTTCCCTATGATTAGTCTTCTATTTTTCTATACCATATTTTGAAAAACATGAAAACATAAATTGCATGCCCATTATGACTACCCGTATATTGATAATGATGATGATATTGATAATGTTGATAATGTTGATATTGAGTACAACAACCCCCACAGTTGGAGGTGGGACTTGTACATTGGCCTCCTATGTTCCTATGTTGAGAAGGAGCCCAGTGACTTACCCCATCGCGTTGGGGAGATAAAGTCACACAAAAATATATAAGCATGCTTCTTGAATTACAGCATAATGGGAACTCGTAATAAAAATTGAATCATTGAATAACAACCTTTTTGTTGAATGATATTGAATGTTTGGAAATCGTTTGTTATACTTTGAAATATAAGTCCTGCCAAGTATACTTATTTTCTTATAAACTATTTTGCTTGATTTTGATAGCGTACCATGCAATTGCATGATTGTGTCTTGATTTTCTTGATTTTAGGCATTATAAATGGAATATTGAATAAGATTGCTTCCGCACTCATACACTCTGATGACAAATATAAATCAGGTATACCTCCATATTGGGTTAGTTTGTTCTTTAATTATCCAGTTTTTGAGTTATTTATTTCTTATTGTATATGCCAGTGTGTTAGATCCTATCGGGCCACTCAGGGATGGGTGCTTCAATCCCTTTTCCACCGTTTAGGTAGTGAGATCAGGATTGGGGTAAGAATGGTTCTGTGACAGACCTAGAGTAGTCATGTACTGAGACTAACTATTTATACCTCAAAAACCTACTAACATACTATGTGGAAGGAGTCCTCAGAAAATTTTTTGATATCACCATATCAGTCGTGTTAACTAAACATTTGTTAAGTAGAGTGTGAGCTACTGACTTAGTGAAAGGAAATTCATCCAAATAGAATAGATAATATGCATATACTTGATTAAGTGGGATAGAAGCTTAAGTAGACATAAGAAAGCTATTAAATACTAAACCAAATGAGAAACAATGTAAAATTCATCAACATAAAAAATACTGAGAATAACTGATGAATATATTTATGAAGTTGTATACTGAACAACAACTTCTAACATCTAACTTCTTAATCTTTTTGTTGATTTATTAATGTCCTAAACCCACATGAGGTGTACCACAACATATGGAAGCATCACACCAAGATACTATCTCACCATACAAAACTTAGAGCAGACTCCAGACTCTAGCTCTACTAACTAGCTACATGGTCTATAACCAGCCTCGCCACGTCTTGCCTTGGTGTCTAAATAGTTGGTTGAAAAAATAGAACACCTCCTCTAAGCCTAGGTACTCATGTTGAGAGTCAAAAAATCTCGGGCAAAAACTATCTACTCTAGGGGTTATACAAGGACTGACTCCCTGAGTAGTAACTGAACTAGGTACCAACAAGATCTTTTCTTAATGTTGGATAGCACTACTAGTAATTAAGAGGTTGTATGCACTAGTATTAATCCCTCGTGCCCCATCGATGTGCTCCAACTTCATCTCCTGAACCCTACCAGTGTGTAAGTTGTTTCCTCCACTACGATGCAAACCTTTGTGGGAAATCTATGGTGCTTAAGGAATCTAGATGTCTAATAGATTTTTTTTGTTTCACTAAACAAAGTGTTTCTAAGATTTTGTTATCTTTAGCATGTACTAAACATTTCCCTTTTCTTTTGGTATTCGACACTATATTTCACAACTAAAAACAATATTGAACAATTCTATGTATTTCTAGTACTTTGTAAAAGAATACAACTCAACTATAGATTCAAAACAATGTATATTACTTCAAACTAATAATTTTATCATATATGAATATATTTTATTGATCTATGTTATAACCATACTATTAAGATTTCATATTGAATGTTGTTGATTTTACCTAAATGACCCAACAGATTGTTGGTATGTAACTCTATAAATATCTTGAACTAGTTGTACATATAATTGAATAAATAAGTTTGTATCAAACAATCTAATAGCACACTCTAGCATGTGTTCCACTAATTACTAAGTTGGAAAAACTCAATACATTGATTCCTTAAAATATACTATGCATGATACTCATACAAATCATGTACATACATTATAAAAATGAAATCAATCTTGTTGAATCATTTTTTCTAGCTATTTAGATCATACATGCCTTAAATATCCAAATCCATTCTTACAAAGACAAAAAAAGAAAAACTAGAAGGAGATACTGTAATATCCCTGATCTGGGTTATGCCCTATCCCTAGAAATTTTGTTTAAGCAAGTTAATTAGATTCTTGATGGAAAGTAATTAAGGCTCAAGAGGAATTTATGCTTCAATTTTGGTCCTGTTTGAATAATGTTGAAGCAATGTTTGCTTATTTTGGACTAAAATGCAAATTACCCAAGTTGAGCGGTTAAATTGCAATTGTTACATGATAAAATGTTCCTCAAGGTGTTTGAGCATCATGAGAATGAAAATGATGCATAGGTATGGCTTGTGGCAGCTGAGCACCAAGAAAGAGCTTATTAAGCAATGTTTGTGCATTAAAACCTAGTTTTGGTGTAATGTGTAATTTACCCAAAACCTCAATATGCAAAATACCACTTCTAGAGAGTCCCTAATGTTTATTGGCATCATGTAGAGCAAATAAAATGAGAGGGGTGTCTCATTTGTATCACTTTGAAGGAGAGAGAATCTTGATATTAAAATAATCAAGATTTAAGTATAATTGAAATTCTAATTCAATTTAATGCAAAAATAAATATATTAATTGAAGAGCCCTTCAACCAAAAGGTGAGGGATGATTTTTTCAAAAATAATGGACGAACATGTACCTTGCAAAGGCACGAAAATATCTCAAGCAAGTGGATAACCCACTCACATTATTAAAAGAAAAAGAAATATCAACTAACTTATGGATATTATTGTTAAATGGATAAATGTGCTTAATTTGCTTTTCTTTATTTTATGGGTAATTGATAGGAATAAGATGCAAGGAAGATAGCCTTGTATGCAAGGAATAGGATAGGGAAGTGTCAAGGAAATGGAGTAGTTATTTCCTACTTTATCTCTCTTAAAATGAATTTTAATACAAATGCATATAAGCTCATTTATCCATAGCTTGAAAGGGGAATCTCGAATCCACTTTCACTTCTTGCTAGAAAAACGACCAAGGGAGCTTAGGAGCAACAGGAAGACGACCCCCAACCTGTATGTAAGCTCCATGACCTTCTTTCACCTTGATTTCATGGTAGAAAATACAAATCAATGCTTGATTTCTTCTTTTCTCTACTCAATCTTCAACCCTAGCCATTCGTCTCACTCAAAGACTTGAGGACAAGATTGGGATAGTAGAAGGAGTTTCTTTCACCATTGAAAACGTGTAGCTTGAAGCTTTGAAGCTTCTTTGGAGGTAGGTTATATAACTTGAACCCTTAATGTTATTATTGCATTCAATTCTTCATTAATTGTTGATCATTTTGTTCTTCTTGAAAATCCTTTGATCAAATCGATGGAAATACCATAAGAATGGCAATAGTTTATGAAGGATCCTAGCTTGATGATTATGACATCATCCTAAGCACACACCTCAAAAATATCTAAAGCAAATGGTTTCAATGATTTGAGACCAAACGATCTCAAGACTGTTTGAAACCAAATGGTCTCAAGACCATTTGGGATCAAACGGTCTCAGATAGTTTGGAGTTCAATTGTTGACGTTGTTAAATATTGATCTATTAGCTTCAATTGAATTTATCTTAAAGGTTCCAAGTGTTGGAGATCCACCACTTGCAAACCCTAATCAGATTGAAGCATTGAAACCCTAATTGATTTGATTCAATTTCATGTTGGTTGAACAAACGATTTCATCAAACCATTTTGTTCTCAAATGGTTTCAAACCATTTTAGGATCAAGGGTTGACCGTTTTAGAAAGGTTGACCATTTGTAGGAAACAGTTTCAAAACTGTTTGATAGGGTTGACCATGTGGTGAAGGTTTCCCGTTTGAGATGAAACAGTTTAAACCGTTTGAGAAGGAAAATGTCTTCAAGACCGTTTGAAAGGAAATAGTTTCAAAACCGTTTAAGGGTCTAAGGGCCAAGACCATTTGAAGGTATGAATCCAAGACCGTTTGAAGGTCTAACTCCAAGACCGTTTGAGGGTGTGATCTCAAGACTGTTTGAAGGTCATGATCAAAATTGAATGGAGGTCCAATTGGTCCTAAACCCAATAAAGAATTAGATGGTCTGAAACTAATTGAAGATTTGATTGATCAAAACCAATTGAGGTCTATTTGATCTGGACCATTTAAAGGTTCAACAAGTTCAAATTATGAAAAGACCAATAACCCCATGAGTGGTTGAAAAGTATATTAATGTTGATTACAATGGAAGTACCTCTAGGGTACTTAAGTGATTAATGGAATTAGAGTACTCATCCTTTGGAGCTTTTAAATACAAATAAGTACACTATGATAATCATAGGTGTATGTACTTCAATGAAGGGCTGAACTAACCCAATAAAGTATGGAGTAATCAATATCCTAGGAAAGGAGGAAAGAGAAACTCATACTTGAATTGGTAACATGCAATATGTACTGTGATAATTTTGAATAAAACATGATTTAGGGTTTAGTCTTTGACAATGGGTTTGGGAAAACCCTAATTGATGGGAAAACCCTAATTGATGTGAAAACCCTAATTGATGTGAAAACCCTAATTGATGTGAAAACCCTAATTGATGGGGAAATCTTGATTGAGATGAATTGGGATATGAGAAATTCTAATTGATATGAATAGTAAACCTTATCCCTAATGTAGGGTAATGGAGTAACCCTAATTCAGGGTAAGGACATGAGGAATCCTAATTCAAAGTAATATAATGAAAAACCCTAATCCTAATGATGGAATAGTGGCTAATACTCTGATAAGGAAAATACCTAAATTGGTTGATCACAGGCAACCTTATAGTAAGCAATGCCTTAACCTGAAATGAGTCCATATCATTGAAGATAGTTGGACCATTATTGTGTGTGACCTATGCACTTCATGGTAAAAGTGATAGGTTAGTGAATAAAAGTATTAAGATGGGAAATACCTTAATCCAATATAAGTTGATAACTCAAGTAAGTTGGAAGTCATGAGGAAAGTGATACATCAAGATATGATAGATATCACTTTTAGCATTCCAGGGTTGATATACCTTGATGCACCTCAAATCCAATATACTTGGACAAGAAACACATGAAGTGTGTTATGTAAATTGTTATAATGAAATGTAATTAGTTTGATATACTTTGATAAGTATAGGCTAATATACCTTGAGAATGGGGTTAAGCCAAACTAATGAGTATGATGTAATCATACCATGATAAGGATGAGAAATGAACTCATACCTTGTATTGATAATCATTTAATGATAAATGTTAAGAGTAATAAACATGATTGAATACTCAAGATGTTAATGGATGCTCCTAGAGGTGTGGAGTGATATATTAAGGTTGATCTGATAAATATGAAATCCTAATTTATGTGAGATGGGAAACCCTAACCCTAAATTGGGTAATGGGACATGAGAAACCCCAATGTGATGTGAATAGTAAGCCCTAACCCTACTAAGGGAATAGTGGTGTTACTATTGTATTACATGAGGTAATATGTTATTGTTGCCTAGTGAGAGGTGACAAGATGTGTAATGGACTTGTGAGCCATATGATTAGATGTTGCCTAGTGATAGGTGACAAGATGTTTAATGGCCTTATGAGCCATATGGTTAGATGTTTCCTAGTGAGAGGTGACAAGATGTTTTATGGGCCTTATGATCCATGTGAACAATTGTGGTATAGTGAGAGGTACCAAGATGATTATAAAAGTTATTGCAAGAAATGATAATGTTTTAATAAACTTAATAAAAGGAACAACTGTATTCAATACATAATCTGAAAACTATGAAGGCCAACCTCATGGTTCAGAGCCTAGAGAAGGCTGTGATGATCAATGATGAGTTAAAGGAATCTATATCCCATGATCTGTGTAATCAGTATTGGTTAAAGTCTAATGTCTGGTTGTGTAATCAGGGTTGGTTAAAGTCCAGTGCTTGGTTGTGTAATTAGGATTGGTTAAAGTCCAATGCCTGGCTGTGTAATCATGATTGGTTAAAGTCCAATGCCTGGTTGTGTAATTAGGATTGGTTAAAGTCCAATGCCTGGCTGTGTAATCAGGATTGGTTAAAGTCCAGTGCATGGCTGTGTAAACAGGATTGGTTAAATTTCAATGCCTGGCTGTGTAATTAGGATTGGATAAAGTCCAATGCCAGGTTGTGTAATCAGGATTGGTTAAAGTCCAATGCCTGGTTTTGTAATCAGGATTGGTTAAATTCAAATGCCTGGCTGTGAAATTAGGATTGGTTAAAGTCCAATACCTGGAACATGCATGAAGCCTGTAATCATGGTTGGTTAATGTAACACCCCTGACCTGGGTTATGCTTAACCCTAGATGATTTGCCTAATAATGTTGATTAGATTCTTAATCTTATCTTGTGAAAAGTAATTAGGGTGCATGAGGAACTTATGTTTCAATTTTGGTCTTATTTGAACAATGTTGAAACATTGTTTTGTTAATTTTAGACTAAAGTGCAAATTACCCAAGTTGAGGGGTTAACTTGAAATTGCACATGATAAAATGTTCCTCTGATGTTGAGACATTATAATAATGAATATGATGTAATGGTATGGTTTCCACAAGCTTGGGCACCAAGATAAAGCTTGTAGAGCAATCCTTGTGCATTAAAACCTAGTTTTGGTGTAATGTGCAATTTACCCGAAACCTAGGGTGCAATATGTAATTTACCACTTCAATAAGGTCCCTAATGTTTCTTGGCAACATGTGGAGAATATAAAATGAGAGAGGCGCTTCATTTGAATTTAGTTGGAGGAGAGAGAATCTTGATATTAAAATAATCAAGATTTAATCCTAAGTGAAACCCTAATTTAATTTAGTGCAAAAATAAATATAATAATTGAAGAGCCTTCAACAAAAAATGAGATGGTTTAATTTGCTCAAGTTTGAAAACCTTTTTGCCTTTGCTAGGCCACAAAAATATCAAAGGGAAGTGGATAACTCACTCACCTTATTATAAGGAAAAGAAATATCCACTCACATATGGATATTAGTATAATATGATTTGAGGTGCTTAAATTGCTTTTCTTTTAATCATGGATAATTGAGTGTAATAAGAAGCAAAAAAGATAGCCTCATATCCAAGGAGTTGAGGGGGAAGAGGCGACACTATTTTTGGGATTAAATGAATTTTTATAAGGCATCTTCTCTCTCCTTGAATTTCTTATAAAAGTACCCTTTACAAGCCACACCAAGGGCTTTTTCGTTTCCATTTCTTTTCCCTTGCTTGGAAAACGACCAAGGAGATTTGGAAGAGAAGGAGAACGACCCCCAACCAGTTGGTAAGCTTCTTGACCTCCTTTCACCTTGAATCCATGGTGAAAATCAAAAATCAATGCATGAATTCTTCATAACTCGATTCCCTTTTCAATTCTAACCAATTCTTTTCACTCAAAGCTTGAGGAAAACCCTTAGAATAGTGAAAGGAGTTTCATCCACCATTTGTTCCGTGATATTGGAGCTTTGGAGCTCAATTTGAGGTGGGTTTTATAACTTGAACCCTTAATTTTATTATTGCAATCAATTCCTTATCAATTGGTGATCATTTCTACATTTATGAAATTTAGTTTGGTTGATTGATGCAATCTCCATGGAAATCACAGAAGATTTCATGAGTTTGTAGCTTGATGATGATGACATCATCATAATCACACACAGCCCCAAATATCTAGGGCAAACAGTTTCAATGTTTGAGTCCAAACGGTTTCACCAAACCGTTTGGTGGTTTGGGTTCCAAACCATTTGGAATGGTTGACCATTTTAGATGGTTGACCATTTTAAGATATATACTGTGGTACTTGTATGTTGATCCAATGGTTTCAATTAGTTTGATATTGAAGGTTTCAATTGTGAATGATTCCTTAATTGCAAAACCTAATCGACTAAGTGCTCAATTTCCAATTGATTAAGTTGAAGTTTTGGGTTGACTGACCCAAACGGTTTCAAAACCGTTTGGGAATCACCCAAACGGTTTCAAAACCGTTTGGGAATCACCCAAACGGTCTCACAACCGTTTGTAGGTCAACCAAGACCGTTTGAATGTCTATGGTTGAGCATGGTTAGGTATTTGAAGATTCAAAGATATGGTATAAACCCTAATCGGCTAAGTGCTGATTTTGCAATTGAATAAGTTGATGCTTTGGGTTGATTGACCCAAACGGTTTCAAAACCATTTGGGAATCACCCAAACAGTATAAAGACCATTTGAGGGTCACCCAAGAATGTTTGGAGGTCTAGGGTTGAGCATGGTTGGGTATTTGAAGACCCAAAGATACCATGTTGAATTGCAATCAATTGCTGATTTGATAATCAATCCAATGATCCAAACCCTAATAGGTTGACTTGGATTTTGATGTTGACATAGGCAAACGGTCTCAAGACCGTTTCGAGGACATCCAAATGACCTCAAGACCATTTTGGGTCAGGTCATGTCCAATTTGGATGATGTACCAATAGTTTTAAAGTAACTAGTTACATGTTGATTAATGTTGAAGGATCATCGATTCCAAACCCTAATCCAATTGATTCAAACCCTAATTGATGACAAATTAAGGGTCAATTGAGGGTCAAATCAGTTGAAGGATGACATATTTAACTCAATTAAAGTATGGTGATAGGTCCAATTGATGATTGGCTACATGAATTCAATGGTTGAAGGAACCAACATTGGAAACCCTAATTCAATTTGATTAGTTGAGACTATTTTTGGTCCATGCGGTTTTGAGGAGGTTTGGATCAAACAGTCTCAACACCGTTTGAGTCCAAATGCTTTCAATACCATTTGGGACCAAATGATCCCAAACCGGTTGAGTTCATGCGGTTTCAAAAAGGTACTTTAGCAAACGATCTTGAAGGTCACCTTTAGCAGACGATCTTGAGGGTCACCTTTATCAAACGGTTTCAAGGGTCACCTTTGGCAAACAGTTTCCACATCAACTTTACCAAACGGTTTTGAGTATTCAACCAAGACCGTTGGAGGTATGATTGGTCAAGACCATTTGAGGTCTAAGTGACCAAGACCATTTTAGGTCTAAGTGACTAAGACCTTTTGAAGTTCAAATTGGTTAAACCATTTGGACACCTAATATGATCAAAAGTCAATTATATAGTTCATTATTAATGATGTAGACCAATGATGATTAACCCTAGCTTTGTGTACTCAAGTGAAGAGTTAACCTAGATTAATCCTGGATTATTTATCACCCTAAAGAGGATGAGAGGGAGAGAGAATGGGAGAGATGATGGCTTATTTAATAAGCCCAAATTCTCTCATTATGAACAAACATGTTATCAGGATTTGATCCATAATATGAGATCATAAAATCCTCATTGAAAAGATTGATGCACCTTGACTTTTTATTTAGTGCAAGGTTATGTGAAATCCTAATTTAGGGAAAAGCTAAGTGAAATCATAATCTAGGGTGGTGATGTAACCCTAACTTAGTGTAACAATGCAAGAAGCCCTAATTTAATAGGAATTGTACATCCTAAACCTAATTTGGGTATGAGGTAAGAGAGACCCTACTTGGATGTGAAAAGTAAACCTTAATCCCTAAAATGGGGTAATTGTGCATGAAACCCTAATATAGGGTAGTGCTACTAATTCTAGGTGAAGTCCTATCACTGAGTGATGTGTTGTGAAATCCTAATTTCACATAATACTAGGTGAAATCTTGATATAGAAGGATGTTATGTGAAACTCTAATGAAAATTGATCCTAGGTGAAATCTATATATATTTGTGAGATGATAAGTGAACCTTAAATTATAAATTGTGGAAATCATATTCCTATTAATGGAATAGTGATTGATGTATTGACAAAGGTAACACCTAGAGGGGTTGATAATGGATATCCTTCCATCAATAGTTCCTGACTCAAGGGTGAGTCCATATCATTGGCAATTGTGGCATTTTCTAAATAGATGAGCTATGACCAATACATTGCATGATGAATGTGATGATGTAGTGCATAAAGTATTAGGATGGGGAATACCCTAATACAAGTTAAATGGATGAACTCAAGTAAGATGAAGGTGTTGAGAGAAGTGATACATCAAGATATGATAGATATCACATTCAACACCCCAATTCTGATATACCTTTATATGTTATAAGTCCATTATAATTGGAATGGATGACACATGAAATGTGTCATGTCAATTGTTACATTGAGATGCAATGTACCTTGATGAATGTAGGCTAACATGCCTTATGAAAAGGTTAATCAAAATTAATAGACTATGATACAATCATATTCTAGTAAAGATGAGAAAGGAACTCATACTTTGTGTTGATAATATATTCAATGATGAATGATGAGGATATATAAGTATGTTTGAATACTTATGATATCTATTTTGGCTTCTATCTGTGAGAAGCAATGGAATAGGGCTGATCATTAATAATATGATCTTAAGAACCCAAGTGGTTATTTATGGAAAACCCTAATGAAGGGTATTGATGTGAAAGAGAAATCATGAACCCTAAAAAGGGAATAGTGATATTACTTAGTGTTGTATGGTACTGATGTGAAAGAGAAACCATGAACCCTAAAGAGGGAATAGTGATATTACTTAGTGTTGTATGATACTGATATGAAAGCTTTATTATTGTTATCATGAATACTAATCATGCAGGGATGATGAGATGAGGAGAGTAGCCAGGTATGGGCTATGATTTTTTGTTTATTGAGAATGCTTTATAGGCTTTATAAGCCTTCATATGCTTTGTGTAGCAAGAATGATTGATGTCCTTGGTCAGATGATCTGAAGGTATTAAGTTACCTAATAAGTGGTAACAAATATCCTATGGTGAGTTATGGGTTCAAATACCCAGATGCTATAATCATGATGATAAACTTGTTAAGAAGTGGAATTGTACTTGGTGAGTTGAGGGATTAAGATCCCAACACTTAGTGAAAAGAGAATGGCTACAAGCCATAACTCCACAATGATAATGCCAGGCATTAGATATATGATCTAAGCCTGAAGAGAGTTGATGCTATGGTAATGATTCTGTAGTGAATAAATGTTATACATGTTCTTCATATGCCTTAATGGATAAGTGACGTGTTGCTCTTTCAAGTTATAACTGCAATGTTTTAGATCAGAATAATATTCTAATCTATTAGACAATGAATTAACTATTGTCAAACAAATATGATTCCTCTGTTCATATTTATGTTCTTAAGCTGCAATAATAATGTTACTTATGGAGAGTTATATCTCTCGTTGGGTCAATTTACAATTGTCTCACCCCCGTGGGAACTACATTTTTAGGTGGACGCAGACGAGGAGGTAGGAATCCTTTAGTAGGTGAAGGACAGGAGTAGCAACAGTAGGGACAGCAGTGAAGTCTCAGGTGGAGACACTGGCTCTTATGCCTTGTATAGATGTAGATAGAGTCCTATGTGTCGTCTCTGTACTCTCATGTCCTCAGAATAGTAGTAGTAGTAGTGCTTTCGAGATTTTGGCTCAATGCCTTGAGATTTTCATACTGCCTGTGCTTAGTTTATCAGGACAGCTGATGCTTGTAATTCATAGAAACAGATAATAAAAGATGTGTACTTTTAAAAATAGAATGTAAATGTGTTACTTTTGTTCTATGTGAGAAAGTTTTCATTTGATGGACCTCTTGGTAAAAAGGTTTTACTTTTTAGTGATTTTCGGTAATCCACTGCTTAGAGAACACTTCCGTATTAGTTAATTATGTTTTTATGAGTTGGATGTCACAATTAATTGGTATCAAAGCTCTAGGTTCGCTGAGTCTATAGAGACATAGGACTAAGGTTGTAGAGTCTGTTCTAAGTGTCTTCTTATTTATCTGATAGTATCTTCTACTCACATAGGAGAAGAAGAACTTGAAAATGACTGGAGAACACGAGGAACACATTGCTAAGGGAAATGTTGTTGCACAAGGAGAGGGTGCATCGGACTAGGCAGGAGAAGAACAAGTTCCTGGGGATTCCCATCTTGACCTGATCAGGATAAAGAATCCTATGTTATACACTTGAAGGGCAGATTAGGATAATAGTGATGCATATAGAAGACTGGATACTAGTATTACAATCTAGGTTACCAGTCCTTAATGTGGAAACTTTGGACTTTGAAAAGATTCCTGAGTGACATGGTTATGTTAGAATAGTGGAAATGTCGGAAAGATTAATATATGGCAAGAAAGTAGACTCTGCCATAAGTTTGGACAAACAGTACATCTGTGATGGTAGTCCCCAAGGAGGGGCAATAAGCTGAGAATTAAGGTAAGGTCTCTATAATTTTAGAGACATTTTCCTAGATATTTTGAAAAGCCAAAGTTTTTGGTGTCACCAGTGCAATAAATGCCTAGTGTACCAGGGCAGTAGCCACTAAGTAAAGGCAAAACCAGCAACATGAAATAACTAGACACTATGTGTAGAGTCAACCTAAAGTGGTAGATAACCATGAGGGGTAATAGTCAAATGAAATATATTCATTCTAACACTTCATCTCATGATTCTATGTGTTAAAGATATGAAAGTAGTTGTTTTTGAACTTCCTTTGACTTGTTCTTTAAGGACACAAGGAAGATGAGAATTCACATTTTACCCAGTGCTCTTTAAAATGCTTTATGATTTCTCTTATCTTTGTGATACAAGATGAAATATAGAAGTGATGCTTGGAGAAAATCTAGAAATGGAAAATCATGTGTGTATAATGATATGAAAAGTGAGGAATGTGGTAGAAAATAAAGTGCATACTACCTAATCTCAATACTTGTATACCCTGGCTAGGTATAAATTACTGTAGATAAGGCAAGTATGAAACTCCTAGATTGTTATCTTTTTTATTACTCTGATCAAGTAATCATTCTGAAATAATCTAGAGAGTATAATGAAATTAAATAAGAAGAGCTAAGTGAATTTTCTTCAAATAAACTACTTAGTGAACATTCTTAGTGAACATTCTCAGTGAACCTTCTCAGTGAATATTTTCAAAACAAATTACTTAGTGAACATTCTCAGTGAACCTTCTCAGTGAATATTTTCACAACAAATTACTTAGTGAACATTCTTAGTGAACCTTCTCAGTGAATATTTTTCAAAACAAATATCTTAGTGAACATTCTCAGTGAACCTTCTCAGTGAATATTTTTCAAAACAAATTACTTAGTGAACATTCTTAGTGAACCTTCTCAGTGAATATTTTTCAAAACAAATTACTTAGTGAACATTCTCAGTGAACCTTCTCAGTGAATATTTTCAAAACAAATTACTTAGTGAACATTCTTAGTGAACCTTCTCAGTGAATACTTTCAAAACAAATTACTTAGTGAACATTCTAAGTGAACCTTCTCAGTGAATACTTTTCAAAACAAATTACTTAGTGAACATTCTCAGTGAACCTTATCAGTGAATATTTTCAAAACAAATTACTTAGTGAACATTCTCAGTGAACTTTCTTAATGAATTTTTCCAAATAAATTTCTTAGTGAACTTGCTCACTGAACTTTCCGAAACAAATAAAGGATTGCTGAGTGAATTATCTATGTTAGATATATATGTTTCTCTTTTTATTCTTGGGTGATGATAGAAGTATGTTCTTTTATGCTTCTTCCTTTCAATAATATGGACATCATATGTTAGGGGTTTATGCTCTACATAAACATAAACATTAATAAGGTTGAATTAGTGAAAGGAACTTTGTGTGAATCATAGATCTATGTTATCTCCATAACATTAAGAAGTTATGTGGAGACTTGAGGGCATGATTAATGAATAATCAGTCCCTCCTTTTTCTCAGGATTTCGGGGATGAAATCCTTATTAGGGGTTTATAATTTGTAACACCCCTGACTTGGGTTATGCTTAACCCTAGATGATTTTCCTAATAACGTTGAGTAGATGCTTAATCTTATCTTATGAAAAGTAATTAGGGCTCATGAGAAACTTATGTTTCAATTTTGGTCCTGTTTGAACAATGTTGAAACATTGTTTTGTTAATTTTGGACTAAAGTGAAAATTACCCAAGTTGAGGGGTTAACTTTCAAATTGCACATTATAAAATGTTCCTCTGATGTTTATACATTATTAGAATGAATATGATGTAGTGGTATGGTTTCCACAAGCTTGGGCACCAAGATAAAGCTTGTAGAGCAATCCTTGTGCATTAAAACCTAGTTTTGGTGTAATGTGAAATTTACCCAAAACCTAGGGTGAAATATATAATTTACCACTTCAATAAGGTCCCTAATGTTTATTGGCAACATTTGGAGCAAAGAAAATGAGAGGGGCACTTCATTTGAATTATGTTGGAGGGGAGGGAATCTTGATATTAAAATAATCAAGATTTAATCCTAAGTGAAACCCTAATTTAATTTAGTGCAAAAATAAATATAATAATTGAAGGGCCCTCAACCAAAAACGAGATGGTTGAATTTTCTCAAGTGTGAACACCTTTGTGCCTTTGCTAGGCCACGAAAATATCCAAGGGAAGTGAATAACTCACTGACCTTATTATAAGGAAAAGAAATATCCACTCACTTATGGATATAAGTATAATATGATTTCAGGTGCTTAAATTGCTTTTCTTTAAATCATGGATAATTGATAGGAATAAGAGGAAAAAAAGATAGCCTCATATCCAAGGAGTTTAGGGGGAAGAGGTGGCACTATTTTTGGGATTAAATGAATTTTTATAAGGCATTTTCTCTCTCCTTGAATTTCTTATAAAAGTACCCTTTACAAGCCAAACCAAGGGCTTTTTCGTTTCCATTTCTTTTCCCTTGCTTGGAAAACGACCAAGGATCTTTGGAGGAGCTGGAGAAGGACCCCCAACCTGTTGATAAGCTTCTTGACCTCCTTTCACCTTGAATCCATGGTGAAAATTGAAAATCAATGCATGAATTCTTCATTACTCGATCCCCTCTTCAATTCTAACCAATTGTTTTCACTCAAAGCTTGAGGACGACCCTTGGAATAGTGAAAGGAGTTGTATACAAAATTTTTGCCGTGAGCTTGGAGCTTTGGAGCTCAATTGGAGGGGGGTTTTATAACTTGAACCCTTAATTTTATTATTGCAATCAATTCCTTATCAATTGGTGATCATTTCTACATTTCTGAAATTTAGTTTGGTTGATTGATGCAATATCCATGGAAATCATAGAAGATTTCATGAGTTTGGAGCTTGATGATGATGACATCATCATAAGCACACACCTCCCCAAATATCTTGGGAAAACGGTTTCAATGTTTGAGTCCAAACGGTTTCACCAAACCGTTTGGTGACCAAACGGTTTGCAAACCGTTTGGTGGTTTGGGTTCCAAACCAATTGGAATGGTTGACCATTTGCAGATATATGCTGTGGTACTTGAATCTTGATCCAATGTTTTCAATTAGTTTGATCTTGAAGGTTTCAATTGTGAACGATTCCTTAATTGCAAAACCTAATCGACTAAGTGTTGAATTTCCAATTGATTCTGTTGAAGTTTTGGGTTGATTGACCGATACGGTTTCAAAACCATTTGGGAATCACCCAAACGGTCTCAAGACCATTTGGAGGTCAACCAAGACCGTTTGAATATCTAGGGTTGAGCATGGTTAGGTATTTGAAGATTCAAAGATATGGTATAAATCCTAATCGGCTAAGTGCTGATTTTGCAATTGAATAAGTTGATGCTTTGGGTTGATTGACCCAAACAGTTTCAAAACTGTTTGGGAATCACCCAAACGGTCGCAAGACCATTTTAGGGTCACCCAAGACTGTTTGGAGGTCTAGGGTTGAATATGGTTGGGTATTTGATGATCCAAAGATACAAAGTTGAATTGCAATCAATTGCTGATTTGATAATCAATCCAATGATCCAAACCCTAATTGGTTGACTTGGATTTTGATGTTGACATAGGAAAATGGTCTCAAGACCATTTCGAGGACATCCAAACGACCTCAAGACCATTTGGGGTCAGGTCATGTCTAATTTGGATGATGGTCCAATAGATTTAAAGTAACTAGTTACACATTGATTAATGTTGAAGGATCATCGATTCCAAACCCTAATCCAATTGATTCAAACCCTAATTGATGACAAATTAAGGGTCAATTGAGGGTGAAATCCATTGAAGGATGACCTATTTAACTCAATTAAAGTATGGTGATAGGTCCAATTGGTGATTGGCTACATGAATTCAATGGTTGAAGGAACCAACATTGGAAACCCTAATTCAATTTGATTAGTTGAGACTATTTTTGGTCCATGCAGTTTTGAGGAGGTTTGGATCAAACAGTGTCAATACCGTTTGAGTCCAAATGGTCTCAAGACCATTTGGGACCAAACGATCCCAAACTGGTTGAGTTCATGCGGTTTCAAAAAGGTACTTTAGCAAACGATCTTGAAGGTCACCTTTAGCAAACGATCTTGAGGGTCACCTTTAGCAAACGGTTTCAAGGGTCACCTTTGGCAAACGATTTCTACCTCAACTTTACCAAACGGTTTTGAGTATTCAACCAAGATCGTTTGAGGTCTGATTGGTCAAGACCATTTGAGGTCTAAGTGACCAAGACCGTTTGAGGTCTAAGTGACCAAGACCGTTTGAAGTTCAAATTGGTTAAACCATTTGGACACCTAATATGATCAAAAGTCAAATAGATAATTGATTATTAATGATGTAGACCAATGATGATTATTAAGGTTAACCCTAGCTTTGTGTACTCAGGTGAAGAGTTGACCTAGATTAATCATGGATTATTTATCACCCTAAAGAGGATGAGAGGGAGAGAGAATGGGAGAGATGATGGATTATTTAATAAGCCCTAATTCTCTAATTATGAACAAACATGTAATCAGGATTTGATCCATAATATGAGATCATAAAATCCTCATTGAAAAGATTGATGCACCTTGACTTTAATTTAGTGCAAGGTTATGTGAAATCCTAATTTAGGGCAAAGCTCAGTGAAATCATAATCTAGGGTGGTGATGTAACCCTAACTTAGTGTAACAATGCAAGAAGCCCTAATTTAATAGGAATTGTACATCCTAACCCTAATTTGGGTATGAGGTAAGAGAGACCCTAGTTGGATGTAAAAAGTAAACCTTAATCCCTAAAATGGGGTAATTGTGCATGAAACCCTAATATAGGGTAGTGCTACTAATTCTTGGTGAAGTCCTATCACTGAGTGATGTGTTATGAAATCCTAATTTCACATAATACTAGGTGAAACCCTGATATAGAAGGATGTTATGTGAAACTCTAATGAAAAGTGATCCTAGGTGAAATCTATATATATTTGTAAGATGATAAGTGAACCTTAAATTATAAATTGTGGAAATCCTATTCCTATTAATGGAATAGTGATTGATGTATTGACAAAGGTAACACCTAGAGGGGTTGATAATGGATATCCTTCCATCAATAGTTCCTGACTCAAGGGTGAGTCCATATCATTGGCAATGGTGGTATTTTCTAAATAGATGAGCTATGGCCAATACATTGCATGATGAATGTGATGATCTAGTGCATAAAGTATTAGGATGGGGAATACCCAAATACAAGTTAAATGGATGAACTCAAGTAAGATGAAGGTGTTGAGAGAAGTGATACATCAAGATATGATAGATATCACATCCAACACCCCAATTCTGATATACCTTGATATGTTATAAGTCCATTATAATTGGAATGGATGACACATGAAATGTGTCATGTCAATTGTTACATTGAGATGCAATGCACCTTGATGAATGTAGGCTAACATGCCTTATGAAAAGTTTAATCCAAATCAATAGACTATGATACAATCATATTCTAGTAAAGATGAGAAAGAAACTCATACTTTGTGTTGATAATACATTCAATGATGAATGATGAGGATATATAAGTATGTTTGAATACTTATGATATCTATTTTGGCTTCTAGATGTGAGAGGCTATGGAATAGGGCTGATCATTCATAATATGATCTCAAGAACCCAAGTGGTTATTTATGGAAAACCCTAATGAAGGGTATCGATGTGAAAGAGAAATCATGAACCCTAAAAATGGAATAGTGATATTACTTAGTGTTGTATGGTACTGATGTGAAAGAGAAACCATGAACCCTAAAGAGGGAATAGTGATATTACTTAGTGTTGTATGATACTGATAAGAAAGCTTTATAATTGTTATCATGAATACTAATCATGCAGGTTTGATGAGATGAGGAGAGTAGCCAGGTATGGGCTATGATGTTTTGTTTATTGAGAATGCTTTATAGGCTTTGTAAGCCTTCATATGATTTGTGTAGCAAGAATGATTGACGTCCTTGGTCAGATGATCTGAAGGTATTAAGTTACCTAATAAGTGGTAACAAATATCCTATGGTGAGTTATGGGTTCAAATACCCAGATGCTATAATCGTGATGATAAACTTGTTAAGAAGTGGAATTGTACTTGGTGAGTTAAGGGATTAAGATCCCAACACTTAGTGAAAAGAGAATGGCTACATGCCATAACTCCACAATGACAATGCGAGGCATTAGATATATGATCTAAGCCTGAACAGAGTTAATGCTATGGTAATGATTATGTAGTGAATAAATGTTATACATGTTCTTCATATGCCTTAATGGATAAGTGACATGTTTCTCTTTCAAGTTATAACTACAATGTTTTAGATAAGAATAATATTCTAATCTGTTAGATAATGAATTAACTGTTGTCAAACAAATATGATTCCTCTATTAATATTTATCTTCTTATGCTGCAATAATAATGTTACTGGAAGAGAGTTATATCTCTCACTGGGCCAATTTACAACTGTCTCACCCTCATGGGAACTACATTTTTAGGTGGACGCGGACGAGGAGACAGGAATCCTTCAGTAGGTGAAGGATAGTAGCAGCAGCAGTAGGGACAGCAGTGAAGTCTCAGGTGGAGACACTGGCTGTTTTGCCTTGTATAGATGTAGATAGTGTCCTATGTGTCGTCTTTGTACTCTCAGGTCCTCGGAATAGTAGTAGTAGTGCTTTCGAGATTTTGGCTCAATGCCTCGAGATTTTCATACTGCATGTGCTTAGTTTAATAGGGCAGCTGATGCTTGTAATTCACAGAAAGAGATGATACAAGATGTGTACTTTTGAAAATAGAATGTAAATGTGTTATTTTTGTTCTATGTGAAAAAGTTTTCATTTGCTGGACCTCTTGGTAAAAAGGTTTTAATTTTTAGTGATTTTTGGTAATCTGTGGCTTAGAGAATGTTTCCACATTAGTTAATTATGTTTTTATGAGTTGGATGTCACAGTTAAAGTCCAATGCCTATATGTGTATTCAGGGTTGGTTAAAGTCCAATACCTGGCAGATGCTCAATGCCTATAATGATGATACAGGATTGGTAATAACCCAATGCCTGTATTAATGATATATGGGTAAATGGAAGATATAATCCCATATCTATTTAGCAGATTGGCTAAGGCCAATAGATTGAAACAAGAATGACTCATGAGTGACATATCAAGATGATGAGTGTCACCAGAGAAGCTTGACATGATGGTATAATATGATGGATAAATGATATACATGTTCTTCCTATTCCTTATTAAGAGAATAGATGATCTATTGTTCTATCATAAATAGTTCCTATGCTTTACAAGATGAGAATGCTTTAAACTTTTTATCCTCTGCCCAGTTTTATATCATTAATCTGCAATAATAATGTTTTTGGCAGAGAGTTATATCTCTCGCTGGGGCAATTACAATTGTCTCACCCCCTTGGGATCCAACATTTTTAGGTTGATAAGCATAGAGGAGACTGAGAATATCTTACAGAGAAAGAACATAAACAATAGCAGTGACATTAGTGACAACTCAGGTTGAGTGTACAGTCTGTCGTGTCTTTTAGATAGAAGTCATATGTGTCGTCTTTGTACTCTCAGGTCCTCAGAGTTAGTAACTAGTGTTTTTAATAAATCAATCTAAGATTTTGGCTTGATTCCTTGAGGTCCTTATGTTGTCTGTGTTTAGTTGTTAACAGAGCAGATGATGCTTGTAATCCTGAAGAAGGAATGGTACAGAATATGTACTCGTAAATCAGGATGTAAATGAAATATATTGGTTCTTGATAAAAGAGTTTTCCTGTGTATGGATCTTTTTGAAAAAGGTATAAATTTTTAGTGATTTTCAGTAATATTCTATTAATGATTGCTTCCACTTAATTAGTAATGATTTGTTCAAAAAAAGTGTTTTAGATACAATCATCTTCTTCAGGTTTTGGATTAGATATGTGGAAAACCAGTGCTAATCATCAAAATATTGGGAATAACAACCAAAAACAATTTATTCTTAACAAAGAAGGTAATTTCATATTTATACACTTAAATTTTAATAACCAATAAGAAATTTACTATAATGTCAATTTTGACTACTACATTAAATTTCATCTAACAAAACTATCCATTTTCAACCTGAATGTCCAAAACCTATCAAAATTAGGGAAAAAGCTAATGAAAGTATGATATAAATGATTCTACAACACAAGTTATTTTCCAACATTTTTCATATCAGTATATCTTTTTTAAAATAGACATGAATCCAGAATTTCATAATCAAATACCCGTTGTAGTAAAATGTCAATCAAATATCTAATATATGAATAAATTAGAATCATAAAGCTCAAATTGAGTTTATTACATACTTAAATATCTATATTGGTGTAAATCCATTCACCATTACTATAACAATCAGGTCAAAAACCTCCTCCCCTATCCCAAGAACATGAATATGTAATTCTACAAAAAGTACCACCAATCTTCTCTAAAGTTGAAAATCACCAAAAAAATCTCTACCTTGTGATCCTTCCTAGATGATATCTGAGCAAAGAGAGAGAAGATGTATACATTATGGTTTCTTTCTCAAAAACAATTCAGCCACACCAATATATCTAACTAAAATAAAAGAAAGCAAAAAACTTACTAGATTCAACTTGAATTTTGCAAAGAAATTGAGTTAAGTCAACCCTACATATCAGCCATTTATGTTTAGGGTATAGTCCAGTGCCATTATTCTCCTGGTCGCTCGTATCCTAGGGTTTCTCTAGGCGACGGCGCATCCAGGACTTCTCGCCACCGCGACATCGTCACTCTTACGTTTTGCAGGTGTTCTCTGCGCCATGGCGGATGAACTTGTGGACAGATACGCGGCATTTAGGGTACATGACGAGGAGGAGAATGACGTCCTTGATCTTCAAGGGGCGGCGGAGGGGGAGGGGAGCGAGCACATCACCCTGGCGCTGGTAGGGCGGTTGACGATGAATAGACCGTATAATTTCCCTGCTTTCAAAAGAACGATGACCAATGCCTGGGTGCTGAGGAGGGATGTTAGCTTCAGGCAGATATCCAACAATCTCTTTGTGATTCAGTTTCTCCATTGGAAGGACAAGGAGAAGGTCATCGCTGATGGCCCGTGGAACTTCGACAATCACCTTCTCATCGTCAGGGACATCAATCCAGAGGATACATCGTCGGAGATGGTTCTCAACCTTTGCCTATTTTGGATCCGGATGTACAACATGCCATTAGGCTACAGATCGGAGGAATCAATTAGGGCGGTTTCTAGCAAGATCGGTAGGTCGTCTCCGTTGATAGGCGCGACCTCGGATGGGGGGCGTCGTGTAGGGCGTGCGTTGAGATTGACATCACGAAGCCAATCCATCAGTTACAGAAGATAAGGGATAAGAGCGACAAAGTAGTTTCCGTGGAGATCAGATATGAACGGCTCCCGACATTTTGTTATCTTTATGGTGTCATGGGCCATCTTGAGAAGGATTGCAGAGAGGAGGAGGAGGGGGAGGAGGACGGGGTGACACCGAGGCGTTGGGGCCCATGGATAAAAGCCTCTCCGACAAAGTGTTGGAATGTTCCGATTAAGGAGGAGCTCCTGGGCAAGGAGGGCGCGTCCAAGGAACTGAGGTTTATTTCCAAACCTAATGCTACACGAACTAGGTCAGGAGAGCAGGAACGACACGAGGAAGAAGGTCAACGTCGGCCAGACGCCAACGGGTGCCCGCAGGGGGTGGAGGTGACGGGTGAATCTGTTGAGTCAATGGAGATGATTGATCTACACGACGTCTTTGTCCAACGGGTGGAAGTTCCAGCTACTGAACTAGGGCGGCAAGCAGGGGGTGCCACAACAGAGACGACGACTATCGTTCAGGGACTTGGGTGCCAAGCTGAGGTGGGGGTGGGGGCACCATGGGGTGAAGCGGCAACACCACCGACGGAGATGCATGGTGCGAGGGGGAGCCAAGCAATGAGCCAACCTAAGGTGATTACACACGACGTTACGGGACCGATGGCAGGAGACACCGACGTTCAGCCTTCCATTGGGGACGTCGATATCCATGCACAAGCTTCTGTGGTGTCATCCAATGTTGCAGGTCAGATGTTAGGGGTGTCATCCAACGTTGCGGGTCAGATGTTAGGGGACACCAACGCTTATGCATCCAGAGGGGCGTCGACACATGTGCGCCACAGCTGTTCCAGGTCTACAATGATGCTAATGATGTTGCAGGGTGCGTGGGGACAAAGGGGTGGGGCTACTTGTTATGAGGACGATGCACCATAGTAGGAAGGGTGGAGAGGGAAGGAACAAGGGTGGAAAAAGTCGAAGGTTTACAAGGTTTGGGTCGCGGCAAGTAGGTGTGGTGGGGGAAGATAGGGCATCATAGAGAGTTCATGAAGGGGGTAAGAGGAGGAGGGGGGGAGGAGGATATGGAGGGTGTTAAGGAAGGTGAGATGGGTTTGGTGGGAAAATGAATGCGAGTGGTGGTGCAGTGTGAACCAAATCACACAACAGTAGCGGGTGCTGGCGAGGTCCAGGCCTGTGAAGAGCCATGAAAACCCTATGCTGGAACGTCTAGGGTCTGGGCAGCCCTAGGACGGTTGACTCTCTAAGGAGGAAGTGTTGGAGCGAGATGCCTGATATAGTGTTTGTGATGGAGACTATGTGTAGAGGAAAGGACCAGGAGGAGGTAAGGAGGATATGTGGGTACAATGCGGGGCTTGGTGTGGACAGGTGGGGGAGGGCTGGAGGGCTGGGGTTGTGGTGGAGAGGGGAGGATGTGTCAGTGAAATGTTTTTTGGACCATCACATCAGTGCGGTGGTGGGAAGGGAGGACAACCAGGAGTGTTTTTGCTTTGTTGGGATATATGGTTGGGCAGCCACACATGAGCGTCACAACACATGGAGACTGATGGAGGAGCTTTGTGCACAGAAGACTTTGCCTATGGTTTTCGGCGGGGACTTCAACGAGATCCTTTTTCAATCTGAAAAGCAGGGAGGCCAACCAAGGAATGAATGGCATATGTGTAACTTCAGAGAGGCCATTGATAGATGTCAGCTCACTAATTTGGGCTCCACCGATAATAAATTCACGTGGAAGAGAGGACAGCAGGTGGACACAATGATACTGGAAAGACTTGACAGGTTTCTGGCTGTCAGGAAATGGTGTGATTTTTACAATATTAGAAAGGTCAAAAATTTGCCTATTCTCAACTCGGACCATGGGCAGATTCTTTTATGGGATGAGAAAAGGAATCAGGAAGGGGGATAGGTGGAGAAGAGGTTCAGATTTGAAACCTTTTGGCTATCGTAACCGGAATGCAAGGAGGTCGTCACACAAGCTTCGGACAGCAGCTATGATTTGGGCCTTAAAGGGCAGACATACCTTTGTGTGGAGAAGCTTGCTGGGTGGGCGGCAGATAAATTTGGGAACATTAGGAGGAGAATACAACAGCTGGAGAAGAGGCTTGGTCATGCTCAAGATAGGCCACCATCTCATGACATGTTGCAAGAATGTGAATCTTTAGCGAGAGAACTACAGTATCTACAAAGGCTGGAAGAGAGCTATTGGTTGGTTAGAGTTAGGACCAATGAGATGATAGACAGAGACAGGAACACAAAGTACTTTCATCATAAAGAAAACCAAATAAAGAGATGTAATACCATAGAAGGTCTCTTTAAGGAGGATGAGAGTTGGCATACAGAGGCGGATTCCATTGCTGAAATTATCTCTTCTTATTTTAATTCTCTCTTTTCCAGCTCAAACCCTTATGGGATGGAGGAGTTCCTTGAAGGCATGCCAAGGGTGATTGATGAATCTTCTATTTCAGATCTGGAAAAGGTTCCCACGGAGATAGAAGTTTGGAAAGCACTCCAACAAATGCACCCAAAAAAAGCACCCGGTCCGGATGGGATGAAGGCAATTTTCTACCAAAAATTCTGGGAGGTTATTAAAAGTAGCTTGCTAGCTTTTATTTCTAAATGGTGGAGAGGGGAGATTGGCCTTGCAGACATCAATGACACTGATATAGTCCTCATTCCAAAGACAAACAATCTGATCCGCCTGTCTGAATATAGACCTATTAGCTTATGTAATGTCTCATATAAGATTATTACGAAGGTCTTGGCCAATAGAATCAAACCGCTTATGAATGGGATTATCTCGGAGAATCAAAGTGCTTTCATAGAAGGGAGTATGATCACAGACAATGCTTTGGTGGCGTATGAGTTGTTTAACACCATGAAACACCGAAAGAAAGGAAGAGAGGGGTTTATGGCACTTAAGCTGGACATGAGCAAGGCATATGATAGGGTCGAGTGGTCTTTTCTGGTCGGGGTTATGGGGAGGCTGGGGCTGCTGACTACTTGGAGGAGGAAGGTTATGGAGTGTGTTACTAGCGTATCCCACAAGTTCATCGTCAATGGCAATAGGAGAGGGTCTACAAAACCATCCAGAGGACTTCGCCAAGGTGATCCTATATCCCCATACCTTTTTCTTTTTTGCACTGTAGCACTTTCTTTTTCTCTGTACAAAGCTACACAGGTCAATAAAATACATGGGACAAGAATTTGCATAAGAGCGCCACGGGTCACTCACCTTCTTTTCGCAGATGATAGTATTGTTTTTACAAGGGCTACCTCAGAAGAATGCTCCGCTTTAGCTGAAATTTTCAGCCAATATGAGAGGGCATCCGGGCAGAAAATCAATTATGAGAAGACGCAGGTTTCCTTTAGTACAAACGTGACAAGTGAAAGAAGGGAGTTGATAAAGAATCAACTGCAGGTGAGAGAGGTGGATAGGCATGAGAAGTACCTTGGCCTTCCCACGGTGGTAGGAAGGTCCAAAAAGCAGGTGTTTGCAGCTATAAAGGATAGAGTGTGGAAAAAATTACAGGGGTGGAAGGAGCAACTCTTATCCAGACTGGGGAAGGAGGTTCTGATTAAGGCAGTAATCCAAGCAATTCCCACGTATCTCATGAGCATTTTCAAACTTCCTGAGGGAATTATTGATGATATCCATTCCATGACGGCACGTTTCTAGTGGGGTTCAAAGGAGGGGGAGCGGAAAATCCATTGGATGAGCTGGGATAGGTTGTGCAAGCCCAAGGAGAAAAGGGGCATGGGTTTTAGGGATCTGAAAGTTTTCAACCAAGCACTCCTCACTAAACAAGGATGGAGGTTGGCAGTCTATGGGGAGTCTCTTGCTGCTCGGATACTCAAGGCGAAATATTACAACTCATCATCTATTCTACAGGTGGAGTTAGGGGGGAATCCCAGTTATACATGGAGGGGTATTTGGGGGGCGTTGCAAGTAGTGAAGAGTGGCTTCAGGTGGAGGGTGGGGGATGGGAAAAATATACATATATAAGGAGATATGGATACCACACTTGGGGGGCTCAGCAAACAGATATTTGATTCACGGCCCAGTGGAGTACAGATGGGTGAGTGACTTGATGTATGGGGGGCCAAAGAGGTGGAATAGAGAGGCGGTGGAGACTTGCTTCCCTACACATATAGCCAGGAGAGTTCTTAACATTCCACTATCACAGAGGCATGACGAGGACACTCTATATTGGGATAGGGAAAGAAATGGGAGGTTTACAGTCCGGAGTGCATATTTCTTTATTCGGACAGGAGAGGACTTAGTAGATGGTATGGATATAGAGTTGTGGAAGAGGGTTTGGAAGCAAGGATGGCCACCGAAACTGAAGCACTTTATATGTAGAGCACTCAGGAATATACTTTCCACCAAGTCAGAATTGCAAAGGAAGCATGTGACACCGGATGACATCTGCCATCGCTGCGGCCAGCGGGAGGATTCTTCTCATGCACTGTTGCACTGTGACGTAGCCAGACAGGTATGGGAAGCAGGTGAGTTTGATTGGGGTGGACGGTTGGGTAATCACGACGTGGGGGCCTTTGTTAGGGGTCTACTAGAGGATGAGGACAACAGGAAAAAAGATGAGGGCGCTATTCTTATGTGGGTATCATGGACAGTGAGGAATAAAATTCTTTTTGATGATCACCCCCATCTTCCGGGTCTTGTGGCTTCTTACATCAGCCTGGTTGTTGACCATGCACGCTATCACGGGGCTGTGGGACGAGCTGCTCTTTCTTCCATACCTCCACGATAGGTCTTATGGCGCTGCCCACCGAGTGGCAGCGTTAAGATCAATACGGATGCATCGGTCATCACAACAGAAGAGAACAGATGTGCGATAGTTATTCGGGATGACAACGGTCAGCTTTTTTGGACCTTCCAAAGCCGGTTAGAATAGCCGTACTCAGTGCTTAGTGCGGAGGGTACGACTGTCCTACATGGTATGCGACTGGCTCTTAGGGAAGGTTATACAGATATTGTGGTGGAGACTGACTGTTTGCTGCTGGTGGAGGCTGTCAAGAAGGGCTACGGCGGACATGGTTATGAAGACTTCATTTCTCAGGATATTGTTGATCACTCTTGTAGTTTCCTGTCATTTAATTTGTGTTTTATTAAACGGAAAGGCAATAGAGTAGCACATGCCTTAGCCATCGCTTCCTGTCATTTTGTTAATCCTCACTTTGTTGGTGAGGATTTTGAGGATCGGATCCTTGTACTTGCTGCAAATGATTTGATTACTTAATAAAATGGCAGACACCCTTTCTCAAAAAAAAAGTCAACCCTACATCAACATCAACCCAAATCCCCTCAAAATCACCACTCTACCCTCAACCATGAAATTCCAAAGAATAGAAGTGGGGTTTGAGGCGTTCTAGGTTGGATTTGGCAGATAAGTTCATTTGAGATGGTTGAATATTTTGTGAAGCGGTCCATGAATGAAGTTTTTCTTTAAATTATGTCTTTTAGAATAATAATTTGGCATATCTTGAACATTTGACCTCCATGTCAATATCCATAAAATTGTATAGTTTCCATTTTTAATATGGATTGCAATAGTATCATTAAATCATAATAAGAATTAAAAATTTATTTATGGAAATTAGTTATTATAACTCCATCATTTTAACCTATTTCATGGAAAATCCAAGACAGAAACCATGATTTCATCCAGTACTACCCAATTCCTATGTCATCAACCAAAATCAATAAATGACATGTTTATAAATCAATAAAAATATAAATGTGATTGTTACACTAATTTTGCAAAATCAAACACTTAAGCAGACTAATGTGAATTAAAGATTAATAAGTGCTTAGGGTTTGGCAATTGTCACTCCATTAAGGATTTCACCCTGAAACGCAAAACAAGGATGCACAATAAATCACAAATATATAACTAATCAAATTCAAATTAAAAAACTAAAAATTGAATTGAGGGTCTTCCCTAATAAGTAGGGGTAGGGTCATTTTATTGACATGGAGCAAGATAGCCAAAAAATTCCTATAATCTTTGGGGAAGCCATTGTTAGCCATTGGAGATGTTTTTAAATGTGTTATGGTAGATACCATATTTATTACATGTATAGACATGAAGATTAGATTGAACATTTTCAAATTATGTTCTACAATTGAAGTTATTGGTGTCATTGATGAGGATTGTTGCTTGCTTGTCTATCTTGATGATGTTGTTGAATAATGTATACCCTCATGGACTAAACATGTCACTCAAGGCAGAGGACATGAAGCAATCATTGTAGTTCATGAAGGACTAGTTGATGGAGTTAAGGAGGTTGAGGTAGTTGCTTCTAGTGAATATATGCCATTTGTCATTTCTAAACCCTTAAAGACATCCATTGAAGAGCCTACCATCGTTGAATTTAAGACACTATGCAAGGGTTTTCATATACTTCCCTTGGTCCAAATGAAACCCTTGTGATGATCATTTCCTTTATTCTTTTTAGGGGCCAATAATATGCTCACATGGATGTTCTACAGAAGAATGTCAATGCCTTTAGATGGTTTATTGTGGATCTAATGGGAGTTGATCCTTTTATATGTGTATACATGATCTACATGGAGGATGACACTCTCCCTAGTAGGGAAGCACAAAGGAGGTTAAATCCAAATCTGATAGAAGTTGTTAACCAAGAGGTGATAAAACTACAAGATACATGGATAAGTTATCCAATTCTTATAATTCATGGGTGACTCCCAAATATGCGGTGAACAAGAAGGGTGGAATCATTGTGACACTCAATGTAGAGGGTGAATTGATGCATGTAATAGAATCTTACAAGTGCATGATGTGTTTTAGTTATACCTAATTGAATGATAATAAGAAGAAAGACCACTTCCTCTTTCCCTTCATTGATCAGACAATTAAGAGACTCGAAAGATATAGTATTTATTGTTTTCTTGAACATAACCTTCAAGTAACAGTTTATCCAGATGATCAACATAAAACAACATGGTCGTTTGACTATAATATTTTCTCATAGAAACATGCCTTTTCGTCTTTGTAATGCTCGATCTACCTTACATAGATGTGTGAATCTAATATCTTTTGATATGCTTGAATTCTCTCTTGAAATATTTATGGATGATTTTTTGGTCTTTGGGAAATTTTTTGATCATTTCTTGTCACACCTCATAATTTTCTTGGAAAGGTGTGTGAAAGTTTACCTTGTTGTTTTTAGGGAGAAAAGTCACTTCATGGTTTCCTGAGGTATTGTGCTTGGACGATGAGTTTCAAAAGTCAAATTGAAGTTTATAGACCAAATGTCAGGTTCATTCTAATTTAACCATTCATTCCACCACAAGACATGTCATTCTATCTTGAAGCATGTAGATTTCTACCTCATTTAATCAAGGATTTTATCAATATATAAAAAGATTTGTACCTTATTCATGAGAACGATGTTGACTTCCATTTTGATGACAAATGTATTGAAGCCTTCAAACACTCAAAGTACAAGAAGATTTTTGCTCCCATTATTCATCCCCTAATTCTCTACGAAGTCTAAGATCATGATCACATGTATCAAATATGGAGGTTAGGGTGGTGTTTGGCCAAATAATTGTTCATATAACGACATTTATTTAATACAATAAAAAACGCTAGACGATGTTCAAAGAAATTATATAGTTGCTTGCATTGGTACTTTAATCTTGACAATTTCTATATATGTTCCCCAAAATAGAGTCCTTGTCTACACGGATCATGATGCACTCAAGTACCACATGTCCAAAAAGAATTCAAATCTGATACTGATATAATGTATTCTTTTTCTCAAAAAAGAATCATTTGGAAATTGTTGACAAGAAGGAAATTGAAAGTTTGACATATGAGACCACCTTTCACACTTTAAGGCACAATAATAAGAATTGATAAAAATCAAAGAAATAATGCCTCATGAACAAGTCATGTTAATTGTCTCTACCCAAAAGCATTGTTCAAGCAAATAGCCAACTTCTTGGCTAGTGGAAGAGTTCTGGAAACATGGTTAAGGGAGGAAAGTTAGAGGTTATATGGTATGTCAAACATTATGTGTGGGATGATTGGTGCAATGAGTCAGAGGTGCACAGACTGACCAATTAAGTTTGATTAGATGCACCCCACAAAACTTGAACACACTTGGGATCTTTCGATATTTGTAAAAACCCTAAAAAGACTTAGTCACAATACTAAACAGGTTACCCACAAGCGCACGTGGTACTATTGTAGTAAAGATGAGAGGAAAGTACAGGGGTCGATACTCGGGGAGAGAGGGGGCACTATAGGTAAGTTAACATTTTCTATGTTCCTAAAGAAGATATTAGGGTATGAGGGTTTTAAGATTGGGTTTCGTTTGATTACACTACACAAGCAGGCAAGTAACAACAATATGAAAGCTAGATTACCTAAAACCCTAGATTACCCTAAGCAAGTAAAGTCTAAGAAACTAGAATAATCAATTAACTAAACAAGAGAAAGATGAGCTACACTACTCTAATAAGATAATTAGCAACTAGGAACTATGCTAAACACTAGATCAAGAAAGAATCTAGGTTAACCCAAATTAACAACACTAAGCAATTGGCTAAAGTGAACAAAGGCAATTAATCTAAACTAGAATTAACAAGCTAAGATGACAAGTTAGGTTTTAAGCAATGGATTGGATAGGTGGGCCGTTTGGGAATGCAACTTGATATCAGTTGGGGGAAGGTCAACATAGCATGCAAATCTCATATTTCAATATAGATTACCAAACCAAACAACAATGTAAGTGCTATTAGAATAAACCCTATACTACTATTTGGACAACTAGGGTTTGGTGTAATTCTAGTAGGACTTTGCAAGTCTAGGTTTCTAGGGTAATTTTTATTAGGGAAATTGAGATCCATGGGTTGGAATGGGAGTAGAGATGAGGGTATTTCACCTCATGTTTCTTGCCATCTAGCCTTTAGGAAACTCTAGACGATTGTACTAATCACACTTACACTAGCTACTTATATCTCACACTCACTTGTAGAAGAAGAGAGAGGTATGTAGGAACAAAGGGGGCTATCTAGAGATACACTAATTGGACCTAGAGCCATTCCTAAGATTTCCACATACATTCCAATTTCCCCGAGAAGCTAAGTGTCATCATGCATCACAAAAAAAAGCAATTTATGTTTACAAGCATAAACCACACTCGAGAAAATTGGAAATGAGATAGAAGCAAGAGGCAATCATCATAGAATAAAATTTTGTTAATTACAAATTATTTTCCCCTAACATGGTATCAAAGTCACATTTTAACCTGAAACAGCCTACCACTAGCGACTTAGTTGTACATGCTCAAAGAAAAGATAAAAGAAAAGAGAAGAAGGGGATAAGACTCCATGGAGCCCAAAGTAGATCCTCCTTCTTCATCTCCTAGCTGTTGTAGGATGACCTCCCTCCTCCAAGGTGGATGATGGACATGGAAATGAAGGGGATTATGGTAGAAAATTGGGAAGACTAGGTTTCTGTAACATCCCTGACCTAGGTTATAAACTAACCCTAGGTGTTTTTCCTAAATATGTAATTAAACCCTGGTGATTATCTTTTGACATGTAATTAAGTTCCTCAGGAACATATACTTTCAATTTTGTCCTTTTTAAACAAAGTTGTAGTATTATTTTGGTAATGCTGGGGCTTATGTGCAAATTACCCAGTTAAGGGGTTAACTTGCAATTTCACATGTTAAGATGTTCTTTTGATAATGAGACATCATATGAGTGAATATGATGAGACATGATGGATTTCCCAAGCTGGGCATCTAGATGCAGCTTGTGGAATAATCCTTATGCTTAAAAACCCTAATTTGGAGTAAAATGCAGTTTACCAAATTTGAGGGGTGCAACTTGTAAAATACACCATCTAGAAAATCTTTTATGACTCTTGTCATCATTTAGAGTAGAAATGGTGAAAGGGACACATCAATGAATAAACTGATAAGAAAAATGACCTTTGTACATAAAATTCACTAAGTTTGAGTAAGGAAACCTTTCATGTATGTACCTTAGTTGAAAGTTGGCTTTCTTTACCCCTAGATATTGAGATTTCATGAGCTTTGCATAAGTTTAGATGAGTTTGGACGTTCCCTTAAATAAGAAAGGACTTGGATGAGAATTTCAAAGTTCTAGAGGTCTTTATGGTGTAAATAGCCTAAAGTATATAAGCTAGAATCCTTACAAACCAACCAAACGTATCACTTCTTCTCTTCATTTCTATTCTTTAAACGGCTAAGGCAAAGCTCTGGAGCTCAGGGAGACGACCAAGTAGTGCTAAGGTGAGTAGGAACCATCTTCAAGCTCGAATTCATGGAGGAAATCATGTTAAAAGGATGGATTGCTAGTTTTTTTACTTAGCTTTCTCGTTCTAGCCATCTTTTCCCAACCTTTCTTTGGAGAAAAACCCTTGGCCGACTGTGGAGCTCAAGACACCATTAAAGACTTGAATCTTGGAAGCTTGGAGCTCAAGGAACGACCTTAAGGCGGGTTTTATAACTCTAAACCCTTTTGCTTTCTTATGCATATCTTTGTATTTGCAAAAGTAGCTTGTTCTTCTTTTCCCCATCCTTCCCTGCTTTCTTGCAAACTAAAACCACGATGAACAGAACTTAATTTGGAGGTAGAATAAGATGGGCATGATTACCAAAGTTACTTTATCAAACGGTCTTATGTCTTTCCCCCTTTTTGATCAAACCGTTTGAAAGGCAAACGGGTTCACTAGGTCGGTTTGGGAAAACGGGTTCCAACCCATTTGAGTGAGTTGACCAAGCATGGACCGTTTGGGTTTTCTGTTCACAATTATGTAGGCTAATGACCCACCAAATTTGAGGGGTTAATTCCAAAGGAATCGTAGGTTGAAGGCCAATCAATTAGGCAATAGAATTGAATTAAGTACTGATTTTCCCAACTAATTAACTTGAACTTTTGGGCAAACGGGTTCCAACCCATTTGAGTGAGTTGACCAAGCATTGACCGTTTGGGATACCTGTTCATAATGTATTGAATTTGATTCCTACAAAGAATTGTAATCTAGTTCCTAACCAATTAAGAGTTGAAGACACTTCAATAACCTAGCCCTAATCGGGTGAAAGTTGCTGATTTCAATATAGATCTTGTTGAGTTTTGGGTTGAAGGACCCAAACGGGTTCCAACCCATTTGGGGGTTCATCCAAACGATCTCACATTCGTTTAGTGACACCCCAAGATCGTTTGGAGGTATAGGGTTAAATAAATTTGATGGTTTGAGGGTTCAATTACAAGATGTTGATAAATTGATGAAAAGTGCTGATTTTTAATTTAATTAGGGCTCAACCTTTATCAAATCATTTTGGTTTTTGGTCAAACTTTGGGCAAACGGTCTCAAGATCGTTTGGAGGTCATCCAAACGACCTCAAGACCATTTGAGCCAAGTTTGTGCCCAATTGGAGGTCAATTGATAGGTTCAACTCTGATTTGAATCATATTGTTGAACATTGATGATTAGCCGATTGGAAACCCTAATTGAGTTAGATTTAACCCTAATTGGCTTTCAATTGAGGGTCAATTTGGTGTCCAGTTGATTGAGTCTCATCCTAATTGACTCAATTTGTATATGGTTAACATGGCTTGGGCCAATTGAAAGCTTCAACATAAGAAATCCCTTTCAAGCATAATCTTTGTGTCACCTTTTATGTTCATGCGGTTTGAACCCATGTAGACCCACAATCGTTTTAGACCAAACGAGTTCACACCCGTTTAAGCCCAAATGAGTTCACACTCATTTGAGTCCAAATGAGTCCACACTCGTTTGATTCCAAACGAGTTCACACTCGTTTGAGTCCAAACGGGTTCACACCCGTTTAAGCTCAAACGGGTTCACACTCGTTTAGGCTCAAACGGGTCCACACTCGTTTGGACTTAAATGGGTCCACACCCGTTTAAGATTAAGTGGGTCCACACTCATTTAAGGTTCAAATGTATTCAAGGTCATTTGAGATTAAACAAGTTCAAGGTCGTTTAAGAATCAAATGGGTTGAAGGTTGAAGGTTAAACCCTAAACCAATTGGAGACCTTCAAGGTTGATTATACTTAATCACTTGAAGGTGTAAATGGTTCAATGATGATCTAATCTAAACCCTAATGGTAACCTAAGATTTTAAGGGACTAAGTGGCTAATGAATTGACCCATGATGATGGTCAATGGGTAAATTACCAAAATGCCCCTGAAAGGTTCAATTGAGTAATACCTTGTTTTAATCAAACCCTAATCATATGATAGTGATGAGTTGACTTGTGTTAATCAATGAGGACTTAACCCAACCTAATCTAGAGTGGTGTAATCACTATCTACTAGTTAGAGGAGAGAGAAAGTACCTATTATAATGAAAACTCACGTAAAATACCTTCAATATACATGAATGTGCAAGTTTAGGTATGATCCACTTATGTGAGATCATGGAAACCCTAATTATGATAATTGATGAATCTTAATCTTATCTGAGGTCTTTAATGATGATGTTTCTCATACATGAGTATGTTATGAGATCATTTCACCATGAGGTGAAAAGTAAACCCTAATTCTAGGGTGATGACATGTAATGTGTATAGTAAACCCTAATTGATGAAAACCAGGGAAACCTAGCTCTTATATGAGTAGGGAGATACAACTTATTTAAATGATTTATTTACTATCATCAATTGATTTAACCATGCAGGTTACTTTATGAGGATAATCATATCCAGGTATGGATGATGATACTATATTCATTGAAAGCATGTTGTTAGCTTTATGAATAGTAATGTATCCTGATGCCTTGTTAATAGCATCTCGTGAGATTGATAGGCTGTGAGAGCCATGAATACCATCAAGGTCATGCTTTAAGAGATGACTTGTGATGAGAATATTGAGAAATGATAATTGATGAGAGTTAGGCTTGTTACATTTAGTATTCTTCCTTCATAGCTGCTATGCTAATGATTAATGTTTGAAAACATGTATGATGATAAAAGAATACTAAAATGTACCTAACTAATCAAGTCTAATCATACCATGTAGATCCCTGATCATAGATCCATCATTGTCAGGAGTTAAATGATGGTGAAACAGGTTTTCCTAAGGGGATTCCTGGAGCACATACTTTTGAATATGTGGGGTAATATGGATGTGAATTTCCTTACATCCTGTTGTAGGAATTGATGTAGATGTATCTTAATCTATCAATCCTTCACTATGTTTTATGCCGGGGTGATGTAACACTAATCTCCTGAGGAAATCTTTTATACTGCATCGATGAGAGATAAATAAGAAATCTTTCGGTGGCGAAGAGAGTACAGAATGCCACTGTGACTCTAATAGTGAAGTACCAGAATACCCTGGTAAGCTATAGTAGTAGAGACACTAGATGTCCTGCATGTTGATCCTCTTACTAACTGAGGAAGATGAGGTCATAAGAATCCGGCTCTTTTAATGACCTATGTATGATACCGATGCGACTTAATAGTGATCGGTTGGAGTATGAGCGGTATACCTCATCTCCGCAGGGCATAATGATGTTTGTAAAACATAATCAACCGTGTAGCATATCTGCTTAGGTTGAACTACAAGATACATTGGTTGAAGATACATTAATTAGTATACATGTTCTTCATATTCCTTAAATGTTGTTGTTCTAATTGATAACAATCTGCTGCTAATTACCTTAAAGCTTTTATTGCCTATGTTATTCTTGGTTTCTATAATAAAGCTTCTGGCGAAGAGTTATAACTCTCGCTGGGACAATTATTTAAAACTGTCTCACCCCATAGATTTCAACTTTTTAGGAGGTCGTCGAGGGTGAAGGAATCAATCTTCAGGTGACCAATATCAGCGGCAGCAACATTAGGAGTAGCAGTAAATCTCAGGTGGAGATTCAGACTGCTGAGTTGTATAGTTAGATAGTCAGTCCTATGTGTTCTCTGTACTCTCAGGTCCTTGGAGTCTTTTGGTCTGAGTTTTTGGTTTTGAGTTCTTGAGATTTTGTATCATGTTGTATATAATCACTCAAGAAGTAATTATCTGAGATGTAAACAGTTTATCTCCTTTTATGAAAGAAGTTTTTATAGATTCAAGCTCTTATCTCGAAAAGTTTTAATTTCCCGTGATTTTTGTCTTCCGCTGTTAATCGAATCTCTTCCGCTAAGTTTATATTGTGGTTTTGGAGATAAGAGCCCACAGTTTCTATGGTGGAAATGAGGTGGAAATGGTAGGTGGAGAGCATAAATCAGGATTGGTTAAAGTCCAATGTCTGGCTGTGTAATCAGGATTGGTTAAAGTCAAATGTCTAGCTGTGTAATCATGATTGGTTAAACTCCAATTCCTGGCTGTGTAATCAAGATTGGTTAAAGTCCAATGCCTGGCTGTGTAATCTGGATTGGTTAAAATCCAATGTCTGGCTGTGTAACCAGGATTGGTTAAAGTTCAATGTCTGGATGTGTAATCAGGATTGGTTAAAGTCCAATGCCTGGCTGTGTAATCAGGATTGGTTAAAGTCCAATGTCTGGCTGTGTAATCAGGACTGGTTAAAGTCCAATGCCTGGCTGTGTAATCAGGATTGGTTAAATTCCAATGCCTGGATGTGTAATCAGGATTGGTTAAAGTCTAATGCCTGGCTGTGAAATCAGGATTGGTTAAAGTCTAATACCTGGTAGAGGCATGAAGCCTGTAATCAGGGTTGGTTAAAGTCCAATGCATGTCTATGTATTTAGGGTTGTTTAAAGTCCAATACCTGGCTAAGGCTCAATGCATGTAATGATAACACATGATTGGTAATAACCCAATGCCTGTATTAATGATATATGAGTACATGGTAGATATAATCCCATATCTGTTTTGCAGATTGGCTAAGGCCAATAGATTAAAACAAGAATGTCTCATGGGTGACATATCAAGATAACGAGTTTTACAAGAGAAGTTTGACATGATGGTATAATATGATGGATAAATGATATACATCTTCTTCCTATTCCTTATTAAGAGAATAAATGATCTATTGTTCTATCATAAATAGTTTCAATGCTTTAAAAGATGAGAATGCTTTAAACTGCTTATCCTCTTCCCAATTTTATATCATTAAACTGGAATAATAATGTTTTTGGTGGAGATTTATATCTCTTGCTGGGGAAATTACAATTGTCTCACCCCTGTGGGATCTAACATTTTTAGGTGGACAAGCACGGAGGAGACTAAGAATATCTTGCAGAGGAAGAACATCAACAGCAGCAGTGACAACAGTGACAGCTCAGGTTGAGTGTACTATCTGTCGTGTCTTATAGATAGAAGTCCTATGTGTCGTCTCTGTACTCTCTAGTCCTCAGAGTTAGTAACTAGTGTTTTTAATAAATCAATCTAAGATTTTGGCTTGATGCCTTCAGGTCCTTATGCTGTCTGTGTTTAGTTGTTAACAGAGAAGATGATGCTTGTAATCCTGAAGAAGGAATGGTACAGAAATGTACTCATGAACCAGGATGTAAATGAATTACATTGGTTCTTGATAAAAGAGTTTTCCTATGTATGGATCTTTTTGAAAAAGGTTTAAATTTTTAGTGATTTTTAGTAATCCACTGTTAATGATTGCTTCCACTTAATTAGTAATGATTTGTTCGAATGAAGTGTTTCAGATACAATCATGTTCTTCATGTTTTGGATTAGATATGTGGAAAACCAGCGCTAATCATAAAAATATTGGAAATAACAACCAAAAACAATTTATTCTTAATAAAGAAGGTAATTTCATATTTATACACTTAAATTTTAATAACCAATAATAACTTTACTATAATGTCAATTTTGACTACTACATTAAATTTCATCTAAAAAACTAGCCATTTTCAATCTGAATGTCCAAAACCTGTCAAAATTAGGGAAAAAGCTGATGAAAGTATGATATTTCATCATAAATGATTCTACAACACAAGTTATGTTCCAACATGTTTCATATCAGTATATCTTTTTTAAAATAAACATGAATCCAGAATTTCATAATCAAATGCCCGTTATAGTAAAATGTCAATCAAATATCTAATATATGAATAAATTAGAATCATAAAGCTCAAATTGAGTTTATTACATACTTAAATATCTATATTGGTGTAAATCCACTCACCATTACTATAACAATCAGGTCAAAAACCTCCTCCCCTATCCCAAGAACATGAATCCGTAATTCTACAAAAAGTACCACCAATCTTCTCTAAAGTTGAAAATCACCAAAAAAATCTCTACCTTGCGATCCTTCCTAGATGATAGCTGAACAAAGAGAGAGAAGATGGACACATTATGGTTTCTTTCTCAAAAAAAATCAGCCACACCAATATATCTAAGTAAAATAAAAGAAAGAAAAAAACATACTAGATTCAACTTGAATTTTGCAAAGAAATTGAGTTAAGTCAATCCTACATCAACATCAACCCAAATTCCCTCAAAATCACAACTCTACCCTCAACCATGAAATTCCAAAGAATAGAAGTAGGGTTTGAGGCATTCTAGGTCGGATTTGGTAGATAAGTTCATTTGAGATGGTTGATTATTTTGTGAAGCGGTCCATGAATGAAGTTTTTCTTTAAATTGTGTCTTTTAGAATAATAATTTGGCATATCTTGAACATTTGACCTCCATGTCAATATCCATAAAATTGTATAGTTTCCATTTTTATTCTGGATTGCAATAGTATCATTAAATCATAATAAGAATTAAAATTTTATTTATGGAATTTTTTTACTATAACTCCATCATTTTAACCTATTTCATGGAAAATTCAAGACAGAAACCATGATTTCATCCAGTACTACCCAATTCCTATGTCGTCAACCAAAATCAATAAATGACATGTTTATAAATCAATAAAAAATATAAATGTGATTGTTACAATAATTTTGCAAAATCAAACACTTAAGCAGACTAATGTGAATTAAAGATTAGTAAGTGCTTAGGGGTTGGCAATTGTCACTCCTTTAAGGATTTCACCATTAAATGCAAAAGAAGGATGCACATTAAATCAAAAATATATAACTAATCAAATTCAAATTAAAAAACTAAAATTTGAACTGAGGTCTTCCCTAATAAGTAGGGGTAGGGTCATTTTATTGACATGGAGCAAGATAGCCAAAAAATTCCTATAATATTTGGGGAAGCCATTGTTAGACACTGGAGATGTTTTTAAATGTGTGATGGTAGATACCATATTTATTACACGTATACACATGAAGATTAGATTGAACATTTTCAAATTATGTTCTACAATTGAAGTTATTGGTGTCATTGATGATATTGTTGAATAATGTATACCCTCATTGACTAAACATGTCACTCAAGGAAGAGGACTTGAAGCAATCATTGTAGTTCATGAAGGACTAGTTGATGGAGTTAAGGAGGTTGAGGTAGTTGCTTCTAGTGAATATATGCCATTTGTCATTGCTAAACCCTTAAATACATCCATTGAAGAGTCTACCATCGTTGAATTTAAGACACTATGCAAGGGTTTCATATACTTCCCCTGGTCCAAATGTAACCCTTGTGATGATCATTTCCTTTATTCTTTTTAGTGGACAATAATATTCACACATGGATGTGCTACAGAAGAATGTCAATGCCTTTAGATCATTTATTGTGGATCTAATGGAAGTTGATCCTTTTATATGTGTATACATGATCTACATGGAGGATGACACTCTCCCTAGTAGGGAAGCACAAAGGAGGTTAAATCAAAATGTGATAGAAGTTGTTAACCAAGAGGTGATAAACCTACTAGATACATGGATAAGTTATCCAATTCTTATAATTCATGGGTGACTCCCAAATATGCGGTGGACAAGAAGGGCAGAATCATTGTGACACTCAATGTAGAGGGTGAATGGATGCATGTAATAGTATTTTACAAGTGTATGATGTTTGTTAGTTATACCTAATTTAATGATAATAAGAATACAGACCACTTCCTATTTCCCTTCATTGATCAGACACTTAAGAGACTCAAAAGATATAGTATTTATTATTTTCTTGAACATAACCTTCAAGTAACAGTTTATCCAGATGATCAAATAAGACAACATGGTCATTTGACTATAATATTTTCTCATAGAAACACGCCTTTTGATCTTTGTAATGCTCGATCTACCTTACAGAGATGTGTGAATCTAATATCTTTTGATATGCTTGAATTCTCTCTTGAAGTATTTATGGATGATTTTTTGGTCTTTGGGAAAGTTTTTGATCATTGCTTGTCACGCCTCATTATTTTCTTGCAAAGGTGTGTGAAAGTTTACCTTGTTGTTTTTTGGGAGAAAAGTCACTTCATGGTTCCATAAGGTATTGTTCTTGTACAATGAATTTTAAAAGTCAAATTGAAGTTTATAGACCAAAAGTCGGGTTCAATTCTACGTTAACCATTCATTCCACCATAAGACATGTCATTCTATCTTGAAGCATGTAGATTTCTACCTCATTTAATCAAGGATTTTAGCAATATATAAAAGCCTTTGTACCTTATTCATGAGAACGATGTTGACTTCCATTTTGATGACAAATGTATTGAAGCCTTCAAACACTCAATGTACAAAATGATTTTTGCTCCCATTATGCATCCCCTAATTCTCTATGAAGCCTGAGATTATGATCACATGTATCCAATATGGAGGTTAGGGTGGTGTTTGGCCAAATAATTGGTCATATAACGACATTTATTTATTATGATAAAAAACTCTAGATGATGCTCAAAGAAATTTTATAGTTGCTTGCATTGGTACTTTAATCTTGACAATTTCAACTTATATGTTCACCAAAATAGAGTCCTTGTCTACACGGATCATGATGCACTCAAGTACCACATGTCCAAAAAGAATTCAAATCTGAGAGTAATATAATGTATTCTTTTTCTCAAAAAATATATTTGGAAATTGTTGAAAAGAAGGGAATTGAAAGCTTGACATCTGAGACCACCTTTCACACTTTAAGGCACTTTAATAAGAATTGATAAAAATCAAAGAAATAATGCCTCATGAACAAGTCATGTTAATTGTCTCTACCCAAAACCATTGTTCAAGCACATAACCAACTTCTTGGCTAGTGGAAGAGTTCTGGAAATATGGTCAAGGGAGGAAAGTAAGAGGTTGTATGGTATGTCAAACATTATGTGTGGGATGACTGGTGCAATGAGCCAGAGGTGCACAGACTAACCAATTAAGTTTGATTAGATGCACCCCACAAAACTCAAACACACTTTGGTTCTTTTGATATTTTTAAAAACCCTAAAATGACTTAGTCACAATACTAAACAGGTTACCCTCAAGCGCACCAGGTACTATTGTAGTAAAGATGAGAGGCAAGTACAGGGGTAGATCCTCAGGGAGAGAGGGGGCACTATAGCTAAGTTAGCATTTTCTATGTTCCTAAAGTGGAGATTAGGGTATGAGGGTTTTAAGATTGGGTTTGGTTTGATTACACTATACAAGCAGGCAAGTAACGACAATATGAAAGCTAGATTACCTAAAACCCTAGATTACCCTAAGCAAGTAAAGTCTAAGAAACTAGAATAAGCAATTAATTAAACAAAAGCAAGATGAGATACACTACTCTAACAAGATAATTAGCAACTAGGAACTAAGATAAACACTAGATCAAGAAAGAATCTAGGTTAACCCAAATTAACAACACTAAGCAATTGGCTAAAGTGAACAAAGGCAATTAATATAAACTAGCATTAACAAGCTAAGATGACAAGTTAGGTTTTAAGCAATGGATTGGATACGTGGGCCATTTGGGAATGCAACTTGATATCAGTTGGGGGAAGGTCAACATAGCATGCAAATCTCATATATCAATATAGATTACCAAACCAAACAACAATGCAAGTGCTATTAGATTAAACCCTATACTACTAGTTGGAGAACTAGGGTGCTATTAGATTAAACCCTATACTACTAGTTGGAGAACTAGGGTGCTATTAGATTAAACCCTATACTACTAGTTGGAGAACTAGGGTTAGGTGTAATTCTAGTAGAACTTGGCAAGTCTATGTTTCTAGGGTAAGTGTTATTAGGGAAATTGAGATCCATGGGTAGGAATGGGAGTAGAGATGAGGGTATTTCACCTCATGTTTCTTGCCATCTAGCCTTTAGGAAACTCTAGACGATTGAACTAATCACACTTACACTAGCTACTTATATCTCACACTCACTTGTAGAAGAACAGAGAGGTATGTAGGAACAAAGGGGGCCAGCTAGGGATCCACTAATTGGACCTAGAGCCATTCCTAAGATTGCCACATACATTCCAATTTCCCCTAGAACCTAAGTGTCATCAAGCATCACAAAAAAAAGCAATTTATGTTTACAAGCACAAACCACACTCGAGAAAATGGGAAATGAGATAGAAGCAAGAGGAAATCATCATAGAATAAAATTTTGTTCATTACAAATTATTTTCCCCTAACATGGTATCAAAGTCACATTTTAACCCCAAACAGCCCACCACTAGGGGCTTAGTTGTACATGCTCAAAGAAAAGATAAAAGAAATGAGAAGAAGGGGATAGGACTCCATGGATCCCAAAGTAGATCCTCCTTCTTCACCTCCTAGCTATTTTAGGATGACCTCCCTCCTCCAAGGTGGATGATGGACATGGAAATGAAGGGGAATATGGTTGAAAACTGAGAAGACTAGGTTTCTATGGTGGAAATGAGGTGGAAATGGTGGGTGGAGAGCAGAAATGCAAGGGGAGTGAAATGAATGCTCTAGAGTGGGTGGAGAGGAGTAATGGTAGCTAAAGGAGTGTAACCTTCATGATGTGGCCACCACCTATGTACATATAGGTGGCGGGGAAGCACTAGGATAAGTAGGGTCAAAGTGGAAAAATAAATGGTGAAAATTGGTAGGTTTATGTGGTCACCATGGCCGTGTTGAAGTGCCATAGCCGTGGTGGGGGTTTAATTGAACAGTCGTGGTCGGTGGAATGACAAAGGAGGAATGTGAAGTTGAAATGATAAGTGTGTATGGTGGCCACGGCCGTGGTAGGGTACCACGGTAGTGGTGGGTAGAGGGTACGACGGCTGTGTGGGGGTACCATGGCCGTTTGGGAGGATGGGACACATGTGATGCAACTTTGAGGTTGTCGTGTCTTCAACCTACCACAGACGTGGTGGGAACCATGGGTGAGGTAGTCTTCATGGGTCACGGTCGTGCTGATGGCCAGCACCATTGTCATTCACGTGTAAATTGGACCAACTCCCTATTGATTTTTGTGGTCTTCATGCATAATTTGCCATGATCGTGTTGCTGACCATGGGCAAGGTGGAAGGCTTTGGTCACGGCCATTTTGGGGGCCATGATCGTGGGGTCTTCAGTGACCATGACTGTTGTGATGACCACAGTCGTAGTCATTTGTGCATAAATTTAACAACTTCCCTGTAACTTTTGGAGCATAATTCCCATGAGCATGGTGATGTACCGCAACCGTTTTGGGGCTTTTTGGTGTTGATCTCTACTTTATCTTCTTCATATAGCCTCCTTTTGCTTTGAATTGCTCTTGTGCATCCATGGAAGGCTCGGGGAAGAGATAGGTCCAATCTTGGGGTGTAAGACCCCAAAGACGTTTATCTCTCTCCCATGCATCAATGCATGCATAAGTGCCCTGAAATACACACAAAAGGAGGCATAAGTGCATTTACCCTAAAAGATCATTTTGAGGGGAATAACTTGTATTCTAAACATTCAAATGTTCTTATAATGCAAATAGGCACATGATGAAGCCCTAAAATAGTGCTACATCACCACCCCAAACTTAAAACATACTTGTCTTCAAGTATGCTCCAACTTAATCTATCTCCTCAATTTATTTTAATTAAACTAGAATGATAGAATGCATTATAGAAGAAAATTATTGACTAAATGGTCTTAGAAGTGACTAAGTGCATGTGTTCCACCTCTCTCCTCTCCACTTTCACAAACCAATCATGAAAAGAGCACTGAGCATACAAACCTCAAATATAGAGAATAGAACACACAAGATTTCCACATGTCCTTCATGCAACTCTGGGTAAACCGTTTCATGTTGGCGTTAATCAATTATGACTAGGAGTGTTGTTTCACTTTCATGCATTCAATCTTATGTCTCAAACTTCACCAAATGACCCACATGGTTGTAGAAAAGGGTAAAGTGAGCTAGATTTGGTATTTTCCAGCTCAATGGATATGAAAAAGGAGGAAATAATTGTGGTAAGAGATTGGAGTGTTTTTGCACACTCATCTTTTCTTTATTTACATGATATTAAACAGGAGAATCTTTTATTTTCTTTTTTCTTTTTTCTTTTCTTTTCTTTTCTTTTCTTTTTTTGCCCCTAGTGAAGGTAGGGCATATGGTGCATAGAGTGAAGCAGGAATATGTATATATGGCCACCCCAAGATTTTGGAGGTGCCCAAGGCTAAATATGTGCACTAAGGCATCCTTTCATGAGGTGGGGAGATATGAAGATGGTGAAAGAAAAGTCGGGTCAAAGAGGAGCTATTGGTGTACTCCTCAACATAAAATCTCCTCCATGAAAACTCATCCAACACTTCGTCAAATGATATCATACCACCTGATTGAACAACATGAGATTCACATTTATTTACTATGATTCCATAGGCTCTAAGCATTCATAGCTTGCTCAATTCACAATTCAACCAAGACATTCACAAACTTGAGAGAGGTGATGCACTTGTAAAATCTCAACAATTAAGACCATATAGCAATAAACTCTACAAATGTGCCATGCATTTGTCAAAGATCAACATTTTCAGTTCACAAATTGGAGATTAAGTTAAAACATGCTTTTTAGGCAAGAACATCTAAATTTGGGAAAAATTGGCCAAAATGGTGCCAATTTGCAATCAATCACATCTGAACCTGCATTTAGGGAAATTAAAGCATAAAATAGCAAATCCTAATTAAAACACACAAAAATTACCCAAAATCTACATCAGAATGTAATGCATGACATGGAAGAGAAAAAAGGGCAAAGATTTTGAAAAATTATGAAAAAATTCATGAAATTAAACTACATGTATGAATGAATGCTAACAAGAAGAAATATACACTAAGAAGAGTAAAATCAAGCAATTCCAAAAATCAAGTAGGACAGGTGCAAACAAAATGAGAGATAAAGATAGGGTGGTGCATACCGCCCTACCACCCCAAACTTTTGAATCATGCTGACCTCAACATGAAACTCATGTTTAGGGAAAGTAGGGTGAAGATTATGACTGGTGTTGTGAATCAAAGGGCAGGTTTCCCTATTGTGACTGATCAGGCTGCTCCGACTGGTGTTGCTAAGGAGGAAGCATTCCTGGATGGGCTAGACGGAAGTGGTAATAATGGCCCCAATATGCATCATGAGGGGGAGGGTAGGTCTCTTGATATCTCAAAATACCACCCCAAAAGTCTTCACCCCATTCGGGGTTTCACTATGCCTGCACATGGTGGTAATGTTAGAAGGGGTTGACCTATTAATGCATTTGTTGTTGGTCCTACCACATGTAGTGTTGGATGAGCTGCATGTCCTACTGTGTCTTCTAGATACCCTCGAGTTGTGCATGGATGGATGACATATCATATGCATTCACTAAAGGATCCGTAGCTGGGATGTTGCCTCATCCCTTCTTCTCACCCTTCGGGGTTGTCTTCTTTTCTCTCCTCCCTCTTCTTCTTCTTGTTGTGTATTTGATTCTTCCATTTCTTCATGTGCAATAGTAGGGTTGAAGTTTTCTTAGGGGTTGTCTTTCTCCCATCAGTTCAGTCTTTTGTGTAGTAAGTTAGGGACCCTCAAAGCAGAGAGGAGAGGGGTATCATGATAGGTTAGCTCAAGATTTTTTTGTAGTGTTATGGATTTCACATTATATATTAGCCTCTTGTTCTTGATTCTGATCATTTGAGAGCGCACGAGGTACTTTCAATCAACAAATTGAGCTCATTTGGCTTCCTTAAGTTTGGTGACATCAAAACCTAGGGATGTAGAAATTGAGATCACAATCCCTCCCATAACAAATGGAGTTTCTTTTAAAGGGGATTATCCTCATGTGATCTATCAAGAGTGACCCTAGGTTAATGTATAACCTCTTATTAATTCCATGTAGAATAAAGAGGTCCTTTTGTGAAATGTTGCCCCGGTTGTCATACCTCCCTACAATCATGTTGGGAAGGACTTTCTGCATGTATATGATCAAGGGATTGCTGATGTGCATAGTCTTTGACTTGCCAGCTATATATTTTTTCTCTGTTGTCATAGCATGTTAGAATTAGCATAGTCCAAGTTAACATCCCTCTCAATTATGCCATCATTCATCTTGTTGGCTTCTTCAGGATCTTTTGCAAAGATGCAGTTCAGCTTCGAAGAAGTTAACATGTGTATTCTATTGTACATTACAAACCTAATGGATTCCTCCCCTTTGACCTTGACCTTCCCTAATGTGGCAAAAAACTGCTAAGTCAACTCCATGTATGTGGATTGTTCCATGAAAAGCACCTTCCACAAACCGAATTGCTTTAGCTTCCTTTCCACCTCTACTTTGATTCCCAGGTCTTCAATTACCTTCTCTACACCCATATCTCCTTGACATGCACTCATGGTAGATATTTGTGATATGCATATTCCTCTGACCCCTACCTTATGAAGTTCCCTCAGGATACTTACCAAACCCTTTCAGCATGTCTGCCTCCAAGTATGCCATAGTTTCCTCTAGCTCAGAATCCATCTCCTCCTCAATAGTGTCATCATCATTTTCCTCAGCCCGGTAGGATCTTGACCCCAAGCTCATGTCAAGATTTAGCAGTACCCATTGCTTGGGGTATCGCCATGGGTGATACTCCTCTTCAATCATCAACTACCTCCTTGTTTGCGGCTACTGCTATGGTCTCTCCTCGAATGATGACGTAGAGTGGCATGTTGGCGTGGTTTGTGGAGGCAATCTTGATGAAGATGGGGTTGCAACCCCTTTGCCCCTCTTTTGGTGGGTTGTGATCTCTAGGTCAACCTCATCAATCATATCATTGAGGTTCTCCTCTGATGCTTCCTCCTCCTCCTCCTCCCTATATGTCTCATCTGTGATGTGGTGGCTATCCGACGACTGGGTGTGGGGTGAACTCACAAACGCCGAGCGGTTGAGTGATTGGAAAATGGTGTTTGATGGTGATGGGGTGTGGGATGGCATGGAGACTTGGGAAGAGGCTCTCTTGGTGCGCACCTTGCCCCCGGTGATAACCTCAAGGCTCCTTTGAGCCCCCATCTTCATAGCCTTGGCAATTCCGTTCATTGTGTGGATATGGTGGTGGTGGTGGTATGGATGTGATATTTGGATTTTTGTGGAGGAGGCAAAATGGAGGTCGATTGATGGGTGGAATAGGCTAGGATAGTTTCTTGGATGGTGGAGGATGGATTGGTTAACGGTTTTGGGTGAAAATTGGTGGATTTTGGTGAGGTTTTGTGTGGTGCGGATGTAGGTGAGGTGGAGAACGAAAATGGAGATGGTGGCTCGATTGGTGGAGCTTTTGCGGTGGAAACGGTAGAGGTAGAGGTGGTGGAGGTGTAGGAAGTGATTAGAGGTCAATTTGTTGGAGGATTTGGGCTGGAGATGCAAGATTAGAGGTGTTGGGGGTGGAGCACATCACCACGGCCATGGGGGAGTTCAACAAATGAGTTAGGAAGTAAATGGGTTCATGGTCTTTTGTGGGGTTTAACTGAAAAATAGGTGGGGTTGGGTCCCGCGATGACCGTGGTGGGGGTTTGGCAACATGGTCATGGAGGTTGCCATGGTCATGGTGGGTGGTGGAGATGGTTGTAGATCGAGTCTTGCCAGAGTCATGGGGGGTGCCATGGTCGTGGTGTGCTCCTCTTCCCTCGGCCATGGTGGTCAACATGGTCGTGGCCATTCATGTACAAAATCACCTCCATCCCTGTAACTCCTTTGAATTTTTGCACTTAAATCACCATGGTCGTGGTGGTCTCCACGGTCATCTTTCCTTCATGTTGCCATGGCCGTGGAGATGGCCACGGTCTTGTTTTCTAGCATGGGTCATGACCATTTTGAGCTCCATGGTCGTAGCCAATCCTTCACTAAATTAGGTATGTTGCTATAACTTTCTTGAGATTTTTCAATTATATCACCATGGCTGTTTTGATGCACCACGACCGTGGTGGTTCTTCATTTATTACTTTGTCAAATTCAATATCAAAGAATTTCGATATCTTCACAAAATTTTTGATTCTTTGCCACATTTCAACTTCAACAACCATATCTTGTCCTCTATCTCTCTCATAAACCTGTTACCTACATCTCACAAAAACACAAACAAAAACTATCAAGCACAAGTGTGCGTGTGTGTATTTCATGGAAAAGAAAGAAAAAGTATCAAAAAGTAATGTTTGGGTGAAAAAGTCCCCAAACCTAGGTGGGTGGTCTCCCACTAGTGCTAAATTTTATGCCTTCAGCCGGGCTTATTGAATCTTAAACATGATCATCCTCGCAGAACCTTTAAAGCATCTTTGAAGTAAATATCTCTCTCAAGTGCATTCAAGCACATCTCCCCATTAAGTTGATGTTCCTCTACTAGAATCATGATATCAAAACTTTGATTGGTTTTGTTTGGACCTACTTCCACAATTTCTTTTAGCCTTGACCATTCACAATAAATTCTTTCGCTCCTTTGTCACAAATCAGCACTGGCCCAGACGGGTATACCTTTTTTATTAGATTAGGTCTTTCCCATCTAGATCAGAGTTTTTCAAGAAAGAGCTTCATCATTGAGTTATATAGCCATAATCATTTTTTGGGCTCAAAGTGTTTCTTCTTAATAAGCCTATCATGTAGAAACTTTGTTCTCTTCTTATAGCATTTAGTCAATTCATATGGTTCATGTTGCATCTCCTCTAATTCATTCATCTACAACTTTCTCTTCAGCCTGGCATTCTCTCCATCAAAGCCCATAGCCTTCAAAGCCTACAATTCCTTATGTTGCATCTCAACCAGTAGATGGCAACTTTTTCCATAAACAATCTTGAATTGTGTGGTGCCAGTCAGGGCTTTATATGCAGTCCTATAATCCCACAAAGCCTCATTAAGATGTCATGACCAATCCTTATGGTCCGGTCTCACCATCTTCTCTAGAATGATCTTTATCTCCCGATTGGCTAACTCAACTTGACCACTCGTTTGGGGGTGGTAAGGAGTAACCACATGATAATTAACTCCATGTTTCTTGAGCATCCCTCCAAATGTCAGATGGATGACATGGCTTCCTCCATCACCAATCAAAGCTCGTGGAACATCAAACTATCGAAAGATGTTTGACTTCACAAAATCACAAAATACTCTATGATCATTGGTTCTTGTTGCAACAGCCTCAATCCACTTTGATATGTAATCTACGACAACCAAAATTTAGACATATCTGAAGGAGGGAGGAAAAGTACCCATGAAGTCAATCCCCCAAACATCAAACACCTCCATCACAAGAATGGGTGATAGAGGCATCATGTCCCTTTTGAGATAGTGGCTACCTTTTGGCACTTTAAACAGAATTTGCAAAATTCATGAGCATCCTTGAACAATTTGGGTCAGTAAAATCCACTTTGGAGAACATTGGCGGTTGTAAGTTTCCCTCCGAAATGACCTCCACATATTCTGGAGTGGCGCATAGATAGAATTTCTTACTTCTCCATCTCCGAGACACATCTCCTAATGAGATGGTTAGGGAAATATTTGAAAAGATGAGCATCATCCCAAACATAATTTTTGACCATAGCAAATAGCCTTTTGCTCTCCTCCCTTATCCATGTGCTTGGTATCCTTCCACTAGCTAAGAAGTTGGCTATATGTTTATACCATGGCCTTTGAGTGGATGAGAATAGGAAGAGTTGTTCATTTAGAATTGTTTCTTTAATTTGGTCTCTATCATCAAGGGGTGCTTCAATTTGAGAGAGATGGTCGGTGGCAGAGTTTTCCACTCCCTTCTTGTCCACAATCTCAATATCAAATTCTTAAAGCAACAAAATCCACCAGATCAACTTTGGCTTTGAATCTTTCTTCTCCATGAGATACTTCAATGCAACATGGTCCGTGTATATCACTACCTTGTTTTGCAAAAGATATGAGTGAAACTTGTCAAGAGAAAGGATCACCGCAAGAAACTCTTTTTCTATAGTTGTGTAGTTCCTTTGTGCTTTGTCTAGAGTCTTGCTAGAATAATAGATGGTGTGCAAAATTCGGCCAACTCTTTGGCCCAACACAAGCCCCACTGCCATGTCTGATGCATTACTCATAATCTCAAATGGCAAGGAGAAATCTAGGGGCTTTATTATAGGAGAAGAAATGAGATTTTACTTCAAGTGGTTGAAGGCTTGAACGCACTATTCATCAAAGTGGAATTCAACATCCTTTTCCAACAAATGACATAGAGGTATTGAGATTTTTCTAAAATACTTTATGAAATGAAGATATAAACCTACATGTCCCAAGAAAGACTGGACATGTCTTACGATAGAAGGAATGGTGAGAATAGAAATGAGGCCCACCTTCGCCCTGTCAACCTCAATACCATCTTTTGAAACCCAATGATCCAGTACGATGCCTTTGGGCACCATGAAGTGGCTCTTTTCCCAAGATAGAATGAGGTGAACCTTGATGCATCTCTCAAGAATGGCGGACAAGTGGAGTAAACACTCATCAAAGGTTTTACCAAAAATAGAAAAATCATCCATGAATATCTCAAGTGATGAAACAAGTGATGAATCAAGCATGCCGATGAAGATTGATGTCACACATCTCTGGAAAGTGGAAGGGGCATTACACAGCCCAAATGGCATTCTCCTATAAGAAAAAGTACCACTAGGGAAAGTGAATGTCGTCTTTTCTTGGTCTATCTGATGAACAACAATCTGGAAATACCCAGAGTATCCATCAAGAAAGCAATAGAAACTATGCCTTACCAACCTCTCTAAAACCTGATCAAGGAATGGAAGATGTTAGTGGTCCTTCTCAGTCTTCTCATTAAGCTTTATATAGTCTACAAACATTCTCCATTTGGGCTATTATCTAATTGTCATTATCTCACCATCAACATTCTCTGCCACTATGATCCCACCCTTCTTTTGTACAACTTGGACGAGACTCACCCATGTGCTATCAGAAATTGGTTAAATAGTTCCAGTATCTTATAATTTCATGACCTCTTGGGTTACAAATTCATTCAATTTTGGGTTCAACTGCCTTTGCATTTGGCGGTTTTTCCTTACATCATCTTCTAGATAAATACTACACACACAAATACAGAGGTCAACACCCCTCAAATCACCAACGGACCATCCAATGGCTCAAATGTTCTTCTTTAGGACTATCATAAATGCATCTTCTAGCTCTGGAGAGAGAATAGAAGAAATGATCATCGAGAGGGTGTCATTGGAGCCTAGGAATGCATACTTCAACCCTTCAGGGAGTGACTGGAGTTCAAGAATTGGAGGTTCTTCAAGAGAATTCTTCAATAGCTCTGAAATGGATGGGAAGTCCTCACTTGCAACCACTAGGGCTAGATCATTTACTTCATCCTCATCATCATCATCATTAGGAAATTCAATAATGGGCTCTAGACCTCTACCTTGAGTGGCAGTCTAAATCCACATAGGTATGAACTCCTCTACAATCCCATCAAGGCATTCAACAAGATAACAATCCTCTTCTGTGGTGCCTATCACTTTGACTATAGATGAAGACTTGGAGATGTTCAACTGGATCTTCATGTGCATGAAAGTCACATACATGGTGTCATTTCTCATGTGGATCACTGTTTCAACTATGGCTAAGAAAGGCCTTCCCAAGATAATAGGCACTCTCCGTGCATCTTTTTCCATATCTAGCACAATGAAGTTAGTGAGGAAGAATGCAAAAGTCTCATCGTCAAGTCTGACTAGAACATCACCAACACACCCTTTAGGCATCTTCATCGATCAGTCAGACAATTACAAAGTGCAATGAGTTGGACCTAACCCATTTGGAGCTCAGAAAACAACTCATATGGAATTAAGTTCACACTAGAACCCAAATCTAGAAGGGTTTGGTCTATGTGGTGTGCTCCAATGTAACATGAAATGATAGGAGCACCAGGGTCTTTACTCTTTCTCGACATGGTGTGCTATAGAATTGAGCTCACTTGTTCGATGAGCTTGAATTTCTTTGGCATTTTCCCCATTGATTTCCTCTTAAATGTGCACAAATCTTTCAGAAACTTGGCATAGGAAAGGATTTTCTTGATTGCATCAAGGAAAGGAATTGATCTTGAATTCCTTGAAGATCTCCATGATGTCGTCAATATGTTTCTTCTTCCTCCTTTCAGTTGATGGCTCTTGAAGTGCATCAGGGAAATGAGGGAGTTGTGCTTCCAACTAACTCAAATCAACAATATCATCAAGCGGTATCACTGGAATCACAGTATCATCTCTTTGTATTATGGTATCACTTCTCAGTATCACAGTATCAAACCTAGTTCAAGTCACAATATCATCAATCTAGATCTCAGTATCCACAAGTATGGTCACAATATCACCTCTATCCTCACTAGTTGCACTATCAACAATAATATCATAGGGATTCTCCAAGGTCCAACCACTCCTCAATACTATCACCACTTTCACATGCTCATGATTAGTGGAAGAGGAGGCTTGTCGAGGTGGTTGTGGCTATTGAGGTGGTGGTGACCTTGGATTTGGTTTTGTAGGATAAATTGTGGTTGGGGTTGGGGTTTTGGTTGTTGTGGTGGATGTGGGTGATATTGTGGAGGGGATGCTGGTATGAGTGAGGTGGAGGATGTTGGTAGTTGTAGGGGGGTTGGTGAGGTAGAGGAGCACATAGATGTGGTGGCCTTTGGTACTGGTGAAGTGGGGGTACTTGGCGTATGGTAGGACATTAGAACCTTGAGTGGTTCTCACATACCCAACATCATTGTTGGGATTGGCCATGGGATGATATGGAAGCCTTTCCTCTTCACGATGAGCAAGTGAAAGGGAGATTTTATCAAGCCTTTGCTCAAGGAAGCTAATGTTTTTCCCTTGAGAGGACACCTCTTTCTTTACTTCATCGAGGTTCTTTAGCCTTCCTAGAACTACCTCCTCAAACTTGGAGCTATACTTGGGTCCTTGATGTTGCCTTGGCTGCCCTTGCCCCTTCTCACTTTTTTGTTTCCATGAGAAGTTTGGATGATTCCTCCATTCGGGAGTATAGGAATTGGACATTGAGCCTTGGTTGTTTCGGTTGCAAAAGGAATGCAAAGCATGAACTTCTTCTTCCTTAACTTCAACTTCCATAGTGGATTGACTTGAAGAACCACCAGCTTGGTTCTTCATAATATTCATCATGTCCACCATCATTTTCATGATGTCATGGCTGTGTGCAGTTTGGGCTGGAACTACGCAAGTAGGTGGAGGGATGCAGTTCCAATCACAATTTTCCCCTTTAGTAGAAGCCCCATGGAGAGAATTCTCATCAAGATTCTCAAACAAGGGCCATGACTCCTCAGGTGGCTTTTCCATGAAGGTGCCTCCACATGACTAATAAACATTATTTTCTCTCAACTCTACTAGGATGGTGTAGAAAGCTTATCCCAGCTATGACAAGGGTACCTCGTGATGGAGGCGGTCGCACAGGAGCTTTTGGAACCTTTCCCACACCTTGTGTAAAGTTTCATTTTCTTTTTAAGAGAAGGTGGTGATACATCTTCACATTTAGGTTAGCTTGGCAATTGGAAAGAACTTCTTGAGAAGCTTGTTCTTGACCGTGTTCCACGTTACCAACTCCATCTTTGAAATTTACCATTCCCTGGCCTTTTCTTTTAGAGAGAATGGGAAAAGTGTCCTCTGTATGGAGTCATAGGTGGAAGAGGGTGTGAGGAAAGTGGAACAAGTCTCAAGGAAGGTGTCAATATGGTGGTAGGGGTTTTCATTCTCCATCCCATAGTAAGTAGGGAGGAGTCCAGGAAGTGCAGGTGGAATGGATAATTGTTGACTCGGCGTTTGGTCAGAAATGGTAAAGATGGGGGAATTGTAGTTCCCCGGGGTGAAGTACTCATGGAGAGGGCAGTTGGGTTGTGGTTGAGCATCTCCATGAGGTTCATTTTCATCCATGTCTACTGCTTGATGTTGTTTGTGGTTCCTTTGGCATCTCCTCCTACCTATCTCGGGGTCATATAACACCAAATCGGTACAAGTCAAATGTGTACTATGCATGCACAATACACAAACAAGCAAAAAAACCAAGTTAGAATAACAATATGCAAAAGTAAACAAAGAATAAAGAATAGCAATGGTGAGGGCAGTAGGAAAGGCTAAGCTACATTAACTAGCTATGTCGAGTGCCTCTATCCTCGGCAATGTACCAGAAATCTTGGTGTGATGACCCAGAGATGCACACACTAACCAAATAAGTTTGATTAGATGCACCTCACAGAACTCAAACACACTTGAGATCTTTTGATATTTGTAAAAACCCTAAAAAGACTCAATCACAATACTAAATAGGTCACCCACAAGCGCACAAGGTACTATTGTAGTAAAGATGAGAGGCAAGTATAGGGGTCAATGCTCATGGAGAGAGGGGGAACTAGAGCTAAGTTAGTGATTTCTATGTTCCTAAAGTGAAGTTGATGGTTTTAAGATTGGGTTTGGTTTGACTACACTACACAAGCAGGAAAGTAAAGGCAATATGAAAGCTAGATTACCTAAAACCCTAGATTACCCTAAGAAAGTTAAGTCTAAGCAACTAGATTAAGAATTTAACTAAATAAGAGCAAGATGAGCTACACTAACTCTAGCAAGATAATTAGAAACTAAGAACTAAGCTGAACACTAGAGCAAGCAAGAATCTAGGTTAATCCTAATTAACAAGACTAAGCAATTGGTTAAAGTGAACAAAGGCAATTAAGCTAAACTAGCATTAACAAGCTAAGATGACAGGTTAGGTTTTAAGAAATGGATTGGATAGGTGGTTCGTTTGGCAATGCAACTTGATATTAGTTGGGGGAAGGTCAACATAGCATGGAAATATCACATTTCAATCTAGATTACCAAACCAAACATCAAGGAAAGTGCTATTAGAATATACCCTATACTACTAGTTGGAGAACTAGGGTTAGGTGTAATTCTAGTAGGACTTGGCTAGTCTCGGTTTCTATGGTAAGTATTATTAGGGACATTGAGAGCCAAGGGTATGAATGGGAGTAGAGAGGAGAGTATTTCACCTCATGTTACTTGCCATCTAGCCTTTAGGAAACTCTAGACAATTACACTAATCACACTTACACTAGCTACTTAGATCTCACACTCACTCGTAGAAGAAGGGAGAGGTATGTAGGAACAAAGGGGGATAGCTAGGGATCTACTAATTGGACCTAGGAGCCATTCCTAAGATTGCCACGTACATTCCAATTTCCCCTAGAAGCTAAGTGTCATCAAGCATCACAAAACAAGCAATTTATGTTTAAAAGCACAAACTACATGCAAGATAATGGGAAATGAGATACAAGTAAGAGAGAATCATCGTAGAATGAAATTATGTTCATTATAAATTATTTTCCCTCAACATGGTATCAAAGCCACAATTTAATCCCAAAAAACCCACCACTAGGGGCTTCGCTCGACATGCTCAAAGAAAAGATAAAAGAAATGAGAAGAACGGGATAGGATTCCATGGAGCTCGAAGTAGATCCTCCTTCTTCACCTCCTATCTGCTATAGGATGACCTCCCTCCTCCAAGGTGGATTATGGACATGAAAATGAAGGGGATTATGGTAGAACACCTAGAAAACTAGCTATCTCTGCTGGAAATGAAGTGGAAATGGTGGGTGGAGAACATAAATGCAAGGGGAGAGCAGTGAATGCTCTAGAGTGGGTGGAGAGGAGTAATTTTAAGGACCCATACGTTTTTTTGGGTTTACCCTCTTTGCTTTGCCTAAACCCTATGTTTTGAAGCTTGCTAATCACCTGAGGTTGTGATTAGGGTTTTTTGTGTTTTGTTGAGAGTTGGAGGTGCAACTTGCAAATTATTCAAGTTTTAGGGTTGATGAGCAAGTTTGTCACCTTGGGAGATGTTTTCTCTCTCCTTGCATCCTCTAGGGTTGATAGGATGAGTTGTTCTTGTTGCTTGAGTAAGTCTTGGGCCTTAATGAGCTTTGATGGGCTTTGCTTTGCTTTGTTTTGCCTTGTTGAGGCCTTGTGTCGTGCAAAGAGCACCTTGGTGACCTATGCCACCCAGATGGGGTGTGTCACCCAGATGGGGTGTGTCACCTAGATGGGGTGTGTCACCCATGTGACCACCTTAACCTTGTCTTGGTTATATCACCATACCTTGGACAAGTGGCCTATCCTTTGTTTGTTGGTGGCATGACATGTGCATGTGGTTTAGCAAGGTGGCGTGGCTTTGGACAAGTGGTGCCTTGGACATGCACATGTGGAGAAACACCAAAGTGGGCTCCCCATAGACCCTCTTGTATATATACAACCCTCTCTTTAGTTTCTTAGCTCTTTAGTTCCTTTAGTTTCTCCTTTCTCCTTTGGTGGATGATACACCTTCCCTTGGTAGAGCAAGCTTGATGGTCGATCTCCTTTGTGGAGTCTTTCTTTTTCTTCTTCCTCTAGGTGGTGGTCGAACCCTAGAAGGGTCTTGCTTCCTTGGTGGGGTGCTTTGGAGCTAAGATCTCAAAGCTGGTGCTTGGAGCTTTGGAGCTTGAGGAGCTTGCTTGAGGTGGGTTACATAACTCCTAACCCTAGCTATACTACTTCCTTTTCTTGTTGCATGTTTATGTTTCATGTTGATCAGCCATGCATCTTGTGAGATATGTTTCTTTATCTAGTACGTACATTTAATCTTGGGAGATAGTGGTTATCTTGTTTTTGATATGATGTTAATAGTTGTGTGACCTTGGACCTTGTTGGTCAAACCTATGGATTAGGTTTTCCTTGTGGCAATACCCCTTTCTCTCCTTGGTTTTGAGAAGTGATCTTGAGCTCTAGTGGTCTAGGAAAAACCCCTCTCTTCCTTAGTCATTGAGAGGTGAGTCTATATTCTAGTTGCTTGGGCAATACCCTACTCTCACCATGGAGTTGAGAGGTGAGCCTTTGGTTGTTGATGATCTAGTTGAGGATGGAGTGTTACCCGATATGTGATGGAGGTTGTGCAAAACCCCTCTCTCTTGGTTGTTGATAGGTAAGCCAACTCTCTTGATCTATTAGAGTTTGATGATGACCAAACCGATATGGTTCTTATGCCCTTGAACGATACCCTTTTTGGTGCTTTGAATGATACCTCTCATCTAGGGTTTGTCTTGGATGATATGCTTAGTTGGGTTGTGTTAACCTTGTTTCCTGATATGGTGCTTGGGTGATGAACCCTAGATAGATGCCTTAGTGTTGACCAATATGTTGTTCCTACCCTATTTGGATGATAGGCCCCTGGGCGCCATGGTAGGTGACCAACATGTGATGCCCACATGCTGCTCGATATCATCCACCCTATAGTGTTGGAAGTGTGTGGGTGTGCCTAGCTTGGGGAAACACTAGGGTCAAGTGCCTGGATGATACCCCATATCGAGGAGTGTTACCCTTTGATCGATCTACCTTGACCATCACATGTCTCCCTTTGGTCGGTTACTCATCATGATTAGGTGCTTGATAGCTGAATAGCTCTAGAGTTAAGAGCTAGGCTGATACATGTGCGGCGCATGGATGGTCCTTTGGACGATACAAGTTGAAGGGATGAGTCTTTGCTGATATGTGGACCTAAACCTTACCTAGACAATGGGGTGTCTTGGGTGACATGGTGGAGGGTAGTAGAATCCCTTAGACGTCATGAAGAGCTTGTTGGGCGTTAGGGTTTGCTCTTGGCAGACATGACCTTGGGCGCCATGGTTTTGGTCGATATGGCCATAGAAGATATGGTGATAAGGATGACCGATAGGTAACCCTAACCCTAGTGGCCGATAGGTGAGTGTGTCCTAGTGCACAATACACCCCTTGGATCAGGTTGCATGATACTGGTCTTGGTATACTCATGACCCTTGAACAAGTGTGCATGACATGATAATGTGATGAGGGATGATATGTGTGGCTAAGTGCCCTAGCCGATAGGCTTTTAGTGAGGGATGTTACCTTGCCCAATGTCCCTTTGGGTGAGGGATGGCACTACCCACCGCACCTATAGTAAGGATGCATGGTACCTTCGGTGAGGGTTATGCTTAACCCGAAAAACCTAAGTTGATGATCTATATCTTGAAACCACACCTATGATGCAATATGAATGATAGGTTGTGAACCATGATATGTTTGATACTTAAAGAAGATGCTACATAAGATGATAAGACACATGTTTATGTTTATAAGATAAGAACATAGTGGATGCTCATGGTCTGATAATAATAATGTAATTTGTCTATAGATATAGCATTGTGCTTCATGTAGCTATGCTCATGGATGTTGTTCCAATCATGGGCATACTCAACCCTAATAGCATGATAATCATAAAGATATGTGTTTGGTGATTCAGTTATCTCTCTTGATATGCATACTAACCATGTAGGTGAATCAAATGAATTCATATCCAGGTAAGATCTATGAGGTGTATGTGTTCTGTAGAACACTCAATGATGATAATCCTTGTTGATAAAGTAACATGTATCACCAGTATGATGTGAAAGGTATGTTGACCTGATAAAGGTTGAGTGCCTAGTTGAGGTGTTAACCTCTGATGTTGAGATAAGGGGTTGCTATCTCATGGTGATGATGTAAGCCTTGAGGGGAAGTGGAATTCTGTGATGAGGGATTGAGATCCCATGGTAATTATGTGACATAATGTTGCTAAGTTTTATAACTTGGTTGCCTCAACAATCCACTTAAAATATACTGATTAATTATAGTGGAACATATCATGTAGTTTGCACTAGCCATAGATCCATCATCGTCAATAGTTGGTGATGGTGAAACAAGTTTATCCTGCGGGATTACCTAGAGTGCATATTGTTGAATATGCGGGGTTTCTCCTTGCTAAAAGTAGGAGGATTTGAGCGCAACTGTGGTTGTGTATAGAGCATGGTGAACATGCCCATGGCTTAGTGATTATAGAGCATGGTGAACAGGACAATGGCTCAGTATTATAGAAGGGTAGCTTGTGGATTTGACCCTGTGGCTGAGGCCACTCAAGCAAGAGACTGCGGTCCTACTTTGGTTTTCATACATTAACCACAAAGAGGTGAGGTCATGGAGTCTAGCTCTCCCGATGACCTTGTATGACACCAGTTTTGGGCTTCACAGCCAAAGGTTGGATTTGAGTGGGACGGCTCACTTCCTCAGGGCATAATAAATCATAATCCATCCGTATAGAATGTATTGCTTAAGGCAAAACAAGGAACATTGTTTGAGGTCTTGCTTATATAACTGGCCTAGTTATACCTTGCAGTTATGTGTACGATCCTTATATTTTATGATAAGTTCTTATAAAGCTTATCTTGTCAATCATGTTCCATAAATAAATACTTGGTTATATGCCTCCTGGATATCTGGTAAGATTGTTCATAAAATAAGTTCTGCTCAAGATGTTGCTCTTATTATCTGTTGATATCAGTTATCTGCTTTACCTACTTTTCCTGAAGTTTTATAGTTTTAGCGGAGAGTTATGTTTCTTGTTGGGACTGTGTGACTCACCCCGTTGGTTTACAACCTTTTTAGGTGATAGCGCTAGATGTGGTGGTGGTCGTAAGGTTGCGGCCAAGCAACAAGAAGAGTAGTAGAAGGCAAGAGATGGATATGCTGCTATTTTGGTTGTTTTTTAGTAGAGTCCTAGAGTGATCCCTATACTCTTAGGTCCTCATAGGTGTTTTAATGATGTTTTACAATGTTTAGATGATGTAGCTTTGTATATCCTGTTGTTGGCCTGATGTGGCCCGTTATGTACGTATAAATAGGTGATAAACTCTGGTGCTGACAGGATAGCTGGTTCCTATAAGCTGTGGACATATATCAAGGCTTGTAAATATTTATATAACATGTTTCCTTACAAGATGAGGATTTGGATGTAATAGTTTCTTTCTTTATCTTCTTTCTGCAATTGGTTTTAATTAACCTGTGTTTTCAGTAATATGTGGTTTATGGTGTTTCCACACATTTTCGCGTGGCATTTCATTGTCTATGTGATAGCGGGATGTGGCGTTACAAGTTTGGTATCAGAGCTCTAGGTTCGCTGAGTCTACAGGGATCTAGGACTAGGGTTGTGTCTGTTCTTGTGAGTTTTCCAGATTTTCTTACAATAACCTTCTGCCCTCAGTGGAAGATAAAGCTTAAAAATGTCTAGAAACCATGAAGAACATGTTGCCGAGAGCAGTGATACTGCATCAGTTGATGGAGCAAGAGTGCAGGCACATGAAGATCGGGTTCCTGATGTCCCCCAACTTGACCCAACTATTCTTAAAAACCCTACCTATCAGGATCTTATGGGGTAGTTAATGGCTACAATGGATCACATGGTGGATATATTGCCAGTGTCTCCACCAAGAGCACAAGCTCCCCATGGTGAATCTTCAGGCATTGGGAAGACCTTTGAGTGACTTCACCGAGTTAGAGCTTCAGATTATGCTGGAATAGCTGATCTAGTGGATGCAGATCTATGGCTGAAAGGTCTCGAGAAGGCCTTTAGGATCCTCGACATCCCCAAAGCAGACAAAGTTAAGCACGTTGTCTACCTTCTGAAAGGTAATGTTGGTCACTGGTGGGCCACCGAGGAGGAGAAGTGATGCACATCGTTTAGCACATCAATCACTAGGAAAATTATCCTAGAGTTTATCCTTTTCTACTTTCTGATAAAGTCTAGTATAGAAGGTTCAATCCACAGAGACGGTGATGAAGATGGTTGAGTTTCAAATCTGATTACAAGAATGAGAATGTAAAATTCGTTTCAACAGTTTGTTAAAACTAAAACAAAAAGATAAAGTTACTAAATCAAAGATTAACAATTAAAGAAGGAAATATTGAAGCTAAGGTATTTTACCACCCTAGTCGATGCAAAATAAGATCAAAGAAATGATAAGAAAGATAAAAGAAGCTATGTGAAACATTTATAAATGATTCACAAAAGATGAACTCCCCGTGAATCCATTGGTCCTGGCATTCAGGGATCCTAGTTCAATCATCCTAATGGGGACTTTTATGAGGTCTCATCCTAATTCCCATGAAATCGATTTGGTTGTTCTAAATCTTGGGTTCTACGGTCGCATCTGCCAAGATTAACAAGCCATGAAAATGAGAGATCACTTCGTTAAAATTGTCGAGATCCAAATCAAAATCCATTTATCTAAAAAATCATATAAATCTTCAATCTAGTCATTACATGGCTACAAGGTTGCTCCCCTCACCTCGGTAAGAAAGCTACTCGCTAGTCATACTAAGGGATGGAGAAAACAAGGAAGGAAGGTAGAAAGCCATAGACCAGAAGAGATAGAATCTCCTAGGAGATCTTAGCTGGTGACAATGAAATAGCTTGCTCTCTTAGTTCCCCACTCCAAAGAAAAGAATAATAAGAAGAAACGATATCTATAAACCAGAGAGAAAAGAATAAATTTTATTACAAAAATAAAAGATTACACTAATGAATGGAAACGACAAAGTTCAACTACAAAGAACGACTACAAAATCTGAGATGCCTTTCTTAGTAGAGTCCCCCCTCCTTTTATAGTGGAAGGAGGGGTAGAAACACTACGTACAAGAATTTATAGAAGACACTTGGCCGGCGGCTGAAAACTTTTCTGGATCTGGTCAATAGAAGAAAAGAAACAGTTGATTGTTTTGCATTCTTTTTGCAGTAATTTTCTGCAACAACAATTTAGAGCGTATTTTTGGGCCAATCATAAATTTGTAAGCAGTCCGAAAATATATTTTTCCTATATATAATGGAATTTTCTTTCCAACGCATACTTTCACATTAAATTCCGCCTTGGAATGTGGGAGTTATACCAATTTTGGTGAAAGGTATATACTGAAGTCAGACACTACGGGAATTTGTGCACAATATCTTCTCAAGGAAAATTTGATCATTAAAGTGATTAGACCATTTTCCTACAAAAAACAACCAAACAAATTAAAACTCCAAATAAAGGGAGAAAATCTAAACTAATACAATTAATTACAAAACTAAGAAAATAAATAACAAAACAATCCTAAAAAATATCTAAAAGATAAATATACATTTATCAAAATACCCCGGACTTGAATCTTTCTTTGTCCTCAAATAAATAAAATCACAAATTATTCCAATTTATACTAACAACAAGTCTATCCTCACCCTTGTAACATCACTTTATTCCTTACCTCCAAATTTGGCCAAGCAACCCAATCTCCTAAAACCACAAAACAAAAAATTATATATTCCCTATTAAAAATAAATATCATATCTTGGTTCTAAATCAAGATTTTGTAGAAAAATATGCTTCATCTTGCTTTTTCTTTGACACTCTCATTTTTATTAATGTATTTTTTTATGTGAGTTGTTGCACAAGAACAAGATGAAATTAGGGGGTGTGAAAACAAAGAAGGAAGTGATGATTTTTTTTATCCCTCCTCTTTTCAACTTGGGATTTAGATTTAGATTTGCAACAAAAGAAATAAAAACATGTCCGACTAGATAATGTCCATGAACAAAGCAACTATATGCAAAACAAAAAAAAGGTAGAAATAATGCAAGAATAAAAAAGATAAGGGGTGTAATAGAAACATACCACCCACCTCCACCCCAGACTTAGATTTTTGCTGGTCCCGAGCAAAATCAAAACCTGAGATGGAGGGAAGAGAACAGTGAAAATTTCCAGGTGGCCCAGGTAGCTCAAAAAATGTCCAGCTGAAGGGGATGTGTATGAGGGTTGGGACCTTTATCTACGGATCTTCATAGTGTATCCGATGATAGTTCATTCGTGGAAGATCAGTGGGGTGTTCATATTTTCTTTCACCTCACATTCCCTCCAATAATATCCATATATCTTCCTTCGATAGCAAGGGAAGTGTTGAACACAGATGTGGATTGGAGGAGGTTGGTAGGTACGCGACCAGAAATGCTAGTAGAGCATGATGAACTGAGTCGGCTGGAGGATCTGGTTTAGGTTTTCCACCATCATGATGACCTTCATATGGGAGAATTGATGCTAATACAAACAATTTAAAATCATTTACAAAAGTGTTTTGTTTCTCCTTAAAATTAATGCCATCAACATTGGGTTTGGTAAGTTTCATTGTTGATATAATATATGTCTCTAATGCTTTTGTAAAGGGGTTTCCCAAGTATTGAGGATGGATGATAATGTCTTCCTTGCAAACAACATAAGGGGGTGTGTGGGCTTCTTCCAATGGTGGTATCTCCCCTTCTAGATCAGCCGTGTGTGGGATGGAAATCGGTTGTGACGGCTTGGGAAGAATCATAAAGGGGGTTAGATGCTCATTATCCAAAATAGACTCAAAAGAAGGGTATTGGTCTATGGTATCATTCAGCTTTATGTTGAGGATGGGAGAATTTTTTGGATCTTCATAATGACTCTCCTTCTTTGACATTTCTTATTCAAGTAAAAGAGTCTCTAAGGGATAGATAGGGATACCAACGCCCTCATCACATACAAAATATGGCTCCATGGTTAGTGCTATTAATTCAGGATCCCACATATATGATACAAAATAAGGATCATCATCATCGTTGTCATCAGGAAGAACCATCTTGTGTTGCTCAATCTCTATAGGGGGAGTTTGTGATCGATCCTCTAGTAAGGTCGCTAACATGGCTTGACTGAATCCAAGTTTTTCTTGTCCCTCTATTTCCATCTTTTCTAGGGCCTTAAGTCTCTCTTTCAGTTCAAGATTAATTTTCATTTCACCATAATATTTATACACCCCAAAATTTTGGTCATCCTCACCACACTCCCCATAGTGTCCTTGGCCATAGTACTCCTCATATTGTTTTGGGTGGCATTGCTCCTCATAATAATCTCCAGAAGATGGTGCATTGTAATTTCCATTGCATCCATCTTGGTAGGAAGATTCAATATTATAAGGTGTCACCAAATCATGAGGAAACATATTTGAACAATCTATATTTTGGGTTTGGGCTTCTAGTAGGGAAGTTAAAAAGGCTTGACTAGATTTTAGTTTTGTTTCTCCTTCTACTACTATCTTCTCAAGGGCCCTAAGTCTCTCTTCTTGTTGAATATTACATTGGGTTTCATTAACATGCTCATAACCCCCAAGGTTTTGTTGGTTACATCCCACAAAATTTTGTTGATCATATCCCCCATTAGAATATGGATAGCAAGGTTCCCCATAATGGTTCTCAGAAAAATGTGGATTCACATTGTACCCACCAGGATGAAAGGGCTCACAATTAAAAGGGATGCTATTATAAGCATGGAGTAGAGTCGGGCAGGAAAGAGATGCATGGTGGTAAAAACCACAATAATAACATTATGGGGGATATTGAGATGCCCACTCCATTTTAAAAGAAAAGTTCTTGAAAGATATGTTAATCAACGAACGAGAGAAGAAAGATTACGAGATAAGTGGTTAGTCAAAAATTACAAAGAGAACTAAAAATTATAAATGTAAGAAATTATGAAATAAACTAAAATTACTAAAAAAGGTAACTAGAAAGCAGTACTGCTGGAATGGAAACTCAGTAGAAAGAGGAAATACACTTCTGGAATTTGATCAGAAGGAAAAAAGAAATTACAAAAATCTAAAAGAAATTATAAAAAAGACTAAAGTTATGAAAGTTAGAGTATATGAACATGGATTATATAAGATATAAAGGCAACCAGATCCGAAAAATAACTATGTCATCCCCGACAACTACACCAAATTGATGCATGTCATTTAGCACATCAATCACTATGAAAATTATCCTAGAGTTTATCCTTTTCTACTTTCCGATAAAGGCTAGTATAGATGGGTCAATCCACAGAGACGGCGATGAAGATGGTTGAGTTTCAAATTTGATTACGAGAATGAGAACGTAAAATCTATTTCAAGAGTTTGTTAAAACTAAAACAAAAAGATACAGTTACTAAATCAAAGATTAACAATCAAAGAAGGAAATACTGAAGCTAAGGGATTTTACCACCCTAGTCGATGCAAAACAAGATCAAAGAAATGATAAGAAAGATAAAAGAAGGTATGTGAAACATTTATAAATGATTCACAAAAGATGAACTCCCTATGAATCCATTGGTCCTGGCATTCAGGGATCCTAGTTCAATCATCCTAATGGGGACTTTTCTAAGGTCTCATCCAAATTCCCATGGAATCAATTTGGTTGTTCTAAATCTTGGGTTCCATGGTCGCATCCGCCAAGATTAACAAGCGATGAAAATGAGAGATCACTTCGTTAAAATCGTCGAGATCCAAATCAAAATCCATTAATCTAAAAAATCATATAAATCTTCAATCCAGTCATTACATGGTTAAAGGTTGCTTCCCTCGCCTCGGTATGAAAACTACTCGCTAGTCATACTAAGGGATGGAGAAAACAAGGAATGAAAGTAGAAAGCCATAGACCAGAAGTGACAGAATCTCCTAGGAGATCTTAGCTGGTGTCAATGAAATAGCTTGCTCTCTTAGTTCCCCGATCCAAAGAAAAGAATAAGAAGAATAAATAAGATCTATAAACTAGAGAGAAAAGAATAAATTTTATGTAAATGAAAGATTACACTAATAAATGGAAACGGAAAAGTTCAACTACAAGGAACGACTACAAAATCTGAGATGCCTTTCTTAGTGGAGTCCCCCCTCCTTTTATAGGGGAAGGAGGGGTAGAAACCCTACATACAAGAATTTCTAGAAGACTCTTGGCCGGCGGCTGAAAACTTTTCTGGATTTGGTCAATAGAAGAAAAGAAACGGTTGATTTCTTAGCATTCTTTTTGCAGTAATTTTCCACAACAGCAATTTCGAGCGTATTTTTGGGCCAGTGATAAATTCAGAAGAATTCAAAAATATGTTTTTCCTGTAGATAATTGAATTCTCTTTCCAATGCATACTTACACATTAAATTTTTCCTTAGAATGTGAGAGTTATACCAATTTTGGTGAAAGGTATATATTGAAGTCAGACACTGCGGGAATTTGTGCAAAATATCTTCTCAAGGAAAATTTGATCATTAAAGTGATTATACCATTTTCCTACAAAAAACAACCAAATACAACTAAAACTCCAAATAAAGGGATAAAATATAAACTAATACAATTAATTACAAAACTACGAGAATAAATAAAAAAACAATCCTAAAAAATATCTAAACGATTAAATAAAAAAAGATAAATATACATTTATAAAAAAGTGACCTGGTGAGGTGATCTGTTGGGAGGTTTTCTGGTGGGAGTTCATGAGCTGATACTTCCCGAAGACATATCTAGACAAGAAGATCAACCAGTTTGAGAGACTGCGCCAAGTATCGATGAGCATCACCGAGTATGAAGCCAAGTTTATGGACCTATTGAGGTTTTTCCCTCACATGGCGACGAACAAATGATGAGAGAATCAAGCGGTTTGAGAAAGGTTTGAGTGTCGAGTTATCGACACCTGCTGCTGCTTTGGAGAATCGAGAGCGGTTTGCCACGTTTGTGGAGTCTGTCTGAAGGATTGAATGGTCAGTCTGAGAGAAGAGAGAGACTATGAGCAAGAAAAGGCCTGCTCAATTTCAAAAATAGAGGTTTGATGGCTTCAAGAAGCTGAGGTTTTCTGCACCTTCTGAGAGGCAAGGTTCTAGTGCACCATCGCAGTGGTCACCAAGTAAAGGAAGAGGGCATGGATTTTCTCCATCCAGAGCTTACAACACAGCTTCACTAGAAGTCACAGGGCCATCTAGGTTGCCGTTAGGGGACATGTCATGCTATCTCTGTGGACAGACCGGGCATTTGAGGTCAAATTTCCCAAGGAAAGATGTTGAAGTGACGTAGCAGCTGAGGTAGAATCAACAAGGGTCAGATAGACAGTAGTCTAGTGGTAACAACGGGCAAGGACGCGGCCAAGAGTCGCAAGCGGGATCATCTACTGAAGGAAGCAGAGGACGTGGATAGCAAGCAACGACTCGATTCTATGCTATGAGTCAGCCGGAGGCGATCGTCAACCCGCGAGTAGTGGCAGGTCAGATGGAGTTATTTCATTCTGATTTGTCTTCTTCTTGCTTTATATCAGTTTTGGTTGACTCGGGTGCTACACACTCTTTTATCGCATGTAGTATGCTTGATAGCTATCTTTTACTTGTAAGCTGTAAGAAAGATAGCTTGTTGTTAGAAACCCCTCTTGATGATTCCTCGATGCTTCAAGAGGTGTGTCCATCTTGTGTTCTATCCTTTTTGGGACAAAATATACAAATGGATCGTATACCACTTGATATGCATGGATTCGATGTGTTCCTTGGGATGGATACATTAGAGAAGTATAAGGTTGTGCTGGACTGTGATTCCGAGCAAGCAGTGTTTGTTGACAGTGGTGAGAAGCGGATCTTCTTGGGAGATAGAAAGATCATTCTGACAAGTTTAGTATCAGCTATGGTGGACATACAAACCCTAATTCACTTCTATAAAGCATATAAATATCAAAACTTTAAAAAGATATAAACTGTGTGAAACAAAATTTCTCATCTCATCATCACATGGTCCTATTCACTTTCCATTCATGAGACCACACTAGTCTTCATACTATCACAAGATATAAATCCTTTTCACAATATAACATGGCATCAACCCTTATCAACATAAGAGGATTACACCTCATTCAAGGCTCAACCATGCCTAAAGGTCATTAAGACCATCATATTATAACCTACAAGATCATCATTATCTTTGCATTCCTTATAACAAGGATCAACAACATCAATTATATAGAATACACCAGATTAGCACAATATTGCATTTATGAGCTAGATGGTATTCATAAACAATCATAGCTGGGTTATATTAACATTAAGAACATTCCTTTATTACATCAACATGCAAGGAATCTATATATGATTAACACTCATCATATTCATAATGCACATGTTTAGCATACGAAAGTATCAACCATGTGGCTATGATAACCACAAATTAACACATTAAGGTTATGATCATGATAAGCAGAATATTCCAACATCATTCCTTCATATAAGAATGTTAAACATGGATACTCATCTTTATCTAATTGTATTAGAGTTAGGTTCAACATGATAAATTATATCATTGTTACTAATCAGCACTCATACTCAAACCCTAACTCATGACATCCCCATTGGATAATGGGTTCATAAGGTGAAGCATCACCATCACATTCCATATTATTCTCAAGTATGAACCCACACATAAATCAAGTTGTAACCATAAAGTTATATCATACTAGCTTTTCAACAATAATAGAGTATTCCATTATTATATTAGTCGTTCAAGGACTATTCATACCCAATTACCATCATTTAGTTATATTAAAGCTAGGTATAACAAGCTATACCTCATTAGGGTTACATATCAACACAATGTGATTATAATCCCTTCTATTAATATGAATGAATAGGCAAGACTACCTTATTAAGGGTAACCCTATGTTAGTTCCATCATCATTCAATCAATATCACCATACCACAATGTCACCCAGAACCATTGGGTGCTTAAAAGATAAGACCTTTGGTTGTTTACATAAGAAAACACCTTAGATAAACCACCTATGAAGTCCTTGATTTGTGCTCTAGAAGGAGTCACCATCTAACCCTAGAAATCCCTTTATAATCGATACAAAAAGTTCCATTGAGAGTAGGGTAAAACTCACAATCGACTATTCAGTTCAAACAAGCCGTCTTTTGTCAACAATTAAGCTCCTTAAGTTGATCATATAAAGGAAACCATCTAAATTGCATTATTACAAACAACATATTACATTATCCATCATTCCACTTAATGGAGGAATAAATAGTAGATTTCGACCATTGGGTCAAGTTCACATGTTAAAACCATCAATTACATTATAGGTCTGACCATTGCATCAAGTGACCTAAGAAACCATTGGTCTAAGGCTTGATTGATACTAAAACTATATGATTAACTCACTATAGATTGTAGAGACCTGATCCACCATCATTACTGATCATTAAATCACTATAGGTTGTTAGATCAACAATATATTCATTAATTAGCATCAAATATTAAGTTGATGTCATCATTGATTGATATCATCAATAGTGTATTTAATGATTGATCATTATACTTTTAATTGAATCAAAATATGACCTAAGGGGTGACCATAGGTTGTCACCATCATCTGAAACCTTTGGTCATGACCATGAGTTGTTATGAAGACAACACCATAGAGTTGTTGCAATGGTACCATCATCGAGTAATGGTTTGTAGAAGAAATCATCTTTAAACCCTAAAATTGACCATTTTTTGATAGGTTCTTAGCACCATAGGTTGTCAAAACAACCTGATCCAAGTCATATTATACCTTAGGAATAACATACACATGATCACAGGTTCATATATAACTGAAATCGGAATAGGGAACATTATAAAAGCTGAAATCCAAGTCAAGCATAGCTTTTTAGTGCATGGATCATCATTTTCAGACAAGAACATGATCTAGAAAGCTTATGGTAAGAAATAAACGTGGAGCAAGTTATAAAACTTGCACCCACACAGAAGAAATATCGAGTAGGTAGGGTAGAAAATCCAAGAATAAGCTATGAATTCGTCCATCTAGCACCTTTCTTCATCAAATGAGCAAATCTGGGGTTCGAAACATCTAGATTTGATTCAAATTGCATCCAGGGGTTGTCTTCAACCTTAGAATAAGCCCAAATTGAACCTGCTGCACACAGTAACTATCACGCACAAACAGCTTGAAGAAGAAACCTTGGCTAGGGGCTGAATCGAGGGCTAACGGCTACAGATTCGTGCTTAGGAACCTCAGACAAACTCAAAGACATCGATTTGGTGTTGATCCTCACCCAGAATGGTCCTAGTTCGGACCTGCTACAAGTAGATCCTTCTACCTTTGTGAACAGGTTGAAGATGATGGTTGTGGTTGATGCTAGACGCAGCTATAGTTGTGGATTCCTTCTCAAGCTTCTTGGCCGAGCTCCATGCTAACCCTAGCTTGCTATTTCATGCGCCCTTGGGGCCTCTAGCCGCCTCCGCAGTAGTTGCAACTGCTGGTTGGCTGGGCGCTATGTAGGTTGGGGGCTACAGGTGGTAGGGGTGAGGAAGGAGTAAGGAGAAGGGTAGAGAAATGGAGGATGGAGGTGGACGGATCTCAAGCTCTTTCTATATCACCCTAAATCACCCTCGTGCGGCCTCCTTCAACTGATCTCAATCGCATAGGTTGGGTGATGCTATAGTACACCGCTTCAAGTAGTTCTGTAAGTCTATCGCGAAGGAAGAATATAAGGGAAAGAATTATAAAGCTAATTATATTGGAAAAATTGCATATTTAACCCTTGAACTTGAAACCCTCATAACATTTTCCTCAGATGTTCGATTTGAGTGATTCTTTTTGCAATGTTCCAAGCACGGGATCCTCTACAATCTCAAAGCAAGAAATCATGCTAACTAGACTATAACACTCGATCAAAGAACTAATCGGATCAGTGAGTACTTAATTCAACTTAATCAACTTAATGATGCGCTAAGCATTAAATTATGGTAATTAAGCTTGTTCAACTCATTAAGAAAGTTTAGGGGCCTTACAACTATAAACCCCTAACATGGATTTCGCCCCCAAAATCCAAGGTAAACAAAGATGGGTACTTCCTTTGCACCTCATCCTATTACATTCACATGCTTACTTTCATATCATGGTAATGTCACATCATTCATACATATCTCATCTTGGGTCAGCACAAAAACACCCACATAAGAAGACATATCATGATCCCATTAAGAAATTTAATCAACGCCATCTCACTCTTATTCAACTTGTTCTCATAGCAGTTACTTCTTCGACAACCCTAAGGTTTTGGAATAAATATTGACCATATTTTGACCATATTTGAAATACTTTGACATATCATCATTCAAATATACTTGTAAGACATTACTTGAACACTCTCTTTCTCCTATTCATAAATTCTATTGGTACATTGGTTAGTCTAAAGGACATAACTGTAAACTCATCATGGTCATGTGGATTATGTCATCCAATCTAACTCTTATGTATTGATATTTTATCATAGGTTTATCTAAAAGGAACATGGTATCACATATTTATTAACCAACAAACCATCTATCTTTGATAGTGGTCTTGCCCAGCTATCATTGAACCATACACAACATTATATAATCACTTTTTTAAAAAAACAACATTTAGAGGGTCATCATAAACTCTCTCTCTCTCTCGACAAGAGAGGAATACTTGGAATGTACATTTGATAAACATCTCCAACCTTCACATATTTCTCATATTATTGATACATCTTGGGTACTAGGATTCATTACCTTGGTATCCACCTCATGTGCTATAAGGAACTCACATCCTTATATCATCTACTTTTACCAACATAACAAATATCAACACATATAAGAGGAATCTTTCTAATTATTGGAAGTCTCAAAAGCAAACTCATTACAAATGTTATGATCTTGGAACCATAGTCCAAGCAACTTTATGCTTTAATAAGTTATCCACCCTTATGTTTGTAGTGAATCCATACGTACCAAGTGGAAATGATCCACTTGAAAGTTGTGCCCTAGAAAGTAAAGATACAAAAGGAAATATACTTCTCACATCATAGCATCATTGTTCAAGGTCACTAGTAAAAAGGTAATCAATTCTATTTTCATTATGCATATTACAACTACTTATGTATCATTATACCTTTTTCAATTTGGGTTCCTTGCCATTAGCATAGGAATCATCATGATTAGCATATCTCATTTCTCCTTCTTTGATGACTATTTATCACAATTGGGTATGTTGTCTTATTTTATTATGTTTTTCAACCACTTATCAAAAAGTAAATCATCATATTCCACATTTTCTTCATTAAATCGGGATCATCTCCCTTAATTTCTTTCACATGCCATGCTGATTTTTCATTAAAATTTTCTTACATACATAGGTTGGTTTGAGATTAACTCAGGTTCCACCTTATTCCTTTTCCATTGTTCCCATTCATCTTCTCATTTTGTACTTGCTATAGGAGTTCTCTCCATCTTATGTAGATTTCATACCTTTATTCACTTTATAAACATAGACTTATCTATCTTTTACTTTATTATCTTCTTGAATCACATCTTAAAGAACTCCTCTTTTTCTAATTTGTATTCAGATTTAGATTTCATGGTGTTGTATCTTTCTCTTATAATTACCAAACATTCAAGTTTCGATAAATAAATATGGAATTTTCATCTTCTTTAAGGTATGATTTAGATATTCACACCATGATTTATTATTCATTATGCTCTTTAGATTGTATCAAAATGACTACTTGATCAGAGTAATCAAAAAGATAAAAATCTAAGAGTTCCATACTTACCTTTCCTCAATAATTGAATACCTGGCCAGGGCATCCAATTACTGAGATTAGACAGTATGCACCATGTTTTTGTGTCATGTTATTAACTTAGACATCATCCTAGTCCTAAGTCCTAGTGTCCCTGTAGACTCAATGAACCTAAAGCTCTGATACCAACCTATTGGGACCTCGTCACGCTAAACGAGATTGCTCAAAACATAAAACACAATCAATCACTAATTAATCACGTACCCAAAAATATGGGTAAATTAAAACCGATTTCAACGTCAACACTCACTCAAAAACATTTGCATGAGAGACCAACATCTCTTATATCCATACTATGATAAGAATTTGATACAAATTGTTCTATTGCCTTAGCCACAACATATATACACATGAGAACAATATTTTTATATGCCACACAAATAAACATTAATATGCTAACAAAAGTTTGATTCGTTTGAAACACCATATATAAACTTTTCCTTCCCGGACCTGAGAGTATGGGGACTACTTTAGGACAAACTAGACATCTAATCAACTTTATCAAAGATTCATTATTGTTGTTCCTCTTTACTTCCATGGTTCTATTATCGTCACTGTCGATCACCTAAAAAAATGTGGCGAACCACAAGTGTGAGACCCATGTCCGAACAAGAGATATAACCTCCAACAACGTTTATTGATTACAACATTTTTAAATAATTAAACAGTTTAGTAGTTTAATCAGATATAACAAATAAGATCAACAATACTGATGATTAACAAAATACATAAAGGAGCAGATAATAACTATCATCATTAGCCAGACTATCATCATTTATCTTGTTGACAATATAAGCAATTCAGTAGCATATGCATATCTAGCATCATGAGCAAGTCTAGTAACATAGTATAGCTAATAACGTGAGTATGTCTAATTGGTTGGACATATCAACATTATAAGAAGATCTATCAACATAAGCACAACTATGTTGATAAGCATGATTAGTAGTATATGCATCTCTAGTTACAAAGGCATGGCTAGCATGCTAAACATAACGAACAACATGAGATAGCTAGCATCATGATTATAATCAGCAGTAGCAGTATAGTTATCAACATAATCATGTCTACTATATATAAGCATCTACAATCTTAAGCATATCCACAACATAAGTATATCTACTATCTCTTAATTGCACTAAGCATCATCTTTATGCAAAGAGAACAAACAAGGGTTATCGTCCAATGTGAAGCGTCGTGTATAACCCTAAACAGATATGCTATACGGCTATATCACATCTTTTATTACGCCCTGAGGAATTTGAATTGTACCATTCAAAGTCCAACTGACCCCTGTGAAGGGTTATTCAGTTCCGTACAAGATCTAGGAGTGTCAGTATCCTAAGATCCCTTCCCCTCGGTCAGTACGAGTAAAAAGGCAGTGACATACCAGTCAAAGTTGCCACCACAGAGACATATAGTCAAACTAAAAACCACAAGTCTGACCTTGGTTCAGGTTAAGACACTAGAAAACCAGGGTATTCAAACCCAATCACTGAGGTACAACTGTAGTTGTCCTCTAATCACATCATGTTATAATCACTGAGACACGACCGCATCCGTTCTCAATCACACCAGATGTATGAGTCATGACCATAGCCAACCTCCATGATCTGGATTATGGAAGATAGGGATATATCCTCAACATGGCACCCCCACATACTCAATAGTATGCGCTCCAAGTTTCCCTTAGGAATACTCTTTTCACCATCCAGTAAGTTCTGACACTGAAGATGGTTCTACGGCACAGGGCACTACATGATTAGAGTTGCACTTGATTAGTTATGCAAATTGGGTGAACTAAGGCTGCATCAAACAAGTGGACATACAAACCCTAATTACCTTCTAGAAAGAATATAAATATCAAAACTTTGAAAAGATATAAACTGTGTGAAACATAATTTCTCATCTCATCATCACATGGTACTATTCACTTTCCATTCATGAGACCACACTAGTCATCATACTATCACAAGATATAAATCCTTTTCACAATATCACAGGGCATCAACCCTTATCAACATAAGAGGATTACACCTCATTTAGGGCTCAACCATGCCTAAAGGTCATTAAAACCATCATATTATTCCCTACAAGACCATCATTATCTTTGCATGCCTTATAACAAGGATCAACAACATCAATTATATAGAATACACCAGATCAGCACAATATTGCATTTATGAGCTAGATGGTATTCATAAACAATCATAGTAGGGTTATATTAAAATTAAGAACATTCCTTTATTACATCAACATGCAAGAAATCTAGATATGATTAACACTCATCATATTCATAATGCACATGCTTAGCATATGAAAGTATCAACCATGTGGCTATGATAACCACCAATTAACACATTAAGGTTATGATCATGTTAAGGAGGTTATTCCAACATCATTCCATCATATAAGAATGTTAAACATGAATACTCATCTTTATCTAATTGCATTAGAGTTAGGTTCAACATGATAAATTATATCAATGTTACTAATCAGCACTCATACTCAAACCCTAACTCACAACATCCCCATTAGATCATGGGTGCATAAGGTGAAGTATCACCATCACATTCCATATTGTTCTCAAGTATGAACCCACACATAAATCAAGGTGTAACCATCAGGTTATAGCATACTAGATTTTCAACAATAATAGAGTACTCCATGATTGTATTAGTTGTTCAAGGACTATTCATACCCAATTACCATCATTTAGTTATATTAAAGCTAAGTATAACAAGCTATACCTCATTAGGGTTACATATCAACATAATGTGATTATAATCCCTTCTATTAATATGAATGAATAGGTAAGACTACCTTATTAAGGGTAACCCTCCATTTGTTCCATCGTCATTCAATCAATATCACCATACCACAATGTCACCCAAAACCATTGGCTGTTTAAAAGGTAAGACCTTTGGTTGTTTACATAAGAAAACACCTTAGATAAACCATCTATGAAGTCATTGATTTGTTTTCTTGTAGGAGTCACTATCTAACCCTAGACATCCCTTTATAATCGATACAAAAAGTTCCATTGAGAGTAGGGTAAAACTCACAATCGACCATTCACTTAAAACAAGCCATCCATTATCAACAATTAAGCTCCTTAAGTTGATCATATAAAGGAAACCATCTAAATCACATTATTAGGACAAACATATTACATTAGCCATAATTCCACCTTAATGGAGGAATAAACAGTAGATCTCGACCATTGGGTCAAGTTCACATGTTAAAACCATCAATTACATTATAGGTCTGACCATTGCATCAAGTGACCCAAGAAACCATTGGTCTAAGGCTTGATTGATGCTAAAACTATATGATTAACTCACTATATATTGTAGAAACCTGATCCATCATCATTACTGATCATTAAATCACTATAGGTTGTTAGATCAACAATATATTCATTAATCAGCATCAAATATTAAGTTGATGTCATCATTGATTGATATCATCAGTAGTGTACTTAATGATTGATCATTATACTTTTAATTGATCCAAAACCTGACCTAAGGGGAGACCATAGGTTGTCACCATCATCTGAAACCTTTGGTCATGACCATGAGTTGTTATGAAGACAACACCATAGGGTTGTTGCAATGGTACCATCATCGGGTCATGGTTTATAGAAGAAATCATCTTTAAACCCTAAAATTGGCCATTGTTTGATAGGTGCTTAGCACCATAGGTTGTCAAAACAACCTGATCCAAGTCATATTATACCTTAGGAATAACATACACATGATCACAATTTCATATATAACTGAAATCGGAACAGGGAACATTATAAAAGTCAAAATCCAAGTCAAGCATAGCTTTTTAGTGCATGGATCATCATTTTCAGGCAAGAACATGATCTAGAAAGCTTATGGTAAGAAATAAACGTGGAGCAAGTTATAAAACTTTCCTCTAATGAGAATATGGAAACCCACACAGAAGAAATCTCCAGCAGGTAGGGTAGAAAATCCAAGAATAAGCTATGAATTCGTCCATCTAGCACCTTTCTTCATCAAATGAGCAAATCTATGGTTCGAAACGTCTGGATTCGACTGGAATTGCGTCCAGGGGTTGTCTTCAACATTGGAATAAGCCCAAATTGAACCTGCTGCACACAGTAACTATCACGCACAAATAGCTTGAAGAAGAAACCTTGGCTAGGGGATGAATCGAGGGATAACGGCTACGGATTCGTGCTTAGGAACCTTAGACAAACTCAAAGACACCAATTTGGTGTTGATCCTCACCCAGAATGGTCCTGGTTCAGACCTGCTGCAAGCAGCTCCTTATACCTTCATGAATAGGTTGAAGATGATGGTTGTGTTTGATGCTAGATGCAATTATAGCTATGGATTCCTGCTCAAGCTTCTTGTCCAAGCTCCATGCTAACCCCAGCTTGCTATTTCGTGCGCCCTTGGGGCCTCTAGCCACCGCTATAGCAGTTGCAGCTGTTGGTCGGTCGGCCGCTACGTATGTTGGGGGATAAAGGTGGTAGGGGGCGAGGAAGGACGAAGGAGAAGGGTAAAGAAATGGAGGACGAAGGTGGACAGAGCGCAATCACTTGCTATATCACCCTAAATCTCCCTCGTGCAGCCTCCTTCAGCTTCTCTCGATCGCACAGGTTGGGCATTGCTATAGTACATCGCTTCAAGCAGTTATGTAAGTCTATCGTGAAGGAAGAAGATAAGGGAAAGAATTATAAAGCTAATTATATTGGATACATTGCATATTTAACCCTAGAACTTGAAACCCTCATAACATTTGCCTCGGATGTCTGATTTGAACGTTCCAAGCACGGGATCCTCTACAATCTCAAAGCAAGAAATCATGCTAATTAGAATGTAACACTCAATCAAAGAACTAATTGCATCAGTGAGTAATTAATTCAACTTAATCAACTAAATGATGGACTAAGCATTAAATTATGGTAATTAAGCTTGTTCAACTCATTAAGCAAGTTTAGGAGCCTGACATTTATGGAGAAGTGTGTCAAATCTTTACAGATCATAAGAACTTGAAGTACATCTTCTCGCAGAGTGAGCTGAACATGCGAAAGTGTTGCTGGATGGAGCTGATCAATGATTATGATTGCACCATTGAGTATCATCTTGGTAAGGTGAACATGGTAGCTTATGCTCTTAGGAAAAAGTCTTCTTATTCTCTCTCTACGAGGAAGGCACAATTGAGTTCCTTAGTATGCCATAGGAGGGATATGTTTGTCTCTTTGTGAAAAATGAACGTACAACTGGAAGTCTCCTTGTAAGAAGGATTGTTGGTATAGATGCAAGTAAAGCCTATGTTGAGACAGAAAATCAAAGATGAAGAGTAGGAAGATGCTTCAGTTTAGTTAATCAAATCAGAGTTTGGCAGTGAAAAGTGTGATGGGTTCCATGAGTCTAAGGATGGACTAGTTTTCTATCATGGTAGGATGGTGGTCCCTGATGTTGATGATTTGAGGAGGTTAGTGCTTGAAGAAGCACACACATCGAGGTATGACATGCATCCAGGTGTCACCAAGATGTATCATAATCTGAAGGACCTATATTGGTGGCCTGGCTTGAAGAGAGATGTAGCCGAGTTTGTGGCTACGTGTGCGGTATGCTAGAAAGTCAAGGTTGAGCATCAGAAGTCGGTAGGTACGTTGCAACCCATGTCGATACCGCAGTGTAAATGGGATCATATAACCATGGATTTCATAGTTGGTCAGCCAAGGACAACTAAGAATAATGATTCCATCTCGGTGTTAGTGGACATATTAAGTCTGCTCATTTCATACATGTGAAGACAATGTATACCATAGAGAATCTTGCTCATGTGTATGTAGATGAGATAGTGCATTTGCACGGTGTGCCCACAATGATAGTCTCTGACAGAGGACCCCAGTTCATGAGTCATTTTTGGGAATAATTGCACAAATCTTTGGGAACAGTTGCACAAAGCTTTGGGAACACAGTTGAGGTTCTGTACTGTTTTCCACCCACAAATAGATGGACAGTCTAAAAGGACTATTCAGACTTTGGAGGATCTTCTCTGAGCTTGTGATTTGCAGTTCCCAGGAAGTTGGGACGTGCACCTCAGTTTGATAGAGTTCACCTACAAAAATAGTTACCAGCAGAGCATCAATATGGCTCCTTATGAGGCTTTATATGGTAGGAAGTGTAGATCTCCTTTGTGCTGGTATGAGTCAGGTGAGTATCAACTTTTGGGTCCTGAGTTAGTGTAGCAGACAACAGAGAAGATCAAAGTGATACAACAACAGTTGAAGGTGGCATAGGACCGATAGAAGTCATATGTAGATAATCGTCGAAGACCTCTAGAGTTCCAGGTGGGAGACAAAGTGTATCTCAAGGTCTCACCATGGAAAGGCATGTTGAGGTTTGGACAGAAAGGTAAGTTGGCACCCAGGTATATGGAGGCATATCTAATAATAGCACTTATTGGCAAGGTAGCTTACAAGTTAGAGTTGTCACCAATGTTGCACATGTTACATCCGGTGTTCTACATCAGTTGTTGAAGAAAAGTCATCCAGATACAGAGGTAGTAATACAACCACTTGAGGTCGATCTGGATGAAGATGTGACATACAAAGAAGGTCCAGTGATGATTCTTGACAAACGTGTGAAGAAGTTGAAAAGGAAGGATCGGGTGCTTGTGAAAGTTCTTTGGCATCATCGTGGCATTGAGGAAGCCACATGGGAGCTCGAAGAAGAGATGAGGAGGAAGTTTCCCTGGATTTTCTCTATGAATTTTGGGAACAAAATCCTTTTGTAGGGGTTTATGGTTTGTAAGGACCCTGACCTTTGTTTTGGGTTTACCCTGTTTGCTTTGCCTAAACTCTGTTTTTTCAAACTTGCTAATCACCTGAGGTTTTGATTAGGGTTTGTGGTGTTTTGTTGAGAGTTGGAGGTGCAACTTGCAAATTATTCAAGTTTTAGGGTTGATGTGCAAGTTTATCACCTTGAGTGATGTTTTCTCTCTCCTTGCATCCTCTAGGGTTGAGAGGATGAGTTGGTCTTGTTGCTTGAGTAAGTATCGGGCCTTGATGAGCTTTGATGGGCTTTTCTTTGCTTTGGTTTGCCTTATTGAGGCCTTGTGTCATGCAAAGATGACCTTGGTGACCTATTTGGCCCAGATGGGGTGTGTTGCCCATGTGACCACCTTGACCTTGCCTTGGTTGTGTCACCATACCTTGGACAAGTGGATGATCCATTGTTAGTTGGTGGCATGACATGTACATGTGGTTTAGCAAGGTGGCGTGGCTCTGGACAAGTGGTGCCTTGGACATGCACATGTGGAGCAACACCAAGGTGGGTGCCCCATAGACCCTCTTGTATATATACAACCCTCTCTTTAGTTGCTTAACTCTTTAGTTCCTTTAGTTTCTCCTTTCTCCTTTGGTGGCCGATACACCTTCCCTTGATAGAGTAAGATTGGTGGCTAATCTCCTTGGTGGAGTCTTTCTTCTTCTTCTTCCTCTAGGTGGTGGCTGAACCCTAGAAGGGTCTTGCTTTCTTGGTGGGGTGCTTTGGAGCTAAGAGCTTAAATCTGGTGCTTGGAGCTTTGGAGCTTGAGGAGCTTGCTTGAGGCGGGTTACATAACTCCTAACCCTAGCTATACTACTTCCTTTTCTTGTTGCATGTTTATGTTTCATCTTAATCGGCCATGCATCTTGAGAGATATGTTTCTTGCTCTAGTATGTACCTTTAATCTTGTGGAGATAGTGGTTATCTTGTTGTTGATATGATGTTAATAGTTGTGTGACCTTGGACATTGTTGGCCGAACCTATGGATTAGGTTTTCCTCGGGGCAATACCCCTTTCTCTCCTTAGTTTTGAGAAGTGATCTTGAGCTCTAGTGGTGTAAGCAAAACCCCTCTCTTCCTTAGTGGTTGAGATATAGCTTTGTGCTTCATGTAGCTATGATCATGGATGTTGTTCCAATCATGGGCATCCTCAACCCAAATAGCATGATAATCATAAAGATCTATGTTTGGTGATTCAGTTATCTCTCTTGATATGCATACTAACCATGTAGGTGAATCAAGTGAATTCATAGCCAAGTAAGATCTATGAGGTGTATGTGTTTTATATAAAACTAAATGATGATAATCCTTGTTGATAAAGTAATGTGTATCACCAGTATGATGTGAAAGGTCTGTTGACCTGATAAAGGCTGAGTTCCTATTTGAGGTGCTATCCTCTGATGTTGAGATAAGGGGTTGCTATCCTATGGTGATGATGTAAGCCTTGAGGGGCAGTGGCATTCTGTGATGAGGGATTGAGATCCCATGGTAATAATTTGATGTAATGTTGTTATGTTTTATAACTTGGTTGCCTTAACAATCCACTTAAAATATACTAATTAATTACAGTGGAACATATCATGTAGTTTGCCCTGGCCATAAAGCCATCATCGTCAATAGTTGGTGATGGTGAAATAGGTTTATCCTGTGGGATTACCTAGAGCGCATATTGTTGAATATGTGGGGTTTCTCCTAGCTGAAGGTAGGAGGATGTGAGTACAACTACGGTTGTGTATATAGCATGGTGAACAGGCTCATGGCTCAGTGATTATAGAGCATGGTGAACAAGCCCATGGCTCAGTGATTATAGAGCATGGTGAAAATGCCCATGGCTCAGTATTATAGAAGGGTAGCCTACGGAGCTGACCCTGTGGCTGAGGCCACTCAAGCAAGAGACTACATTCCTTCTTTGGTTTTCATACATTAACCATGAAGAGGTGAGGTCATGGAGTCTGGCTCTCCCGATGACCTTGTATGGCACCGGTTTTGCACTTCGTAGCCAAAGGTTGGATTTTAGTGGGACGGCTCACTTCCTCAGGGCATAATAAATTGTAATACAGTCGTATAGAATATATTGCTTAAAGAAAAACACAGAACATTGTTTGAGGCCTTACTTAAATAGATGATCTAGTTATACCTTGCAGTTATGTGTATGATCCTTATATTTTGTGATAAGTTCTTATAAAGCCTATCTTGTCAATCATGTTCCATAAAGAAATACTTGGTTATATGCCTCCTGGATATCTGGTAAGATTGTTCATAAAATAAGTTCTGCTCAGGATGCTTCTCTTATGATCTGCTGATATCAGTTATCTTCTTTACCTCCTTTTCCTGAAGTTTTATAGTTTTAGTGGGGAGTTATGTTTCTCGTTGGGACTGTGTGTCTCACCCCATTGGTTTACAAACTTTTTAGGTGATCGCACTAGACGTGGTGGTGGTCGTGAGGTTGCACCCTAGCAGCAAGAAGAGCAGTAGAAGGCAAGAGATGAATATGTCTGGTCGCCCTTGCTGGGACTGTGTGTCTCACCCCATTGGTTTACAACCTTTTTAGGTGATCGCACTAGATGTGGTGGTGGTCGTAAGGTTGCGGCCAAGCAGCAAGAAGAGTAGTAGAAGGCAAGAGATGGATATGCTGCTATTTTGGTTGTTTTGTAGTAGAGTCCTAGAGTCATCCCTATACTCTCAGGTCGTCGGAGTTGTTTTAACAATGTTTTACAATGTTTAGTTGATGTAGCTTTGTATATCATGTTGCTCACCTGACGTGTCCTGTTATGTACGCATAAATAGGTGATAAACTTTGGTGTTGATAGGATAGTTGGTTCCTATAAGATGTGGACATATATCAAGGCTTGTAAATATTTATGTAACATGTTTCCTTGCATGATGAGGATCTGTATGTAATAGTTTCTTTATTTATCTGCTTTCTGCAATCAGTTTTAATTAACTCGTGTTTTTGGTAATATGTGGTTTGTGGTGTTCCCACACACACTACTACAGAAATGGCTTATAACGTCACTTTTAACGGTGTCGATTGTAATAATACACTGACACCTAAACAATACTGTGTCGGTTTATAAAATAAACCGACATCAATCTGTGAAGGGCGACCAGACACGGGTATCACTTTTATTCGGTGTCGGTTACTTAATAACAAACCGACGCCGAAAACTAACCGCCAAATCCAAAATTTCCAGCGAAAAAAATTACCTCCAAAAATTTAACATATAACATCGGTCATTAACTAAAAAACATACGACGAAAGGTTATTTGCGAAACAGAAATCGGGCACATTTTGATCGTCGGTTTTATAACAATGACCGACACTTATGGGTTTTCCCGAGCTCTTCACACGAAAGTTTTCACACCCTTTGATCGTCGGATTTTAAAAACAACTGATGACTATGGTCATTAATCGAGAACCAATTTTTTAATCGGTATATGTAGATAGACGTAGGGTTTTTTCTAGTTAAAACTGACGATTATCATGGGGAACAGGTGTCGGTGTGTGTTGATAACTGACACCGTTATTGTTATGTGTCGGTTATTTTGAATAACCGACACCGAATGTTAACTAAATATTGTGTGAGTGAGCCAGACTCTTCCCCTTTCTCTCTGTGTTGCAATCGTCTTAGCTAGGGTCTTGCAATTCCGGCGGTGAGCAAGCAGACTCCCTCCACCGTGGAGCTCGCCACCGCTGTGGCGCTTGCCACCGTTCTCCTTGCCGCCGTCGTGGAGCTCGCCGCCGCCGTGGAGCTTGCCACTTTTCGTGGAGCTCGCCGCCATTCGTCGAGATCACCGCCTCCGTGGAGCTCGCCGCCGTTCATGGAGCTCGCCATTCGTGGAGCCGCCATTGTCGTTGGTCCTCTCCTCCAGCCGGTCCTCCTCTCGCCAGTCCTCTCCTCTAGCCACTAGAAAGCCAACGCCAACAGTAGCAGCCCGAACCAGAGCTTGCCACGACACGAAAGTCGGTCAGATCCAGTCGGTCTCCTACTACTGCTCATCACCATGGTAGTCTGTCAGAGCCAGCCACATCTAGGGCTGGCAATACACCCACGACACTGCCACTATTGTCATTGCCACTGCTAGAGGTAAAGCCTTCATTTGACTAGGTTTGCATCCTAAATTCATCCTTAACATATGTTAACAAATAATCCCTATAAACATGTAATGTTTATTTAATAGAATTGATGATTGGCTCGGTTATTAATAATATATGACAAAAATAAAATGCTTAATTTTAACATATGATTGTCTAGTATTTTTTCAATGATCACTTCCATTACGGTTCAGGATCTCACCGGCCTTCTGCCTGTCTGTTCGGCTTCCACATGCACCCATCCGTCTCGCCTCTCTCCCTGTTCCAGAGCAAGACGCCCGAATGGGCTCAAACAGAGGTAAACATCCCCAAAAACCCTCTCTCTCGCCCTCTGACTTGTATTTACTTAAATACTGATTTGTATTTACTTATCTACTCGTTCATCTAATGATTTTTTATTCATCACATTATTTAAATTTAGGGCTTTATATTTAGTTATCTACTTTTTAAAATTATTTAATCATCTCTTGATTTATATTGGTTTATCAGCTGAGATGTACTTTTTTATCTATTGCTTTGTATTTGTTTATCTACTGATTATATTTATTTATCTAATGTTGTGAGTTTACTTATTTAGATGTTGTTATTGTAAATCAACCTAGGATATGAATAAATCTTGTGCTTGCATATATTTGTGCTTCTAATCCTCACGCTTGACCTAATTCAGTAAACCCTAGGAATTGATAGTATAAATGCATCTAAACATTCATAAGTTATTAATGTTGATTAATTTAGGAAGCATTGATATGTTGTTATGGCTATCCACAAATGTTTTTATAAGAAATAGTGTGTTGAATGAGGTTGTGAACAAGTAATTGGTGTTGTATTTGTTGGCCTAGAAACTCATCCAAGATTTACTCATTAGGAGTAAATCTTGGATAGTCCCCGATTTGGGACTGTTCTTGAAAACCTAATCTCACTTAGGATGTAAGTGTATAATGTGTATTGGGTTTTCAAGAAAATTTCGGAAGCATTTCCCCGTTTGTTCTCTAAGTACATATGTACTTGGAGAATAGTGGGGAAATGCTGCCGAAATTTTCTTGAAAACCCAATACACATTATACACTTACTAGTGAGATTAGGTGTTCAAGAATGGGATAGGTGGTACACATTTAAGAATGACATCACATGTACAAACCCTAACGTTTTAACCATAAACTCTAATCTGTTTACCCTAGACCCTAATCTTGTTGTAATATATACTTGTTTTCTCTTTGATCATAGAATGGATAGATCATGGATGTCCATTCGCAATCGTTGCACCCCATAGTTTATTTCTGGTCTTGATCAGTTTGTTAGATTTGCCGAGGAACACAGGAAACAACCTGGAGATAGGTTCTACTGTCCATGTAGGCATTGCGATAACAACTTGAAAGTCAGTACTGGTGACGAAATCAGAAGTCATGTCATGTACAACGGGATTGTACAAGGCTATACAGAATGGCACTGGCATGGAGAGATTTCAAACCTGAAACCAGTGGATGTCGATAGTAGTGCTTGTGTGGAAGAAGAAATTGCTTATGATGACGTAGATGTAAATGAACCAGTTCCAGTAGACATCATTGATGCGATGCTGGATAGTTGTGGGGTAGAGCACATCGATCCACCTCCCATGTTTAGAAACATTGTGCATGATGTTGAGATACCATTATGCACAGGTTGTAAGTTTACAAAGCTTAGCGCTGTGTTGAGATTGTATAAACTGAAAGCTAACAATCGACCGAGCGACAAAAGCTTCACGTCATTGTTGTCTTTGTTGAAAGAAATTCTTCCTGAAGGAAACGAGCTGCCGATCTCAACATACCGGTGAAAGAAATTGTTGTGCCCAATGGGAATGGAGGCCAAGAAGATACACACATGCCTGAATGATTGTGTATTATTTGAAAAGGACTATGTGAATTTGAAAGATTGTCCGAAATGTGGTGCGTCAAGGTATAAATTGACGACTTCGGGGGAGTCCAAAACTGGTTCACCCACCAAGGTGATGTGGTATCTACCTATAATACCACAGTTTCAACACTTGTTTGCCAATCCTATAGATGCAAAGAATTTGAGGTGGCATGCAGATGTTCAGAATAATAATGATGGGATCCTACGACATGCGTCTGATTCCCCACAGTGGAAAAATATTGATCTATTGTACCCTGAATTCAGTGAAGAGGACAGGAATCTAAGACTTGGGCTTTGTACAGATGGGATGAATCCGTATGGGACATTGAGAAGCCAACACCACCAAACATTGAAGCTAGGGATCACAATGACTTGTATGTCCGTGGGGATCATAATGAAGGATTGTTAATTGATAAAAGATCACAATATTAGAGGCATGGATGTTTATATTTTTATTATGTTCCCATGATGACCGTGCTAATGATCACTGTGAGGGTGAGGACGTGCTTGCACCGCCTGACAATGTAAGTTTTAAGAATATATCCCTGAGGTTTCTATCTATATGTTCATTTATAATTATATTATGTAAGTGTGTTTTTTATCAAATCTTTAGGATACTAGTAAATAGCAATTCTATTTAATTTGCAGGCATTTGCCAAAGACTACAGGCTATGCAGGATGGCCATGACATAGCTATGCAGGACATCGACATTGCTTTGTAAATCCAAAGTGCAACTGTTAGAGAGAAAGAAAGCATCCCACAATAAGGTTATATAGATATATAGTGGGACTAAGGTGACGATCCCACCTGCTAAAATAGGTTACCGACAACTACATGTTATGACTGGGAGGTCGTGATTCAGCAACCGTATGCATTAGCAGGAGGACAAATAGATTTCACCACGAGTTAACATTGAAGAAGGTTAGTAGACCTTCTTCAATGTTAACTGGTGGTGAAATCTGTTTGTCCTCCTACTAATGCATACGGTTGCTGAATCATGACCTCCCAGTCGTAACATGTAGTTGTCGGTAACCCATTTTAGCAGGTGGGATCGTCACCTTAGTCCCACTATATATATGTACTAAGCTATAGTGTTGTATGTAATTTCGGTACTATTGTTATTATGCACTATATATGTGTTAGTCTGTCATGTTGTTATATGAATCTGAAACACTTGTGCGTGCTGCACTTTTTGTATTGTATCTGTATCATGCTTCCCTTTATTTTGGCTTCTTTTGCTATTTCATGGCTCTTTGAATATATGATTTTGTTGACAATGATGACAATGTGAATGAATTTTTATGAATTGTGTGTGCAAATCATCAATACATGAATGTTAAAACATGTGTTTGAATGTGAAAAAGATGAATTAAATGGAACTATAGGTTGTTACTGGTTTCTACATGTGTGTGATGAAAAATAATAATATGAATTAAATGTTCTTATACATGAGTGTGAATCACATATATATAATATTGTCCATCATGTTAATTTTGCAGGTTTGTGGCATGTTGTTGGCTGATATCAATGGATGTCGTAAAACCTGCAGTTCATAATTGAACTGTAGGTTTCTCATCCTGTGACCAGCCACAGCAGGTCTACAGACTGACAGAAGAAAAAAACATCGGCGTCAGTTATTTGAACAAAACTGACGATATATGGTTACAATGTCAGTTTCCATACTAGTAACTGACGTCGATTTCCCTAATGAGGCTAGACACCACGACCGTGCTGGCCAGTATGGTCGTGGAAGCGGACCAGACATAAAACAGGTGTCAGATATTTGTATAAAACTGACGACATAGGATAACAGTGTCGGTTGCCCTACAAGTAACCGACGTCGATTTTCCTAGAGGCCAGACAACACGGCCGTGCTGGTCAGCATGGCCGTGACAGCGGGGGACATGGTGTCGCTTATCACTAAGAAACTGATGTTGATAGTGCCCCAGGTAGCGCCCTTTCTGTGGCGCGAAGGTATGTGGCATCGATTTCGAACCTAATAATCGATGCCTATACCCCCTGCTGGTGCGTTTTCGGTGGCGCGCGAAGGGTTTTGGCGTCAGTTTTAGAACCGACACGTAACGGTTGGGCTTTTAGTGGTGCCCACATAGGTGTCGCTTAAGAACCGACACTAAAGGCCTTAAAAAATTGACACTAAAGGCCGGTTATGTACTAGTGACATTTTTGTGTGGCATTTTGTTGTCTGTGTGATAGTGGGATGTGGCGTTACAGTAATGTTAGCTAAGGGAGTCTAACCTTCATGTTGTGGCTACCACCTATATATATATATATATATATATATATATATATATATATATATATATATATATATATATATATATATATAGGTGGAGGGGAAGCATTAGGGTAAGTAGGGGCAAATTGGGAAAATCAATGGTGAAAATTGATAGGTTTAGGTGGTCACCACAGTCATGTTGAAGTGTCGCGGACGTGGTGGGGGTTTCATGGCACGATCGTGGTCAGTGGAACGACTGAGGTGGAAAGTGGAGTTGAAATGATAAGTGTGTATCGAGTCCATAGTCGTGGTGGGTAGAGTGTACCATGGTCGCATGGGGTACCATGGTCATTTTGTAGGAGGGGGACACAGGAGAGGCCGCTTTGACGTCATTGTGTCTTCAACCCACCACAGGCATGGTGGGAACCATGGGAGAGGTAGTCTTCATGGGCCATGATCATGCTGATGGCCACGATCATTGTCATTCATGTGTAAATTGGACCAACTCCCTGTTAATTTTTGGGATCTTCACACATAATTTGCCACGATCATGTTGCTTACCACAGGCAAGATGGAAGGCTCTGGCCATGGCCATGGGGTCTTCAGTGATCATGGTCATTGTTATGACCACGACCCAGGTCATTCGTGTGAAAATTGAGAAACTTCCATGTGACATTTAGAGCATGATTCGTACGACCGTGGTGATGTACCACAACCTTTTGGAGCTTTTTGCTGCTGATCTCTACTTCATCTTCTTCATCTAGATTCCTACTTTGAATTGCTCTTGTGCATCCAAGGAAGGCTCGGGGAAGAGATAAGTCCACTCTTGGGGTGTAAGACCCCATAAACATTTTTCATCTCTCTCCCATGCATCAATGCATGCATAAGTGCCCTAAAATACACACATAAGGAGGCATAAGTGCATTACCATAAAAGATCATATTGAGGGGAATAACTTGTAGTCTAAACTATTTATATGTGATTATCATGCAAAAAAGGCATGCGATGAAACCCTAAAATAGGGTTGCATCAATGACCCACATCTCTTTAGGTACTTCCTTGAAAATCTCACTAGAGGAAGCAATCCTGACGGAGGGTATTAAGATATACTCTCCATGTGTCCTCCCGGTTGCATGTGGGGGTCATTTTGGAGGGAAAATAATGGCTGCAAAAGTTCTCCATTGTGGCTTCCTTTGTCCAACCCTATTCAAAGATTCCCATGATTATTGTAAATCTTGCTTTAAATGGAAAATTTTGGGCACAATTTCAAGTAGATAAATAATACCTTTATCCCCTATTCTAGTGGTTGAGGTATTTGATGTGTGGAACATTGATTTCATAGACCCTTTTCCTCCCTCCTTCGGATTTGTGTACATCTTGGTGGTTGTTTGTCATGTATAAAAAAGGGTTTAGGACATAGATAAAAGAACAAATGGCAACAAATTGGTTTTTAATTTTGTGAACTCCAATATCTTCACTCATTTCAAAGCCTAGATATAGTATAAGTGATCATGGTAACCATTTCATACATAAAACCTTTGACAGTTTGTTGAGGAGACATGTTGTGAAAAACCATGTAGCTACCCCGTACCATCTTCAGTCTAGTGGGAAAGATGAACATGCCAATTGGGAAATATATCTCATTCTTGAGAAGAATGTGAGATCGAACCACAAGCATTAGTTAGTCCACCTTAATGAAGATTTGTGTACATATAGTATTGAATTTGAATCCCCATTTGGTACCACTCCTTTCAAGCTCATCTATGGGAAGAGATTCCACTTGTTGTTTGAGCTGTAACACATGGCTCTTTGCTAAAGGCCATGGACATGGATGTAGAGATGGAAACTATTTGAATAAATATGCAATTAACTGAACTTGAAGAGTTGAGGCATGGAGATTATAAGATATCTAAGAACCATAAGGAAAGAATGAATTTTTTTCATGATAAGCTGAAAACAAGGAATATAGTCGAGCCTAGTCATTGGGTTTGGCTTTACAACTCTTGAATGAAATTATTGACCGAGAAGTTGATATCAAGTTGGGAAGGACCAATAAATTAAATCATGCGTACCCATCTAAGGATATTGTAATTAATGAAAAAGAAGGAGCCAAGGAATTTTTTGAAATAGACAAAGATTGAAACTCATTGTTGAGATTGGGCTCGACAATGCCAACCAAATATTTGATACTGTGATGTTGATTGAAGAATTATCATGTGATGAAGAGTTGTGTTTGAATTCACATGATAAAGAAATCTACTATGGAGGTGATACCACAAGGTTCTCAATAGGATTCTTGAAGTAACACCAAGCCCAGTTGAATGCAATAAACCTAACAAGTAGTGGGAGACAAAGCATGTTGGATTTAAATCTTTTCCACTACCAACCCATTTTTTGTTATACTTTTTGGTTTGACACTTATCTAAAACACACACACACTTACACATATACATTGAGAGGTTTTTGTTATACATTGAGAGGTTTTTGTTTCTTTTTATTTTTTAGGAAAATACAAAGATGGGATAAGGAAATACCACCAAATATGCCAAAGGATCAAAGTTTGATGTATGAGATTGAATTCAGAAGAGATTGATCAAGTGCTAATCAAATTCTCTAGAACAACCATTCTGAATGTAGCACAACCACACTATTTAATGATAAATTTGAGAAAAAAACTATGATATGTTCATATTCAAAGATACTATTGTGGAAAGGCCATTTTGTCTAGAATGGACATGTTGATGACCCAACACAACAATTGTTTTATTCGGAAGGGTCGTGTCCATTTATCCAGGAATGGATAAGATGGATAGGGAAAGTGTAAAAATGGGCCAAAAAGAATGACCACTCTACACTCAAAATGGTTGTTCTGGTCCTAAGGTAGTCGACCATTTTAAGCAGAATGGATGTGCTACTCTAAGACAATAGTAAAAAAAGGAAGTCTATCGTATGCAAGAATGGTTGTTTTGATGAGAGTGACCATTCAATTATAGGCCCAGTATGACTTAAAGGGGTTAATTGTGGTTTTACTTCATTAAACCCTCACTACACCTCTGACAAATAGAGAACTCCATTCTTAATGTAGCACAACCACACTATTTAGTGGAAAATTTGAGAAAAAATGGTGACATGATCAGATTCAACAAGATTAGTGTGGAAAGGCCATTTTGTTTAGAACGGACATGTTGATGACATAACACAACAATCATTTTATTCGGAAGGATTGTGCCAATTTATCCAGGAATGGATAAGATGGATCAGAAAAGTCAAAAAATAGGCCAACTAGAATGACCATTCTACACTTGGAATGGTTGTTCTTGTCCTAAGGCAGTCGACCATTTCAAGAAGAATGTATGTGCTACTCTGAGACAAAAGTAAAAATAGGAAGTCTATCCCATGCAAGAATGGTTGTTTTGACTAGAGTTATCATTCAAGTATAGGCCCAGTATGACTTAAAGAGGTTAATTGAGGTTTTACTTTATGAAACCCTCACTCCGCCCCTAACATTTAGAGCACTACAATGATAGTTCCATAGGAAATGTTGAGCCCTTGCATCCTCTTACCTCAATCAAGCTCAAGAAGTCAATATTGGATATACTCTATCCTCCCTTGACCTACCCAAAGTCATCCTCAATCTCCAGTATCCCTGCATTCACCTTCTTTCCTCCCTCTCTGCATTAAAACCTATCTTCTATAGTAATATTGCTCATCCCTCTCTAAAATCCATGCATTGTAGCGACCGATAAACAAATCGTTATTGATTAAGCGGAATTAAACATTAGCAGTGGATTGTTGAAAATCACAAAAAATTAAAACCATTTACAAAGATATCTAAACATAGGAAAATTCTTTCATCAAGAACCAATGTATAACATTTACATCCTGGTTCATAAGTACATAACTTGTACCATCTCTTCTCGAGGATTAAAAACATCAACTACCCTATTAAAATTATATATAGACAACATAAGAACCTTGAGGAATCAAGCCATAATATCAGATCAATTCATTAAAAGCACTAACTACTAACTCCGAGGACCTGAGAGTACAGAGATGACACACAGGACTGCTATCTATATGACTTGACAGACAATATCTTTACCTGAGATCTCACTGATGTCCCGGCTATTACTGTCCTTCCTCTGTTGTAGGGATTTCTATTCTTTGTCTGCGTCCACCTAAAAATGTTGGATCCCACGGGGGTGAGACAATTGAAAATTGCCCCAGCGAGAGATATAACTCTCTGCCAAAACATTATTATTGTAGTTTATTATAATAAAACTGAGCAGAAGGATTTTATATATATTTAACAACAGATAATTCACTGTATAAATAGAGTGAAGTAATCTCCTTTCCTAAGGAGAACATTGCATCTACCCATGGTAGAGTAGTAATTCATCCATCTACTTGTAATGAATGTAAATAGATATAAATAACATCTATCAACTAGAGATGCATAAAAGAAATGTAACATCATCCAGTAAATTTCCGTATTCAATCCTTAAGAAAACATGTTATATGGATGATTACATTTTACAATCACCCTTATGCCCTGAGGAGATGAGATATACCGCTCATGCTCCAACCGACCATTGTGAAGTTGAAATCAGTACCATACAAGGTCAATGGAAGAGCCAGATTCCCATGACCTCCCACATCTCGATCAGTATGAGACCACATGTAGGACATCTTGTGTTACTGCTAAATAACTTTCTAGGGTATATTGGCATCTTCTCTATAGAGTTATAGCCCATATCATATACTCTCTTCAGGGTTATATCCCGTAGCCAATTCCTGGAATTATATAGAGGAGTCATGGCCCGTAGCCATACTCTTATCGGGGTATGGTTCAAAACCAATCCTGTACATAGGACATAGCCTGTAGCCATTCCTATGGGGCATAAGGATATATTTTCCCAATTATCCCCACATATTCAAAAATATGTGTTCCACGTTTTGCCGCGGAGCAACCCGTTTCACCATCACCAAATTACAGACGATGATGGATCTATGTTCAGGGCTCTACATGATATGATTTCACTTGATTAATTAAGTACATTAGCATATTCTTTTAGCATCAGTCAAGTTCTCAATAGGAATTATTATGAAAATTGCTACAAAGAAACATGTACTATTATCATCAATTACTTTCCAGTCTTTATAAGACATTGGGATCTCAGTCCCTCATTTCATTACTTGAAAGTTCACATCTCTCAACAACATCATTATTATACTTATCAAATATGGGTATTCATACCCTCAGTTCATAACTAATCACTATTACCAACTATTAGGTAACTATTACCTCTGGGTCCTCATACCGAGGAATACATTATACTTGTTACACAAGCATCTCACATGACTCACAAGGCCATAAAGTGTCTTGTCACCTTTCACTAGGCAACAACTTGTTCATATGGATCACAAGGCCAATCAACATCTATATCAAATAATCATCATACCTCACATTTGGCTATGCTTATCATATCATGATACCTGTATGGTTTATACACATAAAAACAACCATAAAAATCACTTATCACATCATGTGATACAATAGTAACACCACCATTCCTTTATCAGGATTAGGGCTTACTATCAAATAGGATTTTCCATTCCATTACCTGAAATTAGGGTTAGGATTTCCCATTTCACATTAATTAGGGTTTCATGTTTATATTTTCTATCCAACCCTAAATTATTGTTCCATTCCTATAGGAGAATTCAATAATATCATAATATTCACTCATGATCATTACTCTCATCATATATCATTAATGATTATTAATTCAAGGTATGAGTTTATCTCTCAACCTTACCATGGTATGTTTATATCATACTCATTATCTTGACTTAACCCCTTTCTCATAGTATGATAGTCAGCACTTATAAAAGTGCATTGACTTCATTACATCTTCATTGTAACAATTTACATAACACACACACTACTACAGAAATGGCTTATAAAATCACTTTTCAAGGTGTCGGTTGTATACATAAACGGACACCTAAACTCTACAGTGTCGGTTAATAACATAAACCGACATCCAATCTGTGAAGGTCGACCATACACGGGTACCGCTTTTATTAAGTGTCGGTTAATTAATAAAAAAGTGACACCTAAAATCAACCGCCAAAACCAAAATTCCAGCGAAACAATTAGCTCCAAAATTTGACATATGTCGTCGGTTCATAAATAAATAGCCGACGACTAAAGGGTATTCACGAGACAGGAATAGTTATCGGTTGTCTTTTAGTTAAAAACCGACGACTATAATCTAGTATAGGTGCCGGTTTTTGGAAAATAACTGACACTGTTGGTTTAGTTGTCGGTTTGTGTTGAATAACCGACGCTTATTGTCAACTTAATAGCTCACCAGCGCCAGCGGCTCTTCCCCTTTCCCTGTTTCATTCCCAATTTCAGTTAGGTCCGGTGATTTCTAGCTCGCCCCCGCTGCTCCGCCATCGCCGTTCCCTGCCGATGCTCCCTGCCGTCCGTGCTCTGCCGCCGCCGCTTCGTGCTCCGCCGTCGCCGCTCTGTGCTCCGCCGGCACCAGCTAAAGCTTCTTGCTCTGCTCCGCCAGCTTCCTCTACAAGGTAACCCTTCTCCTCTACCACCGCTACCCCCAACCGCCGCTACCCCAGCCCCAACCCCAACCATCACGGCGCCGTTCCAGCCGCGCCGCCTTCCTCTCTTCTCCTTCCTCCTCCCTTCTTCTTCCTCTACCTCACCCTAACAGTGCCCGACCTATAGAGCAGCGCCGGCAGCCAGAAGTAGCAGCTACCGCCGCAGCCCCCTTAGCCACGAGCTAAGAGCCCTAAACTTGATTCCGCAACCCCCTTAGCCACGAGCAGCACCTAGCTGCGTTTCTAGCTTATCCCTTTCCACCTGTGCATGAAGCAGGTCTCAACCAGGGGAAGTTTTTCCCGGGAAACACCACGAAAATCACAGCCTTGAGTTCGGCCTTCAGACCCAGACCCGAATCTACTTATTTGTATTTTTCGTCTACTTATTTGTGCGTCATGCTATTCTGAATTAAGTGTATATTTACTTCATAATTGAATGTTTAAGTAAGTTATAGATATCTTGATGATGAAATGTAATGCACACATGTGACATGCTTGGAATGTAAATGATGAACTGTAATGCACACATGTTTAACTTGTTTTATTGTTGAGTATATTGAGAATCCTAATCACCCTTCTTGCTTAATGATGAACTGTAATGCACACATGTGACATGCTTGGAATGTAAATGATGAACTTTTCCCTAAATTGCCAATCATGCTTTTAAAGACATCAATAATCACCCTAACTTGAAGAATTAAGATTTTAGGTATAAGAATGACAACACATTATTTGTTGGCCTAGAAACCCGTCCAAGATTTACTCATTAGGAGTAAATCTTGGATAGTCTCCGGTTTGGGACTGTTCTTGAACACCTAATCTCGCTTAGGATGTAAGTGTATAATGTGTATTGGTTTTTCAAGAAACTTTCGGCATCATTTCCCCGTTTGTTCTCTAAGTACATATGTACTTGGAGAACAGCGTGGAAATGCTGCCGAAATTTTCTTGAAAACCCAATACACATTATACACTTACTAGTGAGATTAGGTGTTCAAGGATGGGATAGGTGGTACATGTACATTTATTATATATAAGAATGACATCACATGCATTTGTTAACCCTAGACCCTAATCCACATTATACCAATCTGATAGTCCATGATAGAACAAAGCATAATGATGTTGACTGCAACTTTGTGTGTCATGCTGTTCTGAATTAAGTGTATATTTACTTCATAATTGAATGTTTAAGTAAGTTATAGATATCTTCACCAAACCTCTTTCGGAAACTTGTTTTATTGTTGAGTATATTGAGAATCCTAATCACCCATCTTGCTTAATGATGAACTGTAATGCACACATGTGACATGCTTTGAATGTAAATGATGAACTTTTCCCTAAATTGCCAATCATGCTTTTAAAGACATCAATAATCACCCTAACTTGAAGAACTAGGATTTTAGGTATAAGAATGACAACACATTATTTGTTGGCCTAGAAACCCGTCCAAGATTTACTCATTAGGAGTAAATCTTGGATAGTCCCCAGTTTGGGACTGTTCTTGAACACCTAATCTCGCTTAGGATGTAAGTGTATAATGTGTATTGGGTTTTCAAGAAAATTTCGGCAGCATTTCCCCATTTGTTCTCTAAGTACATATGTACTTGGAGAACAGCGGGGAAATGCTGCCGAAATTTTCTTGAAAACCCAATACACATTAGACACTTACTAGTGAGATTAGGTGTTCAAGGATGGGATAGGTGGTACATGTACATTTATTATATATAAGAATGACATCACATGTATTAGTTAACCCTAGACCCTAATCTTGTTGTAATATATACTTATTTTCTCTTTGATCATAGAGCTTTACAATTTTGTTGTGATATATACTTTGTTGTAATAATGTGAACTTTACAATGTGAGCTTTACAATTTGAATTACTTTACAATGTGAACTTTACAATTTGAATGTGAATTTGCAGATGGCTGACCATTCTCCTGATGACCGTGCTGATGATTACCGTGAGGGTGAGGACATCAATGTGCCACCTCACAATGTAAGTTTATAAATATATAATATATTTATATCTATATGTCCATTTATAGTTATATCTTGTAAATGTGATTATTTTGTCAAATTTTAGGTTGATGATGCACAGGTACCATCTGAAGCACTTGATGCACTTGATCAACAACACCAAAAAGTTGACAAGAGAAGGGGCATCACTATGATGAAGAAGTTAATTGCACAAAAGGGCAATGGACCCAAACTTGTTGTGGGTTTTGATAATGCAGGAAATGCATGTGGTGTGAATCACAATTCATTTATTTCATATCTTGGGTTTGTTACTCGTAGCCATTGCGGTTGTCACTTAGATTCTTGGCATAACGTTTCTAAGGAGAAGAAAGACTTAATATGGAGGGATTTATGAGTGAGTTATTATTAATTTGCAATTCTATTTTGTAGATTACTAAATTTTTGGATACTAGCTAATAGCAATTCTATTTTGCAGAGTATATTTGAATTGGATGAAAAGTTGCATCCTAAATGCGTGATGCAACGCTGTGGGAGAGTCCTAAGGAACTATAGGACAAATCTCACCCACAAATGCATATAAGAAGCTGACAAGAGGAAGAAGACAGCCACTGAACAGTGGAACTTCCTGGACAAAGAAGAATGGGATGCATTTGTCGCTTCAAGACAAACTGATGAATTCAAGGTATTAGGCATCAGTCTCAATCTCATTATTAATATATGTTGTATTCACCTATTCAAGATTAACATTTAGTGTTACTAACCAAATCATTAATGTGCATACTAACTAGGCCCTCAGCGAGGCACAAAGATCAAGGCGTGCACTGAATGTGCACGACCACACAATGGGTCCAAGAGGATATGCAGGCATTCGCCAAAGACTACAGTCTGAGGCTGCTGCTCAGTCTGCTGCTACTCAGGAGTCCTCTACCATAGGTAGCACACCTCTGCCTCGTCATGATGTCTGGATATCTGGGAGGCAAAATAAGAAGGGAGAAATAACGAAGGCCGCAACTGCTGAGGCAGCTGCAAAAATGGTAAAATACAACTCTTACAGCAATCATTCAAAGATTGATTATTTGTGCTGTTTACTTAGTTACAAATTTTTGTTTTGGCGATTAGCGGGAGCTGCACGAGCTCAGGAAACAAGGCAAGTTCATCCCTGAGGGCACAAGGGATGAATTGACAGTTGCTCTGGGTAACCCAGAGCATCCTGGATGTGTTAGGGCTGCAGGCGCTGGTGTGGGCATCAAAGCTTTTTTTGGGCCATCCCAGCGCAAACATGTCCCAAAAGTGGGATTTTCACAAGAGGAGGTAACATATTCTTTCTTTATAATGTTACTGTAAAAGAGAATTCAATAATTAGAAGCTAACGTTTCTTTTATCCATGTATAGGTAGATAAGCTAGTTGATAGGAAACTAGAAGAAGCAATGAAAAAGTGGCAGGCATCTCAGACTGCCACTTACCAGACAGTACCTACTGTAGGCTCTACTCCTCCTACTCCTACTGCAGAGGTTGGGATTAATCATGTAGAACCACCACCTATCACATCCGCTGTAAGTATTTTTATGACACAGTAACTAGTTTTTAAATTCAAGATGATATGTATATATGAAATTGTAGTCATTTCAAAAAAAGATGATATGTATATATGTATATAACATTCTTTACACAAAAATTTGTAGGGGTTGAAGCCATGCTGTCTAAAAAGTAAAGAATTTGTAATTGCAGAGGCGTCGGATTACCCATCCCTACCAGGGGAAACATGTCACGGGTCTCCAGTACCAACTGGTTGGATTCGTGTGAGCCCGATACATATATTCTCCCAGTGGATGGATCTTCCATTGCCATATGCCCACCCAGTTTGTGAAACGCTTGGTGAGGCAGTAGGCGGAGTGATATTGTGGCTAAAAGCGGATGTCCTCTTTACTGAAAAGGTATGGTAAATTTACATTACATTCAATTGTTAGTGTGTGTATATGATGGCAGTTGATATGAATTTATATATATATACAGGTTAAAAAGAAGACACCCACAGCATCTAGGCCTCCACTTCCACCTCCTACAATACCTAGTTGGGTTCCATAGGACCTACCTGTCCCGTTAGGTCCTAACTGTAGGGGTATGTCAATATGGTTAGGCGAACATGATATAAACTCCCCTATAATTGTTTCTTCCGATTCAGATTCTACAGGTCAATCATACAAAACAAAACTATTTATACAAGATATTTTGGAGTTGTTTCGATATGATTGGCTAAATACATCTGTGATAGAGCTATGGATAAGGTGAGATATTCTTTATACATCCATATACCTTGTGTATGATCTGGTGATCTGGTTTCTTATTTATTAATGCATGCGTAATTAATACATGTTTTGCAGCTACTTAGACATCATATGTGCAGATTTTGGATTCGAACATGTAGGGTTTTTGATTCCATCTTTGATTAGTCTAGTAGCTAAAGACCCTACGTCAGTTCAACAATACTGCTGTGAGGCTTTTTCAAATTTTTTGTAAATAAGAAGACGGTGATAATGGCTCCATTCAATGTAGAGTAAGTTTACTTTGCTTATTATAATTTGGACTTAAGAAAATTACATTTTTATTGTGGATTTTGAGTTATTAATTTTTAACTTTTTTACCTCTAGGGGTAGGCATTGGGAGTTACTGGTTATTTCCCCCGAGACGTTCACTGTGTATTATCTAGATCCTAAGGGGAGTAAATTGAATACAAGATTTGGACACATAATGAAAATGGCATTATTCCGATGAGAAATATTTCATTTTCATATCCGTTAACATATATTATTACATTACTATTTAATTGCAATGTTCTGTGTTACATTAACATGTAGGGGTTTTGAGGAGTTCAAAAAGGCTGGAGGAAAGGTCCCCATGAAAAAGAACCAGCCAATAATTTGGAAGAACGTGAACGTAAGTTCCCGACTGCAATATATGTATATATTATTTATGTGAACAATGCTTAATTAGTTGTATTTTTTAATATTTTCTATGTTTGAATTTATAGTGTGCTACACAAGACAACGGATGGGCATGTGGATACTATGTCATGCGATATTTGCACATGATTATCAAACATGTCGCACTGGATATCGAGTGTATTGCTTAGGTATTATATAGTCTCATTCGATAATATGATCGAAATATATCAATCTTATTTATAGCTCATTAATTATATATAAATCATTCTCTTTACAGGTGTTTAAAGCTGACCCCATTACAGGAGAGGCCTTACCATATGTAAATGCTCCCTATACGATGGGAGAATTAAATGAAGTAAGAGAAGAATGGGCAACAGCCATACAAATAGTGGGGGCTTTAAAATATAATTGGGATCCTGATAGCGAATAATGACTAAACAATGATATTTTGTAAATGAATTTATGAATTATAATATATGTGTGAATGTTTCTACATGTCTGGATGTTTCTACATGCGTCTGAGTGAAAATGAATGAAAGTGTTGGTTGCTATATAAATGTTTCTACATGTGTGAATGTGAATGAATGGAACTACAAATTGCTAGCTACATGAATGTTTCTAAATGTGTGAAAATAAAATGGAACTGCGGGTTGAATTGCTAAATGCATGTGTGAATATTTTTGTTGTTAATTTTGTAGGTTTGTGGCCTGTTGTCGGCTGATATCAATGGATGTCGTAAAACCTGCAGTTCATAACTGAACTGAACAGGTTTCTCATCCTACGACCAGCCACAGCAGGTCTGCAGACTGACATAAAAAAAAAACAATAGGCATCGGTTATTTGTATAACTCCGACACACAAAGTTATAGTGTCGGTTTTATATAAACAACTGGCGCCTGTTTCCTATGGCACGAAGGTATATGGCGTCGGTTATTTTTAAAAAACCGACACTGATAGTGCCCAAGATGGCGCCTTTTCTGTGGCGCGAAGGGTTTGGGTGTCGGTTTCTTATATAATAACTGACACCTATAGTCCCATGATGGCGCGTTTTCGGTGGCGCGCAAAGAGTTTGGGTGTCGGTTTTGGAACCGACGCCTAATGGGTGAGCTTTTAGTGTCGCCCACATAGGTGTCTCTTAGAAACCGACACTAAAGGCTTTAAATAACCGACACTAAAGGTAGGTTCTGTAGTAGTGACACTTCTTGTGTTTCTTATCCAAGTATATTGGATTTGAGGTGCATCAAGGTATATCGACCCTGCAATGCTAAATGTGATATCTATCATGTCTTGATGTATCACTTTTCTCCTCATTTCCATCTTACTTAAGTTAATCAACTGACCTTGTAGTAAGATATTTCCCTCTTAATACTTTAACCACTAACCTATCACCTTTATCATGTAGTGCATAGGTCACCCATTTGAATTTGTAAAACTATCTTTAATGATACAGACTTATCTCAAGTTAACGCATTGCTTACTATAAGGTTACCTATACTCAATAACTTTATGTACTTCCCTGATCAGTGTAATAATCACTATTCCCTTATTAGAATTAGGTCTCCCACACCATCACCCTTTATTAGGGTTTAGTGTTTCACACACTATCATACTTCATTAGGCTTTCTCATCACATTGCCCATAATTAGGATTTATTATTCATCCCAACACGATTTCTCATGGCATCACCCTTAATTAGGGTTTCTCATGAAATCACCCTCAATTAGGGTTTCTCATGGAATCACCCTCAATTAGGGTTTCTCATGGAATCACCCTCAATTAGGGTTTCGCATGGAATCATCCTCAATTAGGGTTTCATGAAGTATCCTCTCAATTTAGGGTTTTTCATGATGTTACCCTGAATTGGGGTTTCCCATATTATCATCCTAGTTTAGAGTTACACCATTACCCTAGATTAGGGTTTCATCTGATATTGCCCTAAATTAGGGTTAGGGCTCAACAACCTTCTTGATTAGGGTTTCATAATCTCTTTATTAAGGATCATAACATAATTGCATAATAATTCAAATTAAAGGTGATAAGGCTTGACCTTTACATGATTATTATACATGTATGAATTCCTCTCTCTTTCATCCTCTCTAGGATGTCTACTACTTGAACCTTGATTAGATTGAGTCTACTCTTTATTCAAATTCATGCATTTAGAGTTAGCATGATGTATTGAATTATTCCATCATTATACATCAATGATTAATCCCATTAAGGGTACCAATCATTTAGGTACATTAGGTGTCCAAATGGTTTGATCAATTGAACCTTCAATTACATGAGGTATCCAATTGGATTGACCAAGTTGTACCTCAAATGATTTTGATTACTTAGACCCCAAACAGTCTTGGTTTCTCAGAAATCAAACGGTTTGAAACTGTTTGGGCCAATTGCCCTTGAAATGGATTGATCAAGAAAGGTGTTGAAACTGATTGAACTTTGGGTCTCCAAACGGTTTGAGACTGTTTGGACCCAAACCCTCTCAAAACCGAATGAACCAAAAAGTTCTTTGAACACTTAAACAATTCATGGTTTCAATAGATGAACCGATTAAAAATTGAATCCTTAATTTCTTCATCAATTGAACTATTGAATCATCCTTCAATTGGACCATCAATTAGGGTTTTGAACCCAACTGATCTAGGATTTCTACTCAATAAAACTTCAATTATAGTTTTGAAATCGAGGAACCATCAATGATCAACATTGTGGAACTGATTTAATTGAAATTAATGAATCATCATCAAATTTTTGATATGACCTGACACCAAATGGTCTTGAGGTCATTTTGATGATCTCCAAACGGTCTTGAGACCATTTTCCCCATCCTATCCTTGAAATTTGTGAAATTCCATTAGGGTTTTGATCATTGGATTGATCATCAAATCAGCTATTAATTGCATTTCAATTTGGTATATCTGGACCTTTAGTTACTCAACCATACTCAACCCTAGACCTCCAAACGGTCTTGGTTGACCTCCAAACGGTCTTGAGACCGTTTGGGTGACCTCCGAATGGTCTTGAGACCGTTTGGGTTAATCAAACCAAAAATCTAAATCAACCAATTGGAATTTCAGCACTTAACTCGATTAGGGTTTGGTAATTGATGAACCTTCAACTAATGAACCCTTTGGAATTAGTCAATTAAATTTAATGGGTCATAAACCATCATCATTAGCATCAAATCTCCAAATGGTCAATTGTAGCAACTCTTCCAAACGGTTTGAAATCGTTTAGTTCCTAACTGTTTGATGAAACAGTTTCATTCCAAACGATTTTGTTGAAACCGAATGGACAACTTTATGAAACCGATTGGAATAGGAATTCCTTGGGAAAAGTGTCCAAGATGATGTAATCATCATCTACCTTCGTCCCTGTAACTTATAGTACTTCTGATTTCATGAATTTACTAATTACAACAAACAATTAATCAAGAAGATGAAGGGATAAATGAAATTGCAAGATTGATAGTTGAATAACAATGTAGAGGGGTTCAAGTTATAAAACCCGCCTCCAATTGAGCTTCAAAGATTCAATCTCACGTCAAAAATTTTGTATGCAACTCCTTTCACTATCCCAAGGCTCATCCTCAAGCTTTGAGTGAACAAGAATGGTTAGAATTGAAGATGGGATCGAGATAAGAAAAAATCAAGCATTGATTTGTGATTTCCACCATGGAATCAAGGTGAAAGAAGGTCAAGAAGCTTACCAACAGATTGGGGGTCGTCCTCCTATTTCTCCTAGCTCCCTTGATCATTTTTGCAAGCAAGAAGTGAAAGTGGATTCGAAATTACCCTTTCAACTCATGGATAAAGGAGCCTATATATGGATTTTATTGAAAATTCATTTAAGAGAGAGAAAGTAGGAATTATCTCCTCCATTTCCTTGCCACTTGCCCCCTTTCCTTCCTTACATACGAGGATGTTTTCCTTTCCTCTTATTCCTCTCAATTATCCATGTTTTAAAGAAAAGAAAATTCAGCACCTTAATTCATTTAATAATAATATCCATAAGTTAGTGGATATTACTTTCCTTTATTTTAATGTGAGTGAGTTATCTATTCCTTTGGATATTTTCGTTGCCTTTGCAAGGCACAAGGACGTCCACACTTTTTGATTTTCAACCAACACAATTTTGGTTGAAGGGCAATCCAATTAATATAATTATTTTTGCATTAAATTAAATTAGGGTTTCAATTATGCTTATATATTGATTATTTTAATATCAAGATTCTCTCTCCTTCAAAGTGATGCAAATGAGATGCCCCTCTCATTTTATTTTATGTACATTATGACAAGGAACATAAGGGACTATTTCGAAGTGGTAATTTGCATATTGAACCCTAGGTTTTGGGTAAATTGTACATTACACCAAAATTGGGTTTTAATGCACAGACATTGCAACATTATTCAAACATGACCAAAATTGAAACATAGGTTCCTCTTGGTCCTTAATTACTTTTAACAAGATAAAATTAAGGATCTAATTAACTTACTTAAGAAAAACTCCCAGGGTTAAGGCATAACCCAGATCAGGGATGTTACATGCATAGTCTAAAGATGTTTAGAAAAGAGGTTGTACCCACTACCAAGAAATCCTTCACTAAAAAATTCACTCTAAAAATGCCTCCACCATCACTCCACATTCACTCTCCCCATTCATATACACCAATTCCCACACTCAAACATCATCACACATAATGGAAGATTTGACTGATTCAAGCTACAAAGCGAGAGGGGAAATTCTTCTAGCAACACTTTGTTAGACTGCATGACTCAATAGAGATGGAGATATGTACATGAGGAAGAGGATTTTGTGTACCTCAAGCTTAAAAATATTGGAGGTCCACCTATACAACCCATATATCTTCACCAACACTAGTTGCTCCTACAAGGAAATTAGCATCAACAACACACCCAATGTCCCCATCTTCTAGAGTCGATTCTAGAAGGTATGGGGCACCTCAACTATACTATAGCCCATGCCAACTCCTAAATAAAAAAGAAGGAAAATGTTTTTATATCAATAAGAAGAATAATAGAAATAAGAAGAAGTGCAATAAAAATAATAATAAGAAGATGATGAGGAGAGGACCCTAATCAATTTGTTTACAAGCTTAGGTTAATGCATCTACATGAAAAATTTTGATGATAAATTTGATGAGGAGGTAGATCTTGAGATAGAGTAGGACATACAAGATTTCTTGATTGTAGAATGGTAGGAGGCCAAAACAATGGGCCTGAGAGGCACAAAACAACCGAGGAGGAGCCAAAGGGTGGAGATTAGTCCACCATTTTCTTAAAATTTTAGCTTGAAGGTTCTTCCCATAAGATGTGTGTGAAATGACAAGAAATGATATTGTGTTGAATATATATTTCATGTGTCTTGCTCAAGAATCTTGCATGGGGAAAATCTTGTTCCAAGTGAAACCCATTTAAGGTGAAGAGAGAGTTGTTCATTTTGGTTGAGAAAGTTATTCAACAAAGAGCATGCAATCAGACTTAGGATGTTCAGAATCTTTCATTATATGACATCCTCCAAGATGAATGATTTATTTGACCCAATGAGAGTGGGAATATCACAAGAATATCAAGGGCTAGACAAGAAAATTTGAAAACTTCTACCCCAATAGATTCTGAATGGAGCTGACTGGAGAGAGCCTGGTTAGATTGGGCATGTCCAAGACAAAATATTTTTGTAAGCCCAACCTACTGATACCTCCAAAAAATCTTGGAAAACATCATTTAAGCCTAGTATGATATCCTGGGATGCTACTTAAACCATGAGTGTTCATTGTGAATAATGTGCAGTATAGATATGTAGTGAATTTGATAGATTATTCACTGAACACTTCAAATCAATCTACCTTAAGAGCACTGACCCAATTTAGATGGGGGTTGTGACTTGAATAGAACTCTCATTGAGCTACACATTGGAAGATCTTGAGAAGGAACTTTGGGTCTCAACTGGTCGATGTAAATCTTTTGGTTAAAACAAAAATGATATCAAAAGAAAGGGTGCATTTCACTATCATGTTAATAATGAGTTGTACGATTTTATTGTTGAGTTACCATGCCTGATAACATCCAATTTTTTGCATTTTTCTTTCATAATTTTCCCTCTAATTTTCTCAATAGCACAAATTTGCTTTAATTTTCTCAAACTAATTCATATTCAACCTTCATTTCATAATTAGACATTAATACTCCTTTTACATAAGAAATCGTCAACCAATGATCTTAACCAAAGAGATCACTTAAGGAAGGCTAACCATTGGTTCTGATAATCGATGGTCATTCCTTGTTCAACCTTTAAAGAACATCAATTGTTCATTCATCAGTAGGTGAGAGGTAGTGGACCCGTCATCAAATCACAGATACATACCTCACCTTTGGAAGGCAAGTGATTGAACATCCATCGGTACCCACCATCTGAAGGTCATGCTTGGGCGGCCTTTGATGGTGAGGCGGGATGTATGCCTACTAAAGGATGGAAGTCATCCATCTGATGGCCTGTGTAACCACAATCTACTAATGGAATAGTTGAAGGTCTTCAATGGAAGAATTACCCATGCATATCTTCCAATGGCATGATAGATCCCCACTCTTTTGATGGGTTAGTGGGGTACAACTCCTCTAGGGACCATCAACATCCATCTATTGATGGTTTGGGAGCGTCCCTCAATAGAAGGTCAGACATACACAATGGTTTCTATCAATGTTTCACCGGTTCCATCACCTACCAGTGGTTGCATTGTGCACATCAGTCATCTAGTTAGTTAGGTGTGTGCCCCAAGGCACGTTCCCAGATGACTTGGGGCACACAAAGCTCCTCTATGAGCACCTTGAGCCCCACACCAGATCCTATTAATAGTTCACCCCTCTCTATTGTAACACAGTCACACATTGTAAGTGTTGAAGACAAAGTGCTTCTCTTGAGCCTTCTCGCCATCAACTTCCACTCATCACCATCAGTTTACAGCATCTAAGGATGAGAGTCCAAGAGTCTAGCCATCCTTCCCCACCATTTAGCAGAAGCAGAAGCTTTATTCAAGTGAAGGAGGACAACAGATCTGATGCCACCTTCTTCATGCCATCAACAAAGTTGGAGAAGAAGGTCTCCATCAACCTTGATTCTAATTGAGTTGTTGTTTGTTATACATACCTCCTTCTCTAATTTATCTTCTTATTCCATCCATCCATAACCATGTCACCTACATTTGTAAATGCAAGATGTCATTCACAAGCATGAGTGGATGATCAATTTAATGTGGGTTAGGAGTAGCCAATAAGACACTCCCAAAATGTAAATGCTTATATCCATTGAATGTATATACTCTTAGTAGAGTTTATCTCTATACTCGTACTATTAATACTTCACTTGCATGATTAGCTACCATCTTGTGTTGTTTACTTGTTAATAACTTGAGAGAGTAGTATTCACTCATATTTAATAGTTATGGGGTTGCATGATTGCATGAGAGTGTTGGAATTATTAAACTAATGATGATGAGATTTTGTTTGATTATTTGTTTGACATCTTGAGAGAGAGGCTAACTTATAATATAGATCTATCTCAAGCTTGAGAGAGGAAGGAATGGATAATTATGATGATTTCTTGTAAGCTGGACAAGGGTATACAATGGGTATGGGTTTTGCAAGTTGGTGAGAGACCTTAGATGGTGAAAGCCAATCCAAGCTTCCCATACTTCTTATGTTATTCTATTTGAAGATACTTTTTGGGTTTGGTTTAGTCTCTTTTTTTTCTTTACTTGTTTGTTAACTTGAACGTTGAAATGCCTTCGTTCCATAAGGAACACTTACCTACCTTTTTGGTTAGTGGAACAGAGGTAAGACTCTCCATTATTAATACATACAACCCTTGTCCCTATGTTTCACCCTTATTTATTACATTGGATCCCACCATTATCATCATGGGGCCTTAAGTATATGCTATAAGTTCAAAATCTGCTCCTTCTAGATCTGCCTCCATTTTAGACAAGAAATTTGGGCTGATCAATACCATGCCAAGGTCAGACTTGAGATAATTGGAGTTTGTTCTGATATTAGAGAAGCCATAACAAAGTATGAGAAGAATTATCCTTGTGTTTCTTCCATGGAGACAACAACCCCCGATATTGTGGAATTCAAAATACCACCACCACTAGAGCATCATCCAAAGATTAGTTCCAACCACGTGAGAAGGAGGGAACAAATTGGAGAGATTCAACAACCCCTAGTGAATGCCTATGACATGTCTACCACCTTGGTGCACCTATTAGGCATTCAAAAAAGTCAACATGACAAGTGGATCAACTAGAAACAGAACCATATATGAATAAACCACATTTTTCAGTACTAGTAAGCACATGTGTATAGAAACTCCCAGTAACGGGGACTACCGGAGTGCATTGTAGGGATACCCTGATACATACATGAATATATAGGTAGACTATTGAGGTCACTACTACATGTACCCTCCACCTCAAGGAGGTGCACCTAATCCGTTGACACCATAGTGACAACACCTTATCATCCTACAATTTTGTTTCATATTAGGGAAAACATGATTCAAAATATTGGGGTTGTAGGGAGGTACATCCTCACTATCTCTAATATATGTTCTATGCTTATAATTTTAATGATGACATTAGTTGACTCCTAGACTTAATGAGTAGTTGTTCATTATGGTTTTCATACCCCCATACCATTTAGTTTTAATTCTTGCATCTTTTGGGTAATTTTATAAAGTATTTGTTTCCTACACGCCATCCACTTGCAAACATTGCATGTAGATTTTTGTAATATGTTGTGTATTCTTAGATAAAAATTTCATTCACACGATTTTGTACTTTCTAGAATAGGTCTTGATGTGAACTAGGGAAATTTGGCAACATTTTGGCCAAATCTTCCCAAACTTTAAACTAATTGCCTAAAAGTGTGTTTTGACTTATCTCTTCTTTTTTTAATCTTAATTGCATGACCTTTGAAAATTTCACCTCATTATCGCATGAGTTTTGGTTAAGTGATACCATATACTAAAATTAAATATGTTCTCTACTCATACTAAAAGATAAATGTTTGGTAGAAATGTGACTCACGCATGTCATAAATGCTTGGTGACAATTATTCCTTGAGAAAAAATGTACTATAACATAAATGCTCATTTCATCACGGTGTTCTATTTGTTGTGAAAATTGTTGGACTAAACTTGCTAGCATGAGTATTTATGTGGAAATATACATTTTGTGACTCCCCTTTAATGCGTGGTGTTCTCCACCATTTCTTACCTCTCTACCTCATTAAAGGACACCAACAATGCACATATTCATCATTGGCTACCCTTAAAATATTGGTGTCACCAATCCCTCACCTCCCTCTTCTCCCTAACTCTACATGCCCTAGATATACATGGGGAAAGAGAAAAAGACAAATAATGCTAGAACAAATAAGATATGTTCTATGTAATGGCATTTGAGGGTAGAAAGAGACAAATATGGGTTCACTATGTAATAGCACACCTACTTATTTACACAACCTTTTCTTCCAATTGCATTACCATTGGATAGGTAAATCAACCCTATCCCACCATATCCCCATAAAAATCCAAGTGTCTCTCTTGACGTGGATTTATGTATAGGTCCAACATTGTAAGTGTAACATCATCTCCAAATATTTGGATTCATTCCATGCATGAAGCAGTGTTCCCTGATATTAATGAATATTACACTAATTGCATATGAGTATGGTGTCCCTTATGGTTTTCTTTACTTTGTGATTAAATTACATTTAGGATGTTCACGAGGAAAGGGTAGTAGTGGATAGCATGTTTGAATTCACGCTAGGGCTTATTTAACAAAAATTAATCATAATGAAAGCATTTTCCATTTCTTGATTGATTGAGTAAAAGAGGGATTGTGATAGAATATACTTGAAGACACATATGTTTTAATCTTGGTGTGATGATGGATCCCTAGTTTAGATCTCATTCTTGTATCATTTTGTCTCTCATTCATATCTAGAATATTCATTATGCAGTTTTTTCCCAAAAATTGGTACTATTCACAAATTCACTTATGACTTCTCCTTGTTTTTGTTTTAGGTACTTTTGAGGCTACTTGATGGATGGAGGAGAGGGATATGACCACTACTCCTCCTACATACTTGGAGGATCCCAAGGATCCAAAAAATCCAAGTTCAACCTACCCTAGGCCTCCAAAGAGTCATTGAAATGAGGAACTCCATAATTTGATTAAGAAATCATTCAAGTACAACAAATGTTCCCAAGATTAATTGAGCTACACAAAGAGCAACAAGGAACTAACAAAGAAAGTATTGTAACCCCTTAAAACCCCTACAAATACTAACTCTTCCATACTAAGTACATTGAATGACCGTTCTACCCTTAGAGAAGTAGAGGCATAATTGGCATTTTCTGCTAGTATGTATGTCGAGAGAGCCAATCATATGATGATTGGAATGTGGCATTAGATACCTAATTTGATAATAATAAAGGTAATTTTGTCTATTAGGTTTGTATCGATCATGAGATAATGACACATACATAGTAGATGTCTAAAGAATGATGTTACTTGTTGACATATGTCTTTAGGTTGATGACCTAAACAATGAGATCATATGTATTATAAGAGAACATACATTCTTATTATATCCATAGTTATATATAACTGTAGAAGCAAAATAGACAACAATAATACATAAGTCTAGAGTGTGTGTTGAATGATTACAAAGTCTCATTAGTCATTATATGATATCAAGTCAAGCACACAGGTACCTATTCAAGAATAGTTTATCAGACAGGCCCACCTTGAGAGTGATGCATGAATACCATGGATTGGTAGTCAGAATCAACCCTCATAGTGACAATGGTGATTGTGTCTCTTAGAAATAAATTCACTATACACATCACATGTTTTTCATTGTATTTAGGCATCATCCAACATGATCTTGAATAAGGGTTGTAATAAAGGTGATGCTTAGGTGCATTGTGACACATGGAGATTGAGTGTGAGTGATGTAGATAGGATTTGTCCCTCCTACAGGAGATTGATATCCAAGCCTCTTGATAACCGAGGATGAGAGATGTATGGCCATACTCATGTGATCCAACATGTGATATGTGAACTCTCAAGCATCTCATACAATCTTCTCTAGTTCAATGAACCTAAAATGAACTTTGAAGAGGATAATGATTCCATGCCTTGAGTTCAATCAGGTTATCAGAGACAAAGTAACTATATGATCATGGTAACACTAATCATGGATTGTAGGTTGAATTTGTTCTCCAACTTTTTGAATCAGTTTGGTAGCAATAATGTGTTGCTAGATACCACTCATTACTTGTGAAGTCATAAGTTGGTTATGTACATTCACTGCCAATGTAATTTGGGACCTATAGGGTCACACACATAGGATACACTTGGAATAGGAGTTTATTCATGAATGATGTTTAATTTTATTACTAAAGTGTTTAGGTATTCAATTTAAATAATACTAGTTCAAAATTGACTGAGTGGACTCTGAACCAATAGGTTCAAGTGTTGAACCAATTGGTTGGAGTGTCAAGTCAATTAAAAACAACATTGGTTGGATAGTTCCTAAGCTGGACTTATGAAACGACCATTTCAAATATGAAATGACCATTTCATGATATGAAACGACCGTTTCAAAAGTGAAATGATTGGTTCATCGTCTGGGTTGCCCCATTCAAAGATCAATTTGATTGGATCAAGGATTGATGTTGATGTCCTAATTTGCATTAATCGTGCATTGAATACCAATCTGTTTCAAAAAAGGAAAACTACTAAATTGACCAGTTTAATGGATGAGACAACTAGTTCACCCTATCAACTGATTGGTTGGACTATGAACCATCCGGTTCACCATTCGTAGTTTCTAAAAAACTCAACAATTTTGTCTATTCGACTCCCAGACCGAATGGAAACCCTGACGCTAGTTGTTGGGAAATATGGTAGCAGAGCAGGCTGTGTAAACATCAATTTTTCTCCCATATTACCCATAGAATAGTTGACTGCTTCAATAACTATATGATGGGAAGGATGGTTTATGAGGTCATACCTGGTCCTGGAGCAAGTTCAGTGACTATTCCTCATTGCAGTATGCACCTTTCTTCAAGTCACACTGGGATGGCATCAGCAGTAGCTCCTCACGAACAATAGCATGACGTCGTCCTCCTAGAGGGAAAAGATCCACGCCTCTCTAGTAGTTCACACAGAGAATTTGGAACTCTTATCATTCTAGTAGTACTAACAAGAAGGAGTTTTCCCTCCACGTTAGTGTCCTGGCACCAGCATGCACTCCCATAATTTTTCTCCCTTGATATCCCTCCCTTTCTAGGGTAGGACTTCATTCGGTTCTCTTGGTTACCACAACTAGAGAAGATAAAGAATTGTCAGAAGCAATTGAGTTGTATTTGAGAAGCCCCCAATACCCCTCTATTTATAGGAGAGTTATGTCAGGGTTCCCAGTTTGAGTGGGAGTAGAAGAGACCAAATTTTCATGAAAATTAGAAACCTCCAACAGGAAAAACAGTTAGTTTGTGGGTAAAATGATCAGTTGGCATGCAAGATGATTGGTTTGACTCTTGAATTGTTATTTTTATAATGTTACCCAATCACATTTGTATTGGAAATTCTAATCTAATTAATGCAGAACATGACGTCAGCACTAATCCTTGATGCAATCAAATTGATCCAAGAACCGGGCATCTTACTCCATGAGACAATTGTTTCATGACCTTGATCTGATTGGTTCACTAGGTCAACTAGTCGATTTTTGCCCTAGTTCATCCAGAATTCAGCCAATGCAACTTCTGATAAACTTGACACTCCAACTAGTTGGTTCAACACTTGAACTGGTGGGTTTAGAGTCCAGTTAGTTAATTCATTGCTTAAATTGAATACCTAAACACTATAGAAAACTATTTAAATATCATTCATGATTAAAATCCCATTCTAAGTGTATCCTTAGTGTGTGATCTTATATGTTCCTATTTACATTGGCAGTGAATGTCAATAACTAGTTTATGCCATCACAAGCAAAGATAGGTATCCAGCAACACATCATTGCAACCAAAGTAAATGGAAATTGGAAGAAAATCTTCAACCTACAATATATGATTGGTGTTATAGTGATTGTCTAATTCCTTTATCATTTATATCCAAATTGAACTCGAGGCATGAAATCATCATCCTCTCAATGTTCAATCCTTGTTCCTTGATCTAGATTAGAATGTCTGATATATATGTGACCTCAATATCATATATTGATTCACATGTGAATTCACATGCCTTTCTCAGTATCTCTTATCAAGTGGCTTCGATATAAAACTCCAGTAGGAGGGACAAATCCCATTGACATCACTCACAGTCATCCCCATGTGTCACAATGCATTCGGTCATCATCTTTATAGAAACCCTTATTCATGGTCATGGTGGATGATGTCAAAGTACATTGAACTACAAGTGATGAGTGTTTTGATTTTAGGTCTAAGAACCACAATCACCACCTTCACTATGAGAGATTATTTTGACTACCAATTAAGTTTTCTATGTGTCACTCTCAAGGTGGGTCTGTCAGATACACTATTCTCCAACAAGTATCGATATGTTTGATTTGATATCACATATATCATGACTGATGAGATTCTATCATCAACCAACACACACTCTAGCCTTATGTGTCATTGTTGTCTATCAACCTTCAACAATGACATCCGACTAGGGACATAACAAGAATGTACATACTCTTGACATCCATCTGATCCTACTATTCAGGTCATCAACCCAAAGGCATACGTCATTGAGTAATGTCATTCTTTAGACATCTATTATGTTTCATCATTAACTCAAAACTGATTGAAATCGAACAAAATGGAAAATTGCCTTTATTATTAGTCAGAAAAATTACATGATATTCCATCACAATCATCATATGATTGTCTATTGTGCATACATACCAATAGACTCCCACTTGCACATAGATCTAATCACCCACAAATTTCATTCTTAGTGATCTAAACATGTCCATCATGTTTCTGCTTTGCAAGTGCTAGTTCAGCGGGTGAGCAACATTTTGCCTTAGTCAGTATATTGCATGTTTCACATCTCTCTATTGTATGACATCTCATATGTGATTCCGTAATATGATATCTGATATTCCTTACCTAATTGGTAGCTCCATTGTTGTCCTATATCTCTATTGTGTCATCAATGGTTGGAACTTCTACAAGTTCATCTATATGAACTTGTAGATCCATACAATATCCACTCATGTTCATAACACTAGGCCATTCGGCTTCTATTATAGAATTCAATAATGTCTTGTAGTTTGAAACCTTTCCAACTGAAAACTTTTCTTTAAGGTTAAACATAGTTTTGAATTGTGATCATTCTCTATTATCTTGGAAGATTGCATTGATGTAACCCTTTACACCCAACTCTTCCCTATTTCCATACTCTTGAAACTGATCCTTAATGCTTCTCAATTACTAATGGATCATCCTTATGGCATTCCAGTGCCCTTCATTGGAAAATGAATAATATTTTCTTGCCACGCCCAATACATATAAGAATATGGGCTGAGTATATGATATAGCAAGCATGATAGATCCAACTGCTAGTCCGTATGGCATCTTACTCTTGTGTTTCCCATTATTCATAAGAATCAGAATACTAGATTCTTGAGAGACTAATCTCATATGTCATTGATATATTCTCTCTCATAGAATCTTTCATAGTGAACCCGTTCTATTTCCTACTAGTATATGTGCTCATTTTAGGTCATGAAACTTTCCAAAACTATCTCTATAGATCACCATCCCTATTTCATAAGATTTTACACCTAATCCTTCCTAAAGAAGGTAATTTCCATGCTAGGTTTTAGTGCTTGTGGTATTGAAATGTTATTCCCCATCAAAATGTTTAATGTACATATATTCTCCCACTAAATCTTTTGTAATCATAGATTCCATCTTTTATCTTGATTCAAGTCAAATTTTGTTACTATCTTGTCTAGTCAAAAGATTCCATCTCTAAGATGCTTGTTTCAGTTTCTAGATTGAACTTTACAATATCTAGACTTTATTTACATTAATGGAGTTATAAAACCTTTTGGTTGTGTCACGTGTACATCCTCTAAAATACTCCTTTTAAGGAATGTAGTTTTAATATTCATATGCCAAATGTTATAATCTATACACGACGCAATAACAAACATGACAATTAGTGAAGGAATTTCTTCATGTTCAACACTTTGAAATGATTTCAAAACCTTTGCATCCAATGTTTTCTTTTAGGTTACCCATGTCAGTCTTTCCAATGAAAACCCAACTGCATCTTATGGGTTTTACCCCTTTAGGTGGTACTATCAAGCTCATACCTTGTTAGTGTACATAGATTCCATTTTGTATGTAATGGATTTAAGCCATTTCTTAGATTATGGTCCCTTGATAGTTTCTAGTTGATTGTTAGCTCATCATCTTATGACCAACACACCACCATAATGAGTTATAAGATATCATAACCTACTAGCTTATTGTGTGTTCTACTAGAACTATGACTCTTGTGATACATAAGGGACTTGAGATTCCACAACAATTTTTGATTCTCCTAATTTCTTATTGTACCTTCTTAAATTCAATGTTTTTCTTATTTATCTTGAACTTTTTGAGATCTACTTTTTTTCCACTAATTCCTTTGGAACTCAATTATTCTAATAGCAAAAAACTTTTGTTGTCAGATTGAGATAAAAAGTAGTATGCAATAAAATAACATTTATATGGTCTTGAGGATCCTTTCTTGTGCAAATTTAAATCCCTATGAAAGACATGTCAGGACATTCCCATATTGTATCATATATAATGTCTTTCAAACCATTTTAGATGGTACATTGTTTCAGTGTAAAGCATGTATCTAAAAGAAAATTAGAAGATAAGATTAAATGATAATCACATTATGACTCATTAGATGGGATTCCTTCTTCATGATACAATATCATGTTTCAGGTGGAGTTGATTTTTACACGCTACCACTGTCTTCCCATAAGGTCCTTAAACACTTGATGTAAAGTATTCCAAAATTCATCATATCAAAGTATCATAATACTTCTATCAAGGTTATTTTGTACTTCACTCATGATCTTCTTAAACATTTTAAGAGGTTCATGTTTGTATTTTATTAAATACAAATCACCATACCTACTGAGTTCATTAGTAAATATAATAAGGTAAAATTATCTACCAATAGCATTTATTCTATAGGTCTATATGCATCGTACTGTATAAGTCCTATTAGAATGCTTATTCTCCCACTACATCTAGTGAAAGGTGTTTTGTCATGTTGTGCATAAATAAGATTTTCATGTGTCTTATTGGTTCAATAACCAAAAGAGTCTATATGAACATCAATATGAATTCTAGAAATGTAGTTCTCATATATGTGCTCTTGATGATGATGATATAGATATCGACTATTTGAGTTATCGAATTATAATCCATTTGTATTTAACGTTATCAACAAAATTTCATAAGCTATTTTAGATTATAGACACACAAGATCTCATCTTTGAAGAACTTGAACTATTTTATTCATAATCATCCTTGTCATACAAGATGCAGAAAATAAAATATGTATATTATATCCACAATGAGATAGTAGTTCATCTAACTATATTACATTCCCTATGGGCTAAGATAAATTCTAAATAAAGACTGAAGTTGCAGAAATTCTTGCTCCGCAGAGTCCATCTTTCCCTTTTATAAAGGCTTACTTCTTATCAAATCCTACATATTCAAACATATGTCAGATCTACATCAGGTATCACATAACCAAGATGAAGAAGTAATTTGATTTATCTTATAACTTATATACCTGAGCCGGAGATCTTTATCCCCTCCTTCTTAATTAATACCTCCAGGTAGAGAGTGCTATTCCTCTTCCAGTGTCTAGGCTGGTGATAGTGGTGGCAATTGCCTCCCTTGTTTACTCCTACCTTTGCCTTGAAAGTTGAATATTTGGGCTTTGTTCCGGCTTTAGAACTCTTCTTAGCTTTGCCTTTGCCTTTAGATTTCACCTTTAGTTTGTTGATCATCATCATAGACTTGGGTTTGTCTTTCTTCATTAGTGCCTTAGTTGTTCTCAACATGCCTAGTAATTCTATTAACATCTTGTCAAAGTCATTCTTGTTGTAATTCATGACAAACTGACAGTATGCCTTTGGCAGACTGTAAAATCACATTAATGGCCAATTCTTGACCCAAAGGGAATCTCAGTCTACAAAGGTTCTCCACATACCCAATGAGATTGATCACATGACGACCTACCATATCTCCTTCTGCCATGATACATTTGAACAATGCCTTAGAAACATCATATCTGTCCTGTCTTTCTTGATCTTGGAACATGTTCTTAAGATGTGTGTCTATCTGTAACACATCCTTGTTGTAACACCCGGGCCCACTACCCAAGGCTCTAGTAGAGTTTCAGGAATGATGACTAGCCCCACAAACCATCACTAACATTAACTGTGTGCTTTGTCCCCACTCACGCACAAGCCAGGATAAACTTTTAGACTAGTCACCCATCCTAGTACTAGTCTGGGCTAAGCACACTTTAACCACAAAGTTATTTAGTGATGGGATTCCTAAGAAGGAGGTGCATCTTGGTGATATGGGTAGTCCAAACATTCCTTTTAAGAACATTTAATCTTAGGCCTCAAATCCTGGGATGTTACACATGTTCGCATGTTGTTTTTGCAACTCATAGTTCATTGAGCACAACATTGGGCATTTAATATCAAAGGAATCATCAATGTTCTTCTTGTGAGCATCCATGTCAACCTTAAGTGCATTGGGAAGAGGTTCATCCAACTCAAGTTCCTCTAGGACATAGAGCTTGCGCTCCTATGTGAGAATGATTCTCAGCATCCTGAATCATTTTTGGAAGTTATTCTCATTCAACTTGTCCTTCTCAAGGACTGATCGCAAAGAAAAATTGTAGTTGTCGTCATTTGATAATAGAAATATGAAATTTTGTCAAAAACCCATTTTTTATTTGATTTGATTTGTATAAAATTGATGATGCTCTTTTAGGCCATTAAATTAACTATGGCTCTCATTATTTTTTTCAAAATAATAACCCTCAATTATTAATTTGGAAGATTTTTATCACACAATCTTCTCATGATCCAAGTCCAAAATAATTCAACTATTACCCAACCAATGCCAACATCCATAATCAATCTTTAAGGTAGGAAATGTTTGCCAATTGCATCTTATGAAATTCTTACATACATGGTATGTGCAACTCCATTCCATAATCATCTACATGCCTCTAGCTGCTTAATCTCATTAAGTACACCCAGTTAAGCTTGACCCAAAAGCCAACATGACAGAATGCACCCCGCTTGGCGGGCCCACATAGTATTATCACACTGCCACGAGATGGATAGCGCCACCACGCTTGGTGTGCCCAAGCATAATTGATCAAGCCTATGCTAGTGGAAAGCATCTTAGGATCAATATGTTTGATATAGGGATTTCATAAAAATTGATAATATATATATACAAATACATATCAAATCACCACATACTATAGTACATATCATATATATGCTATATCCCACAAAGGTAAACATGTAATATAAAACATTAGCGATGGTTATGGTCATATATACTGTAATTCCTTGGAGCCACAAGCATCAACCTATTGTTGGTGTAGATTTGTGATTGGACCAATCTAGATTGATCGGTTCAACCTTTAGACTGGTCGACTCACCTCTTGTTCGATCAGTTGGTCTATGGAATTATCATTTGGTCTTCGGTCCTCCAAACGATTGGTTGGGTGTCCAACCAATCATCTTAGCTCCTTCTATCATCTGTCCTCCTAGTCAGCTCATCCTCGAGATGGTTGACTAATTTGTGAGACGGTCGACCCATCTAGCACTAAGCGTCTTCTTCATCATTGTAAGAAAACAAACTATCCTATTACAATTTAACTAATTACATGGTAATAAGAAACCTCAAGTTACATTCCATGGGAGAAAAGGAAGGATAGAATAATATTATAACATTCAGAAGTAGAAGGTAGAGGCTTGATATGCAAACTGAGATATAAATAGAAAAAATCCATTTAGCCACATAGAGATATATAAGTGTTATTGTTCATAACCATGCTACACATCAACGATCACAACAAATTTTAGGGTGATGCGTGTAAACTGCATATATATCATATATATATGATATATATATATTATTTTGGGATTTTATGTGGTCTTGGTCAGATATGATCACTAATCATGTTAAATATTCACATTGTATGCAATAAATAAAAGGTGAAAAACCAAAAACAGATCATAATGATTAAATCCCAAAATATAGTAGATTGAGATGGCTTTGATACCATTGTTGGGAAATATGGTAGTAGAGAAGGCGGAGGAAATAAAAAATTTACTCCCATATTCCTCATAGAACGGTTGATTGCATCAATAAATATATGATGGGAAGTATGATTGATGAGGTCATACATGCACCTAGAGAAAGTCCAATGACTATTCATCGTTGCAGTATGTGCTTTTCTTCAAGTCACACTAGGATGACGTCAGTAGAAGCTCCTCACAGACAGTGGCCTGACGTTGTACTCCTAGCGGTAAAAGCTCCACACTTCTATGGTCGTCTACACAAACAACTAGGAACTCTTGTCATTCTAGTAGAACTAAGAAGAAGGAGTTCTCCCTCCATGTTGGTGTACTAGCACCAACTTGCTATCTTACAATTGTTCACCCTTGATATCCCTCCCTTTATCGGGTAGGACTTGCTTTGGTTATCTCAATTACCACAACTAGAGAAGGCAAGCAATTGTTAAAGGAAATTCAGTTGTATCTAAGAAGCCCCTAGTACCCCTCTATTTATAGGAGGGTTATGGTTAGGGTTCCCAATCTAAGTGGGAGTAGAAGAGGCCAGCATTTCACAAAAATTCACAACCTATGATAGTAACAGTTTCTTTGTGGGAAAAATGATCAGTTGGAATGCAAGATAATCAGTTCAGTCCTTGAACTGGTCATTTCATCATGTTTCCAAATCTCATTTGCATTGGCAAAATTAATCCAATTAATGCACAACATGACATCGGCACTAATCCTTGATGCAATCGAATTGTCCATGAACTGAGCGTCTCACTCCATGAGACAGTCATTTCACGACCTTGATCCAATCGGTTTACTAATTGAACCGTTCAGTTTTTTCCATGATTCTTCCAAAATTCAGACAATGCAATTTCCATTCAACCTGACACTCCAATCAGACAGTCTAACACTTAAATCAGTCGGTTTAGAGTCCACTCAGTTAATTCATTGCTTAAATTGAATACCTAAACACTAGAAATAAATTTAAATATCATTCATGAATGAAATCCTATTCCAAATATATCCTTAGTGTGTGACCCAATAGGGTCCTATTTACATTGGCAGTGAATGTCCATAACTAGTTTATGACATCACAAGCAAAGAGCGGTATCTAGCAACCCATCATCAATATCCAAGCAAATGGAAAGTTAGAGAACAACTTCAACTTACAATTTGTGATTGATGTTATAGTGACTATCTAATTCATATGTTATTGATATCCAAATTGAACTTGAGGCATGGAATCATCATCCTCTCAATGTTGAATCCATGTTCCTTGATCTAGAGCAGATTGTCTGAGATATATGTGACCTCAATATGATATATTCATTCACATTTTATTGTTCATGCCTTTCTTAGTCTCACTTATCAAGTGTCCTAGATATCAAACTCCAGTAGGAGGGACAAATCCCATCTATATCACTCACAGTCATCCCCATGTGTCATAATGCATCAGATCATAACCTTTATGGAAACCCTTATTCAAGGTCATGGTGGATGATGTTAAAGTTCATTTAACTACATGTGATGAGTGTAGCGATTTTTGGTCTAAGAACCACAATCACCACCTTCACTATGAGAGATGATTATGACTACCAATTATGATTTCCATGTGTCACTCTCAAGGTGAGTCTATCTGATACAATGTTCTCCAACAAGTATCTATGTGTTTGGTTTGATATCACACTCATGACTGAAGAGATTCTATCATCAACCAACACACACTCTAGCCTTTTGTGTCATTGTTGTCTATCAGCCTTCCACAATGATATCTGATAAGGGACATAACAATAATTTACATACTCTTGACATCCATATGATCTGATTGTTTAGGTCATCAACTCAAATATATACGTCATTGAGTAATGTCATTATTTAGACATCAATTATGTTTCATCATTATCTCATAACTAATTGAAATATATAAAATTGGAAGATTTCCTTTATTATGAAGTAATTTTTTTACATGATATGTCATCACAATCATCATATGGTTGACTCTCTGGGCATAAATACAAACACTATCCCCTCCTATAAATAATAGAGGGGTGCTACATCCCAGACACAACAATAAGCTCTAACAATTGTTGTTCTATTTGGTTGTGGTAACCAATAGAGAGCCTGAGGAAGTCCTACCTATAAAGGGAGGGATATAAATTATGAGAGAATTGGGAGAGTAAATCAACCTTAGCATGTTGATGTGAAAAGGAGTGAATGCTTCCCATTAGCTCTGGTAGCATAACATGTTGTTCCCAGTGGTCTGTATGGACTATTGTAGAGTCAAGGAGGCTGCTACCTACTGGTAAAAGGATGGCATCACCTTCCGTCAATGGTGTTGCTTCTTGGAGAAGAAGCACACTACGACATAAAGAGTTGTCGATGGACTTGCTTTAGGACCAGGTATAACTCTTCAGACTCTCTTTCCTAGATGCATTATTGTTGATGTGATCTGGCTGATTAGGGAAATAGGCTTTAAATTTTTATTTCTTCTACCTATATATGTCACCCAAATTTCTCTACAGTGTATCAGAGCCACGTCAATTTACCATGTATCTAGATTTAAATCAATATGATCGGATTTATTTTATTTTAGCAAATATTAAAATAATTGATGTGCATACCCCATTCAATACCATATACGATCCTGATACACACACACACACACACACACATATATATATGCGATTTACACGTGTCATCCTAAAATTGGTTTTTATGGTGGATGTTAGCATGGTTATAGCCAATAACCCTAGATCTATGTGTGAATGGTTGTGGTTGTTAATTCCTCTTTATATCTCAGTTTTCACACCAAGCCTCTCTCATCCTTTCCAAATGTAAATTAATTCTCTTCTTTCTATTTCCCCTCTAATGTAACTTGCGGGTTTCACTTTAAAAAAAATAAAATGAATTAGGTTAGTTTTAATTTATGTTTCATCATGAGAAGATGTTTTGCACTAGACAAATTGACCAATTTAGTAGACTAGTTGATTGAATGAAGAACTGAGGAGGATGGACGACAAGAGGATGAATCGATCGACTGGTGGACGCTGGAGGAGTCCAAACATCGCTTGAACCTGAGACCATAAGACTGATTCAAGAGCCCAACCGAGTGGCCAGGAGGCAAGATGATCGGTTCAAGAGTTGCACCAATCAACCCAGATTGGTTCCAGTACATTTCTTCACAAATAATGGGATGGTGCATATGATGTAGACCATAGGTGGTTGTAATTCCTTGTAGCTCCAAGGAACTATAGTAGTATGGTCATAACCATCACTTTTGTTAATGATTGCATGTTTTCATTATGGGTGTAGAATGTATATGATGTGTACTATAAGTAAGTAAATGGTGATTGGATATATATATCTATATATATATATATATATATATATATATATATATATGTGTGTGTGTGTGTGTTTGTCTGTCTGTGTTTATATAAAATCCCTCAACCAAACATATTGTCTTAGATGCTTTTCATTAGAAACACACATGAAAAGCTTGATCGACTAAGCATGTGAACGCAAAGCATGGTGTGTCTCTATCTCATAGAAGTGTGATGATAGTTATGTGGGCCTACCAAGCAAGGTGCATTACTATCATGTTGGTTTTTGATTCAGGCTTAACTAGGTGATCTTAATGAGATTAAGCACCTAGAAGCATGTGGATGACTATGACAAATAGTTGCACATACCATCTATCCAAAAATTGTATCTGATGTAATTAGCAAGAATTTCCTACCTTAATAATTGGTTATGGACGTTGGCATTGGTCGGCTGATAATTCAATTGTTTTGGATCTTGTGTTACTAGAAGATTGTACACTCTATTCTTACAAATTGGTAGTAAGGGCTATCAATTTGAAAAAATATAGTGGGAGTGATAATTAATTAAAGGCCTAATTAATATTGACAATATTATCAAATCAATTAAAAAATGTTTTGACAAAATTACAAATTTTCTTTTGTAGAATCTAATGGCAAACACAAATGTGGCATTCGTCTCTGGAAAACAAGATTAACTAATGCGGAAGCGAACTATTAGCAACAGAATTAATGAAAATCACTAAAATTTAAAACTTTTTGCAATGAGGTCCACAAACTATAGAACTCTTTCATAAAGAACCAAAGTACGTTATTTACATTCTGATACATCAGCACATCTCTGTATCATCTCATCTCGAGAGTCACAACATAGACTACCCTGTTAAACGGTACATGAGCAGTATACAAAAATCTCGAGGAATCAAGCCAAAAATCTCAGATCTATATCAAACCATCTACTGACTCCTAGGACTTGAGAGTACAGAGACGACACATAGGACTCTCTATATACAGAACCTGACAGACAGTGTCTCCACCTGAAGATCACTGTTGTCCTTGTTGTTGTTGTTGTTTTTGTTTTTTCTACTGTTGTTGCTCACCCACTGAAGGGTTTCTTCTTCCTTGGCGTCTACCTAAAAAGTTGAATCCCACGGGGGTGAGACAATTGAAAATTTTCCCAGCGAGAGATATAACTCTTTGCCAGAAGCATTCTTATTTTAGATAATAGAATAACACTTGGCATTAGAATTATAAATATTCAACAGTAGGTAAATCATTAATTAAGTTAAGTACAGCAGTATTCTCTACGCAATCATTTCAATTATAACTTGATTAAGCAGTAAGTCATTCATTCAATAAGGAATATGAATAACATGTATATTATTTATCCAACTAGGACATAATAAACAATGTATCATCAATTATTGATTCTTGTAGTTCAACCCTAAGTAAATATGCTACACAGATGATTACATCTTACAAACATATTTATGCCCTGAGGAGATGAGCTATACCGCTCATACTCCAACCGACCATTGCGAAATCAAAATTGGTACCATACACAGGTCACCAGAAGAACCGGGTTTCTATGACCTCATCCTCCTCAGTCAGTGTGAGGAATAACATGCAGGACATCTTGTATATCTGCCAATATAGCTTTCCAGGGTATGCTGGCAACTTCGCAAATAGAGTTACAGTGGCATGTTGTACTCTCTTTACAATCGAGAGATTTCATATTTATCTCACATCAATTCGGCATTAACATCATCATCGGGAGATTAGTGATACATCATCTCGGCTTATACATATAATGAAGGATTGAGAGATTTAATGTTTATCTCACATCAATTCCTCCATTAGGATGTAAGGATATTCACGTCCATAGCCCCCACATACTCAACAGTATGCTCTCCAGGAGTTCCCTTAGGAAAACCTATTTCACCATCACCAAACTACTGACAATGATGGATCTATGGTCAGGGCTCTACATGATATCATTTCACTTGATTATTTAAGTACATTACAGCATTCTTTTAACATCAGGCATGTTTACATACATAAGCCATTATAACAATTGTTGTAAGGAAAGAGTACTATTTTATCAAGTTCATTTCACAACTTTATTAACATTGGGAACTCAATTCCTTATCATCTCATCATCATGATTCAAGAATATGGGTGTTCAAACCCTTAGATCATCAAAATACTTGTTACCACTTTGACAGGTAACATAATGCCATCAAGTCATGTAACAGTGTAAACATGATAATTGCAATGCAGGTATTTCACATGGCTCTTACAACCTATCAATCTTTTTTGTTACCTTTTACTAGGCAACATAGCATATCATTGCTTATAAAGCTCATAAAGTACTTTCAATAAACAAAGCATCATAGCTCTTACCTGGCTATGCTCAATATTTCACAAAACATGCATGATTAGTACAGATGATAACAGATACATCCATTTCATATCAGCACAATGCAAAACAATAATAACTTCACTATTCAAGGGTTTCACCACTATGCCCTTACTAGGGTTAGGGTTTCCCTTTTCACTTCAATTAGGGTTAATCATCCCCTTATCTCTATTAGGATTAGTGACTCATCCTTTCATTATCCAATCTTAGAGTTTCATGCTAAAAAGCATAACCCAGAATTAGGAGTTCACACTTTCGTTTACCTTATTCGAAATTAGGGTTTATTATTCACATTACTTTACCCTAGGTTAGGGTTTACTATTCATATCACATCACCCTATGTTAGGGTTTACTATTCATATCACATCACCCTAGGTTAGGGTTTACTATTCATATCACATCACCCTAGGTTAGGGTTTATCATTAAACATCCCATAAATAGGGTTTACTATTCACATTACATCACCCTAGGTTAGGGTTTACTATTCATATCACATCACCCTAGGTTAGGGTTTACTATTCATATCACATCACCCTAGGTTAGGGTTTACTATTCATATCACATCATCCTAGCTTAGGGTTTATTATTCATATCACATCACCCTAGGTTAGGGTTTACTATTCATATCACATCACCCTAGGTTAGGGTTTACTATTCACCCCAAGTAGGAGTGAGCATCAAAGTACCTTGAATTAAGGTTTATCATTTTATCATTATGAATTAAGTTCATACCATCATCATGCATTAGGATTTCACCTATTAATGCCCTCAATAATGGTTATGATTCATTAACCATCATAATTAGGGTTTCATGATCTCACTATGAAGGATCATACCCTAATTAGACATTCATTCATATTAGAAGTCCAATACTTAATTATCATCCCTGTAGGAAATCTTCTCTTTCATCTTCTAAAGGTGATGTTTGCTTCAGTCTTGATTAGGTTAAGTCAACTCACTCATGAAGAAGAATTGACATCATGGGTTATGTCATTGTCACCATGATCATTAAGGCTTAATTATTCAAAGGGTACTAATCACCTTACCCCATTAAGTTGTAATTACTATAATCATCTTTGATTACATCATGTATTAATCAACTAATCACTTTGTCCTTTAACCACTTTAAGTATCCATGCGGTTTTGGTTAATTATCCACCAAATTGTCTTGGTCACTTAGACCCCAAACGGTCGTGACCAAATCAGACCTCAAATGGTCTTGCACAATAAACCTCCAAACGGTCTTGGTTGCATACTTGAAACCGTTTGCTAAAGGTGACCCTCAAGATCGTTTGCTAAAGTGCAACTTTGAAACCGCATGACCTCAACCGGTTTGGGATCGTTTCGTCCCAAACGGTCTTGAGACCGTTTGGACCCAAACGGTCTTGAGACCATTTGGACTCAAACGTTCTTGAGACCGTTTGGTCCAAACCTTCTCAAAACCGCATGGACCAAGTATGGTCTCAACAAGTCAGATTGAAATAGGGTTTCCAAAATCGATTCCTTCAATGATTGTGATCATGTTATCACTCATCAAGTGGACCTATCACCATGCTTCAATTGAGTTAATTAGGCCAACATTCAACTGATTTGACCCACAATTCACCCTCAATTGGTCATCAATTAGAGTTGGAATCAATTGGATTAGGGTTTAGAAACGTTGATCCTTCAACATTAACCAATGTGAGATTAGTTACTTTGAAACCATTGAACCATCATCCAAATTGAACATGACATGACCCCAAAGGGTCTTTAGACCGTTTTCCCATGTCAACATCAAAACCCAAGTCAACCAATTAGGGTTTGGTTTATTGGATTGCTCACCAAATCAGCAATTGATTACTCTTCAACCTAGCACCATTAGATCTTCAATTACTCAACCATACCTAACCCTAGTCCTTCAAATGGTCTTGAGTGATCACCAAACGGTCTTGAGACCGTTTGGGTGATCCCCAAATAGTTTTGAAACCGTTTGGGTCAATCAACCCAAGTTTCAAATTCAACCACTTATGAAATCAACACTCAACCCGATTAGGGTTTAGGTAATTGATGGACCTTCAATTCATGAACCAATTGGAGTTAATCAATTATAATTGATGGGTCATTAACCTACATTATTTTCAACAGTTCTCCAAATGGTAAACCCTTGGTCAACGCCACCAAACGGTTTGAAACTGTTTCCCTCCATGCGGTTTGATGAGACCGTTTCATTCCAAATGGTTTGAAACCGTTTGCTCCCAAACGGTTTGGGAAACCATTTGAGCAACAAAAAGGAAACTGTTTGGTAAAATAGTTCTTTGGATAATCATCTAGGATGATGTCATCATCGTCCTCCTTTGTTAAACCAAGAACTGTTGTTGTTCTTCATGGGAGTTTAAGCAAGACTTCAAAAGAGTATCAAAAGAAGAAAAGTAACCAAAGATTATTAAAGAAAGAAGTGCAATATTAATGCTTAAGGGTTTGAGTTATAAAACCCACCTCTAGAACTGATCCCAAGCTCCAAGATTCATGGCTTTAATGGTGTATGGAGTTCCAGCAACTATCCAGGGTCCATCCTTGAGCCTTTGGATGTGCAAGTTAGCTAGGATTGGAAATCGGGTGAAGAAAACCAATAATCAAGCATTGATTTAGGGTTTTCACCATGAATCTGAGGTAGAAGATGATCAAAACTTACCAACAGGTTATGGTCGTCCTTCTCCTGATCCTGATCTCTCCTTTGGTCAGCCAAAGCAAGGTGATAAAAAGGAATACTAAGGAAACAAGCCTTGGGTGTTATTGGAAAAAGATGAGTATAAAGGATATGTATATGGGTTTTCAAGGAAAGAGAAAATGAGGATTATTTTCTTTAATTCCAAAATAATTTCCACTAAATCCCCCTCCATTTCTTGGACACGAATCCATATTCATGTTCTTGCAAAACCTCTTCGTTAACCAAAGATTAATGGAAAAGGAATTAAGCACCTTAAAGAGTTTTATATTAATATCCAACCTTTAGTGGATATTACTTTTTATTATGATAATGTGAGTGGGCTTCCACTCAACCAAGATCTTTTTGTGCTCAAGAAAAGCACAAGCTCGTCCAACACTATTGCAAACACATCCTTCAACTTTTGGTTAAAGGGTTCCTCAATTAATTTATTTCTTTTTGCATTAAATTAAATTAAAGTTCCATATATGCTTAAATCTTGATTATTTTAATATCAAGATTCTCTCTCCTCCAAGATAATTCAAATGAGGCTCCCCTCTCATTTTATTTGCTCTACTTGATGCCAAGAAACATGAGAGACCCTCAAGAGGTGATATCTTGCATAATGAACCCCAGGTTTTGGGTAATTTACACATTACACCAAAACTAGGTTTTAATGCACAAGGATTGCTCTACAAGCTTTATCTTGATGCCCAAGCTTGTGGAAACCATACCACTACATCATATTCATTATTATGATGTCTCAACATCATAGGAACATCTTATCATGTGTAATTTGCAAGTTAAACCCTCAACTTGGGTAATTTGCACTTTAGTCCAAAAGTAACAAAATAATGTTTCAACATTATTCAAAAAGGACTGAAATTGAAATATAAGTTCCTCAAAAGCCTTAATTACTTTTCAAAAGATAAGAGCAAGCATATAATCAACTTTATTAGGCAAAACACCTAGGGTTAGTACATAACCCAGGTCAGGGATGTTACAAATTATCCACCCCTTACAAGGATTTCATCCCCAAAATCATTAACAAAACATTTTAAGAGAAAAGAGTAGGGTATTTCCTCCTCATATCTTCCTCTAATTCCCATGTAGCTTCTTCAACGCAACGGGGATTCCAGAGGACTTTCATAAGACTTGTATCTTTCTTTTTTAGCTACTTGATTCTTCTATCGAGAATCAACATAGGTCCTTCAACATAGGATATATCATCGTTCAATTCTACTTCCATAGGTTGTAGAACTGATTCTGTGTCAGGATGACATTTCCTTAACATGGAAATGTGGAATACTGGGTGTAACTTTTGTAGCTCAGGTGGTAACTCCATCTTATAAGCTACCTTTCCAATCCGTTCAATGATTGGATAAGGCCCCATAAACCTAGGAGCTAACTTTCCTTTTCTCCCAAACCTAAGAACTCCCTTCCAAGGTGAGACCTTGAGGTACACTTTGTCTCCAACCTAGAATTCTAAAGGTCTACGACGCTTATCAACGTAAGATTTATGTCGATCTTGTGCAGTCTTTAACTATTGTTGTATTATTTTAATCTTCTCGATGGTTTGCTGCACAAGATCAAGACCCAAAAGTTGATATTCACTAGTTTCATACCAACATAGGGGAGATCTACAACGTCTACCATATAAGGCTTCATAAGGTGCCATGTTTATACTGTGTTGATAGCTATTGTTGTAGGCAAACTCTATCATGCTTAGATGTAGATCCCAACTTCCTGTAAACTGGAGAACACATGCTCTAAGAAAGTCCTCCAAGGTTTGTATAGTCCTTTCTGATTGTCCATCTATCTGAGGATGAAAGGTTGTACTAAACCTTAATTGTGTGCCTAAAGCTTTATGAAGTCACTCCCAAAATTGACTAGTAAACTGGGGACCTCTATCAGAAACAATGGTAACCCATGCAGCCGCACTATCTCATCTATATATAACTGTGCCAATTTCTCTACAGAATAGGTTGTTTTGACAGGTAAGAAATGTGTTGTCTTTGTCAACCTATCAACTATTACCCAAATGGAATCATGGCCTTTGGTTGTTTTGGGTAAACCAACCACAAAGTCCATGGTTACATGATCCCACTTCCACTACGGTATGGGTAAAGGTTGTAGTGTTCCTATAGGCTTCTGGTGTTCAGCTTTAACCTGCTCACACTGGCCACTGCATAACAAACTCAGCAATGACTTTCTTCAATCCAGGCCACCAATACATATCTTTCAAGTTATGATACATCTTGGTGCTTCCTGGATGCATAGAATACATTGAAGAATGAGCTTCTTCCAGGACTAACTTTCTCAAGTTATCAACATTAGGTACTATCATTCTACCATGATAATAGGCTACTTGATCATCTGAATCATGAAAACCATCTCATTTCTCACTACCATACTCTGACCTAATCTGCTGGACTACAACATCAACTTTTTGTGCCTCCTTAATCTGCTGTCTCACAGTAGGTTTTATATGCATCTCAGCTAGCAATCCAGATAACAACGATACTTTTAACTGTACATGTCTTGCCTTAAAGAGATAAGCATATCCCTCCTAGAGCATACCAAAGAATTCAACTGTGCTCTATCTAGGGCTGGTGTTGCTGATTTCCTACTCAAAGCATAAGAAACCACATTGGCCTTCCCTGGATGATAATCAATTGTAAAATCGTAGACCTTGATTAATTCCATCCAACGGTGTTGCTTCATGTTAAGCTCATGTTGAGAGAAGATATACTTTAGGTTTTTGTGGTCTATGAAAATCTAGAATGTCTCTCCATAGAGATAATGTCTCTAGATCTTCAAGGCATGCACCATAGCAGCTAGTTCTAGATCGTGTGTCAGATAATTCTCCTCGTGTTTCTTAAGCTGTCGAGAAGCAAAAGAAATCACTTGTTTATCCTACATTAACACACATCCTAGTCCATTCTTAGAAGCATCACAGAAAACTATATATCCTTTTCCTTCCTCAGGTAACACCAACACACGTGCACTTGTCAACCTATCCTTCAACAACTAGAAAGATTGCTGACACTTGTCATTCCAAGCAAAAGGAACATCCTTCCTGGTCAACTTAGTCAAGGGTAAAGCTATAGAACTGAATTTCTTATTGAACCTCTTCTAATAGCCTGCCAACCCTAAGAAACTGTGAATCTCCTTCAGTGTCTTTGGTTGCTCCCATTGCAAGACATATTCTACCTTTTTAGGGTCAACATGTATACCTGAAGCAGATATTACGTATCCAAGAAAAGAAACTTATGGTAGCCAAAACTCACACTTGCTCAACTTAGCATATAACTTATGCTCTCTTAGAAGAGTTAGAGCCTGACGAAGATGATGTTCATGTTGTTGAGCATCTCTACTGTAGATCAGGATGTCATCTATGAAGACAACTACACACTGATCAAGAAAAGGTCGAAAGATTCTATTCATGAGTTCCATAAATGCAGCTGGTGCATTAGTTAGTCCAAACAACATAACTGTGAACTCATAGTGACCATACCTTATCCTAAAGGCAGACTTAGGTATGTCACCCTCCTTAATACGCAGCTGATGATATCCTGACCTCAAATCTATTTTTGAGAACACAATTGCACCACGCAACTGATCAAAGAGATTATCAATCCTAGGAAAAGGATACTTATTCTTTATTGTTACTTTATTTAATTGTCGGTAATCAATGCACAACCGCATTGAGCCATCCTTCTTTTTAACAAAGAGGACCGGAGCACCCCAGGGTGAAGTACTCGGTTGGATGAAACCCTTCTCAAGCAACTCTTATAGTTGTTTCTTGAGTACTGCCATCTCAGCAGGCGCCATCCTATACAGTGTTTGAGCTATTGGTTGTGTGGCCGAGATTAGATTAATCTCAAAATCAATCTCTCGAGGCAGAGGTACACCTGGAAGTTCTTCAAGGAACACATCTTCAAATTCACTGAATACAGGAACTTCAAAAGGATTAGAACTCTCCATGGTGGTATCTACCACATGGGCCAAGAATGCATAACATCCTTGCCTCAATAGCTTCTCAGCTACCATAGATGACACAAGGTAGTTTGGAAGAATCTTTCTATCCCCTTGAAAGATCCATGTGTCACTTTCATCTGTGAACACATCTTGCTTGGACTCACAATCCAAGACCATCTTATACCTTTCTAAGGTATCCATCCCAAGGATTATATCAAACTCGTGCATCTCAAGTGGTATAAGATCCACTTGAATGCGATGCTCAAAAAAGAAAATAATGCAGGGATAACACACCTCCCGTAACACAGTAGATCCCATTAAAGGATTTTCTAACAACAGACTATCTGCTCTATGACTGGTAGTCATGTTGCAGTCAAGAATCACTCTTCGAGTGATAAAGGAATGTGTAGCACCCAGATCGATTAAAATAGATACAATGTAGGACATAGACATATCAGAATAAAATAGTTTCATCTGACCTGTCACAACTCAAGGGTTGATCACTGCATCAGGTGGATTCATCACATAGAAACTCGTCGTTGCATGTGGTTGATTCGGTGCTCGTTGACTGTGTGTTGATGATTCGATTTGGGATGCTTGTCCACGTCCTCTAGCTCCACCTGGGAACTGTCTCCTTTGAGAACCTTGCTGACTCTGCCTTTGAGGCTGAGTCACACTTGCCTCTCTAGCTCTACAATCCTTCATCAGATGCCCCATCTTTCCACATATGAAACAGCTTCTGATCCCTTGTTGTGGTATGGATGGTCCTTTAACAGACATAGATGTTGAGATGTGGGCTCCTTATGGTGGTAAACTTCATCCTCTACCCCTATTTGATGTCCACTGCATCTGGGTACTGAATCTAGGTGGTGGTGTAGGCACAGAAAACCTCAGTTTCTTGAAACCTTTGGATGAGGATCCTTGAAACTTGGGGTACACTTTCTTATTCTTGGTTTGTCGCTTCTCCATCACAGACCTCTCTATCCTTCTGACAAACTCTAAAAAAGTAGCAAATCTTTCCCTATTCTCCATAACAGACACAGGGGTGGTCAATTCAGTGTTTAATCCTTTCTCAAAACACTGAATCCTTTCTTCATTTGTAGTTGCCATATGCGGATAGAACCACAAAAGCTGCATGAACTTAGCCTCGTACTAGCTAATGTTCATTGGTCCTTGTCTTAACCTCTCAAAATGAGAGATTTTCTAATCCAAGAACGTCTTAGGAAAGTATATGTTGACGAATTCTTGTCGAAATACTTCCCATTCGATCTCCACACCTGGCCTTTTTCCCTCCTCTATGGTCCACCAATGACCAGCACTCCCTTTAAGAAGGTACACCGCATGTCTAACTTTCTCAGCTTCTGGGATGTTCAGGATTCTAAAGGCCTTCTCTAACTCAGTTAGCCACATGTCAACATCTGCTGGGTCAGCTATCCCAGCATATTCCATGGCTCCAACCCAGCGAAGTCATTCAAACGTCTTGTTGGTTCCCTTTCTTTCATCATGGGTAGGTGCCCTAGGTGCAGGTATGGGCATCGTATCAGTCATATGCGTCATGGCAGTTATAAACTGCCCAAACATAGCTTGGAAGGATGGGTTCCCCATGGGTAGTACTTTCAATAAACAAAGCATCATAGCTCTTACCTGGATATGCTCAATATTTCATAAAACCTGCATGATTAGTACAGATGATAACAGATACATCCATTTCATATCAGCACAATGCAAAATAATAATAGCATCACTATTCAAGGGTTTCACCACTATGCCCTTACTCGGGTTAGGTTTCCCTTTTCAATTCAATTAGGATTAATCATCCCCTTAGCTCAATTAGGATTAGTGACTCATCATTTTATTATCCAATCTTAGATTTTTATGCTAAAAAGCATAACCCAGAATTAGGGTTTCACACTTTCGTTTACCTTATTCGAAATCAGGGTTTACTACTCACATTACATCACCCTAGGTTATGGTTTACTATTCATATCACATCACCCTAGGTTAGGGTTTACTATTCATATCACATCACTCTAGGTTAGGGTTTACTATTCATATCACATCACCCTAGGTTAGGTTTTACTATTCATATCACATCACCCTAGGTTAGGGTATATCATTAAACATCCCATAAATAGGGTTTACTATTCACATTACATCACCCTAGGTTAGGGTTTACTATTCATATCACATCACCCTAGGTTAGGGTTTATTATTCATATCACATCACCCTAGGTTAGGGTTTACTATTCATAACACATCACCCTATGTTAGGGTTTACTATTCATATCACATCACCCTAGGTTAGGGTTTACTATTCACCCCAAGTAGGAGTGAGCATCAAAGTACCTTGAATTAGGGTTTATCATGTCATCATTATGAATTAAGTTCATACCATCATCATGCATTAGGATTTCACCTATTAATGCCCTCAATAAGGGTTATGATTCATTAACCATCATAATTAGGGTTTCATGATCTCACTATGAAGGATCATACCCTAATTAGACATTCATTCATATTAGAAGTCCAATACTTAATTATCATCCATGTAGGAAATCTTCTCTTTCATCTTCTAAAGATGATGTTTGCTTCAGTCTTGATTAGGTTAAGTCAACTCACTCTTGAAGAAGATTTGACATCATGGGTGATGTCATTGTCACCATGATCATTAAGACTTAATTATTCAAAGGGTACTAATCACCTTACCCCATTATGATGTAATTACTATAATCATCTTTGATTACATCATGTATTAATCAACTAATCACTTTGTCCTTTAACCACTTTAAGTATCCATGCAGTTTTGGTTAATTATCCACCAAACTATAATCATCTTTGATTACATCTTGGTCACATAGACCCCAAACAGTCTTGACCAAATCAGACCTCAAATGGTCTTGCACAATAAACCTCCAAACGATCTTGGTTGCTTACTTGAAACCGTTTGCTAAAGGTGACCCTCAAGATCGTTTGCTAAAGGTGACCCTCAAGATCATTTGCTAAAGTGCAACTTTGAAACCGCATGACCTCAACCGGTTTGGGATCGGTTGGTCCCAAACGGTCTTGAGACCATTTGGACTCAAACGGTCTTAAGACTGTTTGGTCCAAACCTTCTAAAAACCACATGGACTAACTACGGTCTCAACAAGTCATATTGAAATAGGGTTTCCTAGATCGATTCCTTCATTGATTGTGATCATGTTATCACTCATCAAGTAGACCTATCACCAGGCTTCAATTGAGTTAATTAGGCAACATTCAACTGATTTGACCCACAATTGACCCTCAATTGGTCATCAATTAGAGTTTGAATCAATTGGATTAAGGTTTAGAAACGTTGATCCTTCAACATTAACCAATGTGAGATTGGTTACTTTGAAACCATTGAACCATCATCCAAATTGAACATGAACTGACCTCGAACGGTCTTGAGGTCGTTTGGATGACCTCCAAATGGTCTTGAGACTGTTTTCCCATGTCAACATCAAAATCCAAGTCAACCAATTAGGGTTTGGCTTAATGGATTGCTCACCAAATCAGCAATTGATTACTCTTCAACCTAGCACCATTAGATCTTCACTTTCTCAACCATACCTAACCCTAGTCCTTAAAATGGTCTTGGGTGATCACCAAACGGTCTTGAGACCGTTTGGATGATCCCCAAATGGTTTAGAAACCGTTTGGGTCAATCAACCCAAGTTTCAAACTCAACCACTTATGAAATCAACACTCAACCCAATTAGGGTTTAGGTAATTGATGGACCTTCAATTCATGAACCAATTGGAGTTAATCAATTATAATTGATGGGTCATTAACCTACATTATTTTCAACAGTTCTCCAAATGGTCAACCCTTGGTCAACGCCACCAAACGATTTGAAACGGTTTGCCTCCATGCGGTTTGATGAGACTGTTTCATTCCAAATGGTTTGAAACCGTTTGCTCCCAAACGGTTTGGGAAACTGTTTGAGCAACAAAAAGGAAACTGTTTGGTAAAGTAGTTCTTTGGATAATCATCTAGGATGATGTCATCATCGTCCTCCTTTGATGTTCTTCATGGGAGTTTAAGCAAGAACTCAAAAGAGTATCAAAAGAAGAAAAGTAACCAACGATTATTAAAGAAAGAAGTGGAAGACTAATGCTTAAGGGTTTGATTTATAAAACCCAACTCTAGAACTGATCCCAAGCTCCAAGATCCATGACTTTAATGGTGGATGGAGTTCCAGCAACTATCCAGGGTCCGTCCTTGAGCCTTTGGATGTGCAAGTTAGATAGGATTGGAAATCGAGTGAAGAAAATCAATAATCAAGCATTGATTTAGGGTTTTCACCATGAATCTGAGGTAGAAGATGAACAAAACTTACCAACAGGTTATGGTCGTCCTTCTCCTTATCCTGAGCTCTCCTTTGGTCGGCCAAAGCAAGGTGATAAAAAGGAATACTAAGGAAATGAGCCTTGGGTGTTATTGGAAAAAGATGAGTATAAAGGATATGTAAATGGGTTTTTAAGGAAAGAGAAAAAGAGGATTATTTTCTTTAATTCCAAAATAATTTCCACTAAATCCCCCTCCATTTCTTGGCCATGAAGCCATATTCATTTTCTTGCAAAACCTCTTCATTATCCAAAGATTAATGGAAAAGGAATTAAGCACCTTAAAGAGTTTTATATTAATATCCAACCTTTCAGTGGATATTACTTTTTATTATGATAATGTGAGTGGGATTCCACTCAACCAAGATATTTTTGTGCTCAAGAAAAGCGCAAGCTCATCCAAAAATATTGCAAACACATCCTTCAACTTTTGGTTAAAGGGTTCCTCAATTAATTTATTTCTTTTTGCATTAAATTAAATTAATGTTCCATATATGCTTAAATCATGATTATTTTAATATCAAGATTCTCTCTCCTCCAAGATAATTCAAATGAGGCACCTATCTCATTTTATTTGCTCTAATTGATGCCAAGAAACATGAGAGACCCTAAAGAGGTGATATCTTGCATATTCAACCCCAGGTTTTGGGTAATTTGCACATTACACCAACACTAGGTTTTAATGCACAAGGATTGCTCTACAAGCTTTATCTTGATGCCCAAGCTTGTGGAAACCATACCACTACATAATATTTATTCTTATGATGTATCAACATCTGAGGAACATCTTATCATGTGAAATTTGCATGTTCACCCTTCAACTTGGGTAATTTGCACTTTATTCCAAAAGTAACAAAACAATGTTTCAACATTATTCAACAAGGACTTAAATTGAAATATAAGTTCCTAAAAAGCCTTAATTACTTTTCAAAAGATAAGAGAAAGCATATAATCAACTTTATTAGGTAAAACACCTAGGGTTAGTACATAACCCAGGTCAGGGATGTTACAACAAATATGTTATCATTGCGATCAGTCCATGAGTAGGAAAAACTAGACGGGATTAACTTCTATGTTTGCTTTAGGACTTTGAGAAGTATTCTCACCAATGAGACAAAACTCTATGTCCTTGAAAGACCAGAGCCATAGAAACCTACTCTAAATGCGCCTAAGGTTGAAATGGATGTTTACTTCTAATGTCCCAAGATTTCAGGTCTCGGATAAAATTATCTTAATAAGAATGAATGGGCTACCCATATCACCAAGGTGCACCTTGAGCCCAGAGTAGTACTAGGATGGGTGACCAGTTGGGAAGTTTATCATAGCTTATGTGTGAGTGAGGAAAAAGTGCACACTTAAGGTTAGTAGTGGTCTATGGGCCAGTCGTCAATCCTAAAACTGTACTATAGCCTTGGGCAGTGGGCCTAGATTCTACAAATGGTATTAGAGCCATAACCCCTCTAGTAGGTGAGGCTTGTATGGGAATGTGGAATGTCACTATTCATCTATGTGGTCCAGGCATCTAGGAAAGGATTTTCCATGGTGATGTAGCCATCCTTGTGCTGGTATTCCGTTGTCGGGAGCTGGGTGTCCATTGGCCATTTGGGGTCTGCACTAAATTGGGAAAATATTATGAGGTCATATAGTTGAACCTTGATGAGGACGTCAAGAGTCTAAGTAGGGGGATATTGTAACATTTCAAGAATTTCAGACCTCAGATAAAATAATCTTAAAAGGAATGATTGTGCTACCCATATCACCAAAGTACACCTTCTTTTGAGGGACCCCAACACTAAATAACTTTGTAGTTAAGCATACTCAGTCCAGAGTAGTACTAGGATGGGTGATCAATAGGGAAGTTTATCCTGACTTGCACATATGTTAGGAAAAATTAAACAGTTAAGGCTAGTGGTGGTCTATGGGGTCGGTCATCAATCCTAAAACACTACTAGAGCCTTGGGCATTGAGCCCAATCTTTACAAATTGTAACATTACATCATAGATCGGAAGCATATATTTTTATTCACATCAAAGGGGATGTCACAAATATGATTTCATAGCTCAAAATAATTTTTGGATAAATTAGCATAGGATAATAAATACAATTCTCATTCTCACATTCTTAATAAAGTTCACATATATAATAAGACATAATTCTTGTGAAAGGAGATTTTAGCTAATTGTAGTTGGCACTCTACTGAGACTTTCCCTTCTTCGAGGTTCCTTGAACTATTCCATGCATACCAGATAGCTTCTTCCTCCTAAGCTTGCTCCTTACCTACGGGCATCACACCCCCAACCATGCATCAAACTAATGCTAAGTGGAATGGAAAACGTTATAGCTTAAATGAAACATGTAAATTGAAAATAAACTTTAAATATTAAATATATAAAAAGATATACAATTTCTTTGAGATCATTTCTTTCATCTTGACCTATATAAGAATCCTCTTATTGCACATAAGTGCCTCTTCTCTTATGCACTGAAGTGCCTCTTGGGTTGCATCGAAGTGACTCTTCTCTTATATAATGAAGTGCCACTTGGGTTGCACCGAAGTGCCTCTTCTCTTATGCACTAAAGTGCCTCTTGGTGAGGATCTTATATAAGTTATCTTTTAACATTATTTTTCTCTTGCAAACTCTTAACTTGTTCTGTGATCTTACTTGTAACATTATCTTTAATGTTCATGTAAAATAATACAATAACATTGACAATAAACATGACATTTTAGTCCATTCTAGATTCATTAACTTTAATAAATTGAAAAAATATGTATAACATTTATAACATCATATGTACAATTCATATACATACATAAAAGAAAACAATACTTATGTTCAGTTAGCATGGACCACTTGTGACGTCCCCAAATTTTCTAAAACTTAATCTGATGTGTGACGCCCAAATTGAAAGTTCACCTCTACGAAACTACAATTTAAGCACCCCACACTAGGCTAAGAATAAGAAAATCAGAGGAATTCAGAAGGAAACAACTGTAGCACATGCCCATGAACAATAATAAAACCATGCAACACATGTTCACCATTCAACATATAATTACAAAATGAATTGTTACAACATTTTATATTACATATTGAATGATAAACTTCTACATATACATGTACTACCACTAAACAATAGGATCTTAAGACAACATGTCCACATGTACATCAGCTCACCACACAACTTTCAACTGTCTAGGATCTTCAAGATCATGTCCACATACCTAAAATGAAGATTACATGTGGTACACATCAGCACAATATTCAAGAATATTGTACTGAGTACACCTACTTGTCTTTTTATATACCTCTCATTAGTAAGCTTGGAAATAAGATAAAACTAATATGTGGCAGTAACAAAAGAAATATATAAGAAAATCATACTCAAACAAAGATGTTTATTAACAAAAGAGAACACATGTTTTAAACACATTTTCCATTATATATCCATGCATTGACTGCCGAAGGTTTTGATGCATTCTTTTGACTCTCAAGGATCTCAAGTTTAAGGCCTTTATGATCGACTACCAATGAGTTAGATCATAGGTACAATGTGACCGACTACCAAAGAGTTAAGTCACTTCCAAGCATTGTACTACCAAAGAGTTTAGTGCTTTCATATAATGGAATAGATATATTATGTTTCATGTGTTCATAGTCATAAGTATGGAAAATTAAGCAAGATATCATACAAGAACAATCATTTCATCCAATACCATATGCCAAGTATTTGTACACACATAATACAAGCATATTGTATAATAAGTTGAGTAAGAGGTAATGGCATACCTTGAAGAACGGAAAACCTAATGAACATATCCATGAGGTCATATATATCCTTATTCAAACCCTAATTAAGACAAGATCATATATACCATCAAGTTCTCATTATCTTATATCTCATCTTAACCCTAATTATGTCCATTTTAGGGTTTGACTTAGTCATTAGGATATTTCCATTATCACTTGCATTCTTGTCTTGGAATTATCTTACTGATATTATTTTCTAATTATGTTACAGATTAGGATTCATCATTTGAACATTATGTTCCACATCGTTTTGTGTACATGTTAACCCTATGTTATATCCTTTATTTCAATTAGGGTTTCAAACAATATATTATGAGTCATCACCATGTAACATGAATTTCATTCATGATACTGATTTCAAAGTTCCACATTAGCTTCTAGTTATTGATATTAGGGTGTTCTATAAATTCCATCATTTATTGATCATACATGTATTTTTCTATTTTAAATTTAGGATTATTAGCCCTAGATATCCATATTCAGCAAATTACATAATTTCGTGCATCAACATCATAATCACTGACCTTAAATGGATTACAAACATGAACATGGATTTACTGACATACTATTATAATTTTAGGCCATCGTTTGATATTTATTATCCATGAAATAAGCATTTCAAAACTTACATGATATCACTAATATTAGTGCATCAAAAGCCTGATAGTGCTTTCATGTTCTTCTACACATTTTTCTGAGAATTTTGGTATATTGTTTGTATTTTTCTAATAATCAAGATAATTTCTATTATTTATCAAAGATCTAGGGTTTAACTGGTATTTTCTTACCTTGGGCCAATCAGGTCTCGACATGTGGCTATTGTGGGAGTGTGCCTCTTTACTTGTATCTGATCGATTCTTTACTGGTTTAGCTAACTATTTCAAGTTTGTTTGGTCGGTTCATGGATGAGGGGACATGGTTCGTCTTGTTTCTTCTCACGTTCTTGCTTTCACACAATCAACGTCGGCTGCGCTGCCATGGGGCTTCACTAGTCTGCCACTCCAAGAAGGGTGTGAGTGCCACTAGGTCGGATTTTGGAGAGCCATCGAATGAGCTTAGGTGCTCAACGTTGTTTCTTCATCAAAGCATGTTCCATCGTCGATCTGTACTCTATAAGAAAATGTGCGTTCCTCCCCCTCTTTCTCTCGTACTGGAAGCCCACTTCCTTGTACAATCCTTAGTTGTTCTTTCCACATGATTCCATCATTTTCATCTTCGTCTCTCAGAGTCACTAATAGTGACTCCTTCTTCCTGCTCCATGTGGTCAGTGGCAGCACTGCACTGTCCAACTCCAAAGAGCAGCCTCTGTAGATATTGTCCTCCTCGTCTGCTCCTTCCTCTTCGTCTATGGAACACGTCAAACATGAGAACTGATAACCTCTGATTTTGTGATGTTATCTTACTAGTTTTTCTTAATTTTCCATTGTCTTTCTTAGATAAATTAGATATAATCCTTAACTTTCTATGTTATTATGAATTCACCATTAAACTCACATTTTTCTTTTTCTTCTTACAGAAAAACCCAAAAAAATTGCAAAAGCCCCAAATGGTCCCAAGACCCAATGAAGTCCAAATGGTCCCAAGACCGAATGAACTCAAACGGTCCCAAGACTAAATGAAGTCCAAACGGTCCCAAAACCAAATGAACTCAAACAGTGAAGTCCAAATGGTCCCAAGACCGAATGAACGTAAATGGTCCCAAGACCGAATAAAGGCAAATGGTTTGAAAACCGAATGAAGGCAAATAGTCCCAAGACCGTATGAACTCAAATGGTCCCAAGACCGAATAAAAGCAAACGGTCTGGAGACTACATGAAGACAAACAGTCCCAAGACCGTATGAAGCCAAACGGTCCTGAGATTGCATGATGCCAAATGGTCCCCAAACCGTTAAAGACCCAAACGGTCCAAAACCTGTATGGGACTCCTTGGAAGCCTATAAATAGAACAAAACGAGTTCTCATCAGGGATCAAATTCTTGGATGCCCAAAGGCTGCCCCAACCATTCCAGAGCTGTTTCATCTTCCATCCTCCGCCCCAAGGCTGTTGGTCCAAGATCCACACTTCATCAATCTACTTTCTCTCTCATCGACACAGAAGGTGGGAAGTGAAGAAGTCTTCATCAAGTCAACCAAGTGGTGTGAAGGTAGTTGCTCTCTACTCCAAGGGGTCGACCTTCCTCCCTCCTATGTGGAGATGATGCTTTCTTTCTCTCTTCCCGCCTCCTTCTTAGTTTTTTCCATGAGCGAGTAGTCCCATACACCAGGGTGTGGGGAGTATCCCCGCTACCCATGTTTTCATTTCATACATTATAATTCATGAGTTTGCAATAAAAAATACTATCTTTTCAGTTCAACATCAATCGTTTAATAAATGCTAGTTTCTTGATCACCAACTTGTGTTGTCTATTATCTGTTAGTGCAAATTGTCTATGTTTGTACTTCTAGATTCGAATATCAACTTCTTGTTGGTTCTAGATTGTATGTAGTCACCATACGTTTGGTTAGGTATCTAGGAGCATTTCTCAAGGAGTGGAGTAAAGTCACCTCCATCATTGTACTTTCACACTATGAAATGGAATCAGCTGATGTATGAAAGTACAACCTTGACAGGTCGAGGGGCCACTTTGTGAAGGGGGTGATGCAAAGTAAGTGACCATTTGTTTGGGGATTGCTGGCATTACAACACTTCTATGTTTCTCGTAGTTAGTTATCTGAAAGGAAGCTAAGTCTACAAAGATACTAACTGTTTAGACTCTCTTCTTTGCAAGCCATGTTATTATGATGTATGTTTTGATCCATGCATAGTGGTGGTGAAACTCAATCACATCCTAGTGGTTTACAATTATCATTTACAACCTTAAGTTTACTTTGTTTCTATTTACTTTCTCCGTACATTAGTTTAATCATCAAACCAACTCATTGATCTAAATATCAACTTTTGAGTAAGATAAGTAGAATTATTATGTTTTCCATCTTGTTAAACTCTTAACAAGACCGTTATCACATGGATTCGACCCTTAACTATACTACGATAAGACTTCCACGTATCTTAGCATACGTAGGTGGAGATCTTATTATAGCATATGCAAGGCTAAACTTAGAGACTTACTATCTCTAGGATTTTTAGTGGTGCACACATCTCCACGTAAGTGGAGACTCCGTCAAAAATTGGTGCCATTGTCGTGGACAACAGAGTGTTCTAATTTTACTTGTTAACTTTCTAGTTGATTAGTATTTTACACTTTTCTTTAACCATCATTCATTTCACCTTGATTTCATCATTTCCCCGCATTACCTAAAGTGTGTTTCTTCTTCTACTAAGGTAGAAGATGTGTATGCAACCTTTGCATAACATCAGATTCTCCCTTGAACTAGAGTACGACTCTGTCGTAGAACAAAGCTTCCACTGACGCATCTGACTCAACCGCCAATGAGCCAGAAAAATGGCTGACGAACAGAGCCAAGCCGCTTTAGTTATGGAAAGAGTCAACTCAGCCATAGTAGTTCAAAGAGCACAACTTATTGTTGATACACGTGCTCAGATTCAAGCTGAGGTCTGAGCTAAAGAATAGACCCGCATTCAAGCTGAGAATGAAGCAGCCACAACTGCTGCTCAAATAGTGTTGCGAAATAAGAAACTTTGAGATTATGTCATTCCTAAGAACTTTGAAGATAATCACCCAGTTAGGCCCCCGCTCATTAATGTTCCTAACTTTGAGATCTACACACAATGGATCCCGGTTATGCAAGGCATTTCGTTCTCTGGAAGTACTGGTGATGACTGCATGGATCACCTAAAGCAATTCAAGTCTCTTTGTTGGCTAGTACCACATGTCGGAGTTCCTTTCGGCGCAATCATGCTACACCTTTTTCACTTCACCTTGTCTGAAAGGGCATTGAGCTGGTATAACGCGCTAGATGGGGAGCCAATCACCACCTGGGCTCCATTGGAAGAAAAGTTTCTAGAGAAGTTGTTTCCACCTTCGTTGACTTATGAGATTAGGGGACAAATTAATCACTTTTCTCAACTCTTAGGGGAAACATTGGCAGATTCATGGGAAAGATTCAAAGAACTTTTAAGGAAATGCCTGCATCATGGAATCTCCCAAAATCAGCTGATAGAAACATTCTATAGAGGAGTAAACGATGACATTAAGAAATTTTTGGATTCCTCATCTGGGGGGGATTTCATGCAAAAGAACTATAAAGATGCCTGGAGGATTGTTACACTTGGAGCTGAGAACCAATCCAATTGGGGAAGGTCATCCACCGGGGGAATTCTAAATGTTTGTAAAGCTGAAGAATCAATGGAAATGAAATCCATCGCCGAAGCCCTAAAAAGGATAGCTGACAAGCAACAAATCCTTGAAACGACACTTGGAGAAAAGAAGAGCCCCCAACAGGTCAAGGCAGCTACCGAGACTTGTGAGGCATGTCATGCATCTGATCATCCCACATTATCATGTGGTCTCCTATACAATGTGATGATGGACATGCAGACACCACAGCCGCAGTATTAACTGATCATCGAACATCCTGAGGATTTGTCACCAGAGCAAGTCAATTCCTTTCACACCATACCAGGAAAAGCTTAGTATAACCCGAATCAACCAAGAAACCATCCCAGGTTTTAGTATGGGAATCCTGTGGGGACCGCCAACCCACAGCACCAGACCCAAGGAGGATTTTTTAATAGATCACCACCAGGTTTTCAGAACAACTATAATCAAAACCAGGGAAACTTCAAAGGAGGATTGCAAGGATTCACACAACCAATAAACCCTTCTGCATACTACCAATACATTCATCTATCGTTGCACCCACAATTGCAGCAACCTCAGCTACAACAACCACAAATTCAACAACACCAATTACTCACACCTCAACAGTAGCAACCACAACAGTATCAACAAAATCCACCAAAGAATAATTTGCCTCCGCCAATAGATGAACTGTCATTGATAACACAAATGTTGCAATCACAACAAACCATTCTAGCCAACCACCAAGCCCAAAAAAAAATCTGTCGAAGCACAGTTAGCACATATTGCAGCCCAATTAAAACCACCAGTAGGAACCTTTGTTGGTCAGCCAGAGATAAAACCAAGACACGATCAACCCAGACAAGAACAATTGAAATCCATTACCATAAGGTCTGGTCGTGTCCTCCCTGAAGCCACAAATATCATTCAGGAAGATGAAGATATAGAAGTAATCACCCCAATTGCAAGCACAAATCAATAAACTAAAAGTATTGTAGAAATTGAGAAGGGGAAGGAGAAGGAACTAGATTTCAAAGAACCTGAAGTCCCGCCATATAAGCCCAGAATACCATATCCATGCAGGCTGAGAGGGACTAAACTGGATACTAGATTCTAGAAATTTAAGGAAGCAATGAAGAAACTTTATATTGATATTCCGTTCCTTGATTCCCTCTCTGAAATACCAGCTTGGGCCAAATACCTGAAGACCTTGCTATCAAGGAAATGTATGACCGAAGAACAAGAGACTGTTAAACTAGCCCAGACAACTTCTGATATTATTCTTAACAAAATTCTAAAAAAATAGAAGGATCTTGATTCCTTTGGTATCCAATGTTCTATCGGGAACACCTCTAGCAAAAAAGGATTAGTTGATCTAGGAGCTAGCATATCTATTATGCCCTTCTCAATGTGTAAAAGGTTGGGTTTTACTGAATTGTTACCCACTGCAATGACAATATAGATGGTTGATTCTACCATCACTACACCGTTAGGAATCATTTAAGATATCCCAATCAGGATAGGAAAGGACTCTTATGTCCCTTGTGACTTTGTTATTATGGATATAAAGGAAGATCTAAGATATCCAATAATATTCAGCAGACCCTTCCTTGCCACAGCCAGAGCACTTATCGACGTTGCAGTTGGTACAATTATCTTAGGACTAGGAAAGGAAGCCATTCAATTCAGAATCCTTAACAGCCTAAAAGGTCCAAGCATCCAGGAAGAAGTTTTTCTTCTCGAGGTAATAAACAAAATATCTCAATTACAACAGGAAACAGTCGACCCATCTAATGATCCGGAAAACGTCTTGACAAATCCATAAGTTGAATTTTTAGCCAGTGAACTAGTTCAATAATTGTCTGTGATATTTAGACCAAGCCGAAGAAGCTCTAGTAGCCACCTTCAAGGAATTGAAATCTGTCACCATTTTGGAAACTACAAAATAACCAAGGCCCCTGAAATGAAATCCTTACCAATAGGACTCAAACATGTCTTCTTGGATGAAGAAAAATTGTGCCCAGTCATAATCATCTCTACCTTAATAGATGATTAGGAAGAAAGACTTCTTGCTGAGCTAAGGAAACATAAGAAAGCAATTGGATATAAAATGACTGACCTAATGAGAATAAATCCAGCTCTGTGCATGCACAAACTACCTATGGTAGAAGAGTTCAAACCATCTAGGGAACATCATAGGAAACTAAACCTGAACCTCAAAAAAGTGGTTCGTCTCGAGGACCTTAAACTCCTAAAAGCTGGTATCATATATCCCATTTCTGATTCTCAATGGGTTAGCCTGGTCCAAGTGGTCCCTAAAAAAGGGGGGACTACTGTCGTTATGAATGATAAAAATGAGCTAGTACCCACAAGGACTGTCATTGGATGGAGGATGTGTATCGATTATAGGAAGATGAATAAAGCAACAAGAAAAGATCACTTCCCTCTACCTTTCCTTGATGAAGTCCTTGAACGTTTGGCCCACCAAAAATTCTTTTGCTACCTTGACAGTTATTCTGGGTTCTATCAAATCTCGATACACCCAGAAGACCAAGAAAATACAACCTTCACTTGCCCCTTTGGAACTTACGCCTTCAGAAGGATGCCTTTCGGGCTATGTAATGCACATGCAACCTTCCAAAGGTGCATGTATGCCATATTCATAGGATTAACTGAATCAATCATGGAAATGTTTATGGATGATTTTTCAGTCTACGGAAATTCTTTTGATAACTATCTACTTGACCTCGGGAAAGTTTTACAAAGATGCGAGGAAACAAACTTGATCCTAAATTGGGAGAAATGTCACTTTATGGCGACAGAAGGTGTTGTCCTCAGGCACCGAGTGAGTGAAAGAGGAATTGAAGTGGATAAGGAAAAGATTGATGTCATTTCAAAACTATCACCGCCTAAAGACATTAGAGGAGTGCGGGCATTTCTGGGCCACACTGGATTTTATCGAAGATTTATTAAAGATTTCTCCAAAATAGCAAAACCCATGACCTATTTGTTGACAAAAGATGCATATTTCAATTTTGATCAAGAATGCTTAAATAGCTTCATGACCTTAAAAAAAACTCTAATCTATGCACCCATTCTGAGAGCACCCGATTGGTCACAACCGTTAGAGAAAATGTGTGACGCAAGTGACTACGCTATAGGAGTGGTGTTAGGGAAAAGAATAGACAAGAAGCCCTATGTGATATACTATGCATCAAAGATTCTAGATGAGGCCCAAGAGAATTACACAACTACTGAAAAAGAATTCTTGGTTTTCATTTACGCCTTTGAGAAATTTCGCTCTTATATAATCAGAACAAAAGTCATAGTATACACCGACCATTCTGCAATTAAATACCTCATTCAAAAAGAAGATGCAAAACCCAGACTAATCCACTAGGTGTTGATGCTATAAGAATTTGACTTGGAAATAAAAGATAAAAGTGGGGTAGAAAATTTCGTTGCATATCACTTAAGTCGCATCGATCCTCAGGATGATGACAATATACCTATTCGAGACCCTTTACCCGATGACTAACTTATGAAAGTCACTACCGAATTTCCTTGGTATGTCGATATAGTAAACTACCTGGCTACAGGAATTATCCACCCTTCTGCTTCTTACCACGACAGAAAGAAATTTCTTCATGATGCTAAGCAATATTTTTGGGATGAACCATACCTTTTTCGCTTGTGCGCAGATGGACTATTCAGTCGTTGCCTACCAGAAAAAGAAATTATCCCAGTGCTAGAACATTGTCATTCTGGCCCCACTCGGGGGCATATGAGTTCAAATAAGACCGCCCTCCAAGTCCTACAATCAGGTTTCTTTTCGCCAACGATAGAAAAGGATGCCCATGATTTTGTAAGATCTTGCAATAAATGTCAGCTTTCCGGTGGTATATCTAAATGGAATGAAATGTCTTCTCTGTGGCAAGAGATTGAAATCTTTGATGTATGGGGAGTAGATTACTGATGTGCACAAATCATATCATCTTTTGTATCATGTTTGGTTGCATATCCATGTTGTTTTGACTCAATTATCACTCTCATTCATGCTAGATTCTATATTTTTAGCTATTCTTACTTGTCTCATTCTTTGGATTTTAGGTACTACATTTTGCAATTAAATTATGAGGAATATATCATATTATATCTTATTGGATCACTCCTCAAGTATCTACATGATTTGGGGTTCAAACTTGCACAAATACCACTTTTTACAGCGTGTAAATCGGACCTACACGTTAAAAGTTATGAGCAGAATACACAACAGCCCAGAACAGCCAGATGCACGTCATGCACCTGGAAGCGTCAAGAAGACCAAAGTTTCTGGAAAGTTGCACGTCGTGCGCAGTGCATTCTGGAGCAAACTGAAACTTTCTAAAAAGTTGCATGACATGCATTACTTCAGCGCACGCCCTGCACAGTGCATTCTGGAGCAAACTGAAAGTTTCTAAAAAGTTGCACGGCGTGCACTTTGGGTGCACAATGTGCACCTGGCAGTTTCAGCATTTTAAAAAATATGAGTTTTTTTTTAAAATGAAGTGGGAACTTAATGGGAGGTTATGTTTGGTCATTTGAGAAGTTTTTCTTATCCCAGAGCTAGAGGAGAACAGAGGAGGGCAATTTTGGAGAGATCTAAGGTGGTTTCTTGTATAAGGAGGCCATTTCTTCTTCTCTTCTTCTCCATTTTCTTCTCTGGAGGTGCAACAGAGCTTCTTCACTCTACAAAGCTTCTCAAGAAGGAAGTTTGTCTAGTTTGGAGCATCTGTAGAAGTGGGATTTCATCCTCAAGTCGGAATTCTAGCTTTCTTTGGATACACCTTAGGACTGCTTAGCTTTTCCTTCTCTAAACCATGTTAAACTCTGAAATTTCTGCACATTTTCTGTTGTACATCAATATGGATGAGTAAACTCTTTCTCTTGGGCATGGGAGAGTAACTCCCATGTCATAGCTTGTATGAACACATGAATTTCGTACTAAATGTTAGTTTCTTGCATGTTCCAAGAGTTGTTTCAGATCTGAAATGCTTGTTTGTGTGATTGGCCATCATACTTGCATGTTTTATGCTTTCTTTCATAATCTGAGAAGATGTGTTTGAGAGTATGGAGTTACTCTTTTGGCAACTTGTCCTTCACCACGAGAGTGGTTGGGATTATGTTGAGGAGCAAGGTTTGTAATTTGAAATGAAATACATACACGAGAGTGATGTATGGAGTTAAAATCGTCATCACTTCACCGGGAGGTGAGTGATGACTACAAACCTCCTTTTCAAGTTAATTAACATATTTAAATTCGTATTTAATATAAGCTATGATTTGATAGTGAAATCCCAAGTCTAAGATCCTTCCAAATCTAAATCTTAACCTTTCTTAAGTGATAATTTATTATTTTGTTTTAAATCTATAATTTAGTTGTTCTAATCCAATCATCTTGTGTACAACGATCTAGATTATTAAAAATCATAACTCTTGTGCCTAACTAACCAACACTCCTTGTGTTAGACCTCGACTACAACTACTCTCGTATACTTGCGGGATATAGCTAGTTGAATAAAAGATCATTCTTATGATTAAAACTCATTAGTGTAAACAACCAACAAGTTTTTGATGCCATTGTCGGGGAGCATCGATATTCCTGTTAGAGTAAGAGTTGTTGATAAGTAAATGAGATTAGATCACAACCTTCATATCCACCATCATATCCATAAATCATAATTTATCATGATCATCATAATTTGTTGTATCTTCCATGTTTGTTTTTGTATCTCACTCACCTTGTTTATTTATAGGAGCATATCGGGTGTTTATAAAAAGATCCTTGAACTGTGCATATCTCTACATTCATAAAATTAACACATCATTTGCAGCCCTCATGGAGCAAGAAGGAGTGAAACCCAAACATGTATGGAGGAATCACAACCCACACAACCATCATCCATGTCACCATCATCCAAACAACATTCACCCATGCATCCTTCATCCACATCACCATCATTCACACCTAATTCACCACCAACACGCATACCACATTCTTCCACACCCTCATATTTACCACCTTCATCCATACCACATACACCACCACCATCTATGCCACATCCACCTAATCCTCTGGATCCACATGAAGAACTAGTCAAGGAGGATGACCTTCCTCTTAAGAACTACTTTGGTACATCTGCAATGAACATGAATGGGCCTATTAATATTTCAAAATTTGAGGCAGAGGAGTTTTCTATCAGCCCAACCATCATACAAATGCTACAACTAAATACATTTGGAGGGACACCAATGGAGGATCCAAACCTCCACATTGCTGAATTTCTGCAGTTGCTAAGCACCATAAAGATATATGGTGTTCCTACTGATGGGATACGCCTAATCCTTTTTCCACTCTCTCTTAGAGATAGAGCCAAGACATGGCTCTATACTTGCCAAAGAAGTCAATTGGCACTAGGGAGGAACTTCTAAAGGTCTTTTTGGTAAGATATTTTCCACCTAGCAAAACTATGCAGCTGAGGATTCAACTCATCAATTATTCTCAAAGGGATGGAGAGACCTTGTATGATACATGGGAGAGGTTCAAAGATATTCAACATCTCTTTCCACATCACAGACTAAGCAATTGGCTTCTATTGCAATCTTTCTATAATGGATTTTGTGACAATACAAGGATGTCTATTGATGCAGCTGCAAATGGAGCTTTAATGAACAAATCTTATGGAGAAGCCTATGCTATTATTGAAGATATGGCAGCAAATAATTACCAATGGATCTCGGATACAAGCTACCAGCCATCTTATTCAGCTACTACATCCGAGATACAAGTGGGGAGTCACATGGTTGATGATATAGACATATTTGTAGCAAAGCTAGACACTTTATCACAAAGGTTTGAGAAGCTAAGCACACAGCCATTTCAACTAGCCAATATAATTTGTGATGCATGTGGGTTTCTTAGACACTCATCTTCTACATGTTATGCTTCTTATATTTATTCTCCAATGGGCTACACTTCACCGGGCTTCTACAGCAATGTGAACCCAAATTTCATTCAGCCACAACAACCACAAGTAACTTCTAGATTAGAGTCCATGCTTGCAACATTTGCTTCAACTCAAATGCAGCAAACTGAGGAGTTCCAACAACAAAGACAATCACTTAAGGGTGCCATTTTCCAACCCTCTTCTAAGGTGGACGATATTGCCACTCATACACACATCTTGGAGAAACAAATTGCCCAGCAAGCTCTTTTCAGCAAAGAAGCATTTCCACCTTTCTTTCCTAGTCCACCAGAGATGAATCTAGCATATTTCAGGCCAGTGACATTGAAGAATGGAGTTATCATAGAAGTATGTCCTTCAAAGTATGATGATGTTGATATCCACGATGATTATGAAGTTGCAACTAAAGGGGAAAAAGCTACAACACGTGCTCTACATGTTGATTCTTCAAGCAAGCCACGTGTCCGTCCTCCTCACACTCTAGATGACACATTGCTTTATAATGAGAACACTCTTCCCAACTCATATTTTGATGATGCTTCAAAGGGGAATAAAAAGACAAATCGTATTGGTATACAAAATACTATTCTTGTTGTATCTCATAGGTGTTTTTGCTTGCCCCAAATCAAGGACATATTTGCAAGGAGGCATAAATCTTTAGCACAATAATTTCCAGCTGCAAATCAGAGCATCGGTCCTCCATGGACTTTGATGTTTCCACCATGATGAGGTACCCGGTTGCAACCTTTTTAGTTTGATTTATTCAGTGAGGACACTACAAATTTCAACCTTAGGGGGAGCAACCGGATGGTAACCTAGTTCTTTTAGCTTTTCCCTTTCATATTATTTGCTTCTTGTCATTTGCTTTTGTTTTGTGTTCACATTTGAATCTTTTGTTTTCAATTCTGCTCTTCTGGTGGAAAATCGAGTATGATATGAGGTTTATCTTTTATATGTGGATAGAACTTCTATGCTTAACTGATTGTCCTCTTTTGATGAGAAATATCATTTGGAGAAATTGTAAAAGGCATGCATTAATCATATGAAACCTTTTTGCCATCAACATGTGCTTAACTCTGGTTTATGATTCTAACCTGAACATTCATCTTTCACATCCTTGATTTCTTAAAACATGTAATGGTTTCAATTTTTGTGAGTAAATCAACTTTACAACATCATTTAGAATATGGGATGCCCTTGCCAAGCTCTTAGTGCATTTTCAACCACTCCTTCAATGAAACAATTTCAAAACAAATGAATGAAATCTAGCTAATGTTGCAATTTAGTTGACTCTCCTATCTTTTGGAAAAAAAATCTTTTGACTTATCTCATCTTTATACCCCATAAAAGATTGCTAAACCACACACATATCATGCTACCCTAGTGTAAGTGTGATATGGCCATGATGGTTAGATGGTATGTCTTAAAAGAGGGTAAAATATCCCAACTGACACTCCACGTGTAGCCTACATTAGCAGCCGAGTGTCAGAACACATGATCCATTATCATATCACTTTTGGGAAAGAAGGATAGTACAACTAAAATTTTCAATTTTAACTAAGAATTTATCATTTGTATCCTTTATAGTTGAGAGTTTGAGTTGAACATCCACTAATTGCTTGGCTTGGTCATCCAAATTCTACTTAGTGTTGTTTAATTGATTGATTTATTCATTGTGACCACCCCTGATAAACTAAAAATCCCTTTCTTGGGTGTTTAAGTTGAATTTATGGCTATGAGCATAAACATGTTGATCATGGTTGGTTTGGTCTTATACACATCTTTCATATCATTTGATCTATTCATGAACTTGACAATTCTTCATTTATGTTTCTATGCTCTTTTTGCTTGAGGAAAAGCAATGGTTTAAGCTTAGGGGGATTTGATGTGTACAAATCATATCATCTTTTGTATCATGTTTGGTTGCATATCCATGTTGTTTTGACTCAATTATCACTCTCATTCATGCTAGATTCTATATTTTTAGCTATTCTTACTTGTCTCATTCTTTGGATTGTAGGTACTACATTTTGCAATGAAATTATGAGTAATATATCATATTATCTCTTATTGTATCACTCCTCAAGTATCTACATGTTTTGGGGTTCGAAATTGCACAAATACCACTTTTTACGGCATGTAAATCGGACCTACACGTTGAAAGTTATGAGAAAAATACACAACATCCCAGAACAGCCAGATGCACACCATGCACACAAAGTGCACGCCGTGCACCTCGAAGCTTCAAAAAGAACAAAGTTTATAGAAAGTTGCACGCCGTGCGCAGTGCATTCTGGAGCAAACTAAAAGTTTTTGGAAAGTTGCACGGCATGCATTACTTCAGCGCACGCCGTGCACAGGGCATTCTGGAGCAAACTGAAAGTTTTTGAAAAGTTGCACGGCGTGCACCTAGCAGTCTAAGAATTTTTAAAAATATGAGTTTTTGTTTAAAACGAAGTGGGAACTTAATGGGCGGTTATGTTCAGTCATTTGAGAAGTTTTTCTTATCCCAGAGCTAGAGGAGAACAGAGGAGGGAGATTTTGGAGAGATCTAAGGTGGTTTCTTGCATGAGGCCATTTCTTCTTCTTCTCTTCTTCTCCATTTTCTTCTCTGAAGGTGCAACAGAGCTTCTTCACTCTACAAAGATTCTCGGGAGGGAAGTTTGTCTGGTTTGGAGCAAATGTAGAAGTGGGATTCTCTCCTCAAGTCAGAATTCTACCTTTCTTTGGTGACACCTTGGGACTGCTTAGATTTTCCTTCTCTAAACCATGTTAAACTCTGAAATTTCTACAGATTTTCTATTGTACATCATTATGGATGAGTAAACTCTTTTTCTTGGGAATGGGAGAGTAACTCCCATGTCATAGCTTGTATGAACACATGAATTCCGTACTAAATGTTAGTTTCTTGCATGTTCCAAGAGTTGTTTCAGATCTGAAAATTTTTTTTGTGTGATTGGCCATCATACTTGCATGTTTTATGCTTTCTTTCATTATCTGAGAAGATGTGTTTGAGAGTATGGAGTTACTCTTTTGGCAACTTGTCCTTGACCACGAGAGTGGCTGGGATTATGTTCAGGAGCAAGGTTTGTGATTTGAAATGAAATATATACATGAGAGTGATGTATGGAGTTAAAATCGCCATCACTTCACCAGGAGGTGAGTGATGACTACAAACCTCCTTTGCAAGTTAATTAACATGTTTCAATTCGTATTTCATATAAGCTATGATGTGATAGTGAAATCCCAAGTCTAAGATCCTTCCAAATCTAAATCTTAACCTTTCTTAAGTGATAATTTACTATTTTGTTTTAAATCTATAATTTAGTTGTTCTAATCCAATCATCTTGTATACAACGATCTAGATTATTAAAAATCATAACTCTTGCACCTAACTAACCAACTCTCTTTGTGTTCGACTTGGACTACAACTACTCTCATATACTTGTGGGATATAGCTAGTTGAGTAAAATATCATTCTTATGATTAAAACGCGTTAGTATAAACAACCAACAATTACATGGGTCCATTTCCCCCATCTTATGGATTTTCCTATATACTGGTCGTTGTGGATTACGTTTCGAAATTGGTAGAGGCTATACCCACCATTTCTTGTGACTCCAAACCATTTATCTAGATGTTTAAGTATATCATCTTCCCTAGATTTGGAGTCCCTCAAACAATCATATCAGATGGAGGATCTCATTTCTTAGAATGAAGTTTTGAATCTCTCCTACAGAAATATGGAGTTAAACATAAGGTCTCCACACCTTACCATCCACACACAAGTGGCCAAGTTGAAGTTTCAAATAGATAGCTAAAAGCCATTTTAGAAAAAATGGTCAACAGACATCGCACATACTGGTCTATCAAGCTCCCTGATGCTCTTTTTTTTTAAACATTGGTTCAACCAGTTACATCAGAGAACTATTTGAAAGAGAGACTGGAAGGACTTGAGGTCAGAAAGATATATATGAAGAGCATGAGACGGGCACTCAGTCCACATCATGGGCAAGGATGGTTGCTTCAGGAAGAACTTTTCTAAGGCATCCGTCAGCTTGTTTTGATCCCTTCTCTGGTATATTACCTTATGGATTCTAAAATTTAGTAAGGCATCTATGACCTTGCTGGTGAGTAGGAAGTATTTATCCGAAGGCTTCTTTGACTTAATGGCCCATTATACCGCATTCCATGAATCTGAGATGATTAAACTGTCAGAGAGTCCATTGAGAGTAGCCAGTTTTGCACCCAAAAGGATTGAGTCCAGCTCCCCTTCCATGGCATTTGTGATGGGGGTGATACTGGCAAACCCTTTTAACCATTTGCCTTGGTGATTTCTAGTGATGGAACATGAGCTTATAGTCTTTGAGTTGTTTGATAGCGCTGCATCCACATGTATGATAGTAGTAGAGGGTTATATAGTCGTTGGAGGTGTTGACCCCATGCCTTCGGAGGTATCTATAGAGGACCTTAGGGAGGGTGATAGGGTTGTGCGATAGAAAAGGCCTCATCTAAGCACTGAATAGCAAGTACGCAAGATGGGGTATGTCTGTTCTTGAAGATATGGGAGTTACGATTCTTCCAAATCTTGTAGCAGGTCACAACGAATTTGGTATCCCAAGTCAGAGACTTATGGAGATCTTTGAGGTTGTATTCAAACCATTCGTGGATGTCTGGACTCTGGAACAAGTTGTGTGCCTCATGTGGTAGGAGCTTGGTCCAAGTCCTCCTTGCGTCAATGCAGTCTCTTATGGCGTGAAGGAAGTCCTCTTCTTCAAAAGTGAAAATGGGGCATTTTGGATCGTCTGTCATTTTCTTGTGAGTCCTCATAGCATTTGTAAGCAGCCTATTATGTACTAGGAGCCAGAGATGGAGTTTGAGACGATGTGGAATTTTGAAGGCCCAAATAGCTTTAAATAGTAGTTGATCCACTTCGTCAGTCTAGGTGACAGCGGTGTAGGCAGAGCTCGATGAGAAGATACAGTGTGGAGTAAGTTTCCATATACATTTGTCTGTTCCATAGGAACTATTTGGAGTAGGCATGTTCATAATGGATTGAATGTTGTCATTGTCGAACCAGTAGTTGACAAAGTCGACGTCCCAGCTTCCGTCCTCTTTAATCAGACTGGAGACCTTGAGGTTGAGCTGGTCCTTGGGGATGGTTAGGCCTGGCTTGGTGGAGGGCTTATGATTCTCCCCCGACCACTCATCCGACTAGATGAGAGTGTCATGGCCAGAGATGGCAATCCATCTAGAATTGTCGAGAAGGAAGGGTGTTAAGCTTTTAATGCTTCACCAGAGATGAGATCCATTGGGGCTAGGGTGTCCCCTGCTGAGGTATTTTCCAACCATGAGATCTACCTAGGGAATGCGATGACGCTGAAGAAGGGTCCATGTTTGTTTCATTAAGAGGGTAGTGTTGAAGTCTTTAGTGCATTTGATGGCCAGTCCTCCCTGTGCCTTAGGCTTTGTGACCTTCTTTCATGCCACGAGGTTAAGGCGTTTTCTAGAATTCCCATTCCATATGAAGTTCTGAATAAGCTGGTCGATCTTGTCACAGATAGAAGACAAGAGCTGGATGGACTGCATGACATAGCACGCTTGCGATTGCAACACCGAGCAGGCCAGAGTGGTCTTACCAGCAAGAGATAGAAGCTTGTTCTGCCATTGATTGATCTGGTTGTGGATTTTCTCAGTAACAGATAAGAACAGCTCTTGGATTTTCCTTTTGTGAACATCTGGGACTCCGAGATGGCGACCTAAGTTACTTGTTTCTTGTATTCCTAGCTTTCTGCAGATCGTGTTCCTTAGACTTCTTAGTGTATTGTGAGAGAAGAACAAAGTGGGTTTTTCATGTGACAGAAACAAGCCCGATGCGTCGCTAAATCACCTGAGACAGGCTTTGACGGTCTTAGCTTGGTGGATAGATGCTTCTTCAAATAGAATAATGTTGTCAGCGAAACTTACGTGTGTGATGGGGATTTTTGACTTAGAGATGATGATGGGTTTCCAAGAGATATTGGCGACCTCTTGAGTGATCAATTGGATGAGCCTCTCTAGGCAAAGGATGAAAATATATGGTGACAGAGGGTCACCTTGCTTTACTCCACAGGAGGGTTGGAAGGAACCCACAATTTCATCGTTCCAAAGGATTGATAACTTCCCAGAAGTGATGATCTACATGATGGTATTGATAATAACCTCCGGTAGATTCGTTTTGATGAGTGTGTCATGGATGAAATGCCAGCTCAGTTTGTCGAAGGCCTTCACAGGATCGAGCTTCAAAGACAATGATTTCTTCTTGCTCATTTTGGACTCCATTATGTGAATAACTTACTGAACCATTGTTGTATTGTCGCCAATCCTCCTCCCAGGGATGAAAGCCGATTGATGGGGGATATCCAATCACAAAGGTATGGTTTGATTCTAGTGGTTATAACCTTGGAAAGAAGCTTTGAGAAAATGTTGTTAAGAGAGATTGGGTGAAACTGAGAGAAATTTTCAGGAGCAGCAAGCTTAGGGATGAGAATGATAAGGGAATCTGACCACCCGGGAGGCAAGGCTACACCCCTGAAGGGTTGCTGAATGAACTGGCAGAGCTGAGATTTGAGGGACGTCTAGTTCTTTTGGTAGAATGTAGCGTCCACACTGTCTGGCCCCGGGGCCTTGACAGGAGACATTGAGTTTAGAGCTTCGTAGACCTCTTCCTAGAGCGGGGCTGTGGCACGATGGACGTCGTCAGAGATAAAGTCCTTCTTTTCAACTCCACACTGAAGATGTTCCCCGAAAAAATTTGCACAAAGTGGTCTGGGCCATTCACCATCAAGTACATCTACCAAACTGGAGCCATCATTATTATTGATGACAATGGAGGGGAGAGAACTATTAGTGGCCATAGATTGAAGAAATAATATACCCCAATTGACAAAATTTCAAGACAAACTATTGAGACTCATGATCCTACTACATCAATCTAACCAAGTCAGAGCTTCGTCGAGCCAGTGACGTAAAACCAAGGCGCTACTTGGGAGGCAACCCAAGAACTGAGTATTACCTTTTATTTTATTTTCTTATTTCTTATTGCTTATTTTAGACCTATCATAACATCCAAAACAAACATAAAAATATAAAAACCCAAAACCATTTCAACCCTATCCTAACGGTTTTGAAACCGTTTGGATCCACACAGTCTTGAAACCGTTTAGATCCACACGGTCTCGAAACCGTTTGGATCCTTACGGTCTCGAAACTGTTTGGGCTCCATACAGTCTCGAAACCGTTTGGATCCACACAGTCTCAAAACCGTTTGGATCCTTACGGTCTCAAAACCGTTTGGGCTTCATATGGTCTCAAAACCATTTTCCCTTAAGAATTTGTAACATCGCCCCTCCTTTTTCTATAAATACCATTCACCCCCCTCCCTTTTTCTTTCCTTCGGTTTTTCGAATTTTCTCTCTCGTGTAAAAACCATGTTCCATTCCCTCAGTTATCTGCTCCCATGTGACCTGGCCACACCCCCTCCCTCATTGTTCCATTCCAAAATCACCTATGTCGTCTCCGTGCCCATCCAAGGTAGTTGCTCCACCGCCGACACGCGCCCTTCTCTGACGTTCCCACCGCCACGCTCATCGCCATCACCATCACCATCATCATCGCACAAACAGTGAGGTAGACCGTCGTAACCATCTTCATCACCACCGTTGTCACTGCCTTCCAACCACTAATGTCGGCGTTGTTTTCGCCGCTTCTACCGCGAACGAAGTTCCCAATTGCCACTGACTCTATCACTACCATCAACACCTTCATCAACTGTGACATTTTCTCCATTTTCGCCATCTTTTCACTGCTTGTCGTCCCCAACGTTTCTTCTTCCTAATGGTTTTGACCCAAATGGTTTTGAAAATGTTTGGGGCCAAACGGTCTTGAAACCGTTTGGACCCAAATAGTCTTGACACCGTTTGGACCCAAACGGTTGTAAAACTGTTTGGAGCCAAATGGTCTTGAACATATTTGTACCCAAACGGTCATAAAACCATATGGACCCAAACAGTCATAAAACTGTTTGGAGTGAAAACAGTTTGGAGCCAAATAGTCTTCAACTCGTTTGGACCCAAACGGTTATAAAACCATTTGGAGCAAAAACCGTTTGGAGCCCAACGGTCTTGAAATGGTTCGGACCCAATCGGTCATAAAACCATTTGGAGTGAAAACTGTTTGAAGCCAAACGGTCTTGAAATCGTTTGGACCCAAACGATCGTAAAACCATTTGGAGCCAAACGGTCTTGATACCGTTTGGACCCAAACGGTCTTGGAAAACATAATTTCACCCTTAAAATGATTTCATCCCTAAATATATTTCGATTCATTCACCATTTTTTTAACATATATAATCTTCTGATTACAAATGGCCTCACCTACAAAAGCAATCACAGGAACTACTGACGCTCCCTTCTGGACAGGGAAGCAACTACTGGATGACCGCGCCAAGCTCCAACAAATCGTGGACACCTATGACAAGACCGGAAAGGTCCCACCAAAGGTTGACTTGATTAAGGTCATGCACGACCTTGAGTGAGTCAACATGTGCCTAACCGAGGACACGGTTGAAGAAGTGGAAGAAATTTCCTCCAGCAATGAAGATTCGAAGTATGCACCAAACTATGAGGATGAATCTCCAGTCCCAAAGTCTAAAGGCAAGAGGAAGACTGAAGAAGTCGCCAAGAGACAACCATCAAAGAAAATGGCAATGAAGCAAGTCCGACCCTCTACCGCAAGGGAACATATCTTGGCAGGACACACCATCCCTGCTGTTGCAAATCCTACCACCACCACCACCACCACAAAACCTGCACCAGCCGACCTATACATCCAACACCACCCAGCTGGTGACAAGGTGTTGCAACTGACAAAGTATATCTACCCCAATGTACTGAAGAAGATGGGGATTTATGACAGAGTCCTCGCCCTGCTCGATAGAGTGAACCTCTCAAAACTCTTCTTTGTTGTAGAGAATTCTTATGTCGAACCCATGATAGAGTTCTTCACACACCTCAACAAAGAAACCATGGACGAAAGGACAAATGGAAAGATGGAGGTGACTATAGGCTGGTAACCTCACTTTTTGGTAACAATGTTTTTCTGATTGAGAACACACTGAATGAGAAATTCATCGACCAAGATCAGATAAAAAAGTCTAAGGAGGCAAGCCTGGACCATCCCCAGTTTAACAGACATACCTTTTGGAAAGTTTAGATGGGGATTCCAAACTACGAGGAAAAGACTTACAAGGCCTCTAACATACATTCACTACTGTCCCTACTGTTGTTGTTGTTGTCCCTGCTGTTGTTGTTGTTGTCCTTCTCCTACTAAAGGATTCCTGTCTCCTCATCCGCGTCCACCTAAAAATGTAGTTCCCACGAGGGTGAGACAATTGTAAATTTCCCCAGCGAGAGATATAACACTCTGCCAGAAACATTATTATTGCAGCTTAAGAAGATAAATATACACAAAGGAATTATATTTGTTCGGTAGTAATTAATTCAATGTCTAACAGATTAGAACATAATTCTTATCAAAAGCAATACAGCTATAATTTGATAGAACAACATGTCACTTATCCTTTAAGGAATATGAAGAACATGTATAACATTTATTCACTATAGAATCATTATCACAACATAAACTCTCTTCAGGCTTAGATCATATATCTAATGCATGGCATTGTCATTGGGGAGTCATGGCATGTAGCCATACTCTTTTCACAAAGTATTGGGATCTTAATCCCTCAACTCATAAAGTACATTTCCTCTTCTTAACAAGTTCATCATCATGATTATAGCATCTGGGTATTTGAACCCATAACTCACCATAGGATACTTTTTACCACTTGTTAGGTAACTTTTTACCTTCAGATCATCTTACCAAAGACATCATAATTCTTGCTATACAATGTATTTTACATAGTACACAAAGCTCATTGATTCTTACTACACAAAGCATATGAAGGCTTATAAAGCCTATAAAACATTCTCAATAAACAAGCATCGTAGCCCATACATGGCTATGCTTCTCATCTCATCATCCCTGCATGATTAATATTCATGGTAACAATTATAATGTGTTCATATCAGTATCATACAACACTAAGTAGTATCATCCCTCTTTAGGGTTCATGGTTTCTCTTTTATATCAACACCCTTCATTAGGGTGTTCCATAAATAACCACTTGGGTTCTTAAGATCATATTATTAATGATCAGCCCTATTCCATTTCTTCTTAAAGCTAAAAACCAAAAATAGATATCATAAGTATTCAAACATACTTATATATCCTCATAATTCATCTATGAATGTATTATCAACACCAAGTATGAGTTTCTCTCTCATATTTTTCAGAATATGATTGTATCATAGTCTATTGATTTGGATTAACCTTTTCATAAGGCATGTTAGCCTACACTTAACAAAGTGCATTACATTTCAATGTAACAATTGTCATGACACCTTTCATGTATCATCTATTCCAATTATAATGAACTTATAAACATCATGGTATATCAGAATTGGGGTATTGGATGTGATATCTATCATGCCTTGATGTATCACTTCCCTCAACACCCTCATCTTGCTTGAGTTTATTCACATAGCTTGTATTAGGGTATCACTCATCCTAATACCTATGCACTAGATCATCACATCCATTATGCAATGTATTGGTCATGATTCATCTATTTTAGAATACACAACCATTGCCAAAGATATGGACTCACCCTTGAGTCAGGGACTATTCATATAAGGATATCCATAATCAACCCCTCTAGGTATTTCATTTGTCAATACATTAATCACTATTCTATCAATAGGAATAGGATTCCATAATTATAATTTGAGGTTCACTTAGCATCTCACAAACATATATAGATTTCACCTAGAGTCACTCTTCATTAGAGTTTCATATAAAATCCTTCTATATCAGGGGTTCACCTAGTATTATGTGAAATTAAGGCTTCACAACACATCACCCAGTGTTAAGGCTTCACATTAGTATTAATGGCACTTCCCTATATTAGGGTTTCATATACCTTTATCCCATCTTAGGGATTATGGTTTACTATTCATATCCAAGTGGGGTTTCTCTTTCCTCCTACCAAATTAGGGTTAGGATATACAATTCCCATTAAATTAGGGTTTCTTGCATTGTGGCACTAAGTTAGGGTTACATCATCACCCTAGATTATGATTTCACTGAGCTTTGCCCTTAAATTAGGGTTTCACATAACCTTGCTCTAATTTAGGATCAAAGTACATCAATCTTTTCAATGAAGATTTTATGATCTCATAATATGGATCAAACCCTGGTTACACATTTATTCACTATGAGAGAAATATGGATTATTAAGTAAGCAAACAATTCTCCCATTCACTCTCCCTCTCAACCTCTCTAGGTTGTTAACCACTCCAAGATTAATCAAGGTCAACTATTTACTTGAGTACACAAAGCTAGGGTTAACCTTTATAATCAGCATGGGTCTACATCATTAATAATCACATAGCTAATTGACCTTTGATCATATTAGATATCCAAATGGTCTAATCAATTAAACCATCAATTATATAAGGAATTCAAAAGAATTGACCAATTAAACTTTCAATTCAACAAAGTGATCAATTGGGTTAACCATTGAAATCTTCAAATGCATTATCTAAATAGGTTCACCATATTGGACCTTCAATTACATGAGATATTCAAATGGATTAACCATGTTGATCTTCCCAAAGCTAATTACTTAGACCTTCAATGATCTTGGTTCTCATACATCAATTGGTTGAAAACCATTTGAACAAGTTATACTTGAAACCAATTGGACAAGGTAGGTATTGAAAACTGTTTGCACTTTGGGTCTCCTAATGGTTTGAGATCATTTGGTCCCAAACGGTCTTGAGACCGTTTGGTCCAAACCACCTCAAAACTGCATGGAACAAATATGATCTCAACCAATCAAATTGAAATAGGGTTTCCAATGTTGATTCCTTCAATCATTGAATTTATGTAACCAATCATCAATTGGACCTATCATCAAACTTCAATTGAATTAAATAGGTCAACCTTCAACTGATTTGACCCTCAATTGACCCTCAATTGATCATCAATTAGGGTTTGAATCAATTGGATTAGGTTTTGGAATCGATGGTCCTTCAACATTAATCAATGTAAGATTAGTTACTTTGAAACCATTGAACCATCATCCAAATTGAACATGACCTGACCCCAAACGGTCTTGAGGTCATTTGGATGACCTCCAAACGGTCTTGAGACCGTTTTCCCATGTCAACATCAAAATCCAAGTCAATCAATCAAAGTTTGGATCATTGGATTGATCACCAAATCAGCATTTGATTGCACTTCAACTTAGTACCTTTAGATCTTCAAACACCTAACCATAGTCAACCCTAGACATCCAAATAGTCTTGGGTGACCCCCAAATGGTCTTGGGATCGTTTGGATGACCTCCAAACGGTCTTGAGACCGTTTCCCATCATATCATCATCAACCATGTCATTCAACTAGGGTTTGGATCCTAGGATTGGTCACCAAATTAGCACTTAATTGTATTTCAATTTGGTATCTTTGGACCTTGAAACTCTTGACCAAACTTAACCCTAGACCTAAAAATGGTCTTGGGTGACCCCCAAATGGTCTTGAGACCGTTTGGGTGATCCCCAAATGGTTTTGAAACCGTTTGGGTCAATCAACCCAAAGCATCAACTCATTCAATTGCAAAATCAGCACTTAGCCGATTAGGGTTTATACCATATGTTTGAATCTTCAAATACCTAACCATACTCAACCCTAGACCTCCAAATGGTCTTGAGACCGTTTGGGTGATTCCCAAACGGTTTTGAAACCTTTTGGGTCAATCAACCCAAGTTTCAAACACAATCACTTATGAAATCAGGATTCAACCTGATTAGGGTTTAGGTGATTGATGGACCTTCAACTCATGAACCAATTGGAGTTAATCAATAATAATTGATGGGTCATTAAAATATATCCTTATGAACAAGTCCCCAAATGCTAAAATCAGGTCAACATCACCAAACGGTCTTAAACCATTTGTTTCTATGCGGTTTAGTGAAACCATTTCATTCCAAACGTTTTGAAACTGTTTGCTCCCAAAACACAAATCGTTTGGACATTTGATTGAAATTGTTTGGTCTATATATTTGGGGAGGTGTGTGCTTATGATGATGTCATCATCATAAAGCTCTAGACCCATGAAACCTGCTGTGATTTCCATGGAAATTGCATCAATCAACCAAATCATTAATTGTAAATAGAGAAATGATCATTATTTGATGAGGAATTGAATGCAATAACAAAGTTAGGGTTTCAAGTTATAAAACCCGCCTCCAATTGAGATCCAAAGCTCCAATCTCACGGAAACAATTGTGGATGAAACTCCTTTCACTATTCCAAGGGTCTTCCTCAAGCTTTGAGTGAAAAGAATTGGTTAGAATTGAAGAGGGGATCAAGTTATGAAGAATTCATACATTGATTTTCTATTTTCACCATGGATTCAAGGTAAAAGGAGGTCAAGAACCTTACCAACAGTTTGGGGGTAGTCCTCCTTATCCTCCCAAGATCCTTGGTCGTTTTCCAAGCAATGGGAAAGAAAGAAATCCGAAAAAGCCTTTGTTTTGGCTTGGAAAAGGTACTTTTATAAGAAAATTGATGAGAGAGAAAATTCTTTATAAAAGTCTTTTAATTCCAAAATTGTTGTCACCACTTCCCGCTTGGTTTATTGCATTCAAGGGCATCTCTATCCCCACAGAGCTCCCTTCCATTATACATGAATTAAGGGAAAAGAAATTAAACACCTTAACCCTTATAATAAGAATATTCATATGTGAGTGGAAATTCTTTTCCTTATAATAATGGTGAGTGGGATTTCACCTCCTTAGGATATGCTCGTGCCTTTACAAGGATTTAAGCTCATCAACACACATCTGAATCCAACCATTTTAATTTTGTTTGAAGGCCCTTTTAATTAATACATTCATTTTGCCCTAAATTGAATTAGGGTTTCAATTAGGATTAAATCTTGATTATTTTAATATCAAGATTCTCTCTCCTCCAACTTAATTCAAATGAGGTGCACCTCTCATTTTATTTGCTCTACATGATTACAAGAAACATTAGGGACCTTATTGAAGTGGTAATTTGCATGTTTAACCCCAGGTTTTGGGTAAATTGCACATTACACCAAAACTAGGTTTTAATGCACAAGGATTGCTTTATAAGCTTAATCTTGGTGCCCTAGCTTATGAAAACCATACCACTACATCATATTCATTCTTATGATGTCTAAACATAATAGGAACATTTTATCATGTGCAATTTGCAAGTTAACCCCTCAACTTGGGTAATTTGCACTTTAGTCCAAAATAAGCAAACATTGCTTCAACATTGCTCAAACAGGACCAAAATTGAAACATAAGTTTCTCATGAGCCCTAATTACTTTTCCCAAGATAAGATTAAGCATCTACTCAACCTTATTAGGAAAAACATCTAGGGTTAACACATAACCCAGGTCAGAGATGTTACAAATTATAAACCCCTAACAAGGATTTCGTCCCCAAAATCCCAGGAAAAAGGAGGGACAGATTATTCATTAATCATGCCCTCAAGTCTCCACATATCATCTTAATGTTATGGAGATACCATGGATCTGTAATTCACACAAAGTTCCTTTCATTAGTTCCAGCTTATCAATGTTTATGTTTATGCAGAGCATAAACCCCTAACATGTGATGTCCATATTATTGAAAGGAAGAAGCATAAAAGAACATACTTCTATCATCACCCAAGAATATTTATCAAAAGAAAAACATATATATCTAACACAGATAATTCACTCATGAATCGTTTATTTGTTTGGAAAAGTTCACTGAGAAAGCTCACTAAGAAATTTATTTAGAAATATTCACTGAGAAGGTTCATTGAGCAGTTTGTCTTGGAAAAATTCTTTAAGTAAGTTTACTAAGTATGTTCACTGAGTAATTTGTTTTGGAAAATATTCACTGAGCAAGTTCACTGAGTATGTTCACTAAGAATGTTGTTTTGAAAATATTCACTAAGCAAGTTCACTGAGAATATTCACTAAGTATGTTCACTAAGTAATTTGTTTTGAAAAAAAATATTCACTGAGCAAATTCACTGAGAATGTTCACTGAGAATATTCACTAAGTAATTTGTTTTGAAAGTATTCACTGAGGAATTTCACTGAGAATGTTCACTAAGTATTGTCATTTTGTAAGTATTCACTGAGGAAGTTCACTGAGAATATTCACTAAGTATGTTGTTTTGAAAGTATTCAGTTAGGAAGTTCACTGAGAATGTTCACTAAGTATTTTGTTTTGAAAGTATTCACTAAGTATTTTGTTTTGAAAGTATTCACTAAGGAAGTTCACTGAGAATGTTCACTAAGTATTTTGTTTTGAAAGTATTCACTAAGGAAGTTCACTGAGAATGTTCACTAAGTATTTTGTTTTGAAAGTATTCACTAAGGAAGTTCACTGAGAATGTTCACTAAGTATTTTGTTTTGAAAGTATTCACTAAGAAAGTTCACTAAGAATGTTCACTAAGTATTTTGTTTTGAAAGTATTCACTAAGGAAGTTCACTAAGAATGTTCACTAAGTATGTTCACTAAGTAGTTTATTTTGGTGAAATTCACTGAGAAGGTTGACTAAGTATGTTCACTAAGTAGTTTATTTGGAAAATTTTCACTTAGCCCTTCTTATTTAATTTCATTATACTCTCTAGATTGTTTTAGAATGACTACTTGATCAGAGTAATAAAAAAGATAACAATCTAAGAGTTTCATACTTGCTTAATCTACAATAATCATATACCTGGCCAAGGTATACAAGTATTGAGATTAGGTAGTATGCACTTTATATACTATCATAATCCTCACTTTTCATATCATTATACACACAACATTTTCCATTTCTAGATTTTCTCCAAGCATCACTTCTATATTTCATCGTATATCACAAAGATAAGAGAAATCATAAAACATTTTAAAGAGAACTGGGTAAAATGTAATTTCTCATCTTCCTTGTGTCCTTAAAGGACTAGTCAAAGGAAGTTCAAAAACAACTACTTTCATATCTTTAACACATAGAATCATGAAATGAAGTATCAGGATGAATATATTTTATTTAAGTATTACCCCTGAAGGTCACCTACCACATTAGATTGATTTCAACACATAGTGTCCAGTTATCTCATGTTGCTACTTTTGCCTTTACTTAGTGGCTACTTCCCTAGTGCACTAGGCATTTATTGCACTGGTGACACCAAAAACTTTGGATCTTCATAATAGCTAGGCAAATGTCTCTAGAATTGTAGAGACCTTACCTTAATTCATAGCTTATGGCCCCTCCTTAGGCACTATCATCACAGATGTACTGTTTGTCCAGACTTATGGCAGAGTCTACGTTCTTGACATTTATAAATCTTTCCCATATTTCCATTGTTCTAACATGACCATGTTACTCAGGAATCCATTCAAAGCCCAAAGTTTATGCATTAAAGACTGGTAACTTAGGTTGTAATACTAGTATCCAGTCTTCTATATGCATTACTCTCGTCCTATCCTGCCCTTCAAGAGCATAACATAGGATTCTTTATCCTGATTAGGTCAAGGTGGGAATTCTCAGGCACTTGTTCTCCTCTTGCCTGGTCCCATGCACCCTCTCCTGGTGCAACAACATTGCCCTTAGCAATGTGTTCCTCATGTTCTCCAATCATTTTCAAGTTCTTCTTCTCCTATGTGAGCAGAAGATACTATCAAATAAACTGGAAGACACTTAGAATAGACTCTACAACCTTATTCCTATGTCTTTGTAGACTCAGCGAACCTAGAGCTCTGATACCACTTAATTGTAATGTCTGTCTCGCAAAAACAAGATTAACTAATGTGGAAGCGTTCACTAAGCAGTGGATTACCAAAAATCACTAAAAATTAAAACCTTTTTGCCAAGAGGTCCATCAAATGAAAAATTTCACACATAGAACAAAAGTAACATATTAACATTCTATTTTTCAAAAGTACATAACTTCTATCATCTCTTCCTATGAATTACAAGAATTAGTTATCATGTCAAGCTAAACACAGGTAACATAAAATCGCGAGGCACTGAGCCAAAATCTCGAAACCACTAACTACTACTCCGAGGACCTGAGAGTACAGAAATGACACATATGACTCTAACTACATCTATACAAGGCATAACAACCAGTGTCTCCACCTGAGACTTCACTGTTGTCCCTACTACTGTTACTACTGTCCTTCTCCTACAGAAGGATTCTTGTCTCCTCGTCCGCGTCCACCTAAAAATGTAGTTCCCACGGGGGTGAGACAATTGTAAATTTCCCCATAGAGAGATATAACTCTTCGCCAAAAACATTATTATTGTTGATTAAGAAGATAAATATACACAAAGGAATTATATTTGTTTGGTAGCAGTTAATTCAATGTATAACAGATTAGAACATCATTCTTATCAAAAGTAATACAGCTATAATTTTATACAACAACATGTCACTTATCCTTTAAGGAATATTAAGAACATGTATAACATTTATTCACTATAGAATCATTATCACAGCATAAACTCTCTTCAGGCTTAGATCATATATCTAATGCCTGGCATTGTCATTGGGGAGTCATGGCCTGTAGCCATACTCTTTTCACAAAGTATTGGGATCTTAATCCCCCAACTCATAAAGTAAATTTCCTCTTCTTAACAAGTTCATCATCATGATTATAGCATCTGGGTATTTAAACCCATAACTCACCATAGGATACTTTTTACCACTTGTTAGGTAACTTTTTACCTTCAGATCATCTGACCAAAGACATCATAATTATTTCTACACAATGTATTTTACATAGTACACAAAGCTCATTGATTCTTACTACACAAAGCATATGAAGGCTTATAAAGCCTATAAAACATTCTCAATAAACAAGCATCGTAGCCCATACCTAGCTATGCTTCTCATCTCATCATCCCTGCATGATTAATATTCATGGTAACAATTATAATGTGTTCATATCAGTATCATACAACACTAAGTAGTATCATCCCTCATTAGGGTTCATGGTTTCTCTTTTATATCAGCACCCTTCATTAGGGTGTTCCATAAATAACCACTTGGGTTCTTAAGATCATATTGTTAATGATCAGCCCTATTCTATTGCTTCTTAAAGCTAAAAACCAAAAATAGATATCATAAGTATTCAAACATACTTATTTATCTTCAGTATTCATCTTTGATTTATTATCAACACCAAGTATGAGTTTCTCTCTCAACTTTATCAAAAAATGATTGTATCATAGTCTATTGATTTGGATTAACCTTTTCATAAGGCATGTTATCCTACACTTAACAAAGTGCATTACATTTCAATGTAACAATTGTCATGACACCTTTCATGTGTCATCTATTCCAATTATAATGAACTTATAAACATCATGGTATATCAGAATTGGGGTGTTGGATGTGATATCTATCATGCCTTGATGTATCACTTCCCTCAACACCCTCATCTTGCTTATGTTTATTCACTTAGCTTGTATTAGGGTATCACTCATCCTAATACCTATGCACTAGATCATCACATTCATTATGCAATGTATTGGTCATGATTCATCTATTTTAGAATACACAACCATTGCCAAAGATATGGACTCACCCTTGAGTCAGGGACTATTCATATAAGGATATCCATAATCAACCCCTCTAGGTATTTCATTTGTAAATACATTCATCACTATTCTATCAATACGAATAGGATTCCATAATTATAATTTGAGGTTCACTTAGAATATCACAAACATATATAGATTTCACCTAGAATCACTCTTCATTAAAGTTTCATATAAAGTCCTTATATATCAAGGTTTCACCTAGTATTATGTGAAATTAAGGCTTCACAACACATCACCCAGTGTTAAGGCTTCACATTAGTATTAATGGCACTTCCCTATATTAGGGTTTCATATACCTTTATCCCATTTTAGGGATTATGGTTTACTATTCACATCCAAGTGGGGTTTCTCTTTCCTCCTACCAAATTAGGGTTAGGATATACAATTCCCATTAAATTAGGGTTTCTTGCATTGTGGCACTAAGTTAGGGTTACATCATCACCCTAGATTATTATTTCACTAAGCTTTGCCCTTAAATGAGGGTTTCACATAACCTTGCTCTAATTTAGGATCAAGCTACATCAATCTTTTCAATGAAGATTTTATGATCTCATAATATGGATCAAACCTTGGTTACACATTTATTCACTATGAGAGAAATAGGGCTTAGTAAGTAAGCAATTAATTCTCCCATTCACTCTCCCTCTCATCCTCTCTAGCATGTTAACTATTCCAAGATTAATCAAGGTCAACTCTCTACTTAAGTACACAAATCTAGGGTTAACCTTTATAATCATCATGGGTCTACATCATTAATAATCACATAGCTAATTGACCTTTGATCATATTTGATATCCAAATGCTCTAATAACTCGGCTGGTTGTAGCGCGGATGGTTCAGAATGACTTGCCCCCCCGGGGGTCCCGGGTTCGATACCTCCCGTAGCGCAACCGTATTTACCAACTCCTTGGGTCATCCGGGCTCTGGCACCTGTTTGGGGAGGGGGGGACAATAGTCCTCCACGACTCAAAAAAAATGCTCTAATCAATTAAACCATCAATTATATAAGGAATTCAAAAGAATTGACCTATTAAACTTTCAATTCCACAAAGTGATCAATTGGGTTAACCATTGAAATCTTCAAATGCATTATCTAAATAGGTTCACCATATTGGACCTTCAATTACATGAGATATTCAAATGGATTAACCATGTTGATCTTCCCAAAGCTAATTACTTAGACCTTCAATGATCTTGGTTCTCATACATCAATTGGTTGAAAACCATTTGAACAAGTTATACTTGAAACCAATTGGACAAGGTAGGTATTGAAAACCGTTTGCACTTTGGGTCTCCAAATGGTTTGAGATCGTTTGGTCCCAAACGGTCTTGAGACCGTTTGGTCCAAACCACCTCAAACCGCATGGACCAAATATGGTCTCAACCAATCAAATTGAAATAGGGTTTCCAATGTTGATTCCTTCAATCATTGAATTTATGTAACCAATCATCAATTGGACCTATCATCAAACTTCAATTGAATTAAATAGGTCAACCTTCAACTGATTTGAACCTCAATTGACCCTCAATTGATCATCAATTAGGGTTTGAATCAATTGGATTAGGGTTTGGAATCGATGGTCCTTCAACATTAATCAATGTAAGATTAGTTACTTTGAAACCATTGAACCATCATCCAAATTGAACATGACCTGACCCCAAACGTTCTTGAGGTCATTTGGATGACCTACAAATGGTCTTGAGACTGTTTTCCCATGTCAACATCAAAATCCAAGTCAATCAATCAAAGTTTGGATCATTGGATTGATCACCAAATCAGCATTTGATTGCACTTCAACTTAGTACCTTTAGATCTTCAAACACCTAACCGTAGTCAACCCTAGACCTCCAAACGGTCTTGGGTGACCCCAAAACGGTCTTGGGATCATTTGAATGACCTCCAAACGGTCTTGAGACCGTTTTCCCATCATATCATCATCAACCATGTCATTCAATTAGGGTTTGGATCCTAGGATTGGTCACCAAATCAGCACTTAATTGTATTTCAATTTGGTATCTTTGGACCTTCAAACACTTGACCAAACTTAACCCTAGACCTCCAAACTGTCTTGTGTGACCCCCAAACGGTCTGGAGACCGTTTGGGTGATCCCCAAATGGTTTTGAAACCGTTTGGGTCAATCAACCCAAAACATCGACTCATTCAATTGCAAAATCAGCACTTAGCCAATTAGGGTTTATACCATATGTTTGAATCTTCAAATACCTAACCATACTCAACCCTAGACCTCCAAACTGTCTTGGTTGAACTACAAATGGTCTTGAGACCATTTGGGTCAATCAACCCAAGTTTCAAACTCAATCACTTATAAAATCAGCATTCAACCCGATTAGGGTTTAGGTGATTGATGGACCTTCAACTCATGAACCAATTGGAGTTAATCAATAATAATTGATGGGTCATTAACCTAGATCATTATGAACAAGTCCCCAAATGGTCAACACTGGTCAACATCACCAAACGGTCTTAAACCATTTGCTTCTATGTTGTTTAGTGAAACCGTTTCATTCCAAAAGGTTTGAAACCGTTTGCTCCCAAAACATAAATCGTTTGGACATTTGATTGAAACCGTTTGGTCTATATATTTGGGGAGATGTGTGCTTATGATGATTTCATTATCATCAAGCTCTAGACCCACGAAACCTGTTGTGATTTCCATGGAAATTGCATCAATCAACCAAATCATTAATTGTAAATAGAGAAATGATCATTATTTTATGAGGAATTGAATGCAAAAACAAAGTTAGTGTTTCAAGTTATAAAACCCACCTCCAATTGAGCTCCAAAGCTCGAAGATCACGGAAAAATGGTGGATGCAACTCCTTTCACTATTCCAAGGGTCGTCCTCAAGCTTTGAGTGAAAAGAATTGGTTAGAATTGAAGAGGGGATCAAGTTATGAAGAATTCATACATTGATTTTTTATTTTCACCATGGATTCAAGGTGAAAGGAGGTCAAGAACCTTAACAACAGGTTGGGAGTCGTCCTCCTGCTCCTACCAAGCTCCTTGGTCTTTTTCCAAGCAAGGGGAAAGAAATAAATCCGATAAAGCCTTTGTTTTGGCTTGGAAAAGGTACTTTTATAAGAAAATTGATGAGAGAGAAAATTCTTTATAAAAGTCTTTTAATTCCAAAATTGTTTCCACTACTTCCCACTTGCTTTCTTACATTCAAGGGCATATCTATCCCCACCGAGCTCCCTTCCATTATCCATGAATTAAGGGAAAAGAAATTAAGCACCTGAACCCTTATAATAAGAATATCCATATGTGAGTGGAAATTCTTTTCCTTATAATAATGGTGAGTGGGATTTTACCTCCTTAGGAGATGCTCGTTCCTTTGCAAGGCTTTAAGATCATACACACACATCTGAATCCAACTATTTTAATTTTGGTTGAAGGCCCTTTAATTAATACATTCATTTTTTCCCTAAATTGAATTAGGGTTTCAATTAGGATTAAATCTTGATTATTTTAATATCAAGATTCTCTCTCCTCCAACTTAATTCAAATGAGGCGCCCCTCTCATTTTATTTGCTATAAATGATGCCAAGAAACATTAGGGACCTTATTGAAGTGGTAATTTGCATGTTTAACCCCAGGTTTTGGGTAAATTGCACATTACACCAAAACTAGGTTTTAATGCACAAGGATTGCTTTACAAGTTTAATCTTGGTGCCCAATCTTATGAAAACCATACCACTACATCATATTCATTCTTATGATGTCTCAACATCATAGGAACATTTTATCATGTGCAATTTGCAAGTTAACCTCTCAAATTGGGTAATTTGCACTTTAGTCCAAAATAAGCAAAGATTGCTTCAACATTGCTCAAACAGGACCAAAATTGAAACATAAGTTTCTCATGAGCCCTAATTACTTTTCCCAAGATAAGATTAAGCATCTACTCAACCTTATTAAGAAAAACATCTAGGGTTAACACATAACCTAGGTCAGGGATGTTACACTGTCGGTCAACATCGGACGACATCTGATACAAAAGCACTCAGCTTATGCCCTTAGAAAATAAATATGCATGGGAGGTCACATAACATCAATCTTGAAATTTCTCAAGATGGATAGACCCCTACCCAAATGCACGGTAATAAAGGTCAATATCCTTATGAATGATCATGGTTTAAAGAACTCATACATCATAAAGGAGAAGGATGCAAAACTCCACTGCATCTTCTGCCCCACTGTAAAAGCATCTAGGACATTGTTGCTACTTCTAGAATTAGTAGATTACGACAAAGAAAAGCTTCTCTTCACTGAAGAGGAGCTTGCCAACCTTATAGCCTCAGTTAAAGCAAAGGTAGGGCATACAGAGCACACCATCACTGCCCCTATAGCAAGGCCAAAGAAAATTCCAGTAACATGGTCTTCAAAGTTGCACATACAAAAACAACAGCAATTGGAGATGCCCACATCAAAGATCAACCCAGAGGCAGAGCCACCACACAACGTCGAAAACATAGTAACCCCAACACCAGAACCTTTCATCTTTGATCCAGATTTTGGGTTCACCTCTACAACCACCACCACTACTACCACCCTCCACCACTCGGCCACCACACCACCACCTTCCACCATTCCACCATCCATCACTCTTCCCCCATTCTCCATAACAATGCCCACCATAATTTCTTCAACCACTTTCCCCTCAACACTCCCATTACATCCCTTCTCACCTAGAATGTCACCATCATTCCCATCCACCACCTCATCTACCACCACCATCCTGATACCGCTAGTGACTCCATCAACAGTAATAACGCAATTCACGAGTCCATTAATAGTGTCTATTTTGCAAGGCACTACCACCCTTCCACCCCGACCCCAACCACCTCACCCTTCCACCTCTGGGGTCCCCTTTTCACAAGTCGGTGAGGAATTCAGTTGGCAATTTGATGCCATTCGAAACCTTCTCACTGACCCTTCTAACATATTATTATCTATTTTTTCTTATGTGTAGGATATCGCTTCACAGGTCTCCAAGACCGACAAGTGGAACAACGCCTTACCAGGCATCATCTCAAGCATCCAACAACGGTAGGAAGTAGCGGCCCAGAAAGTCGACTGCATCAACAACCGTTTACAAAACATGTCGGAGTTGGTACTCGAGATAAAAGGCCAGCAAGATGCGTTGGCCCAGCAAGTCGAGAGGGTCTCTACGCAAACTCAACCTTTGCCTGAGATCCTCTTTGAGCTTCAGTAGTAGCAAACTTCTCAAAGGACGTGCTTGGACGACATCAACAATAGCCTAGTACAACTCATCCGTCGCCAAGAGGAGGACTCCAACAAAGAACTCAATGACGTTCACACAGAAATAATTGATCTATCCACATGACTCTGCTCTGCCGAATCAAGATATGCAGATCTTAAACATAGCCACGACGCACTGCTCGAAACCCACAAGCATGTGCAATTGGCACTCGAAGAGCTGCAAGCAATCCATCGGCAGTGCAAGAAGAAGTGGATCATGAAGGCAGAAGAAAAGGCAGTGAATGATAATGATGACGACAATGAAGATGATGATGAGGACTCTGATTCCTCAGCTGACTCCAATGATGACTACTCCTCCTCAGACGATCAACCCGACGACCTAGGCAATGTTGGGGAAGGCACCAGCTGAGGGACAGAACCAGCAAAGAAAGGAGATGATAAAGACCACCAAGAGGGTGGAAACAAAGATCCCAAGTCCCTCGACAATAATGACAATGTAACGATGGCATATGGGGATCGGTTCTTTAACTTTTCAGCCATGGGATCCCTGGGGGACGCTACCAAAGACACGGCTTTTGCTGAGTACCAACAATGCATACTAGGAACCAGCATCAGCCCACCCACAATACTCATTCACCAATACTCTGCTTTGGAGAAACTTGCGTCTTCCCTCCCAGAACAAGAAGAATATGACAGAGTGAATCTAGACACAGACGATAGACTCAACTTTGACTCTGATTCTGATAAAGATGAAGATCTGTCATTTTTCTTGGATGACAACGAGCAGACTTCAATTCCTCCACCACAAGATCTTTCCCCGTCGCCACCGCTACCTCACAAAATGCATGACTTGGACATGGTGGCCATCTCTATTCTAGATGTTTAGGACATCTTCATCCTTAATACTATCGTAGATGATGCCAAAGACCGGGGGGGACATCATCTACAACAATACAAAGACAAAGTGCAAGTTGACACGAGAAGACTTCTGTATCATCCTTCAACCAAAATCGACGGTGAAGATGGCTATCTTTTGTGTCTTCCTTGCCAACGCTATTGAGGAATTCCAGAGCCCAAAAAGGTTGCAGACGTCTTCAATGCTTCACCCGCTCTATCCTTAAGCTTATTACATAAGGACTTCTGGGAAAAGTCCATTGAGCGGCTGTGAACTGGCCTTGCATGAAAGGCATGCTACATTTTCATTCCCTTCAGAGTTTCTGACCACTGGCTGCTCATGATTTTCGACACTGCGGCCCGTGACGCCAAAGTGTACAACTTTTGTGCCAGCGAACTAAAGGCCAGACAAATATATTTTGTTGGATTGGATGTCAGGGAAGCACGATGCATACCTTTTTGGCTTATCAAATTAATATGGGTTGCTTGCCCATCTTTGCAACATGGTTGGAGCCAACCCTGGTTCCAAATCATCAACTCAACAGTCCAAACTTTAGCTGGTTCAGGGGATTGCTCTTTCTGTACAATATGATTCATAGAAGTGCTCAATAGACAAATCCCCTTCACTGAGCTAGCCACAAAAGATATACACTCCCTACGAGGATGTTATGCCATTGAGCTTATCTATGATAGACAGTTCTTCAAGGACCCAATAATGGATCCAAACAATGTACCTCAATACATTTTCTCTGCTATCCAACGTTCGCAAAAGTGGCCATACAGAACAATCCTAAAGGAGTTTGAGAAAAAGCAACAACAAAATGCCAAGGTCCCAAAATAATGCCAGTGGGACCCTTATGCTTTTGATATGGCGGAGGACAAGGGGAACATCGACTTGATAACAGGGGTCACCATCAATAGAGCATTCCAACCAATGGTGCCCCTATCTGCCATAGAACCAACATTTCCAAATGTCAACCTTAATGCATGTAAGAGCCTTTCCGACAACGAACTCTAAATCATCATGTCTAGGCTATACGCAGAAAATGATGAGCTGGTTTTCTTGCAAGAAGATATTCTAGTAATGGAAGATTCTCTCCATGAAACCATACAAATTAAAGGTTCTTTATCCGTGAGCATGATGACTGCGTACCAGTTTCTTCTAGCACAGAACCACCCTACGGTTTATATGGCGTCAGAAAACATGAAGGATGGTCTATTAGGGTCAAAGAACTTTAGAACCACGGAGGAACTTATCTCATATCATCAACACACAACTCCAAAGTTCATTATGGTTCCCTTTCTTCATTTTGAACACTAGATGCTACTGGAAACAAACCTACATGAAGGAACCACAATAATCTACAATAGTTCTGACAGCCAGTTTGATCCAAACCAAAGACAGTATTTTGTAACAGCAAAGACTTCGACAGAGGAAGTGGCTAAGGAATGGGCTGAACAACTACACGATCTCATGAGCAAACACACAAAGGCGTACGACAAAGAACATTTCCATTGCCCAGCCTTTAGCCACAAATGTCCCCAGCATATTAGATAATCAAATGAATGCGGTTTCCATGTCTTGTACTGGATGTATACCATCATTGTTCTTGGAAAACAAATAGAGGACATGAAGGACGTGGATTACCACGATTTGTGTGGAAAATTCGCAGCTAATCTCCTATGATCTCATGGAGCAAACAAGGGATTAACAGAACCTTAATACCCTTGCCCATGTACTTCTCAACCTATCACTTTGACTCCTGGGGACAGAGTGAGTGATAAGTTGGGGGGGTACACTGGGCAAGGGTGAGGTATCATATTCAAACCCTTTTCTCTTTACTCTTTCCTTCACCTCTATTCTTTTGTACATATTTCTCCTTTCCTTTGACACTTAGATTTTTTAGTAATTCCTTTGATAGAATAACTCTTACATATAAAACAACTTTCGCTTCTGAAAAGAGTCACCCCTAGCTAAATTAGAGACAAAGTAGTCCTCAAACGCAACTCATAAGTAGCATTTAGGCATGCAATGGAAAATTAATAAATCACTTTCATACTCAATTTCTATACTTTTACTTCAATTCTGCATCAGACTCTCCACGGGTTAACATCCTGGCCGAAACAAGTTAAACACTCTCAAGGAAGGGAAGGAACCAGGTGAAATCCAAATCAAGGAACCTTGCAAGTGGACCACCAAGTACGAAACTGTAATAAGTGCATGTCAGGAAACCCTAAGAAACAGTTTTCTTCTCTTCAAAAAGAGGCTTGGCAACCCAAATAAAATCCTAAATACCCAATTCCTAAGCCTGTGAGCATATGAATAAAATTCTGAGTGTTGAATAAAAATATGAGAGTTGTGCCACGCATAAGGACTTATACAAAGAACCAATAAAGGTCTTGCCCGGCCGGTACATTCAGCTGCCCTCACAAAGGAAGATGTGTCACGTCTGGTAGTGAGATCCTAAGGTCTCCAAGTATATGAAAAAGCTGATAAAGGACTCACCCGACCAGTACATTTAGCTGCCCTCACAAAGGCAGATGTGTCACGCCCGGCAGTGAGATCCCAAAAGTTTAGGTAAACCCTCCCCCACTAAAAAGGGGAGTTACACAGCAGCCTTTAGTCAACCCTCATACCTATCTTATCTTCTGATAGGAATTTCAAAGAAGTATAAAACTTCTTAGAGTCAAAGACATGCATAGAATACGATAAAGGAAAAGGTGGTCCCAATGCGAGTTACGCGATATGGAAAAAACTTAAGATCCACGCAACTCTCGATACCTGAAAGAGTTAGTGCAAGAGGAAGCCCCGATAAAACTCTAGGAGATTTCTGGTTTAGAATTGAAGTAAGAGTATAGAAATCTTCACTAAATAAAATCACCTCGCCACTATGTGCTTTAGCTCTATCCAGCTTGAGGACAAGCTAGACTCTAAGTTAGGGGGGTGATAACCTCCCTTTTTGTGATGTTATCTTACTAGTTTTTCTTAATTTTCCATACTCTTTCTTAGATAAATTAGATATAATCCTTAACTTTCTACGTTATTATGAATTCACCATTAAACTAACATTTATCTTTTTCTTCTTACAGAAAAACCCAAAAAAAATTGCAAAAGCCCCAAACGGTCCCAAGACCGAATGAAGTCCAAACGGTCCCAAGACTGAATCACTCAAATGGTCCCAAGACCGAATGAATTCCAAACGGTCCCAAAACCAAATGAACTGAAATAGGGAAGTCCAAACGGTCCCAAGACTGAATGAACTCAAATGGTCCCAAGACCGAATAAAGGCAAACGGTTTGGAAACCGAATGAAGGCAAACGGTCCTAAACCGTATGAACTCAAATGGTCCCAAGACCGAATAAAAGCAAATGGTCTGGAGACAGCATGAAGTCAAACGGTCCCAAGATCGTATGAAGCCAAATGGTCTTGAGACCATTTGAAGCCAAACGGTCCTGAGACCGCATGATGCCAAACGGTCCCCAAACCATTAAAGACCCAAACGGTCCCAAGACCGTTTGGGACTCCTTGTAAGCCTATAAATAGAACCAAAGGAGTTCGCATTAGGGATCGAATTCTTGGATGCCCAAAGGCTGCCCCAACCATTCTAGAGTTGTTTCATATTCCATCCTCCGCCCCAAGATTATCGGTCTAAGATCCACACTTCATCAAGCTACTTTCTTTCTCATCGACATAGAAGGTGGGAAGTGAAGAAATCTTCATCAAGTCAACCAAGTGGTGTGAAGATAGTTGCTCTCTACTCCAAGGGGTCGACCTTCCTCCGTTCTACGTGGAGATGATGCTTTCTTTCTCTCTTCCCACCTCCTTCTTTGTTCTTTCCATGAGCTAGTAGTCCCATACACTAGTGTGCGGGGAGTAGCCCTGCTACCCATGTTTTCATTTCATACATTGTAATTCATGAGTTTGCAATAGAAAAATACTATATTTTCAGTTCAACATCAATCGTTTAATGAATACTAGTTACTTGATCACCAACTTGTGTTGTCTATTATCTGTTAGTACAAATTGTCTATGTTTGTACTTCTAGATTCGAATATCTACTGCTTGTTGGTTCCATATTGTATGTAGTCACCATATGTTTGGTTCGGTATCTAGGAGCATTTCTCAAGGAGTGGAGTAAACTCACCTCCATCGTTGTACTTTCACACTATGAAATGGAATCAGTTGACGTATGGAAGTACAACATTGATAGGTCAAGGAACCCACTTTGTGAAGGGAGTGATGCAAAGTAAGTGACCATTTGTTTGGGGATGGATGGCATTGCAACGCTTCCATGTTTCTCGTAGTTAGTTATCTGAAAGGAAGCTAAGTCTACAAAGATACTAAATGTTTAGACTCTCTTCTTTGCAAGCCATGTTATTATGATGTATGTTTTGATCCATGCGTAGTGGTAGTGAAACTCGATCACATCCTAGTGGTTTCCAATTATCGTTTACAACCTTAAGCTTACTTTCTTGCTATTTACTTTCTCCGTACATTAGTTTTTTTTTAAGGAAAGATGGAGGATCCTATGATTGGGACCCCCTATCATAAATTTATTAAGCTACATCAGCCGTAGCAATGTTTACAAGACATGAAGGAAAAAAACTGAGAAAGGGAAAATCTACCTACTTGTCCCCTTCGTGCCATAGTGGCAACTTTGTGGGCAAGCTTATTACAATTACGACTAACGTAAGAAATACAGCAGAAAGAAAATTGATTTTTTAAGACAGTGATGTCCTTAGCTAGGACACCCACATAATCTCTTCTCATTGTGAGATCACTATAGGCTGGGACAACTTCAAGGGCATCAGATTCCATTTCCACCTGTCCCACACCATAGCTGCTCACCCATTGGAGTGTTGTTCTCAAAGAAAATGCTTCTGCCATTGCTATGCCCATGACATTGCTGACCTTCTCGCCCACCACACCCATCAAGGCACCCTCGTTGTCTCGCATCACCATTCCAATGGTTGTCGCCCCATCTTCCCCACATGTCGCCCCATCTTCTCCGTACATTAGTTTAATCATCAAACCAACTCTTTGATCTAAATATCAACTTTTGAGTAAGATAAGTAGAATTATTACGTTTTCCATCTTGTTAAACTCTCAACAAGACTGTTGTCTCGTGGATTCGACCCTTAACTATACTACGATAAGACTTCCACGTATCTTAGCATACGTGGGTGGTGATCTTATTATAGCATATGCAAGGCTAAACGTAGAGACTTACTATGTCTAGGATTATTAGTGGTGCACGCAACTCCACGTAAGTGGAGGCTCCATCAAGAACTCTATTCTCCATAAGAGGCAGCGCTGCAGCATACCTCCTCTCTGGCTCTCTTGACTCCCCATCTCCACCAAAGGTTTGTGAGTTACAATGGACATGTTGTACTGTGGCTGCTTCACTCTCATTCCCTACTACTGCTAGCAACGGGGAGACTAAGGTGTTAGGGATGGTCTCATTCTCTCTCTTTGGTCTTCTATATGCTTTAGAAGAGGTTCTACATGTAGGTCTGCCAAAGAGAACCATCCACCACTCTCTTCCTCAGGCCACGACCACGACCCTCACACGTCGTGGCTAGGATGGTCCTTTGTGATCGGTTGTAAATGCAAAGAAGAGGAGTCCCAATGCAATCCAATCAACAGATCTGAGAGCCATGAAAAATATCCACAAGGAGTTGATCTGCGGCCCACAGACTTCAAATCTTGCCTCCATTCAATCTTATCCCAACACCCATCCAAAAGGGTATAGTGTGATTCCATCAATATTACAACTTATGCTATAAAGATATTAACCTAGTCATGTTGAGCATCATAAAGCACATTGTTTCACAAATTCCAAACCCAAAAGATTTCCTCTAGGACCCTTTGATCTTCATGAAATTCAACCATATCTTTATCACAACTCAAGGTACCTCCTATCCAAAGTTGGTTCCTAATCTCAAGTGTAGGGCCAATCAATCATTCAATACAAAATGGCAAATACTTGATGATAATAATCATGATATTAATATCAAAAGACCTACAACTTATTTCAAACCAATGAACTACCTTCATATCATCAAACACACTTCAAAGACAGTTATTGTGTCCTTATAATATGTATAACTAAGAATATAAAATTTTCATTCTATCACATCCTACACACCTTAAAAAAAAAATTTGTCCTCAAAATTCAGACCAAAAGTCAAGTCTATCACACCACTTACCTTTATCTAATATGAGATCCTAGTTTTCTTCCTACGATGACAAAGATATAATCACCCTGACTGAAGGCTGGCAGAAATTCATGTCGATCAAGTATTGAGGCAGCGCCTAAATGTGATTTGCAAGACCATAGGCTAGTGTTCATTTCCTTGGTATGCTAGGGTCATCATGGTCACTTTTATAGGTTTTACAGGTCTAGAATCTACTTATATATTGCATAAAAAAATTTAATATATTTTTGTCTTCAATTTAACATTTCTCATTATCTTAATTAAAATTTAAATGTATTAAATGATAAAGATAGGTGAAACTTCTTTTCTTTTGTTAATTACTAAAGTCCAACTTTGTGGTCAAACTAATTATCTATTTTTTTTGTGAGTTTCCTTTATTATCTTCTAATATTAATTTCAATGAGTTAGTTTAGAGGTGAGAGTAAAGAGAAAAACAAGAGAAAATGTATTACATTTATTTGTTTATCAAAAGTATCACATTAACTAAATTACCATTACATGGTATTTGTAAAAAAAGAGTGGAGGTGTACCAATCCTTCTACAATCCCATAATGTCTTAAATCCATGGAACTAAGATCAAGATACATTATTTCATTTTTTTTAAATAAAAAATGGAGGAAAGAGAAAAACAACTTTATTTTACATCTACATGAACTAATTGTATATCAAGAATATACAATGTGATTTCAATGTGTTATTTAAAAACGGTTGCATGCCATTACTTACTCCTATATAATTCTTATTTGTTTGAAATAATGTTATGATTATTCAACAATAAACCATTTTTAATGTTCCATATGAAATGCATCAATTTTATTTTTTAATTACATAACATCTTCTCATCCATAATGACATTTCCATTTCATATCACACTTCCTAGTTGTGTTGGAAAGGTGATAGTTCAAAACCCACATTTTTTATAGTCTCAAATTAATATATTTACCACATTGTATTTAATTACTCAAACTTTAGAACGTTGTAAAGAAAATGATCAAACTCCCCTTCCATCTTCCCTTCTACTGTTTCAAATGTATAGTTTCCATGTTGACTATTTTTCACCAACAATAAATCTACAATTACATTATTTTGGTTTTGCATGTTTTAAATGAATTTCCATTGTGTTTACATTTATTTTAAGGGTGAATCAAAACCAAATTTAGACCACACATTAATTAGGTAGTCTACATCCTTCTTAGATAATAAAATTCAAGTTCTGCATATCTTTTATTTACAATTTCCATCTTTTTTATTTACTTCATTTTCAAGCATTAAAATGTGAGCTAATTTGAAAAGATTCTCATGAATTATTTCTTTGACTAAAAAATGAGATGATCAATGTTTATCCATATTTAAGTCTTTTATGCCTTTTGGAGAAGGTCCTTGAATAAAGAGAAAAGAGAGGAGATAATGTTACATGTATTCAATAGGGGAAATAAAGTTATATCTACACCATGTAATTCATGAATATTCTGTTTCATACATTCAAAATTATGCCACTAATTGCACTACATTTTTTCCTTTATGTCTTTTGGGTATTTCAAAGAGGACAGAGAAATAGTGAATAATTATACTTCCTCCATATATTCAAAGCTAAAAAGAAAACTTATTGGAAAAGATTTCTATTCCACATGCATATTTCCAAATTCTACTTCTTTTACTCTTTCTCTTTTATTTCTTTTCAAACATTCTCAAGGATAGGAGAGCGAAAAGGAAAAGGAAAACCAACATTTATCTCTTTGTGTTAATTGCAACACATAAAGCATATATATAAAGAGAAAAAGTATTTTGAACTTCATTTTAGTTTCTCATTTTATTATCCTATAAGAAATTTTTTTTTATGGTCTTTTTACATTAATCCCCTCGATTACCATTATTTAAGAAAAATCTTATTCTCAAGCTTAAATAAATTTTTGAAATTTTGGGATGTTACATTTTTACTCACCTTAAATAAATTATGTCCTCAAAATTTACATAGTACTACCCACCTTAGGGTTTTACTAACTTTGCAATACTCAACATGTATTTCCTTATGACTTGAACTAAAATTAGAACTAGATATTACCTTCATTAACATCATCCTCAACTTTGCACTAATATTTCAGGACATCTATTCTATATATGAGTCTCTAATATCAATTTGCATTAGGTTTCAATAATTTTCTACTTTAGGTCTCCCATATCAACTCTCTTGGGTGACACCTCTGGACCTGTGTTGGCTTGATACAAATATAAAGGTGTGAGAACTCATTATGCTAATGTTAAGGATTTTAATAACATACATGTCCCATACCACATATGCTAGAAAGAATAAGAACATATGCATCATAAGTCTTTTTCTCTTGACATTTCTTCTAAAATTCTTAATTAGTTGGCCATCATCATTGAGAAGAAGAGAAGACATGTCACTAGCTATGATAGAGGATCCAAATTTCATAATCGTCTTTCATAACACATATGCACATAGATATCTATCCAAAACTGTGTTTCTTTTAGGGTTTTTACCTCTTAAATAAAAGGGATATACATTCCAATTCCTTGGCTTCTCCTCTATTCATATGTTTTCTATCATCAAGGAAATGTTGGGAGAGATATCTAGGGAGTCATAAAAAAAGCCTGGTGGCCAACTGTAATTTGGCTTTGATACCACTATTGTAACACTCCACTTGTAAAGTATTCACATCATAGAGCAAAAACTTATATTTTTATTCACATCAAGGGGAATGTCACAAATATGACATTCATAGATCAAAATAAAGTTTGGATAAGCCATCACAAAATAATAATTATAATTCTCATTCTCGTGTCCTTAACAAAGTTCACATATAAAACAAGACTTAATTCTTGTGAAAGGAAATTCTATCTAATTATAGTTGGTCCCCATCGAGACTTTTCTTTCTTGGAGGTTCCTTGTACTAGTCCTAGCACACCAAAAAGCTTCTCACTCCGAAGCTTGCTCCTTACTTGCGGGCATCACACCCCCAGCCATGCATCAAACCAATGGTAAGTGGAACTGAACACGTTATAGCTTAAATTAAACATGTAGATTGAAAATAAACTTTAAACATTTAAAAAGATATACAATTTCTATTAGATCATTTCTTTTATTTGACATGTATCAGAATCTCATGATTTGCAAATAAGTGCCTCTTCTCTTATGCACTGAATTGCCTCTCGGGTTGCACTAAAGTGCCTTTCTCTTATGCACCGAAGTGCCTCTTGGGTTGCACCGAAGTGATTCTTTTCTTATGCACTGAAATGCCTCTTGGGTTGCATCGAAGTGTCTCTTCTCTTATGCATTAAAGTGCCTTTTGGTAGGGATCTTATATAAGTTATCTTTTAAAATTCTTTTTCTCTTGCAAACTATTAACTTGTTCTTTTAACTTACTTGTAACATTATCTTTAATGTGCATGTAATATTATACAATAATATTGACAATAAACATGACATTTAGTTCATTATAGATTCATTGGCTTTTAAGAAATTGAAATATTATGTATTACATTCATAAGATTTTATGTACAATTCATATACATACATAAAAGCAAAGAATACTTATGCTCAGCTAGCATAGACCACTTACCTTTATCTTATAGGAGATCCTAATTTTCTTCCTAGTTTGATAGAGATCTAATCACACATACTGAAGGCCGGTACAAATCCGTTTTGATCAAGTATTGAGGCAACACTTGGATGTGATTTGCAAGACCATAGGCTAGCGTTTGTTTCCTTGGTATGCTAGGATCATGGGGGTCTCTTTTATAAGTTTTATGAGTCTAGAATCCTCTTGTATATTGCATAAAAAAATTGAATATATTTTCCCCTTCAATTTAACATTTCTCTTTATCTTAATTCAAATTCAGATTTATTAAATGATAAATATAGGTGAAACTCCTTTTCTTTATTAATTATTATAGTCCAACTTTGTGTTCAAACTAATTATCTCTCTATTTTTGTGAGTTACCTTTATTATATTCTAATATAAATTTCAATGAATTAGTTTAGAGGTGAGAGGAAATAGAAAAAGAAGAGAAAATGTATTACGTTTATTTGTCTATTAGAAGTACAACATTATCTAAATTATCATTACATTATATTTGTAAAAAGAGAGAGAAGAGTGTGAGAGTTGTACAACTCCTTTTACAATCCCATAATGTCCTAATTACATGGAATTAAGATCAAGATACATTATTTTATTTTTAAAAATCACAAAATAGAGGAAAGAGAGAAAAAAACTTTATTTTACATCCACATGCAATAATTGTATAGAAAAAATATAAAACATGATTTCAATGTGTTATTTAAAAATTGTTGAATGCCATTACTCAGTCCCATAGAATTCGTATTTGTTTGAAATGATGTTAATATTATGGGACAATTAAACATTTTTAATTGTTCATATTATATACATCAACTTTATTTTTGACATACATAACACCTTCTCATCCATATTGACATTTCCATTTTCATATCACGCTTCCTAGTTGTGTTGGAAAGGTGACATGTCAAAACCCACATTCTTTATAGTCTCAATTTAATATATTGATCACATTGTAATCGGTTATTCAAACTTTGGAATGTTAAAAAGAAAATAATCAAACTCTCCTTCCAGGTTCCCTTCTAATTTCAAATATATAGTTTTCATGTTGACAATTTTTGACCAACAATTAATCTACTATTACATTATTTTAGTTTTTCATGTGATAAATGAATTGCCATTATGTTTACATTTATTTGTGGGGACACAAAACCATATTTGGACCACACATTAATTAGACACTCTACATCCTTCCTAGATAACAAAATTTGAATATTGAATATCATTTATTTACAATTTCCATATTTGTCGTTTACTTGATTTTCAAGCATTAAAACGTGAGATAATATGAAAAGATTCTCCTTAATTATATCTTTGACTCAAAAAAATGAGATGCTCAATATTTATACATATTGAAGTCTTTTTTCCCTTTTGGAGAATTTCCTTGAATAAAGAGACAAGAGAGTAGATAATGTGACATGTATTCAATAGTGGAAAGAAAGTAATATCTAGACCATGTGATTGATTAATATTCTTTTTCATGCAATCAAAATTAAGCCACTAATTGTATTACATTTTTTTGTTTTGTATTTTTGGTATTTGAAAGAGGAGAGAGAAATAGTGAATAATTATACTTCCTCTGTATATTAGAAGCTAGAAAGAAAACTTCTTGGCAAAGGTTTCTATTCCACATGTATATTTTCGAATTCTAATTATTTTGCTCTTTCTCTTTTATTTCTTTTCCAACATTCTAAAGGATAGGAGAGAGAAAAAGAAAAGGAAAACCAACATTTATCTCTTTGTGTTAATTACAACACATAAAACATATATAAAGAGAAAAAGTATTTTGAGCCTCATTTTTTTTTCTAACTTTATTACCATTTAGGAAATTTCATTTTGTGGTATTGTTACATTAAGCCCCTCAATTATCATTATTTTAGAAAACCCTTATTCTCAAGCTTAAATAAGTTTTTGAAAATTAGGGATGTTACATTACTTGAATCATGCCAATGATGTTGCAGACACCAAAGACCTTATGTTGAGTTGTATGAACTATGAGTTACATGAACAACGTGAAAACATGAGCATTCTTGAGATGGTAACACATCTTTAGAATCATTGAAAGCGAGAAAGGTATAATGTCTCTAAAGCATTCTTTAAGTGCAAAATGATAGAGGGAGATCCAGTAGAGCCCCATGTGCTCAATATGATCAAGCATGTGGAACATCTAGAATGATTGGGATTTCTTTTAGGTCAAGAGTTGGCCATGGATATGATTATATAATCATTGCCTGAATCATATAGCCAGTTTATTGAGTGTTATCACTCGAGTAACTTGTCCAGACCACTGTCTGAATTGCTTGGCATGTTGATTAATGCCTAAGAACAAGTGAAGATGGACAAACCCATGATGATGATAAGTAGAATAAAGTAAAAGGATAAAGGCAAGGCCAAGAAGAATTCTGAGGCTAAGTTGAAGTTCAAGTCTTCTACACTCAAGACTAGGAGAAGGGTAAGTGCAAAAGGAATATGACCTTTTCACTTAAATGAAGGAAAGTTCTACCATTTTCACCAGCATGGACACTAGAAAGGGAACTATCCTCCTTATATAGAGGATCTCAAGAAGAAGAAGGAGATAGTGATCTCCACTTTAGGACCTAAAAAGAAATAAGCTAGAACTATGCGGAGCAAGAGTTGCTACCACTACATTTGAAATTTTTCATTCATCTAATGGGCATGTAATGGAATTATTGAATTGTGATTATGTATCTATCATTAATGAAAAACATCAAGTATCTTGTATGGACTAGAATATTTTGAATATCTTTGATGTTTTTCTTTCAAAGATATGATCTTTTATGGAAATGTCATATGTCTCATAGTCTATACTTAATAGTTGTAGAACGAATGTGTAGACACATATACTGAATGACTTGATGACTCAAACAATGAATATTAATATCATTGTCATCTAGAGCCCATAAACGAGAAATAATTTCTAAAATCCATAATGATGGTTATCTAGACTCTTTTGGTTATTGAACCAATAGAGACATACAAGTATTATTTATTGGGAAATATGACAAAAGCACCTTTCACTAAATATAGTGGGAGAGTGAGTATTCTATTTAGGATCATACCTAGTTATGTATATAGACCTTTTAGAATATATGTTAAAGGGAGTTTCCATTACCTCATTATATTTACTGATGCGATTGTACATATGAAAATTTTTATTTGATGAAATACAAGAATGAATCTCTTGAAATATTCAAGGAGATCAAGAATGAAGTATGTAACTAGCTTGGTAAAAGTATTAAGACACTTCAATATGGTCGATGTTGAAATATTTTATGTTGGATCCTAGATGGGCAATTAGATGCTCTAGAGGGGGTGAATAGAGCTGAAAGCACTTAAACAAAACTCATTAAACCTTCAAGATATATGACAAGATAAGGTTGCTAAATAGGTAATTTGAGTGCAACTAAAACATTCATAGAAAGGGAGAGAGAGATTGAACATACACCAATTAGACAAGCTATTTAGAGTGGTTCCACACTTCAAACTAGAAGTATGTCAGTCCACTTGCCCAGAGAGGTCAACCTCTAGGACTTCCAAACTATTGCACTCTTATATTCATTCATAAGACATAAAATACATGACCAAACAAAAGACTTACCTATCCAAAACAAAGAGTCTTCAACCTTACCAAGGACTTACCCACTTTGCAAGAGTCTTCGGCCTTCTCCAAGGACTTACCCACTCTTGCACAAGTCTTCAGCCTTGCAGGAATTACCCACTCTTCTTGGATCTTCAGCTTTTGACTTCACCTTCACTCGGAGAAGCTTCCACCAAGGTCTTACCCACTTGAGCTTGAGTCTTCTGCCTTCTCCAAGGGCTTACCCACTCTAGCTCCAAGTCTTCAGCCTTGATCTTCACCAAGGGACTCCTTCCCTTGTTCTTCTTCACCTCTCTTAGATAAGAGAGAGAACCTTCATCTTCATGATTGAAAGAAGAGATAGGAGGTGGTGGAAGTGAGAGCCTCACAAGATATACATATAGGACTAGCTCTCTTATAGATTTTCTACTCACTCTAATGGATGTAACAAGTGATTACGCTTAGAGAGAGAGAGGAGGTTGTAGGAAGCACTCAACTATAGAATAGGAGCCTCACATAGAGTTTGCAATGAATGCTCAACCTTGGAATGAAGCCCAAGGGGTCCTATTTATAGCTGGGGATGCCTCTTAGCCTTTGGGAACACTTGGAACCAAAAACTAGCCATTTTATGGCTTGTAACGGATCTATTTTCACTTTTTGCAACTCCATAATGGCTAGAAACACTTTTCTGTACTTTTCCGTACAGTGCAATCGGTCCAGTTTCTATAAGTGTAACTCGACCGATAGAGTAAAAGACAAAGCTGATATTCAGACCATCGGTCGAGTTTGTCCTGAGCAAACTCGACCGACCAATGAAAATCGATTTGGTCAGTTACTCCATCGGTCGAGTTCTATGTAAACACAACTCGACCGATGCAATCTCCAGAAAATTGATCAAGGATGATCGGTCGAGTTTTCAGGCTGGGAAACTCGACCGACAAAGTGCATGTAATCAATTTTCAAAGTTGCATGTAAAGTGTTCTAATATTCGATCTAAGTGCTCCTGATATTTTTCTAAGCTTAATTACAATTCATACAATCATTACAAGTGATTTACAACATGATTCTAATGGATATACATCATATTGCAAAAACATGCACTTGTATGACTTTGACTTGTCTTTTCTCCAATTTGATATGCGCAAGTTAGGGCATTTGGAGTGTGTCTATACCTAATCTGAAATCACTCAAGTAGAGACATTAGACACCAATATGTGGAATGATTAGTCATCATCAAAACACGGATTTAGTCGACGTGAGTCAACATTGACCTAATTGACCTTGAGTCAACAATCTCCCCCTTTTTGAAGATGACAAACCATTCCATAAATGTATTTGAAAGCTTTCAAGTAAAATCATACCTTTGGAGAAACCTAGGGGTTTCAATAGGATTGAGCGCATATGCTCCCCCTCAATTGATGCGCATGGAGTTCTCATACTCCCCCTCAATTGATGCTATTTATCCTGCATTGTTAGCTTTCATAACGTTTATAGAATACTATGTCTTCTACTCATATATGTTCTACACATATATGTCTTCTCCCCTTTACCTTCTCCATTTACATGAACATGCTTCTCTTCTTCATGTAAGACATGTCTTCTTCCTCTTTTAAAAGAGGAAATATCTTTCTCCCCCTTTGTCATTTCAAAAAGTGGGGTTATGAAGAAATAAGAAACATCACTTGTTAAAGAAAAAGGAGATAACACAATTATATATAAGGAGAGTAGAAGAGCATAGATAGGGGCTTGTCCAAGCATAGAAAGAAAAGTAAGTTTAAGCATATACTTGAACAACCCAAAAAGCAAGATAAAGTGTTGTAGAAAAACAATAAATCGCATTTTTGACCCTCAAGATGACGGAATTTGACCAAAAACCATCAGAGCTCGTTCCTAAGCAATGAGTCTTTCTTAGAAGGTCGTTTCTGCATGAAACACACTATCCTTGCACCAAAAACTGAAACTGGAGCAAAATCTGCAAAATACTCCAATTTCTACATATAATGTAGATCTATGTACCCTGCATCACAATGTTATGTAAGCAACTCAAGATAGTAGATATGCAATTCAAGGAACAATCTTGAGCATGCATGAGACAAGATACAAGCATAGCATATAGATGAGCAAAGATGTTGTGGGCTCTGATCTCCAAACCATGACATAAACACGATTAAAACTTAGCGGAAGCGAATCGGTAATCAGCGGAAGACAAAAATCACGGGAAATTAAAACTTTTCGAGATAAGAACTTGGATCCATAAAACTTCTTTCATAAAGAGAGATAAACTGTTTACATCTCAGGATAATTACTTCTTGAGTAATTATATACATTCAGATACAAAAATCTCAAGCTCACTAAACAAAAGACTCCAAGACCTGAGAGTACAGAGGACACATAGGACTGACTCTAACTACACCACATGGCAGGACAATCTCCACCTGAGATTACTGCTGCCCCTGGTGCAGCTGCTGTTGAGACTGGTCACCTGTAGGCTGGTTCCTTCGTCTCCGACGTCCACCTAAAAAGTTGAAGTCTACAGGGTGAGACAATTATACATAATTGTCCCAGCGAGAGTTATAACTCTTCGCCAGAAGCTTTATTATAACATCAAAGAATATTTTAAGCAGTAAAGCCTTCAAAGTACTCTATAACAGTTGCAGGTATAACAAGATCTCTACAATTTAGGAGATATGGAGAATATAAACACTATTGCAATGTAACATCAATCAACTAACTTGGAGTCATCTCTAACAAGTTATACTACATGGTTGATTATGTTTTACAAACAACATTATGCCCTGTGGAGATGAGGCATACCACTCATACTCCAACTGATCGCTGAGAAGTCACATCAGTATCATACATAGGTCATTAAGAGAGCCGGATTCTCATGACCTTCACCTTCCTCCGTCAGTAAGAGGATCACTTGTAGGACATCTCGTGTCTCTACTACTATAGCTCACCAGGGTAAACTGGTCCTTCGCTATTCTAGAGTCACAGTGGCATTCTGTACTCTCTTCGTCATCACGAGGTTTCATATTTACCTACCACTGACACGGATATCTGTACTTTCTTCGTCATCAGGAGGTTTCATGTTTACCTACCACTGATACGGTATGGAATTATAGTGAAGGATGGATAGATTACACATCTGCATCACTTTCCTACACTAGGATGTAAGGTTCTACACATCCATGTACCCCACATACCCAAAAGTATGTGCTCCAGGAGTTCCCTGAGGAAAACCTGTTTCACCATCACTTAATCTCTGACAATGATGGATCTATGATCAGGGCTCTACATTATACTTGATTAGTTAGGTACATTCAATATTCTTTAACAGCATACGTTGTTCTCCAAACAATAACAGTAGCATAGCAGCTATAAAAGAAGAATACTAAATGTAACAGGCCTAACTCATATCAATTTATCATTTCTCATTATCCTCATCACAAGTCATCTCTAAGGCATGACCTTGATGGTATTCATGGCTCTCACAGCCCATTATCAGCATAGGATGCCACTGACAAGGCATCAGATTACCTTACTTATTCATAAGGCTAATAACATGCCTTTAATGAATATAACATCAACATCCATACCTGGATATGATTACCTTCATATCAGAACCTGCATGGTTAATACAACTGATACAGGTAATACAAAAATAAGGAATATACTTCCTACTCTTGTCATAAGAGTTAAATCTCTAATTCACATTAAATAGAGTTTAATACTCAACAGCATGCCATTACCCTTGAATTAGGGTTTACTATTCACATTACATGTCATCACCCTTGAATTAGGGTTTACTATTCACATTAAGGTGAATTGAACTCATAACATCATCATATATGAGTGAAATCTTCATTGATGCTCTTAGATTAGTTAAAGGTTCATCATTTATCATAATTAGGGTTTCTATGATCTCACACAGGTGGATCATACCCTAATTATGCTCATTCTTGTGCATTGGAGATGCTTTAATTGAGTTTTCACCTGAAAAGGGTACTTTCTCTCTCTAGAAGTACTTTCTCTCTCATCCTAATGTTAGGTTATGTCAACATCACTCTAAATCAGGTTGGATTAAGTCATCATAGGCTAACATAGCCCAAAACATCACCATCATGCGATTAGGGTTTGATTTGATCAAGGTATTACTTAATTTACCCTTCAGGGGTATTTTGGTAATTCACCCCATTGATCATCATCATGGTCAAAACCTTAGTCCATTAACCCTTTAATATCCTAGGTTATCATTAGGGTTTGATTAGGGCAACGTTGAACCATTTATATCATCAATTGATTGAAAGAAGTCAACCTTTAATTATCTTGATTGATCTCAACCATCAACCCTCAATCGATTTGAGACCCATTGGTTGAGTTGACCTTTTGACCAATTGACATTAGGACTGCGAGGATGTGTAGACTGTTTGGTCACTTTTGACCTCAGGACCGTGAGGCCTCTTCCTCCTCCAAGGCCGCGAGCCCTCCATTGATTCAAGACCGCGAAGACTCCAAATGAGGTTAAAACCGCGAAGATCATGAAGACGGTTTGCCCTTCTTTGACCCCAAGACCGCGAGGCCCCTCGCGGTCTTGAGACCGTGAGCCCTCTCACGACCTTGAGACCGCAAGCCTCCTCTCGACCTTGAGACCGCGAGCCTCCTCTCGACCTTGAGACCGCGAGCTCACATGGTCTCAACCACTTGGACCATCAACAAGATTCAATGATACACCCGATAGTGTCAACTCATGTTGAAGCCCTCAAAAGGTCAAAACTATGATGACCAATTATGAATTGGGTCAATTAAGACTATGCTTGACCATTTGGTGATTCAATTGACCCTCAATGGTTGACCAATTAGGGTTGAAGTCGATTCAATTAGGGTCTATCAATGTTCACCCATCAACACTCAACAATGTGACTCAACTCAAGGTTGAACCCTTCAATTGAGCTCCAATTGGGCCCAAACTTGGCCCAAACGGTCTTGAGATCATGTGGGTGGACCCCACATGGCCTTGAGACCATTTTCCCAAGATTCCATCAAAGTTCAAGGTGATTTGATAGGGGTTGAACCATGATTGATCCACAAAACAGAATTTTGATTAAATTGATAACTTATTTGCAATTAGGTCCTAAATTGGTCAAATTACTTAACCCTAGACCTTCAAACGGTCTTGGGTGATTGTCCTCTCAGTCTTGAGACCGTTTGGATGAGTTACAAACGGTCTTGATACCGTTTGCCCATCCAATTTTGGATTCTAGTGCAAATTTATCAAGGTCTGACCTATTGAGTTGATGATCATATCAATATTTAATTGCAATATAATTTGGTATAAATGTACCTTCAATTGGTCAACTATTCTTGACCCCAGACCTCCAAACGGTCATGGTTGATTGCCCTCGCGGTCTTGAGACCATTTGGATGACCCCCAAACGGTCTTGAGACCATTTAGGTCAATCAACCCTAAAAACCCTAATTTATATTATTATAATTCAGTACTGATTTCATCTAGGGTTAGCCCTAGTATTCACCCTTCAACTCTTAGCCCGTTTTGAATTAGACCATCAAACTTGGTGAGTTATTAATTAACATTATTTTGAACAGTAATCTCATACGGTCAACGCCTGGTCAACGACCTTACATGGTCTTGAGACCGTTTGCCCAAAAAGGCAATTTCAGACCGTTTGAGAATCAGGAATAAATTCATTTAAAGTTGTTACTTAAAAAGGTCATATCTCCCGATTACTTTGGAGTTAGCCTCCCAAATTTTGAGGGTAATTATCCTATATAATTAGGAACAGGTTTCGTATACGTTCCACGCCCGGTCAATGGGGCCAAACGGTCTTGGAGACCGTTTGCCCTGTCGCGGTCTCGAGACCGTTTGCTCACCTCTAGGTCTTGAGACCGAGAGAGCAAACTGTTGGGACCGTTTAAGAAAGTGAAAAGCGGTGGGTTTTTCTTGGAAATCACGCCTTCATCTCCTAGCTCAAGAACAGTACGGATATCCCGTGGATTTGCTTGCAAAAATAGCAGGGAAAGTAGGGAAACATTAAGAGCTATCATCTAACCGCATATAAGAGATGTATATAGTAAAGCATGGGTTTAGAGTTATAAAACCCGCCTAAAGCTTTCTCCTTGAGCTCCAAGATTTCAAGATCCAAGCTCTAATGGCGTCCTTGAGTTCCCACAGGTTGGCCAAGGTGAAAACTCCAAGGAAAGACGAAAAGAGATGGCTAGAAAGATAGGGTTTCGAGAGTTAGCCACCAAATTGACCTTGAATTCGAGTTCTAACCATGGAATTAGGCAAAAGAAGGGTCCCAAACCTACCTTGTTTCCCTTGGTCGTCCTCATTAGCTCCAAGGAAGTCTTTGGTCGTCTTTGGTAAAATGGAACAGTGAAGGGAACGAAGGGCAAGTTCCCTTGTTTAGAGAAGTTGAGGGTATATATACTAGGGGTAGGATTTTCAACATTAGTTCATAAGTTGTCCATAATTCCAACTAGGTCCCTCCTTCCTTACTTGATCGTACCTTCCTCTTTATTCTAAGGACAAACCTTCTCTTAAGGTCTTAGAAAAAGAAGGTAAAGGAGAGCAATCTAATACTAAAGTACATACATAAAGAGATATTGCACATATAACCTGATTATTCAATCACAAGGCATATTTCATAACTTGATAACTCAGTTGAGGTGACTCCCTCATCATTTCTTCTCTTAATGATGGCAAGAGTCTAAAAAGATACATTAGATGACATATTTTACAATTTGCATCCCTTAATTTGGGTAAATTGCATTTTACCCCAAATTAGGGTTTCAAGTACCGGGATTGCTTCCACAGCTGCACCTTGGTGCCCTAGCTTGGGAAATCCCTCAAACTTTACCAAAAAGATTCTCATGATGTCTCAACATCAGAGGAACATCTCAACATGTGCAAATTGCAAGTTAACCCTTTCAACTGGGTAAATTGCACATAGGTCCCTGTATAACAAAACAATGCTACAACTTTAAATAAAAAGGAGCAAATACTGAAATATATGTTTCTGAGAAACTTAATTACATGCTCAGAGTTAATCACAAAGATTTAATCACATATTTAGGCAAAAACACCACTACTACAGAAATAGCATTCAGTGACACTTTTCTGGGCGTCGGTTATTAAGGAAAACCGACGCCTTCTATGTTAGGCGTCGGTTGTTTACGAAAACCAACGTCTATATTCGAAGACCAGCCAGACACGGGTACTGCTTTGTCTTCAGCGTCGGTTGTTGATAACAAACCAACGCTTAAAGTCGCCCGCGAAATCCAAATTTCGATGAAAAAAAATAGTGTCATTATCAGCGTCGGTTATTTAGGTAGAAACCGACGCCTATGTGCGATGAAAATTTGCGCGAAAAGTGTCACCTTCAGCGTCGGTTATTCAAGGATAACCGACGCTGAAGGTGGTTCCCGCCAAACAATTTCATGAAAATATCGTCCAATTGGACGTCGGTTTTTTCAAACAACCGACGCTAAAGATGTTTAGGCGTCGGTTGTTTTAAAAAACCGACGCTATTTGGGAACTTCATAACCCTCGATCGCCCGACTCTTCCCCTTTCTTCTGTTTCATTGCGAGCGATTTCCCTATTTCTTCTTCAGCTCCCCTTCTCTGGCGATTTCTTCTTCAGCTCCCCTTCTCCGGCGCCCCCTTCTCCGCCACCACTCCTGCTCGCCGCCGCTCCTGCCGCCGTTGGACACCAGCTCTGCGTCACCGCCACCGCCGCCGCCTGCTCGCCGCCGCTCCTTCTCCTGCTGCTGCGCTCTGAAGTCTCCTGCTCCGTCGCCTTCTCGCCACCTCCTGCTCGCCTGCACCGCCGCCGCCTGCTCGCCGCCGCGCACTGCTGCTCTCCTCGCCGCGCACAGTTGCTCTCCTCTCCTCGCCGCCGGTGGCTTCTTTGGGGTAGGTCTCTGCTCAGGCCACACCTCTTTGGGCTTTATTCTCAACAATTCTTAGAACAAGTAATAAATCACAAGCATATATACGTATATGGGTTCCCTTTAGGTCTTCATAATGTATTTATATTCAGTTTATAGTTACCATTGCATACATTGTTGTTTGAGCCTTATGATGGACTTTTGGATTGCAAATGACTGGGATTTTCCTAGTGAATGTTCTAAATTTGTAGGCCCAATCTAGATTATAATGAGAGCTCATTCTCTCCTTATATTGGCAAGGTGAGGCAAAAATAATTCCACAAGTGATTCAAACCTCCTATCCCACACTTTACCCATCTTTGTCATGCCTCATTACCAGGGTTAGTGTCATGCTAATCCATTGATATTCATATACGGAGTGACCCTGAGTTTATTGAAATATATCACGAGATTGTGGGTCATCTATGAAGATACCCTTGTGGTGCATTATGTGTGATTTTATAGCAAACAATTATATAAGATTTTATTCTAGATTTAATCAAACCCATTGTGCAATAATCATTCCCCGCGAGCATACATGTCTTATTGCAATATATTTTTAGGATCAAACCCTGAGTACAACATTTTTAAGTATATTGGTTACCATACCCAATCCAAGATTTACTCATTAGGAGTAAATCTTGGATAGTCCCCGGTTTATAGACAATTATTATATATAAGAATGACAACACATGTATTTGTTGGCCTAGAAACCCGTCCAAGATTTACTCATTAGGAGTAAATCTTGGATAGTCCCCGGTTTGGGACTGTTCTTGAACACCTAATCTCACTTAGGATGTAAGTGTATAATGTGTATTGGGTTTTTGAGAAACTTTCAGTAGCATTTCCCCGTTTTTTCTCTAAGTACATATGTACTTAGAGAACAGCGGGGAAATGCTGCCGAAATTTTCTTGAAAACCAAATACGCATTATACACTTACTAGTGAGATTAGGTGTTCAAGGATGGGATAGGTGGTACACATTTATTATATATAAGAATGACATCAAATGTGTTTGTTGGCCTAGAAACCCGTCCAAGATTGACTCATTAGGAGTAAATCTTGGATAGTCCCCGGTTTGGGACTGTTCTTGAACACCTAATCTCACTTAGGATGTAAGTTTATAATGTGTATTGGGTTTTCGAGAAAATTTTGGTAGCATTTCCCCGTTTGTTCTCTAAGTACATATGTACTTAGAGAACAGTGGGGAAATGCTGCCGAAATTTTCTCGAAAACCCAATACACATTATACACTTACTAGTTAGATTAGGTGTTCAAGGATGGGATAGGTGGTACACATTTATTATATACTAGGGAAATGCTGCCTAATGTTTTCCTAATATATACTTGTTTCCTAATATATACTTGTTTTCTCTGATCATAGAATGGATAGATCATGGATGTCCATTCGTAATCGTTGCACCCCAGAGTTTATATCTGGTCTTGATCAGTTTATTAGATTTGCCGAGGAACATAGGAAAAAACCTACAGATAGGTTCTACTGTCCATGTAGGCATTGCGGTAACAACTTGAAAGTCAACACTGGTGAGGAAATCAAAAGTCATGTCATGTGCAACGGGATTATACAAGGCTATACAGAATGGCACTGGCATGGAGAGATTTCAAAATCGAAACCAGTAGATGTCGATAGCAGTGCTTGGGTGGAAGAAGAAATTGCCTCCGATGACGTAAATGTGAACGAACCAGTTCCAGCAGACATCGTTGATGCGATGCTGGATAGTTGTAGGGTAGAGCACACTGATCCACCTCCTATCTTTACAAACATTGTGCATGATGCTGAGATACCGTTATACACAGGCTCTGCTAAGTTTACGAAGCTTAGCGCTGTGTTGAGATTGTATAAGTTGAAAGCTAACAATAGATGGAGTGACAAAAGCTTCACTTCATTGTTGACTTTGTTGAAAGAAATGCTTCCTGAAGGAAACGAGCTTCCAATCTCAACATACCAGGTAAAGAAAATGTTGTGCCCAATGGGAATGGAGGCCAAGAAGATACACGCATGCCCAAATGATTGTGTATTATTTCAAAAGGACTTTGTAGATTTGAAAGATTGTCCAAAATGTGGTGCGTCACGTTATAAATTGACGACTTCGGGGGAGTCCAAAACTGGTTCTCCTGCCAAGGTGTTGTGGTATCTACCTATAATATCACGGTTTCAACGCTTGTTTGCAAATCCGAAAGATGCGAAGAATTTGAGGTGGCATGCAGATGTTAAGAAAAATAATGATGGGATCCTACGACATGCGTCTGATTCCCCACAGTGGAAGAAGATTGATATATTGTACCCTAAATTTGGTGAAGAAGATAGGAATCTAAGACTTGGGCTTTGTACAGATGGGATGAATCCATATGGGACATTGAACAGCCAACATAGCACTTGGCCAGTCATGCTTGTTATATACAATCTTCCTCCCTGGATGTGTATGAAAAATAAGTATGTTATGTTGTCATTGTTGATATCGGGCCCTAAACAACCCGGAAATGATATCGATGTTTATCTTGAACCTTTGATTGATGACTTAAAGAAACTTTGGTCTGAAGGTGTGATGACCTATGATGCTTCAGCAAGAGAGACATTTCGTTTGACGCTATGTTGTTTTGCACTATTAATGACTTTCCAGCATATGGGAATTTGTCTGGATATAGTGTCAAAGGAGCTAAAGCGTGTCCTATATGTGAAAAAAACACTGATTCAATAAGACTAAAACATGGCGGCAAGACTGTATATCTTGGTCATCGAAGGTTTCTTTCAAAATTCCATCCGTATCGTAGGAAGCGCAAAGCATTCAATGGATGGAATGATGAACGTAGTGCACCTAAACCTATACCAGGGGATGTTGTTTATGAAAGAGTAAAAGACATTGTCAATGAATTTGGTAAGAAATCACAATGTAGTATGGCCACACGGAGTGACAATTATTCATTCAAGAAGAAGTCAATATTTTGGGATCTTCCTTATTGGAGTTCTTTGACAGTCAGGCATTGTATCGATGTAATGCACGTTGAGAAAAATGTCTGTGATAGCATCATTGGTACTCTATTAAATATACCAGGTAAGACTAAAGATGGGATAAAATCCAGACTGGACCTACGTGAAATGGGAATAAGGTCAGAATTAACAGAATTACGTGAAATGGGTAATAAAAGAACATACTTACCTCCCGCTTGTTACACGTTGTCTAGAAAGGAGAAGAAAACTTTTTGTGAATGCTTGGTAAATGTTAAGGTGCCACATGGTTACTCATCCAACATCCGTAGATTGGTATCAATGAAAGATCTGAAGTTGATAGGTCTTAAATCTCATGATTGTCACACTCTAATGCAACAAATATTGCCCGTGGCAATTCGATCTATATTGCCGAAGCATGTAAGGTTTGCAATTACCAGACTTTGTTTCTTTTTCAACAGTCTATGCAGCAAAGTTATTGACCCTGATACTCTCGATAATTTGCAAAGAGAAGTGGTTGTTACCCTATGTCAGCTTGAGATGTATTTCCCTCCTTCGTTCTTTGATAACATGGTACATCTTGTTGTCCACTTGACTAGGGAAGTGAAAATGTTGGGACCAGTTTTCTTGCATTGGATGTATCCCTTTGAACGATACATGAGCGTTTTTAAAGGTGATGTTCGAAACCGTTATCGGCCTGAAGGGAGTATTATTGAAGGTTATGTGGCGAGAGAGGTTATGGATTTTTGCAATGACTTTCTCAGTGGTAATGACACTCCTGATAATGACAAGAATATTGAGGAGGGCAAAGGAATTTTGGGATTACGGGTGAAAGTAATCAGCCGTGAGCAGTTGGAACAAGCTCACTTGTATATTTTACACAATATGGACGAAGTGAGTGTTTATATCGAGGAACATACCAATTTCATAAAGAGACAACATCCTCGAGCAAGTTCAATGTGGCTTGCTAGAGAGCATAATAAGACTTTTACTAAGTGGTTTGAAGATAAAGTCTTACATCAACTATCTCAAACACCAAATGATATTACAGAAACTATCAAATGCCTCGCCTTTAAACCAAAACCGAATGTTATGTCTTATGAAGGGTTTGACATTAATGGATTCACATATTAAACAAAGCGCCAAGATGATAAGAGTGTCGTCCAAAATAGTGGGGTCACTCTTCAAGCGTCGACTATGTACTTTGCAAGTGCAAAGGATAAGAGTCCACGTGAAGCTAAAATGTCATATTACGGTGTCATTGAGGACATTTGGGAGTTTGAATACATAGATTTCAAAATTCCGCTCTTTAAATGTAATTGGGTTGATAACACCAAAGGAGTTATAGTGGATGAATTGGGTTTCACTTTGGTGAACTTTGAAAAGATTGGCGAGAAGGGTGAACCATTCATATTGGCATCACAGGCGAAACAAATATTCTATATCGATGATCCTGTGAATGATAAATGGTCGGTTGTTCTTCATGGTAAAAGACAGTTCATTGAAGATCCTATAGATGAAGAAGAGTACTATGATAAGTATGATGACTCCAGTCCATTCTCAGTTGGGTTGCCCACTCCACAAAATATTGAAGCTAATGATGACTTATATATGCACGGAGATCACAATGAAGGATTGTTAATTGATAAAAGATCACAATTTTAGAGACATGTATGTTAATACAAATGCTAAATGTTTGCCTTTTTCTAGTTAATACAAATGCTAAATGTTTGCCTTTTTCTAGTTAATACAAATGCTAAATGTTTGCATTTTAAATGACATTTTCAGATGGTTGACCATGATGAGCATGATGTCCATGATGAGCATGAAGTCCATGATGAGCATGCTGTCCATGACGAGCATGGCGAGGATACTAATGTAAGTTCTAAAAACATATCCTGTATTTCTATAAAATTCATTATCTTCTAGTTATGTCATATATCCTATATTTCTATATTGGGCTAATTTAGTGTGTTTTATTTTTGTCAAATTTTAGTTTGATGCACCTGTACCCACTGAAGCACTGGAGCAACTTGATGCGCAACACCAAACACTTAACAAGAAAAGGGGCATCACTCTGTTGAAGAAGTTATTAGCGCTAAGTGGTAGTGGATCCAAATTGGTGGTGGAGTTTGATAATGGAGGAAATCCAATTGGAGTGAACCGCAATAATTTTGTAAACTATCTTGGGTGTACCACTCGGAGCCATTGTGGTGTTAAGTATGACAATTGGCATAAAGTTCCTCAAGGGAAAAAAGACTTGATATGGAAGGATTTATGCGTGAGTTATTATTATTTGCAATTCTATTTTGTAGATTACAAATTCTATTATTTGCAATTCTATTTTGGATACTAGTTAATAACATTTCTATTTTACAGAATCTGTTTGCATTGGATGAGAAGTTGCATCGTAAAAATGTGATGCAACACGCTGGAAAGATGCTTAGGAATTATAGGACAAATCTGAACAGAGAATACATAAAAGAGGGTGATAAGAAGAAGAAGTCAGCCCTTGAACAATGGAACTTCTTGGACAAAGAAGATTGGGACAATTTTGTTGCTTCAAGAAAATCTGAAGAATTCAAGGTATTAGGCGTCACTCCCAATTTAATTAATATACATTGTATTCACCTATTCAAGATTAACATTTAGTGCTACTAACCAAATATTTAATGTGCATACTAACTAGGCCCTCAGTGACGCACAAAAAGCAAGGCGTGCACTGAATGTGCATGACCACACTATGGGTCCAAAAGGCTATGCAAGTGTTCGCCAAAGACTACAGGCGGAGTCTGCGGCTACTCAGGAGTCTGCTCCTACTCAGGAGTCTGCCACACCCATGCCTCGCCATGATATCTGGATAGCTGGCAGGCAAAATAAGAAGGGTGAAATAAAGAAGCCTGTAACTGCTGAGGCGGCTGCAAAAATGGTAAAATACAACTCTTAGAGAAATCGTTTGAATATTGATTATTTGTGGTGTTAACTTACCAATTTCTATTTATGGTGATTAGCGGGAGCTGCACGAGCAGAGGAAACAAGGCATGTTCATCCCTCAGGGCACAAGGGATGAATTGACAGTTGCTCTGGGTAACCCAGAGCATCCTGGACGTGTTAGAGGTGCCGGCGCTGGTGTTGGCATCAAAGCATTCTTTGGGCCATCCCAGCGCAAACCCAGAGCGGGACTTTCTCAAGAAGAGGTAACCTATTCTTTTTTTAGAATGTTACTGCAAAAGGAAATTCATTAATAAGAAGCTAATGTTTCTTTTATCCATGTATAGGAGAATAAGAGAGTTGAGGATTTAGTTGCTAAGAAGGTCAACTATGTAGTTGCTGAGAAGGTCAAGGAAGAATTGCTGCGGTGGCAGGCATCTCAGGCTTCCAATACGCCTATGGTGACCCACTCTTCTCCTGATGCACAGACTGCGAGTAATCCTGGAGACCCATCGCCTAGCACGTCTGTTGTAAGTATTGTTTATGACATTGTAGCTAGTCTTTTCAAGATGATATGTTTTCAAGATTATATGTATATATGTATAACATTCTTTACGTAAATTTGTAGGCATTGAAGCCATGCCACTTAAGAATAGAAGACTATGTTGTTGCAGAGGCGCAAGCTTACCCGTCCCTTCCTGGGGAAAGGTTTCACGGGACTCCAATGCCACAGGGCTATGTTCGTGTGGGCCCATTACGTGTGTTACCCGATTGGAGGGAAGTTGCGTTGCCATATGCCCACCCAGATATTGATACACTTGGTGAGGCAGAAGGCGGGGTCATATTGTGGCCCAAAGCAGATGTCGTCTACACGACTGAAATTGTAAGATAAATTTACATTGATTTAGACTGTTAATGTGTATATATTATGTCAACTGATCTGAAATTATATATACTGGTTAAAAAGAAGACACCAGGAGCACCTAGGCCTCCACCTCCACTTCCCGCATTACCCGATTGGGTTCCAACTGACCTAACATACCCGTTAGGTCCTGCTTGTAGGGGAATGGCATGTTGGCTACGTGCACATAATATAAATTGCCCTATAATAGTTTCTTTAGATGCAGATTATGCAGGTCGATCATACGATAGCTCTTTATTTATACAAGATATTATTGAGCTGTTTATGTATGATTGGCTGAATACATCAATGATAGAGACATGGATAAGGTGAGATCTTGTTTATACATCCATATACCTTGTGTAAGATCCGGTGATCTGGTTGCTTATATATTAATGCATACGTAATACATGTTTTGCAGCTACTTAGTCGAAGATCATTGCAAACAATTTGCATTTGATCATGTGGGATTTTTGATTCCATCATTGATTAGTATGGTAGCTAAAGACCCTGATAATGTTCAACAATACTGTATAGATGCTTTTACAATTTTTGGTCAGCAAAAGAAGACGATAATAATAGATCCATTCAATGTCAAGTAAGTTTACTTTATTTATAATTTGGACTTAAGAAAATTCCATTTTTATTGTGCATTTTGAGTTATTAATTGTTAACTTTTTACCTCTAGCGGTAAACATTGGGAGTTACTAGTTATTGTCCCCGGGACGTTCACTGTTTATTATCTAGATCCCGCGGGAAGTACATTAAACACTAAAATTGGACACGTAATGAGAATGCCATTATTCTGGTGAGAAATATTTCATTTTTGTATCTGTTAACATCTGTTATTACATTACTATTTACTTATGTAATTTACTGTGTTATATTAACATGTAGGGGTTTAGATGCATTCAAAAAGGCTGGAGGAACGATCCCAAGGAAAAAGAACCAGCCAATAAATTGGGAGAACGTACAAGTAAGTTCCCGACTCCAATGTATATATTATTGATGTGAATTGTGTTTAGTTGTATTATTTTGTATGTTTCAATTTATAGTGTGCTACACAAGACAATGGCTGGGCATGCGCATACTATGTGATGCAATTTATGCAGATGATTATCAAACATGCCGCATTGGAAATCGATTGCATACATGAGGTATTATATATAGTCTCATTAGTTAGTATGAAATATATCAATCTTATTTTTATATTATTACTTATATATATACATCATTCTATTTGCAGGTGTTTAAAACTGACCACACTATAGGCAAACGCTTAAAAAATGTACATGCTCCATATACGAGGGAATTATTAAATGAAGTAAGAGAAGAATGGGCAAAAGCCATACAAGCAGTGGCAACTGTAAGATATAATTGGGATGTTGATAGCGATAATGAATGATACTTTGTAAATGAATATTTCTGAATGTTAATACATGTATTTGAATGTTTCTATATGTGTGAATGTGAGAATTGAATTGATGTCTGAATGTATATACTTGTGTGAAATCTTGCTTATGACTTTTGCAGGTTTGCGGCCTGTTTGTAGGCTGATATCAATGGATGTCGTAAACCTGCAGTTCAGAAAATTGAACTGCAGGTTCTCATCCTGCTGACCAGCCACAGTAGGCCTGCAAACTGATATGAAAAAAAAAATATTATAGGCGTCGGTTATTTATAAAAAACCGTCAGCAAAGATCTACAGCGTCGGTTATTTATAGATAACCGACGCCTTATGTGGCCAAAGCAGTCCTCGAAATGGCGTCGGATATTCGTATCAAACCGACGCCTATTTAAATTACAGGCGTCGGTCGTTTAGTAGATAACCGACGCCAAAAGTGTTCGCGCCACAAAAAATGGCGTCATTTAGGACACTTTATGCGTCGGTTATCTAATAAAAGACCGACGCTATAAGTAATATAGGCGTCGGTCCGTTAGTAAATAACCGACGCAGAAAGTGCCCTAGCTGACGCCGTTTTATGTGGCGTGAACCCTTTTGGCGTCGGTTATCTACTAAACGACTGACGCTGACAGGTTAAATAGGCGTCGGTTAAACAACTGACGCCGAAGTGTTCGACCTTTAGCGGCGCCCACATAGGCGTCGGTCGAAAACCGACGCCAAATGGGGTTAAACGACTGACACCAAAGGCCACTTCTGTAGTAGTGCACCTAGGGTTAACTCATAACCCAGGTCAGGGATGTTACAAATTATCCACCCCTTACAAGGATTTCGTCCCCGAAATCGATAAAACATACTAAGAGAAAAGGGCAGGATACTTCCTTCTCATCTCATCCTCTAACTCCCAAGTGGCTTCTTCAACACCACGATGGTTCCAGAGGACTTTCACAAGACTTATATCTTTCTTCTTTAACTTTTTAATTCGTTTATCAAGGATTGACACTGGTCCCTCCTCATAGGATATGTCATCATTCAATTCTACCTCCATAGGTTGTAGAACTGACTCGGTGTCTGGGTGACATTTCTTCAACATAGAAATGTGAAACACAGGATGTAACCTCTGTAACTCAGGTGGTAGCTCTAGTCTATATGCTACCTTTCCAATCCGTTCGATGATTGGATAAGGCCCCATATATCTAGGAGCTAACTTCCCTTTCCTTCCAAAATGAAGGACCCCTTTCCAAGGTGAGACCTTGAGATATACTCTGTCTCCAACCTGGAACTCTAAGGGTCTACGACGTTTGTCAGCATAAGATTTCTGCCTATCCTGAGCAGTCTTAATCTTTTGTTGTATTACTTTAATCTTTTCTGTGGTCTGCTACACAAGGTCAGGACCTAACAACTGGTGCTCACCAGTCTCAAACCAACACAAGGGTGATCTACAACGTCTACCATATAAGGCTTCATAAGGTGCCATATCAATACTATGCTGATAGCTATTGTTATAGGCAAACTCTATCAAGCTTAGGTGTAGATCCCAACTTCCGGTGAACTGGAGAACACATGCTCGCAACAGGTCTTCTAAGGTTTGTATGGTCCTTTCCGACTGTCCATCAGTCTGTGGATGAAAGGCCGTACTAAACTTTAGCTTGGTGCCTAAGGCTTGGTGTAACTGTTCCCAAAAACGACTTGTAAACTGAGGACCTCTGTCAGAAACTATTGTGACAGGAACTCCGTGCAAACGCACTATCTCTTTAACATACAACTCTGATAACCTTTCAGCAGAATAGGTTGTCTTGACAGGTAAGAAATGTGCTGTCTTAGTTAACCTATCAACAATTACCCAAATGGAATCATGTCCTTTGCTTGTCCTGGGTAGGGAAACAACAAAGTCCATGGTCACATGGTCCCACTTCCACTGTGGTATGGGTAAAGGTTGCATTTTCCCTACAGGCTTCTGGTGTTCAGCTTTAACTTGCTGACACACAGGACACCTCAGAACAAACTCTGCAACGTCCTTTTTCATCCCAGGCCACCAATAAAGATCTTTCAAATTCCGATACATCTTAGTGCTCCCTGGATGCATAGCATACATGGAAGAATGGGCTTCTTCCAGGACTAACTTCCTCAAGTTGTCCACATCCAGCACTATCATCCTTCCATTATAACAAGCTACTTGGTCCTCTGAGTCATGAAAACCATCTTGCTTCTCATTTCCATACTCAGATCTAATCTGCTGAACTGCAGCATCACCTAGCTGTGCCTCTTTAATCTGCTCCCTTAGGGTAGGTTTAATATGCATCTCAGCCAACAATCCGGTTAACAATGACACCTTCAACTGTACATTGTCTTGCATTAAAGAGATAATCATATCTCTCCTAGAGCATACTAAAGAGTTTAGTTGTGCTCTATTCATGGTTGATGTTGCTGATTTCCTACTCAAGGCATCTGCAACAACATTGGCCTTGCCTGGATGGTAATCAATTGTACAGTCGTAGTCCTTGATTAACTCCATCCAGCGACGTTGCCTCATGTTGAGCTCATGCTGAGAGAAAATATACTTAAGGTTTTTGTGGTCTGTGAAAATCTGGAATGTCTCTCCGTAGAGATAATGCCTCCAGATCTTCAAAACATGAACCACAGCAGCTAACTCCAGATCGTGTGTTGGATAATTCTCCTCGTGTTTCTTTAGCTGTCGGGAAGCAAAAGAAATCACTTGTTTATCCTGCATCAACACACATCCTAGTCCGTTCTTGGAAGCATCACAGAAAACTATATATCCTTTTCCTTGTTCAGGTAGCACTAGCACAGGTGCACTTGTCAATCTCTCCTTCAGCAACTGAAAAGATTGTTGACACTTATCACTCCAAGAAAAAGGAACATCTTTCCGGGTTAACTTGGTCAAAGGTAAAGCTATAGAACTAAAGTTCTTAATGAACCTTCGATAATAGCCAGCTAACCCCAAGAAACTTTGAATCTCCGTCGGTGTCTTCGGTTGTTCCCATTGTAGAACAGATTCTACCTTTGTAGGGTCAACACGAAGTCCCGAGGCGGATATCATATGTCCAAGAAAAGATATCTCCGGCAGCCAGATTTCACACTTGCCAAACTTAGCGTATAGCTTATGTTCTCTTAGCAAGGCCAAAGCATGGCGAAGATGCTGCTCATGCTGCTGAGTATCCTTACTATAAATCAGAATGTCATCTATGAAGACGACAACACACTGATCAAGGAAAGGTCGAAAAAATCTATTCATGAGTTCCATGAATGCAGCTGGTGCATTGGTTAGTCCAAATGACATAACTGTGAACTCATAGTGACCATATCTTATCCTAAAGGCAGACTTGGATATGTCACTATCCTTAATGCGGAGTTGATGATATGCAGACCTCAAGTCTATCTTTGAAAAGACTGTTGCACCACGCAACTGGTCAAAGAGATCATCAATCCTCGGCAGAGGATACTTATTCTTTATTGTTACTTTATTGAGTTGTCTGTAGTCGATGCATAACCACATTGACCCATCTTTCTTTTTAACAAACAAGACCGGAGCACCCCAAGGTGAAGTACTCGGTCGGATAAAACCTCTCTCAAGTAACTCTTGAAGCTGTTTCTTGAGTTCTGCCATCTCGGCAGGCGCCATTCTATACGGAGTCTGAGCTATGGGTTTCGTATCTGGGATCAGATTGATTTCAAAATCAATCTCCCAAGGTGGTGGTATACCAGGAAGTTCTTTAGGAAACACATCTTCAAATTCCCTGACTATAGGGACTTTAGTAGGATTGGAACTTTCCTTGGTAACATCTACCACATGGGCTAAGAATGCATAACATCCTTGCCTCAACAGCTTATCAGCAACCATAGCTGATACAAGACAGGTGGGCAGAATCTTTCTTTCTCCTTGAAAGATCCCTGTGTTGCTTTCATCAGCAAACACAGCCAACTTGGACTCACAATCCAAGACAACTATATACCTTTCTAAGGTATCCATCCCGAGGATTATATCAAATCCCTACATATCAAGTGGTATAAGATCCACTTGAATGCGATGGTCAGAAAAGAAGAGAATGCAGGGAGAACATACCCCCTGCAAAACGGCAGACCCACTCAACGGAGTCTCTAACAACAAACTATCTGCTCTATGACTAACAGTCACATTGCAGTTACGAATCACTTCACGAGTGATGAAAGAGTGCGTAGCACCCAGATCAATCAGAACAGTTACAACACAGGATGTAGACATATCAGAATATAAAAGTTTCATCTGACATGCCACTACCCGTGGATTGACCACTGCCTCAGGTGGGTTCATAGCATAGAACCTCGCAGTCGCCTGGTGTTGAGGTGGTGCTGATGATCCAGCTTGAGACGCTTGTCCACGTCCTCGAGCTGCTCCTTGATGTTGTCTATTCTGAGATCCCTGTTGATTCTGTCTCGGAGGTTGTTGTGTCACACCGACAGACCTAGAACGGCAATCCTTCATCAAGTGTCCCACCTTACCATAGTTGTAGAAACTCTTCTCCTGTTGCTGTGGTCTGGGTGGTCCAGTAACTGACACTGATGCAGAACTGTGCGTCCCTTGAAGCGGTTGACTCTGTCCTCTACCTCTGCTTGGTGTCCATTGAGTTTGAAAACTCGATCTGGGTGGTGGAGGGTTAGGTGCAGAAAATCTAGGTTTCTTGGAATCCCTAGATGAAGAACCCTGGAACTGTGGATATCTTTTATGGGTTTGTCTTTTCTCAACCACAGATCTCTCTATCCTTCGGACTGACTCAACGAAGGTAGAGAATCTCTCTCGGTTCTCTAAGGTAGATACAGGGGTTGACATATCAGAATTCAAACCCTTCTCAAATCTTCTGATTCTTTCCTCATCCGTAGCAGCCATGTGTGGACAGAACCGTAGCAACTCCATGAACTTAGCTTCATATTCGCTAATGTTCATCATACCCTGCCTTAGTTTCTCGAACTGAGAGATCTTCTCATCTAGGAAGGTCTTTAGAAAATATCTTTTGATAAATTACCGACGAAACTCTTCCCATGAGAACTCTACTCCAGGTCTCTTCTGCTCTTCCATGTTCCACCAGTGACCAGCACTGCCTTTGAGAAGATAGACAGCATGTCTAACCTTCTCAGCTTCCGGAATCATAAGAATCCTGAAAGCCTTCTCCAACTCTGTCAGCCATAAGTCAGCATCTGCAGGGTCGGCAGTTCCGAAGTACTCGGCAGCTCCGACACGACGAAGTCGTTCGAATATCTTACCGATACCTTTTGCTTCAGGCTGGATAGGTGCCCTAGGTGCAGGAATGGGCATCCTATCGGTTATATGTGTCATGGCAGTCATGAACTGCCCAAACATTGTCTGTACAGCTGGGTTACTCATGTCAGCTGGGTCGAACTGGGGTGGCTCTCTTGGTAACTCTGGTGCAGGTTGTTCTATTCTCGGAACTCTTGCACCGCCTTGAGGTGCACTAGCACTACTCTCTGCCACGTACTCATCGTGATGTTCTGACATTCTTATGTATCTTCTTCTCCTGAGGAGCAGAAGATTCTATTAGATAAGGAAGGAGTACTAAAGGTAGACTCGACATCCTAAGTCCTATGCCTCTGTAGACTCAACTGACCTAGAGCTCTGATACCACTAATTGTCAGCTCTGATCTCCAAACCATGACATAAACACGATTAAAACTTAGCGGAAGCGAATCGGTAATCAGCGGAAGACAAAAATCACGGGAAATTAAAACTTTTCGAGATAAGAACTTGGATCCATAAAACTTCTTTCATAAAAAGAGATAAACTGTTTACATCTCAGGATAATTACTTCTTGAGTAATTATATACATTCAGATACAAAAATCTCAAGCTCACTAAACAAAAGACTCCAAGACCTGAGAGTACAGAGGACACATAGGACTGACTCTAACTACACCACATGGCAGGACAATCTCCACCTGAGATTACTGCTGCCCCTGGTGCTGCTGCTGCTGAGACTGGTCACCTGTAGGCTGGTTCCTTCGTCTCCGACGTCCACCTAGAAAGTTGAAGTCTACGGGGTGAGACAATTATACATAATTGTCCCAGCGAGAGTTATAACTCTTCGCCAGAAGCTTTATTATAACATCAAAGAATATTTTAAGCAGTAAAGCCTTCAAAGTACTCTATAACAGTTGCAGGTATAACAAGATCTCTACAATTTAGGAGATATGGAGAATATAAACACTATTGCAATGTAACATCAATCAACTAACTTGGAGTCATCTCTAACAAGTTATACTACATGGTTGATTATGTTTTACAAACAACATTATGCCTTGTGGAGATGAGGCATACCACTCATACTCCAACTGATCGCTGAGAAGTCACATCAGTATCATACATAGGTCATTAAGAGAGCTGGATTCTCATGACCTTCACCTTCCTCCGTCAGTAAGAGGATCACTTGTAGGACATCTCGTGACTCTACTACTATATCTCACCATGGTAAACTGGTCCTTCGCTATTCTAGAGTCACAGTGGCGTTCTATACTCTCTTCGTCATCAGGAGGTTTCATATTTACCTACCACTGACATGGATATCTGTACTTTCTTCGTCATCAGGAGGTTTCATGTTTACCTACCACTGATACGGTGTGGAATTATTGTGAAGGATGGATGGATTACACATCTACATCACTTTCCTACACTAGGATGTAAGGTTCTACACATCCATGTACCCCACATACCCAAAAGTATGTGCTCCAGGAGTTCCCTAAGGAAAACCTGTTTCACCATCACTTAATCTCTGACAATGATGGATCTATGATCAGGGCTCTACATTATACTTGATTAGTTAGGTACATTCAGTATTCTTTAATAGCATACGTTGTTCTCCAAACAATAACAGTAGCATAGCAGCTATAAAAGAAGAATACTAAATGTAACAGGCCTAACTCATATCAATTTATCATTTCTCATTATCCTCATCACAAGTCATCTCTAAGGCATGACCTTGATGGTATTCATGGCTCTCACAGCCCATTATCAGCATAGGATGCCACTTATAAGGCATCAGATTACCTTACTTATTCATAAGGCTAATAACATGCCTTTAATGAATATAACATCAACATCCATACCTGGATATGATTACCTCCATATCAGAACATGCATGGTTAATACAACTGATACAGGTAATACAAAAATAAGGAATATACTTCCTACTCTTGTCATAAGAGTTAAATCTCTAATTCACATTAAATAGAGTTTAATACTCAAAAGCATGCCATTACCCTTGAATTAGGGTTTACTATTCACATTACATGTCATCACCCTTGAATTAGGGTTTACTATTCACATTAAGGTGAATTGAACTCATAACATCATCATATATGAGTGACATCTTCATTGATGCTCTTAGATTAGTTAAAGGTTCATCATTTATCATAATTAGGGTTTCTATGATCTCACACAGGTGGATCATACCCTAATTATGCTCATTCTTGTGCATTGGAGATGCTTTAATTGAGTTTTCACCTGAAAAGGGTACTTTCTCTCTCTAGAAGTACTTTCTCTCTCATCCTAATGTTAGGTTATGTCAACATCACTCTAAATCAGGTTGGATTAATTCATCATAGGCTAACATAGCCCAAAACATCACCATCATGCGATTAGGGTTTGATTTGATCAAGGTATTACTTAATTTACCCTTCAGGGGTATTTTGGTAATTCACCCCATTGATCATCATCATGGTAAAAACCTTAGTCCATTAACCCTTTAATATCCTAGGTTATCATTAGGGTTTGATTAGGGCAACGTTGAACCATTTATATCATCAATTGATTGAAAGAAGTCAACCTTTAATTATCTTGATTGATCTCAACCATCAACCCTCAATCGATTTGAGACCCATTGGTTGAGTTGACCTTTTGACCAATTGACATTAGGACTGCGAGGATGTGTAGACCGTTTGGTCACTTTTGACCTCAGGACCACGAGGCCTCTTCCTCCTCCAAGGCCGCGAGCCCTCCATTGATTCAAGACCGCGAAGACTCCAAATGAGGTTAAAACCGCAAAGATCATGAAGACTGTTTGCCCTTCTTTGACCCCAAGACCGCGAGGCCCCTTGCGGTCTTGAGACCGTGAGCCCTCTCACGACCTTGAGACCGCAAGCCTCCTCTCGACCTTGAGACCGCGAGCCTCCTCTCGACCTTGAGACCGCGAGCTCACATGGTCTCAACCACTTGGACCATCAACAAGATTCAATGATACACCCGATAGTGTCAACTCATGTTGAAGCCCTCAAAAGGTCAAAACTATGATGACCAATTATGAATTGGGTCAATTAAGATTATGGTTGACCATTTGGTCATTCAATTGACCCTCAATGGTTGACCAATTAGGGTTGAAGTCGATTCAATTAGGGTCTATCAATGTTCACCCATCAACACTCAACAATGTGACTCAACTCAAGGTTGAACCCTTCAATTGAGCTCCAATTGGGCCCAAACTTGGCCCAAACGGTCTTGAGATCATGTGGGTGGACCCCACATGGCCTTGAGACCATTTTCCCAAGATTTCATCAAAGTTCAAGGTGATTTGATAGGGGTTGAACCATGATTGATCCACAAAACAGAATTTTGATTAAATTGATAACTTATTTGCAATTAGGTCCTCAATTGGTCAAATTACTTAACCCTAGACCTTCAAACGGTCTTGGGTGATTGTCCTCTTGGTCTTGAGACCGTTTGGATGAGTTCCAAATTGTCTTGATACCGTTTTCCCATCCAATTTTGGATTCTAGTGCAAATTCATCAAGGTCTGACCTATTGAGTTGATGATCATATCAATATTTAATTGCAATATAATTTGGTATAAATGTACCTTCAATTGGTCAACTATTCTTGACCCCAGACCTCCAAATGGTCATGGTTGATTGCCCTCGCGGTCTTGAGACCGTTTGGATGACTCCCAAACGGTCTTGAGACCATTTAGGTCAATCAACCCTAAAAACCCTAATTTATATTATTATAATTCAGTACTGATTTCATCTAGGGTTAGCCCTAGTATTCACCCTTCAACTCTTAGCCCGTTTGGAATTAGACCATCAAACTTGGTGAGTTGTTAATTAACATTATTTTGAACAGTAATCTCATACGGTAAATGCCTGGTCAACGACCTTACACGGTCTTGAGACCGTTTGCCCAAAAAGGCAATTTCAGACCGTTTGAGAATCAGGAATAAATTCATTTAAAGTTGTTACTTAAAAAGGTCATATCTCCCGATTCCTTTGGAGTTAGCCTCCAAAACTTTGAGGGTAATTAGCCTATATAATTAGGAACAGGTTTTGTATACATTCCACGCCCGGTCAACGGGGCCAAACGGTCTTGGAGACCGTTTGCCCTGTCACGGTCTCGAGACCGTTTGCTCACCTCGCGGTCTTGAGACCGAGAGAGCAAACTGTTGGGACCGTTTAAGAAAGTGAAAAGCGGTGGGTTTTTCTTGGAAATCACGCCTTCATCTCCTAGCTCAAGAACAGTACGGATATCCCATGGATTTGCTTGCAAAAATAGCAGGGAAAGTAGGGAAACATTAAGAGCTATCATCTAACCGCATATAAGAGATGTATATAGTAAAGCATGGGTTTAGAGTTATAAAACCCGCCTAAAGCTTGCTCCTTGAGCTCCAAGCTTTCAAGATCCAAGCTCTAATGGCGTCCTTGAGTTCCCACAGGTTGGACAAGGTGAAAACTCCAAGGAAAGATGAAAAGAGATGGCTAGAAAGATAGGGTTTCGAGAGTTAGCCACCAAATTGACCTTGAATTCGAGTTCTAACCATGGAATTAGGCAAAAGAAGGGTCCCAAACCTACCTTGTTTCCCTTGGTCATCCTCCTTAGCTCCAAGGCAGTTTTTGGTCGTCTTTGGTGAAATGGAACAATGAAGGGAACGAAGGGCAAGTTCCCTTGTTTAGAGAAGTTGAGGGTATATATACTAGGGGTAGGATTTTCAACATTAGTTCATAAGTTGTCCATAATTCCAACTAGGTCCCTCCTTCTTTACTTGATCGTCCCTTCCTCTTTATTCTAAGGACAAACCTTCTCTTAAGGTCTTAGAAAAAGAAGGTAAAGGAGAGCAATCTAATACTAAAGTACATACATAAAGAGATATTGCACATATAACCTGATTATTCAATCACAAGGCATATTTCATAACTTGATAACTCAGTTGAGGTGACTACCTCATCATTTCTTCTATTAATGATGGCAAGAGTCTAAAAAGATACATTAGATGACATATTTTACAATTTGCATCCCTTAATTTGGGTAAATCGCATTTTACCCCAAATTAGGGTTTCAAGTACCGGGATTGCTTCCACAGCTGCACCTTGGTGCCCTAGCTTGGGAAATCCCTCAAACTTTACCAAAAAGATTCTCATGATGTCTCAACATCAGAGGAACATCTCAACATGTGCAAATTGCAAGTTAACCCTTTCAACTGGGTAAATTGCACATAGGTCCCTGTATAACAAAACAATGCTACAACTTTAAATAAAAAGGAGCAAATACTAAAATATATGTTTCTGAGAAACTTAATTACATGCTCAGAGTTAATCACAAAGATTTAATCACATATTTAGGCAAAAACACCTAGGGTTAACTCATAACCCAGGTCAGGGATGTTACAAATTATCCACCCCTTACAAGGATTTCATCCCCGAAATCGATAAAACATACTAAGAGAAAAGGGCAGGATACTTCCTTCTCATCTCATCCTCTAACTCCCAAGTGGCTTCTTCAACACCACGATGGTTCTAGAGGACTTTCACAAGACTTATATCTTTCTTCTTTAACTTTTTAATTCGTTTATCAAGGATTGACACTGGTCTCTCCTCATAGGATATGTCATCATTCAATTCTACCTCCATAGGTTGTAGAACTGACTCGGTGTCTGGGTGACATTTCTTCAACATAGAAATGTGAAACACAGGATGTAACCTCCACGATGGTTCTAGAGGACTTTCACAAGACTTATATCTTTCTTCTTTAACTTTTTAATTCGTTTATCAAGGATTGACACTGGTCCCTCCTCATAGGATATGTCATCATTCAATTCTACCTCCATAGGTTGTAGAACTCACTCGGTGTCTGGGTGACATTTCTTCAACATAGAAATGTGAAACACAGGATGTAACCTTTGTAACTCAGGTGGTAGCTCTAGTCTATATGCTACCTTTCCAATCCGTTCGATGATTGGATAAGGCCCCATATATCTAGGAGCTAACTTCCCTTTCCTTCCAAAACGAAGGACCCCTTTCCAAGGTGAGACCTTGAGATATACTCTGTCTCCAACCTGGAACTCTAAGGGTCTACGACGTTTGTCAGCATAAGATTTCTACCTATCCTGAGCAGTCTTAATCTTTTGTTGTATTACTTTAATCTTTTCTGTGGTCTGCTGCACAAGGTCAGGACCTAACAACTGGTGCTCACCAGTCTCAAACCAACACAAGGGTGATCTACAACGTCTACCATATAAGGCTTCATAAGGTGCCATATCAATACTATGCTGATAGCTATTGTTATAGGCAAACTCTATCAAGCTTAGGTGTAGATCCCAACTTCCGGTGAACTGGAGAACACATGCTCGCAACAGGTCTTCTAAGGTTTGTATGGTCCTTTCCGACTGTCCATCAGTCTGTGGATGAAAGGCCGTACTAAACTTTAGCTTGGTGCCTAAGGCTTGGTGTAACTGTTCCCAAAAACGACTTGTAAACTGAGGACCTCTGTCAGAAACTATTGTGACAGGAACTCCGTGCAAACGCACTATCTCTTTAACATACAACTCTGATAACCTTTCAGCAGAATAGGTTGTCTTGACAGGTAAGAAATGTGTTGTCTTAGTTAACCTATCAACAATTACCCAAATGGAATCATGTCCTTTGCTTGTCCTGGGTAGGGCAACAACAAAGTCCATGGTCACATGGTCCCACTTCCACTGTGGTATGGGTAAAGGTTGCATTGTCCCTGCAGGCTTCTGGTGTTCAGCTTTAACTTGCTGACACACAGGACACCTCAGAACAAACTCTGCAACGTTCTTTTTCATCCCAGGCCACCAATAAAGATCTTTCAAATTCCGATACATCTTGGTGCTCCCTGGATGCATAGCATACATGGAAGAATGGGCTTCTTCCAGGACTAACTTCCTCAAGTTGTCCACATCCAGCACTATCATCCTTCCATTATAACAAGCTACTTGGTACTCTGAGTCATGAAAACCATCTTGCTTCTCATTTCCATACTCAGATCTAATCTGCTGAACTGCAGCATCACCTAGCTGTGCCTCTTTAATCTGCTCCCTTAGGGTAGGTTTAATATGCATCTCAGCCAACAATCCGGTTAACAATGACACCTTCAACTGTACATTGTCTTGCATTAAAGAGATAAGCATATCTCTCCTAGAGCATACTAAAGAGTTTAGTTGTGCTCTATTCATGGTTGATGTTGCTGATTTCCTACTCAAGGCATCTGCAACAACATTGGCCTTGCCTGGATGGTAATCAATTGTACAGTCGTAGTCCTTGATTAACTCCATCCAGTGACGTTGCCTCATGTTGAGCTCATGCTGAGAGAAAATATACTTAAGGTTTTTGTGGTCTGTGAAAATCTGGAATGTCTCTCCGTAGAGATACTGCCTCCAGATCTTCAAAGCATGAACCACAGCAGCTAACTCCAGATCGTGTGTTGGATAATTCTCCTCGTGTTTCTTTAGCTGTCGGGAAGCAAAAGAAATCACTTGTTTATCCTGCATCAACACACATCCTAGTCCGTTCTTGGAAGCATCACAGAAAACTATATATCCTTTTCCTTGTTCAGGTAGCACTAGCACAGGTGCACTTGTCAATCTCTCCTTCAGCAACTGAAAAGACTGTTGACACTTATCACTCCAAGAAAAAGGAACATCTTTCCGGGTTAACTTGGTCAAAGGTAAAGCTATAGAACTAAAGTTCTTAATGAACCTTCGATAATAGCCAGCTAACCCCAAGAAACTTCGAATCTCCGTCGGTGTCTTCGGTTGTTCCCATTGTAGAACAGATTCTACCTTTGTAGGGTCAACACGAAGTCCCGAGGCGGATATCACATGTCCAAGAAAAGATATCTCCGGCAGCCAGAACTCACACTTGCCAAACTTAGCGTATAGCTTATGTTCTCTTAGCAAGGTCAAAGCATGGAGAAGATGCTGCTCATGCTGCTGAGTATCCTTACTATAAATCAGAATGTCATCTATGAAGACGACAACACACTGATCAAGGAAAGGTCGAAAAACTCTATTCATGAGTTCCATGAATGCAGCTGGTGCATTGGTTAGTCCAAATGACATAACCGTGAACTCATAGTGACCATATCTTGTCCTAAAGGCAGACTTGGATATGTCACTATCCTTAATGCGGAGTTGATGATATCTAGACCTCAAGTCTATCTTTGAAAAGACTGTTGCACCACGCAACTGGTCAAAGAGATCATCAATCCTCGGCAGAGGATACTTATTCTTTATTGTTACTTTATTGAGTTGTCTGTAGTCGATGCATAACCGCATTGACCCATCTTTCTTTTTAACAAACAAGACCGGAGCACCCCAAGGTGAAGTACTCGGTCGGATAAAACCTCTCTCAAGTAACTCTTGAAGCTGTTTCTTGAGTTCTGCCATCTCGGCAGGCGCCATTCTATACGGAGTCTGAGCTATGGGTTTCGTATCTGGGATCAGATTGATTTCAAAATCAATCTCCCGAGGTGGTGGTATACCAGGAAGTTCTTCAGGAAACACATCTTCAAATTCCCTGACTATAGGGACTTTAGTAGGATTGGAACTTTCCTTGGTAACATCTACCACATGGGCTAAGAATGCATAACATCCTTGCCTCAACATCTTATCAGCAACCATAGATGATACAAGACAGGTGGGCAGAATCTTTCTTTCTCCTTGAAAGATCCATGTGTTGCTTTCATCAGCAAACACAGCCAACTTGGACTCACAATCCAAGACAACTCTATACCTTTCTAAGGTATCCATCCCGAGGATTATATCAAATCCCTGCATATCAAGTGGTATAAGATCCACTCGAATGCGATGGTCAGAAAAGAAGAGAATGCAGGGAGAACATACCTCCTGCAAAACGGCAGACCCACTCAACGGAGTCTCTAACAACAAACTATCTGCTCTATGACTAACAGTCACATTGCAGTTACGAATCACTTCATGAGTGATGAAAGAGTGCGTAGCACCCAGATCAATCAGAACAGTTACAACACAGGATGTAGACATATCAGAATATAAAAGTTTCATCTGACCTGCCACTACCCGTGGATTGACCACTGCCTCAGGTGGGTTCATAGCATAGAACCTCACAGTCGCCTGGTGTTGAGGTGGTGCTGATGATCCAGCTTGAGACGCTTGTCCACGTCCTCGAGCTGCTCCTTGATGTTGTCTATTCTGAGATCCCTGTTGATTTTGTCTCGGAGGTTGTTGTGTCACACCGACAGACCTAGAATGGCAATCCTTCATCAAGTGTCCCACCTTACCACAGTTGTAGCAACTCTTCTCCTGTTGCTGTGGTCTGGGTGGTCCAGTAACTGACACTGATGCAGAACTGTGCATCCCTTGAAGCGGTTGACTCCGTCCTCTACCTCTGCTTGGTGTCCATTGAGTTTGAAAACTCGATCTGGGTGGTGGAGGGTTAGGTGCAGAAAATCTAGGTTTCTTGGAATCCCTAGATGAAGAACCCTGGAACTATGGATATCTTTTATGGGTTTGTCTTTTCTCAACCATAGATCTCTCTATCCTTCGGACTGACTCAACGAAGGTAGAGAATCTCTCTCGGTTCTCTAAGGTAGATACAGGGGTTGACATATCAGAATTCGAACCCTTCTCAAATCTTCTGATTCTTTCCTCATCTGTAGCAGCCATGTGCGGACAGAACTGTAGCAACTCCATGAACTTAGCTTCATATTCGCTAATGTTCATCATACCCTGCCTTAGTTTCTCGAACTGAGAGATCTTCTCATCTAGGAAGGTCTTTGGAAAATATCTTTTGATAAATTCCCGACGAAACTCTTCCCATGAGAACTCTACTCCAGGTCTCTTCTGCTCTTCCATGTTCCACCAGTGACCAGCACTTCCTTTGAGAAGATAGACAGCATGTCTAACCTTCTCAGCTTCTGGAATCATAAGAATCATGAAAGCCTTCTCCAACTCTGTCAGCCATAAGTCAGCATCTGCAGGGTCGGCAGTTCCGAAGTACTCGGCAGCTCCGACACGACGAAGTCGTTCGAATATCTTACCGATACCTTGTGCTTCAGGCTGGACAGGTGCCCTAGGTGCAGGAATGGGCATCCTATCAGTTATATGTGTCATGGCAGTCATGAACTGCCCGAACATTGTCTGTACAGCTGGGTTACTCATGTCAGCTGGGTCGAACTGGGGTGGCTCTCTTGGTAACTCCGGTGCAGGTTGTTCTATTCTCGGAACTCTTGCACCACCTTGAGGTGCACTAGCACTACTCTCTGCCACGTACTCATCGTGATGTTCTGACATTCTTATGTATCTTCTTCTCCTGAGGAGCAGAAGATTCTATTAGATAAGGAAGGAGTACTAAAGGTAGACTCAACATCCTAAGTCCTATGCCTCTGTAGACTCAACTGACCTAGAGCTCTGATACCACTAATTGTCGGCTCTGATCTCCAAACCATGACATATACACGATTAAAACTTAGCGGAAGCGAATCGGTAATCAGCGGAAGACAAAAATCACGGGAAATTAAAACTTTTCGAGATAAGAACTTGGATCCATAAAACTTCTTTCATAAAGAGAGATAAACTGTTTACATCTCAGGATAATTACTTCTTGAGTAATTATATACATTCAGATACAAAAATCTCAAGCTCACTAAACAAAAGACTCCAAGACCTGAGAGTACAGAGGACACATAGGACTGACTCTAACTACACCACATGGCAGGACAATCTCCACCTGAGATTACTGCTGCCCCTGGTGCTGCTGCTGCTGAGACTGATCACCTGTAGGTTGGTTCCTTCGTCTCCGACGTCTACCTAAAAAGTTGAAGTCTACGGGGTGAGACAATTATACATAATTGTCCCAGCGAGAGTTATAACTCTTCGCCAGAATCTTTATTATAACATCAAAGAATATTTTAAGCAGTAAAGCCTTCAAAGTACTCTATAACAGTTGCAGGTATAACAAGATCTCTACAATTTAGGAGATATGGAGAATATAAACACTATTGCAATGTAACATCAATCAACTAACTTGGAGTCATCTCTAACAAGTTATACTACATGGTTGATTATGTTTTACAAACAACATTATGCCCTGTGGAAATGAGGCATACCACTCATACTCCAACTGATCGCTGAGAAGTCACATCAGTATCATACATAGGTCATTAAGAGAGCCGGATTCTCATGACCTTCACCTTCCTCCGTCAGTAAGAGGATCACTTGTAGGACATCATGTGTCTCTACTACTATAGCTCACCAGGGTAAACTGGTCCTTCGCTATTCTAGAGTCACAGTGGCGTTCTGTACTCTCTTCGTCATCAGGAGGTTTCATATTTACCTACCACTGACACGGATATCTGTACTTTCTTCGTCATCAGGAGGTTTCATGTTTACCTACCACTGATACGGTATGGAATTATAGTGAAGGATGGATGGATTACACATATACATCACTTTCCTACACTAGGATGTAAGGTTCTACACATCCATGTACCCCACATACCCAAAAGTATGTGCTCCAGGAGTTCCCTGAGGAAAACCTGTTTCACCATCACTTAATCTCTGACAATGATGGATCTATGATCAGGGCTCTACATTATACTTGATTAGTTAGGTACATTCAGTATTCTTTAACAGCATACGTTGTTCTCCAAACAATAACAGTAGCATAGCAGCTATAAAAGAAGAATACTAAATGTAACAGGCCTAACTCATATCAATTTATCATTTCTCATTATCATCATCACAAGTCATCTCTAAGGCATGACCTTGATGGTATTCATGGCTCTCACAGCCCATTATCAGCATAGGATGCCACTAACAAGGCATCAGATTACCTTACTTATTCATAAGGCTAATAACATGCCTTTAATGAATATAACATCAACATCCATACCTGGATATGATTACCTTCATATCAGAACCTGCATGGTTAATACAACTGATACAGGTAATACAAAAATAAGGAATATACTTCCTACTCTTGTCATAAGAGTTAAATCTCTAATTCACATTAAATAGAGTTTCATACTCAAAAGCATGCCATTACCCTTGAATTAGGGTTTACTATTCACATTACATGTCATCACCCTTGAATTAGGGTTTACTATTCACATTAAGGTGAATTGAACTCATAACATCATCATATATGAGTGACATCTTCATTGATGCTCTTAGATTAGTTAAAGGTTCATCATTTATCATAATTAGGGTTTCTATGATCTCACACAGGTGGATCATACCCTAATTATGCTCATTCTTGTGCATTGGAGATGCTTTAATTGAGTTTTCACCTGAAAAGGGTACTTTCTCTCTCTAGAAGTACTTTCTCTCTCTAGAAGTACTTTCTCTCTCATCCTAATGTTAGGTGATGTCAACATCACTCTACATCAGGTTGGATTAAGTCATCATAGGCTAACATAGCCCAAAACATCACCATCATGCGATTAGGGTTTGATTTGATCAAGGTATTACTTAATTTACCCTTCAGGGGTATTTTGGTAATTCACCCCATTGATCATCATCATGGTCAAAACCTTAGTCCATTAACCCTTTAATATCCTAGGTTATCATTAGGGTTTTATTAGGGCAACTTTGAACCATTTATATCATCAATTGATTGAAAGAAGTCAACCTTTAATTATCTTGATTGATCTCAACCATCAACCCTCAATCGATTTGAGACCCATTGGTTGAGTTGACCTTTTGACAAATTGACATTAGGACCGCGAGGATGTGTAGACCGTTTGGTCACTTTTGACCTCAGGACCGCGAGGCCTCTTCCTCCTCCAAGACCGCGAGCCCTCCATTGATTCAAGACCGCGAAGACTCCAAATGAGGTTAAGACTGCGAAGATCGTGAAGACCGTTTGCCCTTCTTTGACCCCAAGACCGCGAGGCCCCTCGCGGTATTGAGACCGTGAGCCCTCTCATGATCTTGAGACCGCGAGCCTCCTCTCGACCTTGAGACCGCGAGCTCACATGGTCTCAACCACTTGGACCATCAACAAGATTCAATGATACACCCGATAGTGTCAACTCATGTTGAAGCCCTCAAAAGGTCAAAACTATGATGACCACTTATGAATTGGGTCAATTAAGATAATAATTGACCACTTGGTCATTCAATTGACCTTCAATGGTTGACCAATTAGGGTTGAAGTCAATTCAATTAGGGTCTATCAATGTTCACCCATCAACACTCAACAATGTGACTCAACTCAAGGTTGAACCCTTCAATTGAGCTCCAATTGGGCCCAAACTTGGCCCAAACGGTCTTGAGATCATGTGGGTGGACCCCAAATGGCCTTGAGACCATTTTCCCAAGATTGCATCAAAGTTCAAGGTGATTTGATAGGGGTTGAACCATGATTGATCCACAAAACAGAATTTTGATTAAATTGATAACTTATTTGCAATTAGGTCCTCAATTGGTCAAATTACTTAACCCTAGACCTTAAAACGGTCTTGGGTGATTGTCCTCTCGGTCTTGAGACCGTTTGGATGAGTTCCAAATGGTCTTGAGACCGTTTGCCCATCCAATTTTGGATTCTAGTGCAAATTCATCAAGGTCTGACCTATTGAGTTGATGATCATATCAATATTTAATTGCAATATAATTTGGTATAAATGTACCTTCAATTGGTCAACTATTCTTGACCCCAGACCTCCAAATGGTCATGGTTGATTGCCCTCGCGGTCTTGAGACCGTTTGGATGACCCCCAAACGGTCTTGAGACCGTTTAGGTCAATCAACCCTAAAAACCCTAATTTATATTATTATAATTCAGTACTGATTTCATCTAGGGTTAGCCCTAGTATTCACCCTTCAACTCTTAGCCCGTTTGGAATTAGACCATCAAACTTGGTGAGTTGTTAATTAACATTATTTTGAACAGTAATCTCATACGGTCAACACCTGGTCAACGACCTTACACGGTCTTGAGACCGTTTGCCCAAAAAGGCTATTTCAGACCGTTTGAGAATCAGGAATAAATTCATTTAAAGTTGTTACTTAAAAAGGTCATATCTCCCGATTCCTTTGGAGTTAGCCTCCCAAATTTTGACGGTAATTAGCCTATATAATTAGGAACAGGTTTCGTATACGGTCCACGGCCGGTCAACGGGGCCAAACGGTCTTGGAGACCGTTTTCCCTGTCGCGGTCGCGAGACCGTTTGCTCACCTCGCGGTCTTGAGACCGAGAGAGCAAACTGTTGGGACCGTTTAAGAAAGTGAAAAGCGGTGGGTTTTTCTTGGAAATCACGCCTTCATCTCCTAGCTCAAGAACAGTACGGATATCCCATGGATTTGCTTGCAACAATAATAGGGAAAGTAGGGAAACATTAAGAGCTATCATCTAACCGCATATAAGAGATGTATATAGTAAAGCATGGGTTTAGAGTTATAAAACCCGCCTAAAGCTTGCTCCTTGAGCTCCAAGCTTTCAAGATCCAAGATATAATGGCGTCCTTGAGTTCCCACAGGTTGGCCAAGGTGAAAACTCCAAGGAAAGACGAAAAGAGATGGCTAGAAAGATAGGGTTTCGAGAGTTAGCCACCAAATTGACCTTGAATTCGAGTTCTAACCATGGAATTAGGAAAAAGAAGGGTCCCAAACCTACCTTGTTTCCCTTGGTCGTCCTCCTTATCTCCAAGGAAGTCTTTGGTCGTCTTTGGTGAAATGGAACAGTGAAGGGAACGAAGGGCAAGTTCCCTTGTTTAGAGAAGTTGAGGGTATATATACTAGGGGTAGGATTTTCAACATTAGTTCATAAGTTGTCCATAATTCCAACTAGGTCCCTCCTTCTTTACTTGATCGTCCCTTCCTCTTTATTCTAAGGACAAACCTTCTCTTAAGGTCTTAGAAAAAGAAGGTAAAGGAGAGCAATCTAATACTAAAGTACATACATAAAGAGATATTGCACATATAACCTGATTATTCAATCACAAGGCATATTTCATAACTTGATAACTCAGTTGAGGTGACTCCCTCATCATTTCTTCTCTTAATGATGGCAAGAGTCTAAAAAGATACATTAGATGACATATTTTACAATTTGCATCCCTTAATTTGGGTAAATTGCATTTTACCCCAAATTAGGGTTCCAAGTACCGGGATTGCTTCCACAGCTGCACCTTGGTGCCCTAGCTTGGGAAATCCCTCAAACTTTACCAAAAAGATTCTCATGACGTCTCAACATCAGAGGAACATCTCAACATGTGCAAATTGCAAGTTAACCCTTTCAACTGGGTAAATTTCACATAGGTCCCTGTATAACAAAACAATGCTACAACTTTAAATAAAAAGGAGCAAATACTGAAATATATGTTTCTGAGAAACTTAATTACATGCTCAGAGTTAATCACAAAGATTTAATCACATATTTAGGCAAAAACACCTAGGGTTAACTCATAACCCAGGTCAGGGATGTTACAGATGCCAATTATAAACAGGGTTAGAACTACATGTATATGAACTACTAGTAGATGTTATCACAAGTTAGGACTACTAATAGGATCTAGATCATAGCAAGAGATACCAAAAGATACAAAAGATAAAGCAAGCTATGAGTAGATGAAGAGATATATTCAAACAAAGAGATATGCAATTTTAGAAGCATGAAAGGATATAACTCACTAGATATGCATCCTTACCATAAGATGATTACCCCTAAGAACCTCAAGGTTGTATCAAAACAAGATATACACCTAGATAGATGTAGCAAGTTAGAGCACAACGGAAGCAATTTAGACACAACCAAGAGATCCAAAGAGATCATCATCAAAACCTGCAAAACAACTCAAAGCAAGTAATTGCAACATATAGATATACTAATTTAGAGCAATTTAGAGAGATAGAGTTGTAAGCAAGATAGGAAATTTAAAGCATGGCAATATGCATATATAAAGGTACCAAATAAGAGTGCCAAAGAATAAGGCTATTGGTTGAGAAAAATCTAGTTGAGAGGGAAATTCTCACTCAATAAGCCAAATGTATATTCTGTGCACAGTGTTATCGGTCGAGTTTTGTGCATTGACAACTTGACCGATGACAGCTGTTGGCAACACCCATAGGTGTCTATCGGTCGAGTTTCAATAGGGCAAACTCGACTGACAGAGTAGCTGTCAAAACACACATATATTTCATAAAAACATATTTAAAGGTATGCGGAAAATACAAACCATATCCAAAAATGTCTAAGCAAGTTAGTAATGCACTATAGAAGCATTAGAAGCAGTTTTTGAGCAAGAGTGTGAAGAGAATCACAAAATGCCACTTTTGACTCAAAAACCATATGTATAGTGCACCCTAACTTGACAAAGACAAGTTAGAAATGGTTATAAGCAAGAAAAACATTACCTTTTATCTTACCATTTCTTTTTCCACTTGTTGTCACCCTCTACACATTTCACCTTTCTTCTTTCATGTGGATTGACAAGTCAATATGCAATTCAATACATCAAGTCAATCCATTTGCAAGTACCTACAAGAAGAAAGATGAAATGGTCCCCAATCATGTTTTTGGGTCTGGAGGGGTTAGTTTAGCAACCCAAGTCGTATTTCTCTTGGGTGCTTTCCTAAAAGGACAACAAGTAGAATAATGACCAAAATCATTTCAATAATTACAAGTGCCCATAGCCTTGGAACTGGAGGATTATTCATTGAAAATTGAAGGTCCTTTGTCTTTGTTGTTCCCTTGACTACTATCATATCCTAAACCATGTCTACCAATTTGTTTGGTAGTATGATGTAGGATGTCATTAAGTCTCTTCTTACCAACTAAGAATCTTTGCAAAGAAGATCTCAAACTATCATTATCATGCTTAAGAGAAGCAATAGTAGAATACAATTGATTAATATTATCTCTAGCATGCAAAAGATCATTTTCTAAGCAAAGAGCTTTAGTTAAATAAGAATCTCTATTAATATGAAGAGCAGCAACATCATTCTCTCTATTAGTAGAACTAGAACAAGATTCATGCCCATTGATTTTAGCAAGCAAGGAGGCATTTTCTATTTCTAATTATTGCAAAACAAAATCTTTGTCCTTGTTTTTAGATTTAAGAGCATCAATATCATGCATGATAGAATCAATAATTAAAGTGTGCTCTTCATTAGAATTAGGCACAAGAGGTTGAGCTTCTAGAAATCTAACCTTATCAAGTAAACTAGTATTTTCAAGTTTAAGAGAATCTACTTGACTAAGACAATCATTTTTATCATCAAGCAAACAAGAATTAGCATGTTCAAGATCATCTAGTTCTATGTGCAAATTATCAACAATTTTAGCAAGCTTTTTATTTTTCCTTTTAGAGGACTTAAGAGAGGCACAAATATCATGAATAATAGCAATTAAAGATTCTTTATCTAAAGAGTTTAGATTTACCTCACTTGAGTCTTCACTTGTTGATGCTATAAGAGCAAAATGGCATTCTCCTTCATCACTAGAGCTTGAGCTTGATCCTTCACTTGAATCTTCACTTGAGCTTGAGTTGGAGGAGCCACTTGAGCTTGAGTGCCATTTCTCCTTCTTGTGAAGATGGGTCTTTTTGCCTTGTGGGCAATCTTCCTTGTACTGACCTTTCTTTCCACATGTGAAGTATCGGATGGAGGAGGACTTGCCTTTGTAGAATTTACCCTTGGAGTACATGGCATCTTCTTTATCTTGAGAGGATGGAGTGACTTGTTCCATGATAGCTTCAATTTGAGCCTTCATTTCAGCCTTCTTCATTCTCTTTATCTCTTTCTTCTCTTGTCTTTCTACTTCCTCCCTTTTGTCAAGTGTGGCTTCATGTGCTTGTATATTTCCAATGAGCTCTTCAATAGGAATATCCTTAAGAGACCTTGCTTCTTCAATAGAAGTCACCTTGGGTTCCCACCTCTTGGGGAGAGTTCTAAGGATCTTTGAATTGATCTCTCCACTAGACATAGGATGTCCTAGAACATCAAGACCATTCACAATGGTGTTGAGCCTTGAGTACATGTTGGTTATACTCTCCTCCTTTCCCATCTTGAAGTTCTCAAGCAGCCGTTTGAGCATGTAGACTTTGCTTTCCTTCACTTGATTTGTCCCTTCATAAGTGATGCAAAGCTTTCTCCATACCTCATAGGCCGTCTCACAAGAAGAAATTCAGTTGAACTCGGTGGGGGTCATGGAGGCATAGAGTATGTGCATGGCTCTAGCATTCAAGGTTGCTTTCATCAAGGTGGCTTCATCCCATTCTTCAATATTTGTCTTTGGTAGCTCGTATGGGTTGTTCACCATTTGCCACATCTCAAGACTTGATCCTTGGATGTAGAATTGGAGCCTTCTTCTCCAATAGAGGAAATTGCTCCCATCAAAGATTGGTAGGTTGATTCTCCTTCCTTAGTAGTCACCCATCTTCTCCTACTTGTTGAAGTATGCTTGGAGAAGACCCGCTCTGATACCAATTGTTGGATCCTAGATGGGTGATTAGATGCTCTGGAGGGGGGTGAATAGAGTTTGAAGCACTTAAACAAAACTCATTAAACCTTCAAGATATATGACAAGATAAGGTTGCTAAATAGGTAATTTGAGTGCAACTAAAACATTCATAGCAGGGGAGTGAGAGATTGAACATACACCAATTAGACAAGCTATTTAGAGTGGTTCTGAAAACTACTAGAGGGGGGTGAATAGAGTTTTATAGATAATTTAACAATTATTGAACTCAAACAACCACAGTGAAAATATTGGACAAGGAGACACAAGGTTTAGAGTGGTTCCAACTATAGCAAATACTATAGCCGTCAGTCCACTACCCGGTTGCTTACCCAACCGGGATTTGAAAAGAAATTTATTTTATTACCTCTCAAGGAATTTACATAAAATACAATCTCTTTTCCCAAACCCTTCAAGCAGCCTTCACCTAGAAGTAATCGCCAACCTTGAAGCAGCCTTCCCTTGAAGTAGATGCACCAACTCCCGTTGCACCATCCTTCTGAAGTAGCTTCCCTTGCGATAGCCTTCTTGAAGTAGCTTGAAGTCCCCTTCTCCACCTGAGAAGTCAACCCTCTCCAATCCGCAGCCTCCAACCCTAGGAGTAGCAAGGAGAGTACAAAAGATAAACAGGAACAAGAAAGAAAAAGGAAATTACAACTTATCCTTTAAGCCCAAGGCTTGATATTCCTAGATCAAGCGTAAGATCTCCTAGCCAAGTATGTGAACTTGTGATTGCTGTGGGTAGGAGAATCTAGCCTATAGGACACGAGATTGAGCTAATAAGAATGTAGGCCAATGATCACAGTGCTCAAATTTGCTTGCAAAAGATTGCTCAGGTATGCTCAAGTGTATTCTCAAGTGTAACAAGTGAATTCTAGTGTCCTATGGCTTGTCCTATTTATAGGAATGGCCTAAGTATGCTTAAGGACGTTCTAGACAACTTCTAGGGGTTTCTAAGTGCTTAACTAGCCGTTAGGTACAAAGTTGTTGCTTTAACAACGGCTAATTAATTTATTCTGCAGTTGCTGTCAGAGACCAGCTCGGTCGACAAATGGTCGACCGAGACACCTACTCGGTCGAAGTTTTGTCGACCGACAGGCTCTCTGGAACAAGTGATTTGCAACGTCTTTCTTCAACTACCAACTAACTTGTTTGTTGTGTCTAACGGCTACTTTGGATCTTTCTCGGTCGAGAAGATTGTCGACCGAGAGTGTCTCGGTCGAGGAGTTCGTCGACCGAGAATGATCTTGTTTCAAGGTTTCAATTTAAGCACTAATTATATGTGTGAGTGTGCAAAGGTGATTCTATTCAAATGGGATGACATGTCTAACTATGGTGTTTGGCTAGGGAAAATCTAACGCTTGATTTACATGCAAATCTAAGTACTTGTACATTATATATTTGTACAAGTTTTACAACATTGATTACATTGCATGAAAATATAACTAAGTAAGCTCTTGGATTTTCCCTTGCTACTTTGTCATCCTGCACACTCAAGTAGCTCATTAGATTAATAAGAATGAAATGTTTGTCATCATCGAAACAAAGGGATTTTTAGATGTCCATTTAGCCAACAAGTTCCACACTTCAAACTAGAAGTATGTCAGTCCACTTGCCTAGAGAGGTCAACCTCTAGGACTTCCAAACTATTGCACTCTTATATTCATTCATAAGACATACAATGCATGACCAAACAAAAGACTTACCTATCTAATACAAAGAGTCTTCAACCTTACCAAGGACTTACCCACTTTGCAAGAGTCTTCGGCCTTCTCTAAGGACTTACCCACTCTTGCACAAGTCTTTAACCTTGCAGGAATTACCCACTCTTCTTGGATCTTCAGCTTTTGACTTCACCTTCACTCGGAGAAGCTTCCACCAAGGTCTTACCCACTTGAGCTTGAGTCTTCTGCCTTCTCCAAGGGCTTACCCACTCTAGCTCCAAGTCTTCAGCCTTGATCTTCACCAAGGGACTCCTTCCCTTGTTCTTCTTCACCTCTCTTGGACAAGAGAGAGAACCTTCATCTTCATGATTGAAAGAAGAGATAGGAGGTGGTGGAAGTGAGATCCTCACAAGATATACTTATAGGACTAGCTCTCTTACATATTTCCTACTCACTCTAATGGATGTAGCAAGTGATTAAGCTTAGAGAGAGAGGAGGTTGTGGGAAGCACTCAACTATAGAATAGGAGCCTCACATAGAGTTTGCAATGAATGCTCAACCTTGGAATGAAGCCCAAGGGGTCCTATTTATAGCTGCGGATGCCTCTTAGCCTTTGGGAACACTTGGAGCCAAAAACTAGCCATTTTGTGGCTTGCAACGGATCTATTTTCACTTGTTGCAACTCCACAATGGCTAGAAACACTTTTCTGCACTTTTCCGTACATTGCAATCGGTCGAGTTTCTATAAGTGTAACTCGACCGATAGAGTAAAAGATAAAGCTGATATTCAGACCATCGGTCGAGTTTGTCCTGAGGAAACTCAACCGAATAATGAAAATCGATTTGGTCAGTTACTCCATCGGCCGAGTTTTGTGTAAACACAACTCGACCGATGCAATCTCCAGAAAATTGATCAAGGATGATCGGTCGAGTTTTCAGGCTGGGAAACTCGACCGACAAAGTGCCTGTAATCAATTTTCAAAGTTGCATCTAAAGTTCTCTAATATTTGATCTAAGTGTTCTTGATATTTTTCTAAGCTTAATTACAAGTCATACAATCATTACAAGTGATTTACAACATGATTATAATGGATATACATCATATTACAAAAACGTGCACTTGTATGACTTTGACATGTCTTTTCTCCAATTTGATATGCACAAGTTAGGGCATTTGGAGTGTGTCTATACCTAATCTGAAATCACTCAAGTAGAGACATTAGACACCAATATGTGGAATGGTTAGTCATCATCAAAACACGAGTTTAGTCAATTTAGACGTGAGTCAACATTGACCTAATTGACCTTGAGTCAACATTTTAAACCAAGAGTTTGAGGACATTCTAGAGAGACCATGGTAGTGTATCAAGATGAACTTCACCTAAAACATAGTGATGCATCAGAAAGAAGGAGTCACACCATGTTAGTCATGGTACGATTATCAATGAATCTAGTTGATCTTCCAATTCCTTTTTGGGTACATGCTTTACACTAAAACAATGTACTGTCTAAATTGGTTCAAAAGGCACAATATGAGATATGGCATGGGATGTGTCTTGATATGTCTTCTATAAAGATTAGGATTGGAAGTTTATATATGAAAATTATTTTCTTAAAAGGCTTTGTCCATAAATCACATAAAAGTTGTTTTGTTAAATACTACTTTTATAGTCCAATCTGAAAACAAATGTTTTTGGTTCCCAGGGTGGTTGTATTCTTGAAAGGGAATTTTATTTCAAATAAATCAATGGGAGAAAAGTAGAACTTGAAAAGTTTGAGACAAACATGAAACACAAATTGTTGTGGAATCTCAAGTTCCTTATCTAACAAAAAACCTCATAGATCTAGTAGAACGCGCCTTGAGTTTGAAAGATTATGATATCTTATAAATCAAGAAGGTGGTGAGTTGATCATAGATGATAAGTCAACAAACTACCTAGAATCTATTGAGGGAGCAGAGTCTGAGAAATGGCTTGAGGCCATGAGGTCCAAATGGGGTCCATGTACGCCAACAAAGTATGACCTTGATGGATCCACCTAAAGGTGTAAAACCCATAAGGAAAAATTGGGTTTTAAAGAAGAAAACCGAGATGGATGGTAGTGTACAAACCTAAAGAGTAGATTGGTTGCAAAGAGTTTCAAACATGTTCAATGTGTTGAACATGATCAAATCTTTTCACTAGTTTCCATGGTTCAATCCATCAGGATAATGCTTGTTATTTCAACTTAATGTGACTATGAGATTTGGCAAAATGGATGTTAAAAATACATTCATCAACTAGAATATCATATAAGATGTGTACATGACACAACATAATACTTTTATAAATCCACATAATGCAAATAAAGTCTATAAGCTACAAAGGTCAATCTTTGGGTTGAACCAAGCATCTCAGAGCTAGAATCTTCATTTTGACAAGATAGTCAAAGAGTTTGACTTGAATCAGAATGAACAAGATATCTGTGATTACAAAATATTTCATGGGAGCATATTTATATTCCACATAATGATGGGGAATAACATCCTTATACTACATATATTAAAACCTAACAAATAAAGTACCTTCTCTATGAAGGGTTTAGGTGAAGCTTCCTATGTGATAGGGTTTGAGATCTAGAAATATAGATATAGAAAGCTTCTTGACCAAAGAAAAAGCAAATACATTGTCAAGATGATGAAAGAATTCATCATGCATGACTCAATGAGAAAAAAACAATTTCCACATTGCATGAGATTAGTCTCTCAAGATCCTAGTATTCAAATTCTTGTGAAGAATGGTAAGACATGAGTGATATGCCATATGCATTTGGAATTACATCTCTCATGTATGCAATATAATGTACTCATCTCGTTGTCTTGTATGTATTGAACATGATGAATGGATATCTGTTAGATCCTAGTAAAGGTTGTTAAAATACCATAAATAACATTCTTAAATACTTGACAAGAACTTAAAGGATCAATTCCCTAGTTATGGTAATAAGGAAGAGTTGGGTGTAAATGGCTACACCGATGTAAGCTTGTAAAATGAAAAATAAAATTAATGATTGCAATCTAACTTTGTGTTTAACTATAAAATGAGAAATGTAAGCTGGAAAAGTTCTTAGGAAACGACAATTGTTTAATTATATATATTGGTGTTATAAGAACAACAGAGGATATTGTATGAATTGAGAAGTTCATATAGATGAAGTTGTGTGAGTTTCCAACAATTGATAACACATTAGAAATACCTTGACAACAATGGATCTACTGGTTAGGCAAAGAATCTCACATAGCATGCCATGGCAATTCCATCACATATGCAAAGTCATATATCGAGGAGATGTGAAGCTTGCAAAATACCAACAAGAAGCAAATGTTGCTAACCCACTATAAAAGTACATGCATAGAAGAAACATGATGGACATGTTAAGTTCACCTAAAATAAGATTTGTGGGTGATTAGCTCTAAGTGCAAGTGCGAGTCTGTTGGTATGTATGCCCAGAGAGCCAATCATATGATGATTGGAATGTGGCATTAGATACATGATTTGATAATAATAAAGGTAATTCCATCGATTATGTTTGTCTCAGTCATGAGATGATGACACAGACATAGTAGATGTCCATATAATAATGTTACTTGATGACATAATGTCTTCTAGTTGATGACCTGAACAATGAAATCATATGTATGATAAAATACATACATTCTTATTATATCCATAGTCGGATATTATTATTTAAGAAAAATAGACAATAGTATTACATAATACTAGAGAGTGTGTTGATTGATGACAGAGTCTCATTAGTCATGATATATGATATCAAATCAAGCACATAGGTACATGATAGAGAAAAGTGTATCAGACAGACCCACATTGAGACTGATGCATGGATACCATGGAATGATAGTCATATCAGCTCTCATAGTGATAGTGGTGATTGTGGTTCTTAGACCTGAAGTAACTACACTCATCACATGTTGTTCATTGTATTTAGACATCATCCAACACGACCTTAAATAAGGGTTGCCATAAAGGTGATGCTCAGGTGCACTATGAAACATGGGGATTGAGTGTGAGTGATGTAGTTGGGATTTGTCCCTCCTATAAGATATTGATATCCAGGCCTATTGATAAGAAAGACTGAGAAAAGTATGGAAATACTCATGTGATTCAATATGTGATACGTGAACTCACATGCATCTCATACAGTCTGCTCTAGTTCAAGGAACATGGATTGAATGTTGAAGAGGATGATGATTCCATTCCTCGAGCTCAATCTAGATGTTAGAGACAAATGAACTATATGATCATGGTAACACTAATCACAGATTGCAGGTTAAAGTTGTTCTCTGACTTTCTGAATTAGTTGGATAGCAATGATGTGTTGCTAGATATTACTCATTGCTTGTGATGTCATAAGCTAGTTATGGAAATTCACTAACAACATAATTTGTGGCCTATAGGCTCACACACAAAGGATATACTTGGAATAGGAGTTTATTCATGAATGATCTTTAAATTTTTTACTAAAGCATTTAGAAATTAAATTAAATTAAAACAACACTAGTTCAAAATTGATTAACTGGAATGTGAACCAACTGGTTCAAGTGTTGAATCGATCGGTTGGAGTGGCAGATCAATTGGAAATGAAATTGGTAGAATATTTCCTAATCTAGACATATGAAACAACCATTTCACATATGAAATGACTATTTCATGATATGAAACAACCGCTTCAAAAGTGAAACAACCAATTCATCATCTAGGTTGCCCAGTTCAAAGATCAATTTGATCGGATCAAGGATTGATGTTGATGTCATGTTTTGCATTAACAACGTGTTGAATATCAATGTGATTTAAAAGAGGAAAATTACTTAACAGACCAGGTCAATGGATGAGCAAACCAGTTCATCTGATCAACCGAACAGTTGGATAGTGAACCAACCGGTTCATCGTTTGTAATTTCTAGAAAATTTGTGAATTCTATATCTTCGACTCACAGACTAAGTGGAAACCTTGACCCTAGCCCCTTCTATAAATAGAGAGTTACTGGGTGATTCCCAAAACAACAATAAGCTTTGACAACTATTGTCCTCTCTAATTATGGTAACCAATAGAGAGCCCAAGAAAGTCATATATGTAAAAGGGAGGGATAGCAAGGGAGAGACAATTGGGAGAATGAATCAACCCTAGTAGGTTGACGTTTAAAGGAACCACTCCTTTTCATTGGCTCTGGTTGCACAACGTGGAGTTCCCATTGGTCCGTGTAGACTACTATATAGGTGAGGAGGCCATTCCCCACCGCTAGAAGGATGTTGCCAACCATCGTCTCTGTTGTTGCACCAGGAAGTTGTTGTTGATGAAAGTTTGAGTGTGGCTTAAAGAAGAAACACTCTGTTTCTTGGAGAATAAGCATGCTACTACATCAAGAGTTTTCATTGTACTAGAACCAGGACAAGGTATAACACTTGTTACTCTTTTTCCTAGATACAATTTTGTTGATACAATCTTGCTGATTAGGGATCAAGCTTTAAATTTTTATTTCCACTGCCTATATCTGTCACCCAAATTTCTCTACATTTTCCACATTTCATTGCAATTTCACCTTAAAATACATGAAAATAATATCCAATCTTAACTATTTACATCTTATACTACTTACAACTACCCCTTGATAGAGCTAATGGAAACAAAGGATCCATGTAGATGACCCCAACATAGTTGGGACTGAGGCTTAGATGATGATGATGATGATGATACTTGTAAATATAAATTAATAGTATAATAAATAAATTGTATACACAAATATACTATAATATGAAATAAAAAGATGAAATAATAAGGGTGTTTAATTCAAAAAACTAATCTATTTTGTAGAGCTAATTATGAATCAAAATCCCCACCCAGTTTCACTAACGGTCATTCTAGTCACACAACAACTATTCTAAATTGGCTAATTTTTCCATTTCATTGTCCACTCAAGCTAATTCAAAACAAAAGTTCCACACTCAGACAGAGCGACCATGCTACTTCATATCCTAAATGGTCATTTTGATCAGAACTACCATGTCATAGCCACAAATATGGCTTTTCGTCATTGGAACAATCATTCCACCTAGATTTCCCATACATCCACCCAAGTCCAGAATGGAATTTCTACCCTAAAACGGTCATTTCACTATAAACCATACTTTTACTGTACTATATTTCCTAGAATACACCCCACATAAACCTACCCATCGCAGCCCCTTATATATGCACTATATGAGAAGTAAAAGTAACCAAATCATAGCATTGAAGGGAACCACCTACTCCCAACTACCCCATTTCTTCCATCTTCGAATCCAAAAAAAATCCTATCTTTTGGGGGTTTTGGCCATTACACTTCAATTTTTGATGCCATTCTACCTTGGAGGAGAAAGGAGGATGTGTTTTCTTCTACTAGAGAAGGAGGAGCAGACTTCTACATCAAGCTCCATGGATTCTCTTCCTCTTATCTTCCTCATTTTTTGTATTTTTCAAGCCCTCTTTTTTGGCTGTTTGGGGGAATAAAATGTTATGTTTTTTATTGTTTCTCATTTCCCATATCTTTATATGGTGATCGATGATTGAACCACCAAATCATAGGATGATGGCGTATATGTTGCTATTTGGGGAAAAGATCCTAAGTCCAACTAGCGGTTCCTCAGCTATCTAGATCTCTTCCTACATATCTCTAGGTATGAGATCTAAGTGACTAGTAGGGCCTCACTTTATGTACCTATAAAAGAGCATGTATAGGTTTTATATGGAGGGAAATATGAGGTGAAACACCCCTCTTCTTCACTCCAATTGCACTAATCACATTAGTAGGATCACTTATAGGAACCTAAAATATTGTGGTCTAGATATAATTATACATGCACACTGAGTTAATTGAAGCAAGGTTGGATAAGGGGTGACATCAAATAATTCCCTTATGCTCACCTTATGCACACATGGTCAACTAGTACTATAGGATAATTCATCATCATCTCGCCTTGTTGTTTGGCTTCATAACATGGTTTGATTGAATGTATTGCATGATATAACCCAAACTAGGTTGAGATTCACATTTGCCCCCATATGACTCACTACCCTTAATTACTTGTAAAACCCTATTTCCTCTCTAGTGCTAGCTAGTTATTCTTTCTTACTTGGCTAATTTCTTTATCATGCTAGTTAGTCTTTGATATATACTTGGTTCTTTTTCTTATTTGCTTGTGCAAGGTTTTGATAGTTTCTTATTCTAGTCTTTGTTTTCTTTAGTGTACTTGTCATTCCTTCCTAGTTAGTTAGTCTTAAGTGTGTAGGATTAATCTAGGTTTAATTCTTACCTCATGTTCTTGCATGATCATATGAGTTGAACTCAAACCTAATATTAAACCATGAATATCCTACACTCCATTTCAATAACATAGTAAATACAATCTATCTCTAGAGCTACCATCTCTCCTTATGAATTGACCCCAACCTACCGTATTCTGCATACTACATACTAATATGTTCTCTTGAGGATCTAATATCAAGAGTGTGTCTAAATTGGGAAACTATAAATATTTGTTAGCCTAGTGTGTCTAAGAGGCACATCACACACCCACTCCCCCATACCTTTTCATATTTCCCCCCAAACCCACTTCTTCTCTTTCCCCAACAAGGGTATCTTCCCCCTCTCTTGTTATTTTCATGTTTTTCTAAATCCACAATCTAGCCTCAAGCTAAACATTCTCCTCATAGGGGTCAAACCCCTAGAGTGTCCCAATTAACAATGAAGAAACCCCCTTGTTCATCTTCTTCCTTAAGATTTAATAGACTGTTATTGATTCTCTATTGTCTAATCATAATTGGCCATATAAACGGTTCCCAAAGTTCACAAAAGTGCAAAATCATTCCTTCTTTATTAAACATTAACTTGTATGCTCTCAAGATTTTTAGTCAAAAAGATATTTTGCATGATTGAAGAAATCTAAAATTTCACCCAAAAAACTGATAAGAAATGAAGAACCATTTTAATAATTAACATGGGTGATCGTATCATTTCACAACATCTTGAGATTTTTTTACAGTAGAAACACTCTCTAATCACTAACTTTCTCAAATGAGTTTGATGATAAGTTGATCACTAATTAATTTTTATGCTTCCTCCAAATTGAATGAAATTAGCTTTATTTTTCTTTCACAACTACTATACATGATGTGCATCAAAAAATATAATTAAATTATATATTTTAACAATAACAATTATCAACTTTTCATCAGTATTTAACTCAAAATGTTATCATGGTTATTAGATAACCTTCAAGCATCCTTTTCTACTGATCTTAAAAGTTGATATAAATCCAATCAACGTCATTATCACTATCCTTGTTTTGATCTAATACTAACTCAAAATCCATTATAACTCGAGTCTTTGACTCCTCTTTATCTAATAAGTAGAAAAGAATTCCAAGTTTCATTCGAATATAATTAAATCTTTTAGTTTACTACATTTCAAAAATGACCCAATTGTTTGTATGTTTTCAAAGAAACTTATTAAACAAAATCTATTCATAATATATTTTCATGATATATTATAGCTGAAAATTTAATGAGTTATACACACACGTTCACCAAGTATGTTTCTAGTTTTTCCCTGATACCACCCTTAAGATCTAAATAGGCTAGATATAGGCCTAGAAAACAAAACATTAAAGTAGCACTTTATTTAGGTCTTATTTGGTATCTACTTTTTTATCATATCTAAATCACTGACATTAGCTTTTTTGGTTTTCAAAAAATTATATTGACATTCCATTTTCATGTAAAAGGGTCCCATTTGGAAACTGTATTTATAATATTACATATTTGACTAATTTTAATATGTACATTGGTTATTCTTGCTTAGGCTTTAATGATAGTAAAAATAAGAAAGATTCACCTTTGACTAGTTGGTATTTCTCTACAATTTAACCATAATGTACTTAAAGACTTATGCATTATTGAAAATGGTAATTGCAACTTGTTTCATTCTTTCTTTTTCTTTAAATAATAAATAATTGAGATATTTGATTCCATATGAAAATTAAACTAATGATAATTTTATTGATCTACCTCCATATCTTTTCAAGTTTTGTTTGCAATAGACATGATACTATCTCTACAAACCAACCTAATGAAAATCAACCAATGCACACCGTATAAGGTAAGCATATGGTATTCACTTGTAAGAATCAGCTAGGGAGTAACACGTGGACATAAGGGAAAATGTCGACATTCAAACCTAAGTAAATGCATGCTTTAGATATACTTTTTATCAAGTTTATGTTCTCCTAAAATCTACATAGGCTGAGTTATTACACCTATGGATCTCAAAGCGGATGGATGATTGTTACATGAGTACTAGTGAAAATAGAACTCGGACTTTGCTTCCAACTTATTCCACAGTACGTCAAGTTTGGTGAAGATGGGTAGATAAAACCAAATCAAAGGCTAACGGATCCAAGATGGATTAAATCTAGATTGGATTCAAATTTTATGCAAGATAAGGGTGACGGTCTATCCAGAACAATTAGTCATATATTCATGGCATCAATTAAAACAACTTTATTGGTAATTGAAACTACCCATTAAATATTTTTCAATTCAATATGCTAGTTAGCTACTACAAAAGGGAAACATGCTCGGCTGTACACGTGTAAAGTTTCTCTTGACTTCCAAAGAGTAAATTGTTTATAGCAATATCCTAATGCTTCCATTTGACATGCATTTGTGGGTTTGCAATATCAAAACCATGACAAGGGCATATCTTGCTTTCCATTGTGCATATTGCCCATCAACTAGTTCCAGCTCGACAAAATAGCAGGGTAATTTAGTAGAACGGATCTTACTATATACTAAAGGTATTGTGAAACTTGGATTCGAGAGTGTTGCGGTCAGAAAACTTCACTCATCTACTTGTTGTTAATGTTCATTATGTTGGTTTATGAATTACACCAGTATCTAAAACACTTTAACGGTTGTTAATGGGGCTCTAGTAATAATTCTAGGAGCTGAAAGAAGCAAACTAATAATGGAGGAATTATGAACTGAAGGGAAATTTATATGCTATAGCTGAATTAACTAGACTCATGTGACTCGGGTGTATATATCTTCTCCTGTTGTACTTCATCCATTTTAGGTGATCTCGATCACTGTATGAAGGGGTATGAGCCGTAATGTATGTACCGTATGTAATTCGATGTTTTTCGTGATATAACAGGTGCACACAATTGAACTGATCCAGTACTTGAATAGACATGTAAATGGTTGTGGTCCGGAACCTTCAACCTAACGGCTATTAGACAGCCCAGCTTGTACGATGTTGACTTAAAAAATTCAAGTTCAACTCATCTGCTAATTTTGTGGCTCTTATACTAGGATGTCCTTGCATCTTTGTGTAGTACGAATTTAACAAATTGAATGGCACATATGGACTCTCGGACAAAAGGAACAGAAAAAGCGCAGATATAATATATATATTGTAGAGAACAACAAACTCCACGTAAGGGCAGAGTCAAGCAAGATACTTCCAACCATGCAATGTAGCTTTCGTGCGCTTTTTCAAGCAGGTGCGCGCAGCGCAGCAACCAACCAGATCTCAGCACCCTAGTTTCATTATCATCCTCTGGTTTCTGCTCCGTCGCCATTTCGCTTTCGCCCAAAACAGCAAGCCAAGATAGGGGAACGGGAGCCCTACATGTATCACGGTCCGCTGGAGGTACCGAATCCTCTTGTTTTGGGGCCAGTTTGGTTGGATCGCAAACCAAAACATGTTTTGCAATTCACAGTGAGGTCCAACTACGTGAGTTTGGTTGGAACTGCAATGCACGTCAAATTTGTGTCTGTACAAAATTGTGTGGAACGTACTGCGTTGTAAATCAGCGCGGTTCGTTTTCCCCGGTGGCGATAGAGCAGGCAGACACATGCGGTGAGAGTATTATCTTATAAAAACACCTGCGGTTGGTTGTTAACATTATCATAATATATATGGTAAGATAACCGTAGGATACCATATTCATTAATGATATGTCATTAATGATCTGCAACCAAACATTGACGCACCGAATGCTTGAATTGAAACAACATGCAACCAGACGGTTCTGTTGTAGTTAGTTTTCATGCTTTTGACTTTCTTGTGTTTCTTGTGTTGCAACTTATACTTGAAACTGAAACTTGTTGGGTTTTGTAAAAAAAATATGCGCGACGGAAGTAATAAAAAAAATTCCACACATCCCGGAACAGGATCCCGTCAACAACAACGTATTCGGAAAGAATGTTTGCGGATTATACCTTATCGCGGAACAATTCTGGCGATGTTCTGTTGCACGATGGTGTGCAACATTGCTGGCATACACGGACGAAACTTGTCTCATGTTCGTTGAGTGTGTCGCGGGAAGATCTGTGGGCGCCCCTCCTTTCGTGCGGTGATGTACACCGCTCGTAGCGCGTATGGATGGTCGTTGACGTCCTCCGAACATAGGCATCTTAGCATCTGCGTCTCTACTTCGTCCACGCGGATGGACTGAAATGTCACGTCGCGCTTTGTAAGCCGGCAGGAAGGAGTCATCTCTGTGCGGCGACGTGCTAGCGTCGCGGTGCTCTCATTTCTCTCATGAGGACGGTAACGGCTAGGGTACGTGAACGTAAACTGAAAACACTCTCTCTATATCTTATGCAGATATCGGTCGTCAAGCCCTTTAAATAGGAGACGAGAGGAAGTAGGGTTTTCTAAACCCGTTGGTAAACAAAAATACTGCGTTAATTAAAACGTTCGTAGATTAATTAAAATATTCTGGGATTAATTAATTAACCAAATAATCGTATTAATTGATTAATTAATATCTAACTCCATACAATCGTTTGGGATGGCTCTATGAGCATATATACCAACAAACCACCTCCAACCAAACTAGTTGGTCACTTTGTCTCGAATATTTATTGAAGTCGATCGCGTGCTCCTGTCCATTCATCCTCGTGTGAATGTGATGGATCCACGATTGAACATGGGTTCAGATACATCAATGCATGAAAACTCAGTCTAGATGTGTCTTCAGCCGTTGAAACACACCATCCCCAGGTTTCACAGGTTTTTCAATTCTGTCATGGCAATGGCGGTCATGGAATCTAAGCATGCCATTTACCAATGTCTTACTCGCACGTCTGAACTAGACGAGTATTGAAACTTACTGAACTTACACTCATCACCTTGGCAGATGCAGTTCTGTGAAAGTATTACAGCCAAACAACCAGGAGACAATATCCAGACGGAAACAAACACGGCTACGTTCGTGGTACATGGACAGAGAACGAACACGCAGCTAATAAATGCCATCACATAAAACCCACCTAGCCAACTCATTGCAGTTTGTAGCATTGTATTTGTTACCCTCAGAATTGCCGTGTCATGCAGTGTTTTCGTTATGTGCCTGGCACCTAATTAGAAGAAGAGTACACTCGTACACCAAGGTTTCATATCGTATACTCATATGTTACTTACTTATAACTTTTTTATCCCAATTACAAAAATTTATTATTATTATGGTAAATATAAAAGTACATAAAATTAGAAGAAATTTTTATATTTATAAGACTCTCAACCAAGAATAATACAATCAATACACAAAGTTTGCCCAAGTGCATCATTTTTTTTGTCTTTAAATGCACGAGTTGCTAGTGTCCAGATGAGTTAAAGTTTATTTTCTTGACTATTTTATGATATTTCATAAAATCTTTAGTTTGAGCTTGCAAAGAATTATTGGACGGTATAGTGTATTACGTCTCCGTCAATTCAAGTGTATTTTAGCTTAATTTGGATTTTTTTTGTGTACTCGATAAAAAAAAGATATACACAAACTATTGACCCAAGTTAGGTGTGTGAGTTAAACGTAAGTGTACGCGTCAAAGTAGTAAAGGGATTCAAAGAGGCCTGAATATTGAACGCAGACAATGAAGAAGTTAAAAACTACTAACAACCAAAATTGATAAGTTAGGCCTAAGAAAAGCGATTGATTTAGTTATTTAACTAAGAATAATAATCAAAATTACAAAGAATTAAATGGATGAATTATCAAATTAATAGATTATTTAGGACATCAGTTTTACCATCGTATCAACCTATACATGCATTCTATCTGATTAATACAAATAATCTTGGTTCTTTGAATTAATATGTGTATCTTGTATTATCCTCTTCTACAGTATAGTGCACTATTTGTCCTAATTACTAACCCGCTTTGGCAATGTTAATATAGTACGATAAATGATAATATCTCTATGTGAACAAAATACTTCACATTGGTTTGTCTAATTTTGTAGCATGATATTTTTCTTTTTAATTGGGGAATCAATTCATCCGTCCCCATGATGATAATGGAATTTATAATTATTGATCCCACTTTTGCAACAACTAACAGATTATCACATTCTCATGGTGATCAAGTTTTAAAAAGGAAAAAAAAAACATTTCCTTTATCAAAATTGAAAGAAAAAATAATATATATCGAATTATATATAGATATGCATATAGTTGACATCAAGCTACTCATGGGTCCTAAAAAATGGGAGTTTGGCCCGTCACGCTCAAAATAGAATCAAAGGAAGGAAAGGAAGAAGAGATAGCCATGGGAAACTCCTATGGCACAATGCAAGGGAATAATGTTGCATTAATTGGGAATATTTTATGGATGTCAATACATGCAAGATAGTGAAAATTTCAATTAAAGAAAACATGAACTAGCTAATATGAAAAAGAAAATTAAAATGCAAATAGGGAAGTAAAATAGATGGACGCATTATAAGATGAATGCAATACAAATCACATTCCATACCCAACTAAGCTTGAATTTGAAGATATCTAGATTATCAAAAACAAACACTTAGATGGAATAGGTGTACCAGATGATCAGGATCGAGGGGGTGGAATGTTCTCACAGCCTTCATATTGGTTACCATCGATTTTGCTTCTTCATTATCTTAGTGGATCCGAATCTAATTGGATCCACCAACTTTAACATGTAGCTTTAGCTTTGTCAAATTATTTGTGTCCATCCTTAAGTTTGGGTTGGTGTCACTAAATTATGGTCGGCACATAATTTTAATTTCAAAATTCTGGCAATCAACTTATTGTGCGTCGGTGCCACCTATATGAGTGTCGGTGGTTTTGAAATTTTAATGTGCATGCACACTCAATAAGCTCATCATTGCATCAACAAATTGCATCAAAACTACCTAACCGACAATATGTAAAACTACCTCTACTAAACAAGAAAATATGTGGGTTCCTGATAACACCCAAATTAGCGCATATTTTCTATGCATTTTATTTATATTTTTGTGCCACTTTAGTCTTAATATGCACTCTTTTGTTCATTTTTTATGATTTCTATCTTGCATTAGATAAAAGTAGTAAAAATAGCCAATAATGTAGCTAATTAGCCAATTTTTGATTTGCAGGCACCAAAACTTGCTAATTTTAGGACTCTCAAGTACCGAACCTGAAAAGACAAGAATTCTAGCGTCTGGACGATATGGCTACCCGATAGGGCCTGGCCGATATGGATGCCCGATGCGGTTTGGTCGATATGATTGTCCGATACGGCCTGCCCAATAAGGCATGCCCGATACAACTGCCTGACACTCCCCCTGCCTGATACGGTCTTCGGGCGACAGTCATATTGGCCCACTTGATGCCTCAAGATCGAAGCCACAGATGAAGGACACGTGGACCAATAAAAGCTACAACTCCCATCAACTCGCTGCCTATAAATAGCAGTTGCCAACCTACAGAGAAAGCGAGAGTCGGAGGAAGGACCCTACAAGAGCTAGTGCCTAGACCAAGGAGCTAGTGTGTCGAGTTCCCCAAAAGTCTACTGCCCGATACGGTCTGCCCGATACAATTGCTCGATACGGTCTGCCCGATACAGTTGCCCGATACGGTCTGCCCGATACGGTTTCCCGATACGGTCTGCCCGATACGGCCTAGAGAGAGAGAGCCGAGGAGTCCAGAGGGACGAAGAGAAGACCCAAGGGTCGAGATCCGACTTGCACAGAGGCCGAGGAGCGAGAGTCACCTCTCCTCTATGGGCTATATCTCTTCCCTCTTCTCTTTCATTCTACTACATTCCTTTGTTTCTTGTACAAACGATGTTTATCCATCTTTGTTCGGTGCCAGCTATGCTTGTCTATGGCTAGTTAGCTCCTTCTTGGCTATGTAGCCCGATCTGGGCATGTTTATATACTTTTGTCTTCAGCAAGTAGATTCATATCAGATCTAGTATGTTGCATGTTCTATTTTCTCTTTCCAAGTTATGATTGCTAGTTTGGTTGATCTCTTACTCGCTTGAACTGATGTTTCTGCCTGTATCGAGAGATCCATTGTAGGAATAGCTGAGAGACGATAGTTTGGATCCGAACTTGAGAGGGGGAAGATCCGAGGTATTTTGTTCCTAACACCCCGGAATATCCTAAGACCCAGGAGGGAACTTAGTGTATTCTTAGGTGTTGATATGTCATTCCTCGAGAAAGGGTCATTGATATATTTTTGATGGTTTTAGTCACGCATCACGAGAGCGAGTGGGACGACCCCACAGGACAGATGCCACCGTGCATACTAGATGCTTGCTTGGGTGTTCAAGGGTTGTTTACGCCCGAGAACGAGTGCATAGACTGCCCCGTTTGTGGTTACATAGCCAGGAACTCTCTTTCTCTGTTTAGTAGAATCTCGAGCTCTGTTTTGTTTTGTTTTGTTTTCTTTGTTTTGTTTTATATCGTGACAACCCGCTAGACTAGTTCTAGCACTTACTTTTATCGACTATCGTCTTGGCTTATCTGACTAAATAACGAGATCTGTGGCGTCTTAAACGTCACCACATCCCTGTGTTCGACCTCGTATATCTACTTCGGCCCCATAATAAAGTTGTAGGGGCCTAGAAGGTTTCAGGTTATAAATTTAAAGCTTGATTCCTTCCTTTGTCCCGCGTTCATTTCCGGACGCGTGAAAAAGGCCGATCAACTTTTTGGCGCCGTTGCCGGGGACGTGGTTTTCCACGTTTATACGCCTAGTAGATTTTTGTTCTGTCACTATAAGTCTATATATACATGCATAGTTTTCCTCTTACTTTACACATACTTGTTCATATATACTAAATCACTTTTCTTTTTCTCATACCTTTTTTTCAGCCATGGACCTTGCTTCCGCAAGACAAGTCATCTTGTCCACCTGTCCTCCTGAGTTTTTCCGCAGTTCCGACTGCTGGCAAATAATTGAAGGTCGTGCTCTGCAACTAGTCGAGTTATACTCACCTCCACCATCGTTATATGTTGAAATTCCAACCAAGGAGACTGCTAGTCAACCATCGACCCCCATTCTATCATGGGATCAAGAACTGATTAAGGCAGTGGAGTTGGCTAGGGAAAGTATTCAAAAACTCACCTCCTTAGGGCCTCATCTCCAAGAAGATGTTGATCCAATGCAACAACTTCTAGAAGAGCAGGATCATCATATCAAAGTAGCCACTGAGGCTGCAGACTACAGTAGAAGTCTAGTTCAAACTATTAAGCGAGGATTCGTTCAAGCGCATCAGTTTGGTACAGCAGGTCATCAACCGATGTGCATGGCAGAATCGACGGTTCTCGAAAGCATTGTTGCTCAAGTACAACAACTTCATGATAAAGATGTTGAACAAGGCAGGAGGCTCCAAGAGCTCATTGATTTAGTTACAATCCAATTACAAATGCCATCACAAGATAATGAAGATGTTAGTCATCAGGACCATTCCATTGGGTATGAAGTGGAGTATGCATCACCATCCTATTCAGACCATCAACTGGATTCACCATGATTTTTCTATGAAGACCAACCCACTCCAGGAAATCCTTCATTATATCCAGATGACCCAGCTGATGAACCAATGGAAGATATGAGTCATAGACCTGAATGGATCTATGATGACGATGATGAAGACTCTAAAAGTCAAGTTTCCTCACAGCCAGCAGGTTGGCTAGAGGAACCAGAGTCAGATATTGAACCAGACCAGAGTGACATCTCTCATATTGAGACTTGTCATTTCACTTTGAGCAGTACGTCAACCATGGTTTGGAACAATTTGTTCGACGACGACGATGATAGCTACTTGACATGGAGCAGTGAGTATAGTAACGAAGACGAGTTGGAGAAGCACGAGCCATCATTTTCCACCATACCTTTACAAGGCTTGGTGTACGTCAAGGGGGTAGGATGGACGGTTCACTACAACATGGCCGTTGAGCATGAAGAAACCCCTGACTCCATGCCAGGTGATAAGCTTGGGGTGGTAGAACCACAAACAAATTTTTCAGGGGGTACTTTTTGCTCAGAAGATGATTGGATGACTTAGACGGTACATGAAGATTTATCTGAGCATCCAACCTCAAGTGCAGAGATGGGGAGAGAAGATATGAGTCCTCAAGATGACCTCCAACCTCTCTCATCTATCTCATCCTGTGTCGACATCCCATGACCTTCATTTTCATAATCATATAATGAAAGGTACCCTGAGGATGAAATGTTGAAGAATTCATCCCAGTGCAGTTCAAGCCACTTCCAGCTCAAAGATGACTTCATCGAGTCATCGGATTTCACTTCACTATTTCGGACTCAGCAGGGCCAACACATCTGCCTATTCTACTCATATTATGTGGCGGAACCCATTAGCAAGACACATGTGACGCTGGTCCCAAAACTCAGAATTTGGGATCCCAGTGTCGGTATCGGGGGGCAGCCACCCCTTTTTCTATTACCCACCCTCCCGCCATTTTATTACAATAAATTTTGCTTTTCATGTTCTTGTTAGTTTCTTTCCTCTAACTATTTTATATCCTTTCATCCATGCATCATCTTTAGAACTTCAATAACTGCCATTAACAATCATGCATTCCTGCCTCACTATTTCAAGTTTAAGTCTTGCTCGAGGATGAGCAAACTCTTAAGCTAGGGGTGGTAGGCTTCGCCCTTCTTTCTCTTCACCCTTCTTGCATGCACGTTTATTTCTTGCATATAGAATAAGCTTGTAGCTTCACAGTTATGGCTATGTGGTGCGACTCTAATAGATAAATGCTTGACTTTATGCCTAATTGCATAGTTTTTATCTGAAAATTTGCTTGACCTCTTGCTTGACTTGCTCTTTGACTCTTTCCTTGAGTTTGGTAATAAATCTAAGGTTATGTCCCTTTTTCATAGCTTAAAGTTGAATTCCCTTGATTTTTGTTGTGAATGGCAAATCAATGGTAAAGGACCGTTGGAATGAGCTAAAACACGATTAAAGAATCCTAGTTGCAATTTCATAAGCTTGCCTCTATTCTAAGGATTCTTGAATCATAATTGCTACTTCTCACATAGGTATCAAGTGGATCGTTATGAGTTTTGAGCCATGATCAATGTGAAGTGCTTTTCCTTGATGGACTACATGCCTTCTCACATTAGATCGAGTCAAAAAGATGAAAAATATAAAAATGTGCAAAAGAGGCTTGGCCGCCCACAAAATCCCAAAATATCTATATAGTTCTCACCCAAGCCCATAAAAATAGAATGCAGATGATAAAATCATGAGTGTGAACAATAAATGAGCGATGTTTTCTCTTTTAGGAGAGTTGAGGATGATGCCCATCCGGTGTATGACTGCGCTCATGAACGCGGGAATGTCGTGCCTGGCAGTATCACTCTAAAAGCTCATTAGAGAGTCACTAGGAACCCTTAGGTGACCTATGAGATCATCTCAGTAGCAGGGTTGGTTCGAGCGCAGTACGAGGAGTTCGTCTCACTGCTCTGGGCCAACTGGCTCAGACTGTAGGGACTATTTCTCGTTACATGGACCAACCTTACGCAGATCGAGATCCTCAGAAGTCATTAGAGTCTTTTTGCTTTATTTATTAGGACATGAATAAGTGAGAGGTGTGTTGTTCCAGATTGGTGTGCATGGATTCATGGTGATGGCTCATTGCTCATCACCTGCTTGATCACCTAAATGACAACTCTTTCATGTTTAAATAATTATGATTCAAACCTTCATGAGTATGGGCAGGCTGTAGTTAAATCACTTAATCTTGCCTAGACACTCTTTGATCTTGCTTTGGTAGGATTGTTCTTGTTTGGTGGGGGTTTGCTATGAAATGACATGGATCAAGTGAATAGATGTTTTAAACTATTTTTCTTAACCTTAGAGACTATTACCAAGCTTAATTTGGATGTTATCTATTTGTTCTTTGAGCCCGGTCTTCCTTGAGGACAAGCAAGTTTTAAGCTTGGGGTAGTTGATAACACCCAAATTAGCGCATATTTTCTATGCATTTTATCTATATTTTTGTGCCACTTTAGTCTTAATATGCACTCTTTTGTTCATGTTTTATGATTTATGTCTCGCATTAGATAAAAGTAGTAAAAATAGCCAATAATGTAGCTAATTAGTCAATTTTTGATTTGCAGGCACCAAAACGTGCCAATTTTAGGATTCTCAAGTACCGAACCTGAAAAGACAAGAATTCCAGCGTCTGGCCGATATGGCTGCCCGATACGGCTGCCCGATACGGTCTGGCTGATACGGCTGCCCGATACGACCTGCCTGATACAGCTACCTGACACTCCCCCTGCCCGATACGGTCTTCGGGCGACAGTCATATTGGCCCACCTGATGCCTCAAGATCGAAGCCACAGATGAAGGACACGTGGACCAATAAAAGCTACAACTCCCATCAACTCACTACCTATAAATAGCAGCTGCCAACCTACAGAGCAAGGGAGAGCCAGAGGGAGGACCCTATAAGAGCTAGTGCCTAGACCAAGGAGCTAGTGTGTCGAGTTCTCCAAAAGTCTACTGCCCGATACGGTCTACCCGATATAGTTGTCCGATACGGTCTACCCGATACGGCCTAGAGAGAGAGCCGAGGAGTCCAGAGGGACGAAGAGAAGACCCAAGGGCTGAGATCCGACCTGCACAGAGGCCGAGGAGCGAGAGCCACCTCTCCTCTACAGGCTATATCTCTTCCCTCTTCTCTTTCATTCTACTGCATTCTTTTATTTCTTGTACAAACGATGTTTATCCATCTTTATTCGGTGCCAGCTATGCTTGTGTATGGCTAGTTAGCTCCTTCTTGTCTATGTAGCCTGATCTGGGCATGTTTATATACTTTTGCCTTCAGCAAGTAGATTCATATCAGATCTAGTATGTTGCATGTTCTATTTTCTCTTTCCAATTTATGATTGCTAGTTTGGTTGATCTCTTACTCGCTTGAACTGCTATTTCTGCGTGTATCGAGAGATCCATTGTAGGAATAGCTAAGAGATGATAGTTTGGATCTGAACCTGAGAGGGGAAAGATCCGAGGTATTCTGTTCCTAACACCCCGGAATATCCTAAGACCCGGGAGGGAACTTAGTGTATTCTGAGGTGTTGATTTGTCATTCCTCGAGAGAGGGTCATTGACATATTGTTGATGGTTTTAGTCACACATCGTGAGAGCGAGTGGGACCATCCCACAGGACATATGCCATCGTGCATACTAGATGCTTGCTTGGGTGTTCAAGGGTTGTCTACGCCCGATAATGAGTGCATAGACTGCCCCGTTTGTGGTTACATAGTCAGGAACTCTCTTTCTCTGTTTAGTAGAATCACGAGCTCTATTTTTTTTTGGTTTGTTTTCTTTGTTTTGTTTTATATCGTGACAACCCGCTAGACTAGTTCTAGCACTTACTTTTATCGACTATCATCTTGACTTATCTGACTAAAGAACGAGATATGTGGCATCCTAAACGTTACCACATCCCTGTGTTTGACCCCGTATATCTACTTCGACCCCATAATAAAGTTGTGGGAGCCTAGAAGGTTTCGGGTTATAAATTTAAAGCTTGATTCCTTCCTTTGTCCCGTGTTCATTTCCGGACACGTGAAAAAGGCCGATCAGTTCCTTTCCACCAAGTGCCCTTTTGTTATGTCTTAAGCTAAACATGATGCTTACTGATATCTCAGATAGGCTAAACATTATGCTTACTGATATCACATATTGTCATGAGTAAATGGTGAAGAATGACTTGGTAATTTGAACCCCACCCTATCATCGTCACCAAGAGACAACTAATCACAAACCATGGCAAAGATCACATCTATAGTATCTTGACACAGTCTTCCTAACAACAACTCAGTTCCTTGTGTCTCTTGCATGGTCATGACTACCAAGTCGACTGGGTAGATAATATTTTTTTACTTTTACAAGAACAATGTCACAAATCCCAAAAGCTCTAACAATATAATCATATTCTAATTGTATCATGGAAGTGTCAATAGGCATCAAGTTGATGCAGAACAATGTCTTAGTAGGATTGATCAGTCCATGTCTCATGGAAGTGTCAATAGGCATCAAGTTGATGCTTACCCCTAAATCACACAGTGCTTCTCTGAACATGATGTTACCAATATAACATGGGATATAGAATCATCTTAGGTCCTTCCTCTTTGGTTGAAGCTTCCCTTGAATCCTTATACTCATCACTTCATTCACTTCTACAATTTTAGAATCTTCGATCGTACACTTCTTCATGATGATCTCCTTTAAAAAACATCCCATATTCTATAGTTTTCTCAATGGTCTCCACTAATTGTATTTTAGTATAAAAATATTTGCAATTTACTTTCTTTATTCCTTGATTTTAGATGATTTTGAACAACCATTTTTACCAAATATGTGGTTGGACATGGAGTAGTTGTGGGCCAATATGGAGGAATATATATTTGATTAAGATGATTCACCCTAAGCTTGAATAAACACTTCCCTCTACAATATAACATGGTTTATTTGGACTTTCCTATGGATGTTCCTTCTTTAGTCTAGGTTCCTTCTTGATGGTAACTGGTCCACTACCAAGTAGAACCTTCACCTGCTCTTTCTACATGGGCCTCTACTCTAGAACTAGAAAGAGTAAACATGGTGGTGGTGGAGTTTTTAGGTGAATCCCATTGAACAACCGTTGTAGCTACAATTTCTTCATCACTTATAAACATTACTACATTGAATGAAGTGAACCTATGAACAGTTCTAGGATTTTCTTATTTTCCTGGGTCTTTCACACACATAGTTGTGATACGGGATTTGTGTCAAGTAAGTCGCATATGTTGTAGAATATTAAATCCAGGAGTGTACATTATAGTACCATTTTTTCAAAGGCACAACCTTTCTTGTCATAGACAAAAATGCTCTTGGTGTGCTAATGATGGTGTATCATTTCGGTATTAAATGGAAAACCTAGTTAAAGAGGTTTCTTCAAGTGTCCCACATACGATGACACCTGTATCAACTGAGTCTCCAAACTTCTAAGTTGAGCTTCCATATTTCTCTTCTCCTTGTCTAATTTCTCAAAATATATATCAGTTTTGTTAATAAATTTTCCAAGGATATCTCACCACTTTTTATCTTGCTTTGGGACTTGCTCAAGCTAAAATTGTTGAAGACCTTATTTGTGCAGCTAATGTTGTTGGACGTATTCTGGGTCATCTTATAGTTATTGGGGCCCTTCTATGAAATGTTTTGATTGCTCCTCGATCAGTACTCATACCTTCTATTAGGTTGTTGCATATACATGCATTTGATTCCTCTCCAAATGAGTAGGTATTCTTCTCAAGTTTCTTTACCAATTTGGTCATCTGTGTCTTGTGGTCCATGACCTAGCACTATTAGATAAGGTAGAACACTCATGCTCCTTTCCCCAAGACATATTTCTGGCCATATTCTCCAGGATTGCATGGAACTTTGTTGATTTATTATTCTGAAAAAATCCTACATTGGCACTGACCGGCCTAAATCGCGCATCCTAAAAATGGAGGCGTATTTGAGGTAGTCGAGCCTTCACATTTATAACCCGAATCCTTCTAGGCCCCCGCAACTTTGTTTACGGGGTCAAAGTAGTCATACGGGGTCGAACACAGGGACAAGGTGGGTCGTGTTGACGAATCTGAATCGACACTCTACACTCCGGTGGGTATAAAGAGATATTAAAGTTCCCTGAAGGGGAACAACAAGCTGTCACGATTAAATCAAAGAAAACCATCTCCAACTGGAGTTACAAGAAAGATTAATATTTTGTCATTTAGCAGTTTTTAGGAATTTTCATGCAACAGAAAATAGAAAGATAAACTGCAGTTTAAAACGTAATGCAAGGGATAAGACTTCAGTAAGACAAGCGGTAGCAGTAACACCCTGCATCCCTCCTCTCAGAGCGGGTGCCTCTAACCAAGCTTCAACACCCCTTTCGAGGTTCTTGGGCTCAAATTAGAGTGGAATGATACTAAAACAACTCCGTTCCGGGCACTCTCGTACTCCAAAACCGGACCAAACACTAGAGCCACAACCCAACTCTCGAAGTAGTTGCGACGGGAAAGACGATTCGGTAGCTAAGTGAAACGTGATCCAAAACATGCAAGCTAGAGTTCAGATATCCAACACAGCAGTTACCCAATCATAAGGCACCAAGCATTAAACAAATAGCAATTAAGCATTTCTATTTCCATAAGAAATAAGGGTCTTAATACAATGCATAAGCTAAGAATTTAAATAACAGAATTAAAGATAGATGTCGCCTTCTTGATGTAGAAGAACGACAGACTATTGTAGCTCTCCTGCCTGATACCGGTCAGGAGCCGAGCCCGATACGGTAGTGTCGGGCGGCACCCCCTCTCGGGCAGCGCAGACTGACGACTGACTGTATCGCTCAAGGGCCCTAGCCGATACGCTCATGTCGGGCGGCGCACCCTCTCGGGCAGCACGCATGACGGGCGGAGCGTATCGGGTTCGATATCGTGTCGGGCAAAGAGCTACGAGTCTACTGTCGGGCACTCGTGTCGCTCATCTTTACTGGCCGATACCGGCCCGCAGTGTCTCCCGGGACAACACTAAGTGAACCATCCCTTCCCTCTCGGGATGAGGGAAAGCTCACCTAGTGTCGCCCGGCGCAAGCACTGGGGCGCGATACTCTTGCTCTCACAGCTTCCTTTGGAGGTGGCTCTCAAACTGTCTTGTCTGAATTCTCTTCCGACTCTCCGACCGACCTTTCGACTCTCCGACTCGTCCGACCCGTGACCCCCTCTTTTCGGCTTCCTGTAGCTGCTATTTATAGGCGGCGGTTGAAGGAGTTATGGTGCTGGAAACGCCACGTAGCTCCCTTATACGCCGGTCGAAGGATGTGGACGGCCGATACAGGTATGTCTCGGCGTGAGGCGCTGGCTATCGGTCACGTGGCTGGCGGCACGCCTGCCGGTGGGTGGCTGTGTCGCCCGACGAGTTAGGTCGTCGATGCGGCTTTGGCTCCCTGTCGGGTAGATGGTATGTCGGCCGACACGTCCTTCTTGCGCAGCGCCCTTCTTCGCAGATCATTCTCGTGTCGCCCAGCCCCTGTCGGGCTGGGTTGTATCGGGCGTCAGGAAGGTCGAGACGGGCTTAGACTTATTATGGGCCGGAATCGGCCTTATTGCACAAAAACGAGGAAAACTATGTAGGAGATAGGAAAAATTGGAATAAGAACGTTGCTTGGCCAATTGTTGCGAAAATGCTAATAAAATAGAGGAAAATAGCAGAAAAGGGTAGTTTTGATAACAAAATAAAGGGCAAAAACGTCACAAAATTTGGTGTTATCAACTCCCCCAAACTTAGCTTTTTGATTGTCCTCAATCAATATTTAAACTAGACTTTGTGTTGCTTCTTCTTGCACAGCAAAACTTTAAGGCTAAAGGGTAGCACAAGATTTGCGGTGTCTTAGAGGTAATGCTGTCTTAATGCGAACAAAAGACCTTGCCCTACTTGCCTTATTATTTAAGTAAAATTTTTCTTCTCCACAGCTTTAACGAGACTTTGGTGTATGATTCCGAAGTTAGCTTCCACACGTAACAGCTTTATTTTAGGGGCAGAAAGTTGTGTATAGGGTAGGCTAAGGCTTTATGGGTTTTTTTTTTCTTGTTTCCCATCAGTCCATCCAGGTAAGGGTCCGTTAACGGGCAAGTGGTCCCTGCAGTCCAAGCCAGTTGGCTTTAGAGCAGTGATTTCACATCCTACGTACCACTGCCCCGGATCTACCATGCCTAAAGATGGGTACTTTTGGAAAACAAGTGTGTATATATATATATATATATATATATATATATATTTTTTTTTTCTTTTTTCTTTTATTGGGCACAACTCTCATGCTTTTATTCACGCTCATAAGGCTTCTTTCTCTTTTTGGGATTTTTGCTGGGTAAGGGAAAACAAAAGAGATATCTGCTATTTGGGCAGCTTTTTCCTTCTCCATACTCGTCTCTTAGCTATTTGCGAGATTATTATTTTTCAAAAAATTTTGGATGGCAAGGCACAATCTTTTGTTTGTTTGAGACAGCATTATCAGAAAGATATGACAGAACTTGTAACTCGTTAAATATACAGAAAGTAAACTTTGCAAGAAGTCACAACAGGTTTTTATTATAATTATAGCAACTTTATACATATATAAGTATAGGGAATCATAAGCAAAAATTTTCAAAGTTTTCAAGACTTTTAGCAAGAAGGAAAAAGGTTGTGTAAGAAGTTATATGTACACTAATTGAATTGGATAGGACGAGGGGGATCAAAGGAGAAAAGTTTTGTACCTCCCTCACTGGTACATGGTACCCCCCCCAAACTTACTCCACACTCTGTCCCAGAGTTGTGAAGTAGATGAGGTAAGGAAATGTTAATCAGTGAGGGTTAGATGATCAGCGCGCCTGGGCTAGATAAGAGCTCCCACACATATTCTCCTCTTTTGCTGTGATAGTCGATGTGGAGGAGCTGATCAGCCATTGCCTCGTTTGCCATCCATTCCAGGACGAAGATGTCGCAGTCGTTGGATAGTTGAATTTGCTGCGGGCTACGGTGGCAGAACTGGAGTTCATGCCAGCTTCTTGCTTGCATTCCCAGGAATGGTTGTATCAGCTCTGCTATATCGATATAGTACTTTCGTACTAATCGTTCGAGAGATGTCAGCGTTGTCGACGTACAAGGCACTGGATGGTCTTTATTGCTGTCCGAGCTGTTGTACAAAATCCCCGCTCGTTGTTGGGTGAACACCGTTAAGAGCGTCCAGTGGTTGTTGTGCAGGATGGGAAGGAGAATGGTATCCAAGACTCTGCATTCCAACTCTGTTAGGAAAGCTTCCTTCGCCCCTTGCTCATCGGCTAGGCAAATGTCGTTGAACAGCATTGGATCTGCTATGCATGCGTGTTCAGACTTGTTTCGTAGTATCTGGATGTAGGCGACCGCCACAGATAACGCCAGACATCCTCCCTCTTTTACCATGTCCCTTAAGTCGTCAATCGGGACTATGACATCGCCTGCCGAGTAGGCTACGTCTGCATGGTTGGAGTCAGCCAACTTCATGTGGATTTCATTGACCTGTTCCTGCGTGAGGGTAGCGCATGAGAAACGGTCGAAGTTGTGGATTGACTCCTCCTAATTCTGGGGTGAGGCTTGTTCGTCGTGTCCGAAAACTTGTCGCAAGATGTTTATCTGTTTGCCTGCCCCACAGACGTTCGTCTCTGCTTCTGCTTCTTTTTTAGGAGGGCTGCTGTGTTGAGATGACTCCTCTTCTTGTTCACTATCCAGCAGCTCTTCTGGTATCCCCGCGTCTCAGAAGTAGTGCTTGTCCTTTATCAGCAACAATGCGTATTTGCTTCTGAGACTGTAGAAGTTATTATTCTGGAGTTGCTTGAAGTATCCGAAGATATGTATCATCTCCATGGCTCTGAGGACTATGAATGCGCTATTTCCACTTCCCTCCTCTTCTTGGACTGGGAAGTCCCTTAGTGCGTAGAAATTCCAGATGCCGCTGTGGCGCTGGACTCCATACTTGATGACCCGGTGGAGACGTAGTGGCAGCAGTCTTAGCCTTACGTCCTTTGGGTGTAGGAACGTACTTCCTGTGTGCGGGACCTCTTTGCTGCAGCAGCAGTACAGTTGGACATCATGATTTCGGAGGTCGGCAATGCATAGGAACCAGTTGTTTCTGTGTTTATAAGGGGCCAGCACCAGTTTCGGATTGTGCACTTCAATGTAATCCAACATACTTTCTACCTGCGTAGAAATGTACAACCCCATCATTAGTCTTCTTGCTAGGGCCGGGGTGGCAGCGTAAACTGTATGTTGGCCTTTCTTCTTGTCGGCGTTTTCTATAATGGCCCCTTGTAGTACTCTGAACAACCTCTTCCCTACGACGGCTTTGGCGCGGAAGATGTTTCTCAGAGTTCCCCGCTGCACCGAAAAATAACCGTCGCTCCAGAGTACCTCTTCCTCGTCGGCTTGCGATCTCAGGACCATGTTGAGTAGTTTCTGGTCTCTGATCGTTAGATACCCTATGACCCTTTTGTCAAAGTCAGTCATTTCGAAGGAAGGTATCTCTGTTGGTGCGGAGAAATCGGTGATGTCGGCCTTTGAACTCCTTCCTCTGGGGAGGTGTCTTTCATTTGCAGTGCAGATGTCCCCCCCTTCTCCCTCGGATTCATCAGAAGAGCCCTCCCCGACGCTGATATCTTCATTGTTATCCTCAGCTTCATCAAAGGGGGCTGAGGGAGCGGCCTCATTCAGGTCAAAAGGGCTTCCTTGTCTGGCTGGAGCTTCATAGCCTTGCCCTTGTGATGAATTTCCTCCGGTTGCTGATGAAGATCTGCCGGAGGAGGAGGTGGATGATGACGATCCTGACGACGCTCTTGACGACGAGGATTGAGAGCCCGGGTCAGGAGGCGACGGCGATCTTCTCGGATGCCTTGGGCATGGATGGTCGTCCTCCCTGTTCAGCCTCCCCTCGATCTCGCTAAGGTGCTGTAGAACTTGTTGTAGCGTGGCATTCACTGCCTCTAGCCGGCCAGGTAGGCTGGCCAAAGCCAGCAGCTCTCGTTCCTGGCTATCCAGCCTTTGTTCGAAAAACGACAACTTGCGGGTTATGGAAAGAAATGTAGAAGAATGGTTTTCTGTTACCTCCCGCAAGAAATCGAGTTCTTGTCCCAACATCATTCCGAGCGAAGGAGGGTTTTCTGCTTGTCTCCCCTTCGACCTCGAAATGCTCCTCCCGTGCGATGGTCTGCCTGACGAGGCAGAACCTACTTCTATTGTCCGCGCGGCTGATGCTTCTGAGCAGGGTGTCGGTGCTGCCCCGCCCTCTTGTTGTATCGGAGGAGACCATGTTGTGGGGGACGGATGCTGCCCCATATCAAAGTTGTCGACGACCTCCTCAACAACTGCTACAGGTGACTTTGGTGGTGGTGTCGGCGTCACCTGTACTCCTTCGAGCTCCATTTGTAGGATGTCGGCGAATAGCTCATCGCTGACATCCGGTTGTACTTCATCGATTGCCCCTAAGGGCGCAGCAGAAACTACGGGGACTGCAGCCATCTCTCTCATTGCAGTTCAGTTCTTGTCTCGGCGACCTCCACAATCGCCGGTTCTTCTCTTGCCACCACTGGCCTTGTTGTTGTGGCTGTCGTTGGTGGCTCCGAGGCAGTGGGCCGCTCGGCAGGAGCTGTTGAAGATACGTCTTGCCGAGTACCCAGCGGGATGGGCCCCCTGGTGATTTCCCGCTCTTGGCTTCTTGGGGGTGGAGCACAGCTTGCACCTTCTACCACAGCCTCGATCTCGGCTGTGGTGAAGACTAGCTTTTCTGCATCGTAGGCGGCACAACGAGGAAGCGGGAGGAGGATCTTCGTCCTTGCAAACTTGTAGAAGTAACTCTGCCCCTCCTTCTTTATTATACCCGACCTCATGAGGTACTTGAGGTCGATCAACTCGTCCCCTCTTGTCCTTGAGAGGCTGCGCGGCTCGCGCGGGTATCCCAACCCTACCGCGATTAGGTTCACGATGCCACCCATGCAATATTCCTTGGTGGCATCCTTTATTGGGTGCAGCCTGTTCAGCAAGAAGCGCCCCAGGTTGATAGTCTGACCCTCCATCATGTGCCACATGACGTGGAGTTCCTCGGAGTAAATGTTGCTGGACTCGTTCTTGCTGAAGAGGAGGCACGCCACCGGCTTGTGCATTATCCTCCAGAAGCATGAGTGCACTGCCGCCACCTTGCTCTCGGGTTTGAAAGATGACTCCCCGGTTAGCTTTTCCCAGATATCTACGGGGTCGAACCCGTCTCCTTCGGTGATCCTTGTACCGTTATCTAGTCTCCCTCTCTCCTCTTCACTGGAGGAGAAAATCTGGTTGAGCAGCTTCTCCGAAATAATGTGCTCTGCATTGTACAGCCGCCCCTGGAGTCTGTCTGCTCCGCCATACTTTCTGGCTTCAGCAGGTGTATTCTTTACTCGGTGAATGGACACCATGAACTCCTTCGTGAGCTTGGTGTAGGAGGCGGATAGGCTGAAGCAGATTTGCCTCAGACCTGCTACAGCAAGTACGTCCTCCAGTCTCCCAAAAATGCCCAACTGCATGAAGGACGACTGGTGGCCGAACCTGCTCAGCCTGTAGAGCATGGCTCCTAGTTCAGCATATCTGCGACCGTGCTCCTCGTCTCTTGGCACGAACCTTCCCGGCGTGTGATCCAGGGGTTCTGCTGTTGGAGCAGGTGCTGCAGTTGGAGTGGCTGCTTCTTCTGTCCTCACCCTCTTTCCAGATGTTGAGGGTCCAGCTGCTTCAGGGTTCGAGCGCTTCTGCCCGACCGTTGCCACCTCTGCCTCTGGCTCGGTGACAACCCTCCTGCCTTGCTCATCAACGAGCCTAACAGTTATCTTTGTGCGTGCCATCCCTATCATCAATCAAACAAATGCTATTTTGTTATCAATAGGAAAATTAATAAGGGGAAAGACACCCCGACACGACTATATCGGGTCTTGAGACAAGATCAGGTAAAGCTTGCCCGATACAACTATGTCGGACGATGCGGTCAAAAGAAACTGAGCGCCCGGCAGGGTCTTGAAAGAGCGATGCCCGATACAAGAATAAACGGGCGATACATTCGCCGCCCGACACAGCTGTATCGGACAGGCGCGAGAGAAGCGTGTCGCGCGATAACAGTATCGGGCGACAAGAAAACCAACGTAAAATCCTCACCCGATACATCGTACGCGATAAAGGTCTATATCGGGTATGCTCGGGCGATAGGGTTGTCGCGTGATACCTTTGTTTTCCTTAAGGTGTTGCGCGTCACGGGATCGGGAGAGGTCTCTGCGCGACACGGCAGCGGAGAGCAAGAAAAGTACTGCGCGATACAGTAGCTGAAAAAGGTAAAGTCCGGGAGCACGACACGGTAAAGTTTTTGCCTTATATATAGCGGCCGGACGTCACGGTAAAACCATTCCCTCCCGGGACGGGCGAAATCTGTATGTCGGTTGGTGTGCTGCCCGATCCGGTCTGGGAAAAAAAAAGATTTTTCGGGACAAAACTCCGAGGTAAAACCCACTTAAAGAAAGAGGCTACAGGCGGGTAAAACATCATTGGCCTAAGGCTAAACCTGGCCTCAAATGGTATTACCCATCCTGGCAAATAAAACTAAAGCGGTGGCCCTTAAAAAAAAAGAGTCAGCACACGTGCGCATGCACTGACTCGGGCCTTATTACAGTCCATAATGTTTGTAATGTCTGTCTTGCAAGAAAGTAAATAACATCCTATTCTAGGAAAATAAAAGCGCGGGCTGCCTCCCGAGGAGCGCTGCATTTTCTGTCTACAGCTAGACGTCTTTCAGCTTCTTCATCTTGATCTATCTTTTAGCTGGTTCGGTGTTAGACGGGATCTTCCCTACAGGATTCTTCATAATCTCGGCGAGCTGCGCTAGCTGCTGGTTGATTTGGCGTTGATGTGTCTGCATATCTGCCAACTGGACCTGCAATGAGTTCAAAACCCCCGAATTGGACAGTGCACTTTGCGCTAACTGGTGATTAACGGTGTCCTGTTTCTTGACAAAATCGAACAACTGGCCGATCACTTCGGATTGGTTCACCCCTTTCTCATGTTCACGGGGCGGGCCTTGCTACTTTCCTGGTGCTTGGAAATTACCTTTTGCTGGATGGAACTGGCTGTTCTTGGTGTATTGGCCTGATCCCCCCCTCTTTTCAAAAGGTTGCACGGGCCTGGCCGAGGTGTTTAGCTGATGTGAGTTCTCGGCCGCATCTTTGTTGCCATAATTAAATCCAGGGTGGTCTGGTCTCTTGAAGCTCATGTAGGATACATTCTCGGTCCTTTCTTCTTCCGATTCGGAGTCGCTGTCGGTGCTGGGTTTGGTGTAGACGCAGTTGTCTACCCCATGTCCTCCTTCACCACAGGTAACACATTTCATGACTTTCTCAACTTGCTTCTTTCCCTTTCCGCCATGATCCTTCAGTTGTTTCACATATGTTGCTATCCTTTGAATCTGAGAAGTAATGTTTTCCAGAGCCTTGGACTCAAGAGAGGTTCCTTCCCCTGCCTTCTTCGCCTGCCCTCTATCGGATCTATCATAGTCAACATTGACCTTCAACTCAGCCATGTTCCTAATGATCTTTTCGGACTTGCTTGGCTTTTTCCCTAAGAAGTCACTTCCTGCTGCCGCATTCAACGATACCCTTTCATCGGGAGTTAGCCCATTGTAGAAGGTGGAGACCAGGAAACCCTTCTTGAAATTGTGGTCAGGGCAGTCCCTCTGATATTCCAGATATCGTTCCCAGGCGTCGTGGAGGTTTTCATTTGGCTTTTGCGTGAAAGACGTGATTTTTAACTTGTTCCTCATCGTCTTCTCAGTGGGGTAAAACTTGTTTACAAATGCGTCAGCCAGTTCTCCCCATCCATTCAGCGCTTGGTGGGGTAGCCCAAGGTACCATGATAGAGCCTTATCCTCCAAAGAGAAGATGAAACCCTTGCAGTAAATTACCTCTTGGGGAACCCCTCGCATCTTTATGGTGTCACAGATATTCTTGAAAGCATCAAGGTGATGGTAAGGGTTGTCACTCTTAGAACTCCCCCTGAAGCTTTTATTTTGAATCATGGAGATCACAGATGGCTTGAGCTCAAAGTTTGTAGCATTGAACCTTGGGATTATAACGGGGCACCTCGATCTATTGGCCTTTGTAGAAGCCAATTCTCTCAGAGTTTTCTCTTCTTCTTCCGAGTCGTCACTGTTGCTGGCGTCTCGGCGTCGCACCCGGTTATCATGATTCCTCCTGTGTCTCCGATGACGTCTATGCTGATGATGTTGGTCCTCATGCCCTGGTGATTCTGGATCTTCTTGCCGCTCATTATCACTATACCGGTCGTTGTCTTCCGGTGGAGGCAAAACTGGCCTCCCTCCTGGGCTTTCGTTTCCAGAAGGTGGCTCTACGCGAGGGGGCATGGTTGACAGTCTCGGTGTTCAGTAGATCAGAGTACCTGAAAACCGCATAAAAATCATGTTTAGAAAATTATAATTGGGGTAAAGAATAATGCTTAAAGTAAAAGAAAAAGAAAAAGAGGTGCTGTCAAGCCTATTTCTAAGCTTGAGGCACGGGAGTGTAGTTAGTGGCTTCGGATTCGTCAACAGTGCCATTTTCCTTGTCCCCGGCAACGGCGCCAGAAAGTTGACCGGCCTAAATCGCGCGTCCTAAAAATGGAGGTGTATTTGAGGTAGTCGACCCTTCACATTTATAACCCGAATCCTTCTAGGCCCCCGCAACTTTGTTTACGGGGTCGAAGTAGTCATACGGGGTCGAACACAGGGACAAGGTGGGTCGTGTTGACGACTCTGAATCGACACTCTACACTCCGGTGGGTATAAAGAGATATTAAAGTTCCCCAAAGGGGAACAACAAGCTGTCACGATTAAATCAAAGAAAACCATCTCCAACTGGAGTTACAAGAAAGATTAAGATTTTGTCATTTAGCAGTTTTTAGGAATTTTCATGCAACAGAAAATAGAAAGATAAACTGCAGTTTAAAGCGTAATGCAAGGGATAAGACTTCAGTAAGACAAGCGGTAGCAGTAACACCCTGCACTCCTCCTCTCAGAGCGGGTGCCTCTAACCAAGCTTGAACACCCCTTTCGAGGTTCTTGGGCTCAAGTTAGAGTGGAATGATACTAAAACAACTCCGTTCCGGGCACTCTCGTACTCCAAAACCGGACCAAACACTAGAGCCACAACCCAACTCTCGAAGTAGTTGCGACGGGAAAGACGATTCGGTAGCTAAGCGAAACGCGATCCAAAACATGCAAGCTAGAGTTCAGATATCCAACACAGCAGTTACCCAATCATAAGGCACCAAGCATTAAACAAATAGCAATTAAGCATTTCTATTTCCATAAGCAATAAGGGTCTTAATACAATGCATAAGCTAAGAATTTAAATAACAGAATTAAAGATAGATGTCGCCTTCTTGATGTAGAAGAACGACATACTACTGTAGCTCTCCTGCCTGATACCGGTCAGGAGCCGAGCCCGATACGGTAGTGTCGGGCGGCACCCCCTCTCGGGCAGCGCAGACTGACGACTGACTGTATCGCTCAAGGGCCCTAGCCGATACGCTCATGTCGGGCGGCGCACCCTCTCGGGCAGCACGCATGACGGGCGGAGCGTATCGGGTTCGATATCGTGTCGGGCAAAGAGCTACGAGTCTACTGTCGGGCACTCGTGTCGCTCATCTTTGCTGGCCGATACCGGCCCGCAGTGTCGCCCGGGACAACACTAAGTGAACCATCCCTTCCCTCTCGGGATGAGGGAAAGCTCACCTAGTGTCGCCCGGCGCAAGCACTGGGGCACGATACTCTTGCTCTCACAGCTTCCTTTGGAGGTGGCTCTCGAATTGTCTTGTCCGAATTCTCTTCCGACTCTCCGACCGACCTTTTGACTCTCCGACTCGTCCGACCCGTGACCCCCTCTGTTCGGCTTCCTGTAGCTGCTATTTATAGGCGGCGGTTGAAGGAGTTATGGTGCTGGAAACGCCACGTAGCTCCCTTATACGCCGGTCGATGGATGTGGATGGCCGATACAGGTATGTCTCGGCGCGAGGCGCTGGCTATCGGTCACGTGGCTGGTGGCACGCCTGCCGGTGGGTGGTTGTGTTGCCCGACGAGTTAGGTCGTCGATGCGGCTTTGGCTCCCTGTCGGGTAGACGGTATGTCGGCCGACACGTCCTTCTTGCGCAGCGCCCTTCTCCACAGATCATTCTCGTGTCGCCCAGCCCCTGTCGGGCTGGGTTGTATCGGGCGTCAGGAAGGTCGAGACGGGCTTACACTTATTGTGGGCCGGAATCGGCCTTATTGCACAAAAACGAGGAAAACTCTGTAGGAGATAGGAAAAATTGGAATAAGAGCGTTGCTTGGCCAATTGTTGCGAAAATGCTAATAAAATAGAGGAAAATAGCAGAAAAGGGTAGTTTTGATAACAAAATAAAGGGCAAAAACGTCACAAAATTTGGTGTTATCAGGCACTATCAAGTGTAGCCCTCTCTCCTATGTGTGATTCATAGTAGAAGATCTTAGGTTAACCATACAAGTCAATCATGTGGTTTAATATCTTTCTTAACATATTTCGGTATCTCTCCCTAGACTCTGAAGAAGATTCATCTATATGTTACTTAAACTGATAAATTTTCCTACCAAAACATTTGTCTTATGGGGGACAAAGTATCTCTCACAAAAAGCATCAATCATTTCTGCATGTGAGACTATTGATTCAAAAGGTAGACTAAGGAACCATGTCATGGCCCTATATTCTTAGAATAAAGGAATAGTTTCCAGTTGATTACAGTGGATGGATGTGGTCTATCTTTATTTAATCACAAATTTCAATAAAGTATTTAATATGTTGTATTTTTTTTTCATTGTTGTGCCTATGGAATGTTTGTGATTTGATAAGAGCAGTAAGTCCTAGATCAATCTTGTATCTTCACACATTCCCTACCTACCACTATATGGGACCCAACCAACAAATAACATCATGATTTTATCACATATGTTCCACTCATAATATGAAACATTCATGTCGTCATTATTATCCATGTGGTTAGATATATCTTTCGGTTCTACCATAGGTTCTTCAAAAATAATCTCTTGGTTTTTATCAATCTCCCAATTTCCCTTAGATGTATCGGTGTTGAATTATCATATTCCCTGGCATATATTTGTGGACCACGAACAAGTATATTAAAATTAAAATAAATGTAAGAATCATATAAAATTAATCAATAGTAAAAAATTTTGCAATAATTTTTTAAATGAAAGGAAACTAACATAGAAATAAAAAATTTCTAGAGTGGTTGATTTTAGCACACTTAGTTCTAGCACTATCAATTTCCCAACAATAACGTTAGATTTAAGTGAACATATTAAACATGTGTGTATGAGTCAGAGTAGTAAAGGGACTTCAAGAGGCCCGAGTGTTGAACTCAGGGAATTGGGACGTCTGGAGACTACTACTAACAATACAATCAACTAGGCCTAAGAAAATAGTTGATGATGGAGAAAGAGGAATGTAAATTTTCATATTAGGAAGAACTAAGAGGAAGCAACGCAGTGGGTGTCTTTATGTAATCAGACAACTTCCCAGGTGCCTAGTCATATCTGGAGAAGGAAAGGAATCCTAGGGGAGCGCATTGAAGGTTAAATCTACATATCCCATTCCCTTTGAGCATCTTAATAGTAAAATAAATGCTTCTAGGGAATATAACTCTACAAAATATTTTGACCTTGCAATATAAGGATATTACTCTAGTAGATGGCAAGATCAATTATCACAAAGAAGAAGCTAAGGATATTACAAACAATTGGAGTCAATGTCTTATGGAGTATATCCAAGACTTCAAACATCATCTTATTACTCTTGTGAACTAATTGTACTAGTTGCAAAATCCAGTAAGAAATTTGAAGTTTCTTAATCGAGTCGATGAAATGTTCCTGATATGCTTTTTAAAGATCTCAGATCTAACGAATGCTCTATCTAATGATTTGTAACGCCTGGGCCTACTGCCTTAGACTGTAGTAGAGTTTCAGGAATGACGACTGGCCCCACAGACCCCACTAGCCTTAACTGCATACTTTTTCCTCACTCATGCGCAAGCCAGAGTCAACTTCCTGACTAGTCACCCATCCTAATACTACTCCAAGCTGAGCACGCTTAACTATGGAGTTCTTTAGTGATGGGCTCCCAAAAAAGGAGATGCACCTTGGTGATATGTGTAGTCCAATCATTCCTTTTAAGATCATTTTATCTGAGGCCTCAAATCCTGGGATGTTACAATCTCCCCCACTTAGACTCTTGACGGCCTCATCAAGGCTCAATATATGGCCTCATTATCTCTTCCCCATTTCAGTGTAGACCTAGAATGAACCATGGAAACCCATCTCCCATCCACGGCTACCAGTGCAAAGGCGGCTCCATCTCGTCTCAGCTGAAATCCCTTTCCAATTTTCCTAGATCGCATGGCTTAAGACTAGCATGTCACATGCCCATGTGGTCCCCACCTACTGGAGGAGAATTTAATCTGATACCATTTGTAATGCCTAGGCCTACTGCCAAGTTCTAGTAGAGTTTTAGGAATGACGACTGGCCCGACAGACCACCACTAGCCTTAACTGTGTGCTTTTTCCTCACTCACGCGCAATTTGGGGTCAACTTCCTAACTGGTCACCCATCCTAGTACTACTTTAAGATGAGCACACTTAACTATATAGTTCTTTAATGATGGGCTCCCAGAAAAGGAGGTGCACCTTGGTGATATGGGTAGTCCAATCATTCCTTTTAAGATCATTTTATCTGAGACCTCAAATCCTGGGACGTTACATGACTAGTTTGCTAAGAGTAGACCTATGCTTCTAGATGTGCATAGATATGCATTTTACATTCTCTATCTCTTATATGTGTCTCTTAACCATTTTAGGATGAGCATATTGAGGATGTGCAAACTGAGGATCTTTCTGGCTTTGTAGAAAAACATCATGATTATGCAAGTAAAAGAGGCATCACCTTGATGAATAAGTTATTAGCTGAAAGGGATAAAGGACCAAAGTTAGATGTTAACTTTGATGATGCAGGAAATCATATTGGGAAGAATCATAATACTTTTGTGCAATATCTAGGATTTATTACTCACCACAAATTGGAGATAGTAATAGAATCTTGGCATAAAAGTTAATCCTTACACGAAATACTAATATGGAAGGACTTATGGGTGAAATTTTCTGATTTTTAAAGATATTCACAGTTTTATTCTAATAAATATTCTATTAAGTATATGAAATATTTCAGAAAATCTTTGACCTTGATGAAAAACTACATCATAAAAAGGTGATGCAACATTGTGGGAGGCTATTAATGAATTAGGAAAAAATTAATAAGAGATTACATAATGAGAAACAAGAATAACAAGTTTGCAATGTAGAAATGGTCCTATCTTGACCCAAAGGTGCGCGAAGTGTTTGTTACTTCAAGAAAAATAGGTGAGTTCAAGGTATTAAGACTCCTTTGTTTGTACATATATTTTTATGACCAATCAGATGAATTCAGTGTATTATGTATTTAAAATACATTCCTATGATTTCAATTTATTATATATTTAACATATGGTTGGTATTAACTAGGCTTTACACATTGCTAAAAAGAAAGACGTGCAAAGAATGTGCATGACCACAACTTGGATCCAGGTAGTTACATAATGCAGAGGCAAAAGAGACTTGAAGCATATTCTTTTGATAAGACTACTACTAGGTTTACTGATTCTTCTACTACTCATGCACCTTTACATCACTATGGGGAGTGGATACCTGCAAGGACAAACCGATCTAGAGAAATACCAAAACCCTCAATCGTTGAAGTGACTGTAAAAATGGTAGAGTACAACTCTCAGAGTGCATGTTCATTATGGACCTTGATTGTTATGTTTACTGACCAATTACTATTGATGATGATTAGCAGGAGCTCTACGAGCAAAGAAAAGAAGGAAAGTTCCTTTTTTTTACGGCCAAAAGGATAAATTGAAGGTTTCTCTAGGTACTTCAAACCATCCTAGATGTGTTAGGGCCACTAGGGATGGTTTTGGTATATGATCCTTTTTTGGATAGTCAGATAAGGGAAAAAACATCAACTAAGGGGGATTGTCACAAGAGCGGGTGTAATACATGATTTAAAATAGAATAGAAGATGCAATGAGATAGCATCAGGCATCTCAGTCTCAACCTTCTAAGTTAGTACCTATGTTGCCCTACTCTTCATACAAGGTGGAGCCCCCTTACAACAAAGACCATTGGGAGTAATCCCATGGACCCACCAACCACCACATCCATTGTAAGTCTTTTATAATATAATAGTCTTTTAGGTGAATTATAAAATTTTGTTTTTAGGTGTATATAACATTATATACAAATATACAGGGGTTGAGGACATGATGTCTTCTACTAGAAGAATATGTCATTGCACTAGGAAAGGCTTACCCACCCCATCTAGGTGACATGATTCATGGTGATCCAATGCTCAGTGATGCAGTTTGTGTGTCTATCAGACTTGTCTACAGTGCTTGGAAACAGACACCACTGCCACATGCCCACTTCAACCAGAAGATGATAGGGGATGTAGAAGGAGGTTTCATTCCATGGCCCAAAGTGAGAGTTATCTATATCGATGTATGCTAAATTTTCATTACATTTGTATTTGTGATTCTTTTTTACTTGTACATATAATTGGAAATTGGTATGAGAATATATATATACATACATAAATATGTATATATGTATGTATGTATGTATGTATATATATATATATATATATATATATATATATATATATATGCAAGTCATAGCACCTAAGAAATCCCCTATAATTTGTCTTACACTTCCTCCTCCAAATATTCAATTATCTTCTTGGATTGCAAAGGGCCTATTCAGCTCGCTAGGTCATAAGTGCAGGGGGATGTCACTATGGCTAAGATATTTAAAAGAAGGGTCGACTATGATGATCCATATTAAAGAGGACATACGATGGTCCATATTAAAGAGGGCATCGTGGGTCAAGCTCATGAGGCTAGTGTATTCTTGCAAGATCTTGTGGAGTTGCTTTTGAATACACTTGTGATAGAAGTTTGAATATGGTGAAATCTTATGGCTAAATACCTCGTTTTAAATATGTTTATTTGTATTCTTACTTATTAATGCATGCGTATATGTTTTCATCTACTTAAATAGTACATGTGGAGAGTTCTCACTAGACAATGTGGGATTTCTATTTCCATCATTGATTAGCCATGTAGATAAAGACCCAAAATTTGTTAGTGATTACTGGTCTACCACATTTATATATTTTTTAATGCTAGAAAGAGTGTGATTATATCTCATTTCAGTGTTAAGTAAGTTTTGGGTAATTTTCTTATAATCTTGACTTATAAATTACATTTCATTGTTGATATTGAGTTTTTTTTTGTTTGTCTTCTTTTCACTCAGTAACAATCATTGGGTGTTGTTGGTAATAATTCCTGATATGCTAATTGTGTATTATCTAGATCCTTCGGTGACAAAGTAGATAGTGGAGGACACACAATTAAATAGCATTATTTATGTGAGTAAATTTTGATGTCCATCAACATATATTAATGTCTACATTACAAGAATATTTACAAATTAAAATAATTGTGTTACTTTAACTAATAGGAGTATAAAAAAATTCAAATGGTTGGAGGAATGGTAGATAAGAAAAAGGAAATTGTCAAGTTGGAAGAATGTCGAGGTAGTATTCTGACTCCAATGCATATATATGCCAACTATGATTACTTTTATTAATTAATGTTTTGTATAACTATAAATTTATAGTGCCCTATAAAAGACAATGATTGGGTATGAATATACTACTTGATTCCATATATGAACTTGATTGTTTGATAGGTGGCACTAGATATCCATTTTACACAAAAGGTAATCTACAGTCTTGATCATCATAGTAAATAGTATCATTTACTGATATTAAAAAAATCGAATCAAACTCTTGAATTATGTCATTCTCTTTTCAACTATTTGACACGACAAAGCCCTGTACAAAAGAAGAGATAGATGTTATTCGATAAGAATGGACCCATACCTTTGTTAAGAAAGACAACTTTAAATTTGATTGAGATAAAATATGAGTTTTCTAAACCATAATGTCATTATATACAATTTGGTGTTATGAGTTTTTGTTACTTTTAATTTGATGTGAGTGAATTGTTGGTGCATATTTGAATGATGTGTGTATATATGCATGTGTGTGACTGAATGTGAATATGAATTAATATAATGAGAATTGAATTTGTCCATGTCATGAGAATGGAACTGAAGAATGCATCTTGTATATGTATTTTATGTATTATGTATGTGCATGAGAACGGAATTAAGTGTTGAAGAGAATGGAATTAAAGAGTAAAAATGTATGTGGGCAGATGAATCGTGAGTATGTGTTTGTTATTGTAGATTTTTTAGGTGTGATGGCTTGTTGCTAAGTTGAACATAGGATTGGACTTGTAGTTCTAATGAATTGTAGGTTATGCATCTTGCTAAACATCCGGACAGTGGGTCAGTAGACCTGCTATTTAAAAAAAAACATAATTGTAGCTTTCGATTATTATAAAAAAAATTGATGTTGTCGAACTACAATGTCATTTTACATTAGAATTGATGACATAATTATTTTAAAATAGTCATGTAATGCAGCTTGCCATACGGTCGTGTTTCCCTACATGGCCATGCTTTAAAGTCGTCGTATCGCTCTAGTCATGGGTTTTCTTGTTAAATCACTGACACAACTACCCTTATCAGTTAAATTTACCTGATAAGGGAATACAATGTTGGTTTTTAGGAACACAACCAATGACATAGTGGTACTATAGTGTCAGTTCTGATGCTCAATATCGACACAATGGAGTTCTACCATGACCCGATATCTCTCTAACTCATCGGTTTCTATTTTCATAACAACCGATGTTGGTTCTATGTCATTTGGTTTGTCCGTTCCCTAAACACCAACACAGAACATCCTTAATTGTATTGTCACTCACTTAGGTGATGGTGTAAAACCGACGATATAGGACCATTTTAATAGACACTAGAGGTGGTATTTGTACTAGTGATACCAAATCTTAACAAAATAAAACCCAAATGATTTCCTAGCACTTCGGAAAAAAAGAGCACACAATTAATGAGTTTTAACATCCACAATGAGCAATTTAAAGTGATTACCATTTTGTTACTATTGCATTTAATACCCTAAAAGTGACGTAGGTTGACCCATATAGATTTTTTATAAGGCATGTTACTCCTTCTAAGTAATACATACATATACATATATATGTATTTATACGTATGTATATATTTGTGTGTGTGTGAAATCTCTTGAAGATATAGTAGTCTTGTAGAAGGTTCAGTCCACCCTCTTTAATGCACTTGGCACCAATGTGCATTTTTTTGTTTGATCGAGATATTGATGATGATCTTTAGTAGTCACCTACTACACCATTGTTTCATCTCAAAAGTAGGAGAAAACTAGTAAATAAAAGAAATTGTAAGTTTTTTCCACTGAGTGGCTACCCCAAGTCCATGTGACGTTATGATTATTTTGTGGAAAATAAGGAGATTAATGATAGAATCAATCTCCTCTTATGTATAATGATTGATCATAAATTCTCTTTTGAGCACATATTTCTATCAAGATTGCATTTATTTGAGGGAAATATCAATGGTAATATATTTGATATTTGGAAAAAGTTGCATGTTATGGTCTAATGTTTTCTAAATAGCTCCAATGGTCTAGAATTAGAATGCAAAAAGATAATGGAAAATGATCATGAGTGGTATGGATCGTGGGTTTGCGATGTATAGTCACCACATGAGCTAGATAAAAAATTGTGAGGCAATGTAGTTTGCCATTAACCATGGGTTGGTGCAAGTATGATGTTTATTGTCTATGTCAGTAGAACACTTAGTGTTGTGATTTGTGTACATCAAAGAAATAGTCTTATCAAATATATAGTAGGAATGAGAATGAGGATTGATTATAGTTGAACCACCAAATCATTTTTCCTTACAAATAGTCTCCTAGGTAATAAGATACATGTGTTTCTTTCCATCTATCTCTCCATGAGGAAATTTTGTGTAATGGAATTGATTCTTCTTTTTAACCAAGAAGAGAGTGGAATACAACTACTAAAGTAAGAAGATAAATGGGTGAAGGAAGTACTAAGTAGTGTGAGGAGGCCATATCTACTCATGAACCAAAATTTCTAAAGAGGGAATGTATTGTGTGTTTCATCTATGATTGGTTCCAAATAAAGTTATTCAGGTTTGGGGTTGAGAGTGTTAGGCAAACATATCAGATGGATAAATTATCATCCAAGAAACTAATTAAATATTTCAGCGTGCAATATCAAAGAAAGAGTCATGGGTACCATTGATGGATGATTTTTTAAAATTAATTTTTAAATCTAAAAGATGAAAGAATATACCTAAGATGTTAATGGTATTAATAAGTTTTGAGTGTTGTGTCAGAGAAAAAATGATGGTGTCTTGCATAGTGTATGATGTTGTCTTTGTCAAAAAATTTTGCAATAGATTATATCAATTAAACCATTTTCAATAAAAATGTAATCATGCTTGGAAGGATGCAAGTGACAATAATAAACAATATTGGGTTTGTGGGATAATTTGATCATGGTCAAAAGTATACATTTGAATATTTTAGTTAGAATTAGTCTTAATTTTGAAATAGTATCAAATCAACCATTGCAAGAAGTTGTTATTCTATTTTGTTTACTGTTTAGGCCAACTTTGCCATGTTTTGAAGTACATGAAATGGCAGAATTGTTTGAATTAGTCACATTGCATGTATAATTAATGAACAAAAATCTAATTAACCATAAGGATTGTGTCATGATTATGATGTTTGAGTCCAAACCAAGTAAGAAGTAACAGAATCATTCATGTGAATTTTAGAATTTGACTTTAAGGTTACCATGTGTCACAAGTTAATGGGAGAGGGACATGTCATGGTTTAGAAATGCATTCCCTCTTAGTCATGTGATATCATCCACCTTCATTCATATTCATTTACAACCATAGGAAGAGTGTGCTTAACCAAAGTTATCTCCTTCTTTATGAATTATATGGCACATAGATAGTTTATTTATATTGCATAGAAATGAAGAAAGAAACATTTAATATCATTTCATTAGTACACTTTAGTTTTGCATAATAAATATTCACACAGATTGCATTTTACATTTCACATACCATAAGTTCTTATCTTAATTTATCATTTTAATTTCTCTATCGTAAAAGAGAAAAAGAATATATATATATGTATGTATATATATATACATACATATACATATGTATATACATACATATTTGGGGATGTATTTGTTACCCATTTGGTCAATATTAATTAGTTACCTAGTGATTCTAGTTACAATTTAAGCAATTGCATTACTTTGACATTCTGATTACAAATGTGTGCTCCTGATTACAATTTGAAGCAACAATTTTTTTCTCCAAAAATAGTATTTTATTGCTTTGAGTTAACAGAATACAAAATTTACAATGTCTTTACAAAATAGGTCTTTGTATTATAGATTTGGTTATTTCATTGCAGTTTGATGTCTTCATGATATAAAATAGATCCATGGATAAGTAAAGTTTGTTCCCAACTCGGGTAACAAACCCAACTTGAGTAATGAATATATCGCCTATTTTGTATGTATATATATTCTTATTTCTTCGCCAAAGTGTAAGATGCCAAGCACATACTATTTATTTTCCTAAAATAAGGATAGAAAAGAAGTATTTGAAAAAGAAAAAGAAATAACAAGAGGAGAAAAGGAGGAAAGGAATATCTATGTTCAAAATCTTATATCTACAGGTAATATAGAAACATATTTTCAACGTTATTATCTATAAACTCCTTTTCATCTATACTCATAATTAGGTTGAGGCATTCATTGCATGCATCATTACACCCCCAAAAATGATATGCATTAGAAGGCATACATATACATTTAGCCACCCATTCCATCCACCCACCCATTGATCTTAAAGGTAGGCCACTCCCATGATTTTTCCCTACATCCAAGTTTATTTGCAGAACTTCTTCCATGTAGATTATATTTCTTATTAGAATGTACATAGGGAGATTACATGGCACACAAGTGTGTTTCCTTTTGGTCATGATGTTTTCCAACTCCAAGAATAAAGATATTCTCATTGATCTTTTTGTTGACATCTATTATAATCACAATTGATCATTACAGAGTAGTTACTTATTGTGTAATTAGAGAGGGGTGATTTGGGACTGAACAATGGAGGATGGTTAGGAGTGCTGAGTTCATTTGGGTTGTCTTTTTGCTAACTTTTTCAAAACAAGTGGGGTATAATTTCTCAAGGATGAGCAATATTCAAAGATAGGCAGTTTGGATGCACACAAATTTGTCATCATAAGGCATTTTATTAGTTTTTTCATGATATTATTCTCAAAGATCGGTTTTTTCAATTCTATTATGCAAAATAAGCCTCTTAGACTTTTTTCCATTCATTTCATGTTTTTATATCTCAATCCAACGAAGCTCTTTGAATTTTAGGCTTTCGGGATGTGTTCAACAAGTCAGTAGTGCTAAATTCCATATCAATACTACCAACTTGTATCAAAAAATTTAAAGCAAATAGGAAAGTCAAGAGCACTGAGACAAATCTTGGTGCCACTAAGAAGGCACCCTGAAAATCATAGGAACAACTTGGTGCCACTGAATCACATGTTAGTGGTACTGACTCTCTTCTTATACGAACAAGGAAATAAAGAATTCATTGGTACCAACTATGTTGGTACCATAGATGTAAAAGTATGGACAACCGTAATTCTTAACCTAAAAATCAACGCTTTAGATTATTACTTGATGCCTTACAATTCTATAAAACTCTAGGAATGATGGATGTCAGTGGACATCACAGAGGACCCGATAGTTGTCCCTAGAGTAGAAGGAAGAGAGTGTAAAAGGAAGAAACATGTAGAAAAGACCATCCCATCACTTTCTAAGAGGGATTTTACGGTCAAAACGTCATCCACTCATGTCTATCATCGAAGGGGGTTATCGTTATTCATTGATCCTTGGTTCCATCTAGTTATATTAATGTTTTCTCTCTTCTCTGAAATCTTCTCTGATACAATGTTCAATATGCAAGACTAATCCTCTCTTCTCTATACCAAGGTGTAGCCCGATCTTAATTTTACAGACAATATGTATCAAAAAATAAATTTCATTGTTTGTAATCTTAATGATAATGTGCTTTATTTGTCATGTCTATGATTGATCACAATGTTCATGCTTCATATGCTTTCTCATTTTAAAAGAGGGTTTAAGTGTTGGATAAAGTATTATTAACACAATATGTAATGCAATACTAAAGAGGGACATCAACTATGAGGTTAAGTATTCATAGAGAGATCTTCAATCATTTAGTATTTTACTTGAACATTGTAAAAGTGGGTTTTTGAGTATATAGTGTATTACACTGCGAAAGTGGGTAATGCAACTACAACTTTCTAATTATTTTTAAGCAATGTTGATTTGTTTTTTGATAGACTGAAATCAAGTATAAATTAAGAAACCAATTATCCTATAAAATCCATCTTTCTAATTTTACAACAACTTTCTTAATTCAATTTTAATTTTCAATTTTCAATCAACCAACTCAATCTTTTCCATTGAGGTAGATGATTTCGTCTTGGTTAGTAATAGTCTCTAGCCTCCCAATTCCTTGAGTATGACACTCAAAACTCAAATTCTAGTATTAAATTGCCATTTACATGTGAGTTTACCATCCACAATAAATTGGCTCAATATGTACTTTCTTGATTTCAAGTTTCATTGTAAGTTGTGGACTTAATTGTAAATTCAAATTAATATGACTACTTAATTACACATTGCATGAAACATATATAAACTTGTGGCTTAATATTTTTTATTTAGTTATCCTTGAAATCAATTGGTTAAGAGATGACTCTATTATAGATTCCATCGTTCCTTATTGGGCTTGATATGCAATTTCACGTACTATTGTGGACTAATATTAAATTTCACCTTAAGTGAGGACCTAATTGCAAGTTGAGTTTATGTTTTGAAATCACAACATATTTTTCAAAAACTTGTTTAACTTTTTGAGTTTTGAACTTGTTTTATGGGTTCATCTCATTTTTAACCTTAATCCTAGTTAGTGTGGTGGTAATGGTGGTTGATGAGGATAGATGGACCTCTCAACTAATGAGAGTCCAAGATCTATCAACCTATGGAGTTCCTAGATTCATAATCTAATGAGAGTCCTGGAATAAAAAATCAAAGAGAAGGGAGTCTTGACGACCTATGTGGATTCTAAGTATCTAACCAATGAGAAATAGAGATGTGTGAGCATATGAAACTCCTATGTGTGTGCAAACTGATCGCAAATGTAGATGGAACAGTCGATGAGTGTATAGACTTGTAGATCAAAGAGAATCCTCTATAGATTGATCAAAATACTTCAATGGTCAATGATAATGTTAGTATGGTTGATGGGAACACTTATTTGATCTATGAAAGTGTTATGTTGACCAATAGGAATTATAGACACTACTTAATGGCATTTTTCACATTTGCACCCACTCTCATTCATAGAAAACCCTCCCCATAATAATATGAGACATTTGACTCTCCACCTTGCTTTTAGAACATCGAAGAGAACTAGAGTTGATGAAAGATATAAGGAATATTATGTGCATGGATGAAGACTTGAATGTGTGCGCATATCCTTGTATGTAGATGATAAGGCTTCCATAGTTGCTCCCAATTCTAGTTAACTTCAGTTTTAGCCTAATCATGAAAGATCTTATTTCTATGATCTATTTTTTTCCTCTCTTCTTTTACCTTTGGACAAGCCTCATGAATTTCCATGTTGAAACCTACCTCATATAACTAAGCAACCCTCCTTGTTTCTCTCTTTTTTCCAACAGAAGTAAGATCTTACTTGGAGATTTGGATTTTGTGATTTTAAGGAATTCTCTATGATCTAGAATCTTTTTAATGGTTCTCATATCCAGACCTCATTATCATAACAATTGGAGATCAGTGATATGGATTTTGTTAGATATGTTTGCCTACAAGTCATGCAAATCCTTAAACTTATTCAAAACTTGATTACCATGCCAAAAGGTTTAAGCTTTAAGGACTATTTTGTCTAATATATGAAGTGACTTTGGATTTGAATGCCTTCCTATACCTTTTAATATTGATACTTGATTATATGGGGTTTCTCTCCTATAGATTTAAGGACTGGAAATTTATGTATTGCTTACCTAGAATGCCCAATATCAATTTATAGTTCCCTAATATGCTAAAAGATGATTTCTTGTGAACTATTTTGGATAAGTAAGTTAAAAATATCATATTTCATTTTCTAGCAGATCTTCTAAGATTACTATATGATGTTATTTTTTTCTCATTTAATCATGTATAGATCAAAAATTCGAAATATATGGGAAAATGTTATTTAAAATATCATATTTATGATGTTTGGGTACCATATTATGAAAAAATTGACATGAATGCTATTATTATTGACTACTAGTTGATATACAACAAATTTAAGTCTTTTCTCTAATTATTATTCTTCTTGAATTTCATTTGAAATAAAAGAAAACTCTCAAAGTAGCTTACTAATTCAAAAAGGATCTTTTTTAAATATATCATTGTAATTGATGTGACTTCATAGTTCTTTTGAGTTAAAATATGAAATCTTTTTTTGTGGTGTGTTACCATAAAATAAGGTAGAACCCAAACTTTCTAGTGATTGTTATTTTCTTACAAGGTTATGGCCTTTATGTGTCCTTCTATGATGATATTAGACTTTCATGGCTTCTTGATGAATGATTTAATCACACATGGAAATTCTCTAGGGATGAAATATCTATATTTTACCTTAAATATGTGTAAGATAATCCCACCCAAATATGATATATCTTATCGCATTATAGTTTAGGAAAAACCCAAATGACATTAAAGAATCAGTATTCAACTTATGAAATTGACCTGATTTTACTAAAATAAGCTCCAAAATAAGGAAAAGGCTTCATTCAAGTTGTATTTAATAATGTATGGAAACAATAAGTGGATGGGTTTTACCATTACTTCTTATTGTTCACTCTCTCACTACATCATTAGTAGCATGAATATATATATATATATATATATATATATAAATTCATACATACATACATACATACATACATGCATGCATAAATATATATATATATATATGTATGTGTGTGTGTCTTGAGTTTTGGTAAATCCCTTTTATAGTGTCAAGATTAAAATCAAATAGATATTACTCTAAGATCACTGTCGTGTTACCTATATATCATTTAGATATTACCTCAAAACACACCTATACGAAGTTCTCATCAAGCATGTAACATGAAACAAATGATATCTTGTATCATAGTTTTAGATTCCTCGACATCCAAAATCTGATAAATATGAAAAATACTTGGACAAACAAGATTTTGTAAGCATAAAACATTTTCTCCATAGCATAGCATGGTTCATACATAAAGTAAATACAATAATGAGTATAAAGCTGGTAGTAAGACTACTAACTGCACCCTAGCAAGAGGACTACTCACACATTGAAAAATTACAAAGTACACAGAAAAAAAGAGGTAGCTAGCCATCATCACTGTAGAAAAAGAATATGCATCTGTGGTGTACAGAAGTGTATCTTCAAACTTGAAGATGAAAGTGTAAAACCAACAAAGAGAATTCCACTTGACATTTGTCAAAGGTGAATCATAGGTTCTTGATCTATTTCTTTGGGAATTGGACTTGTCCCAATGATGACATAATATATGCACAATAGTGGTAGTCTTTGTCATTTGATGTGGTGATCAACCTATGCAAACTAATGATACATATGGAAGTTGGAGATGGATGTTAAGAATTTATTGCATCATGGCTATATCTACAAAAAATCCCTTTCCTTAGAGGACATAGTTTATATTTATAGATGCTTTCTAGGGTTGAAGATCTTCCAACCATCTACAATTATATCATAAGTCACCATGGATGTGAAGGGGTATCTATGCAAGGAACATGAGGGCTCATAATGTTTATAATTCTCATCATGTACACAAGTTTCATTATTGTATGGAACTATTGAAACTCCATCAATAGATGTTGGTGAAGTGAAGTCATTGGTTGGAAGAGTAAGATTCTCATTGGTACTAAGCATGTAAGAATCCCATCAGTTGATGAAGCCAGGGGCCCCATCACTAGTGGGTACGTAGAGATTCCATTGGTATATAGAGTTGTCGATTGATGACGCTATAAATCTTGGTACATTTTCACTACCTTGAGTGACAACTAGCCAATTGGATTTGATTAGATGCAACATAGGCAAACACGCGTGGATCTTTTGAATTTATAAGTGACCTAGTCTAGAACGCTCGCTTAGACTATCCATACTTCACCCCCAAATGAATAAGCTCATGTTGTAGTATAGGCAAGTAGAAAAATATGGGTTGGTCTGTAGGGAGAGGGGGTCACTAGATCTAGGTTAGGGTGAACTACGTTCCTAGTGTAGAGAGTAGGATTTTTAGGGTTTGATGTTGGTTTAATTGATTATACTAATTATTCAAGAAATTGGAAGCAAGAAAGGAAACTAGATTATTAGAAACCCTAAGTTGACCCTAGACAAGCAATGCTAACTAGCAAAGAGAGAAACTACTTGAGCAAGAGCAAGAGATTATACTACACTAGAAATTAAGGAACTATAGCAATTAGAGACCTAGATTACATCTAAATAGATTAAGAAAGCACAAAGGATGAACTAACTACCCTAGGAAAGATTAACTAATAAGAACTAAGAAATTGACTAAAGAGAAATTAAGGCAAGAAACTAAACTAGCATAAGCAAGCTAAGAAAACAAGATGGGTTTTGATCAAGTATGGGAAGACTGGGTTGTTTGGGGTGATGTCACAAGAATCCAAGTTGAGGGTTGATATAACATGCAAATCCCATATTTTCATTCTAGATTGCCAAACCAAACAATAGGTTAAATGCAATGCAATCGCCCTAAGCTATTGGTTGTCCATGGATAGAATAGAGTGTGGGAGGGGAACTACACCATTTCACCCCCTATCTAGCCTAACGAGGCTCAATTGGACCAAGGTCTAGGTGGGGTTTCTATTGAATTTAACCAATCTAGGCTTCTAGGGTAAGGGTTATTAGGACAATTGAGAGCCAAGGGTAGGAAGGGAGAGTAGATATGATGGTGTTTGACCTCTTGTTACTCACGATATAGTATTTAGAAAACTCTAGGCAATTGGACTAATCACTACTAAACTTGGTACCTAGATCTCACACTTAGTTGTAGGAGAAGAGATTTGTATGTAGGAAGATAGGGTGCTAGCTAGGGATCCACTAGTTGGACTGTTGGTATGTATGCCCTAAGAGACAACCATGGGATGATTGGTGGGATACATTAAGATTGATTTGATAAGCATCAAAGGAAAGCTTCCAATTCTTTCTGGTTCAGTCATATGAGATAATGATAGAACAGATTGAATGTCTAGAGAATGACAGTTTTCAATGATGTATGCTTTCAGGTTGAGGACATGGATGATGAGATCATACGGATGTTGAGAGTTTGTACATTCTTATTATGTCCCTAGTCGGATGTCATTGTAGAAGGTAGATAGACAACAATGACACACAAGACTAGATTGTGGTGTTGGTTGATAATAGAATCTCATTAGCCATGATATGGAGATATCAAACCAAATGCATAGGTACTTGTTAGAGAACAAGCATACCGGACAGACCCACTGTGAGTTTGACATATGGAACCATGACATGGTAGTCACAGTCAGTTCTCATAGTGATGATGGTGAGTGTGATTCTTTGACCTAAAATCACTACACTCAACACATGTCGTTGGGTACACTTTGACATCATCAAACGCAGTCCTGAAACATGGGTTGTTATAAAGGTGATGATTTGGTGGCTTTGACACATGGGGCTTTTGAGGGGTGAGTGATAGATATGGGATTTGTCCCTCCTGAGGGAGTTTGATATTCATGGCCACTTGATGAGTACGATTGAGATAGGCATGCATGCATGTGTGAATCAGTATGTGATACTGATGTCATACATATCTCTTCCAATCTACTCTGAGATCAAGAAAGTGAATGAACGTTGACATGATGATTGTTTCATTCCTTGAGTTCATTCGGGATATTAGTGACAAAGAAATTATACATTCGTTGTAACACCATTCACAGATTGTAGGATTGAAATTTGTTCTCCAACTTTCTATTTCACTTGGGTAGCACTGATGTGCGACTAGGCACCGCTCTTTGCTTGAGAAGTCATAAGAGTTATGGACTTTCACTGCCAATGTGAAATGGACCTGTAGGGTCACACACATAGGATTTAACCTGGAAAAGGAGTTTATCCACATATGATGTTTAGATTGATTACTAAAGGAGTTTAGTAGTTCAATTAAACACTCAATAAATTGATAGCTCAATATCATAGTGTTCAAGGTATTGGACCGATTGATTAGAGTATCAGATTGATTGAAACTGAAATTGATTGATTTTGCATAGTCTGCTGCCCCAATTGATCGACTTACAGGGTTGAACTGATCGGCTCAGGTTGGTGAACCGATCGGCTCAACTGGTGAGACGATCGGCTCATGTTCCATGAAACGATCAGCTGAATTGTTGAACCGGTCGATTCATGGACCAACTGAGATCGTTTGGAAAGTCAGAAGACCATTTTGCAAATACAATTTGTTTCACTTCTAAAATTTTGATTTAGATAAGGATTAATATTTGATTAATCAAAACAAATATGGAAGTCAATTTGAGTTGGACCAGGACCACGAACTGATCGGTTCAGAAGTGAACCGATCATCGCAGGTGTCCCAAATGATCGGTTCAAGTGTGAACCGATCGGTTGAGGTCACCAAACGACCATTTCAGGGTTGAAATGTTTGGTTCAGCTGGCGCAGTTGGTTGATTTGTGGAAAATCTTGAAACCTTCTACTCCTGCTTTAATCCCACATTGCCCGAGATAGAGAACCATGTGCCATGACCCTCCTATATATAGGGGTATTGGGGGCTTCTCAGGAACAACAACTCAGAGACCAATTGCTCTGCAAAGTTGTCTTTCTCTCTAGTTGTGGTAGCCGAGTGAGCCCGAGCAAGTGCTACCTGATAAGGGAGGCACACCAAAGGAAAGACAACTGTAGAAAAGCAACTGGTTGCAGGAGAGTGTGTCAATGACTAGTACACTGACAGGAGGGTGTGACTCCTTCTGGTTCCTTTTGGGACAAGGAGATCGGAGTTCCAGGTGGTCCGTGTGGACTACTTCAGAGACGGGAGACTTCTACCGCTCGGAGGACAGCTATCAATCCTGACAGTCCTGGTGAGACCAGGAGCTGCTCACACACTGTCCAAGACCGGAGCTAAAGACCGTGCAAGCCACGAGGTAACATCACCGAGCAAGCCTCAGGACAAGGTATGCCTCTACAGACCATCCTTCCTATTGTATAGACGTTGACGCGATTCCTTTATTATGGGTTTGGGAGAAGAAAATTTTTGTTTCCGCTGCCTTCTCTGTCTCCCTTAAAACCCAACAGAGTTATCAGAGCCACGTCAACTACTCTATACTTTAGGATTATCGATATGATCGATTTTGGTTTGTCGTCTTTATTTATTGTATACGATGTGAATAAAATTGGCTTTGTGCATATCCAATCCTAAATCCACAAAACCCAATATACATATATGATATGTAATATGAATGCACTCAATACGTGTCGCTCTTAAACACATTTTGTGGTGGATGTATAGTGTGGTTATGGCCAATAAACCCTATGTATGTGTGCTTGATTGTATGTACGTGGTTGCTTGCATCTCGGTCTGTGCACTGATTCCCCATTTCCTATTCCTAATGTAACTTGAGATAACTCGAGACCCAAATGTAACTTGGGGTTTCCCAATTTATATGTAAAATAGGATAGATCTTTTTATTTCCTATTATGTAAAAGAATGGAGGACAACCTGACGACAACTGAGACGATCGGTTCAAGGTGTGAACTGATCGGTTGGTGATCCAGACAACCAGTTCGAGGAGCGATACGATCGAGTGGTGGCCATGAGGAGATGCACGACGACTAGGTGAACCGATCAGTTGGAGGAGCCAACTGATCATTTGGTGGCACCCAGACGACCGACCAAGGCGAGCAGGTCATTCATGTGATGAGTTGATCAACACGGACGTCTATAGCACGTCATCATGGACAGGTTGCATGTGATGTAGACCTAGATGACCATGATTCCTCTTGGATCAAGGAATCACATTATGATGGCCATAATCATTGCTTTTATCATTTTGCATGTTTTCTGTGGGATATAGCATGTATATGATACATACTATATATTGTGGTGATTGGATATGTATATGTACCTATAAAAACCAAATCCCTCATCTAAATATTAAGCCTTTTATGCCTTCCATTAGCGGCACACATAAAACACTTGATCGAACAAGTGTAGGTTACGCCAAAGTGTGGTGTGTCATCTATCTCATGGAAGTGTGAAGGGTAAACATGTAGGTTCTGCCAAAGCAGGGTGCATGTTTACCATGTCGGCTTTTGGGTTAGACTTAACTGGTGATTCTTAGAGCGTCTAAGCCCAGAGGCATGAAATGTTCATGGTAAGGTGTTGCGCATATTCATTCATCAAGAGTTGCATATGATGCAATTGGCATGATGGCCTACCTAAATAGTCAAGATTGTGGGTGATCAGCCAAAGCTGACTCATGACTTGATGAAATATGGATCTTGACCCACTAGAAGATTGTACGCTACAATCTTCCGAATTGATGGTAAGGGCTATCAATTTGAACAAAATAGTGGTAGAAATAATTAATTAAAGTCCTAATTAAATTGTCAACCTTTCAAATCAATCAAATAAGTCAAAATTGAGTTTTAGACTAAATTGCATATATTTCCTTTTGTAGTACAAATTACAACAAACAACAATCACTTTTCATTGCGATCGGTCCTTGAAAAGGACAAGCTGAATGGGACTAACTTCCACGACTGGTTTAGGACATTGAGAATTTTTCTCACTCAAGAGCGAAAGCTATATGTCCTGGATACTCCAATTCTAGAGGAACCTACCCCTACCGCACCAAAGGCAGAAAGGGATGCTTATAAAAAGCATTCTGATGAAGCCATTGATGCAAAGTGCTTGATGTTGTGCTCCATGAACCACGATTTGTAGAGACAACATGAGAACATGGGTGTCATTGAGATGATTCAGCATCTCAAGAACATGTATGAAGATCAAGCACAGAACGAGAGATATGATGTCTCCAAGGTGTTGTTCAAGGCGTCATGATAGAAGGAGATCCAGTTGGTCCTCACACGCTCAAGATGATTGGGTATGTGGAGAACCTGACAAGACTGGGATTTCTCCTGAGCCAAGAGTTGGCTACTGACGTGATACTGCAATCGTTGCCAGAATCCTACAGTCCGTTTGTGATGAACTACAACATGAACAACTTTGACAAACTGTTGACAGAGTTGTTGGGCATGTTGAGGACAGTCGAGGGACAAATGTAGAAGGACAAGTCTAAGTCTGTGATGATGATCAGGAGCAAGAAAGGCAAGTCCAAGCGCAAGGGCAAGGGCAAAGCTAAGAAAGGTTCTGATGCTAGCCAGCAGCCCAAGTCGTCTTCAACTCTCAAGGCCAAGGGAGGCGTGACCAAGAGAGGCAATTGCCACCATTGTCAAAAGTCAGGATATTGGAAAAGGAATTGTCCACTCTATCTGGAAGAACTAAAGAAGAAGGAGGGGACAGACGTCTCCACCTGAAGGTGTCATGAAATAAACTTATAACACTTTTCTAGGTATATGATACCAAGATATAAAGTGTGAAGCACCCAATACATGGGGCAAGTGTTTCCGCCATAGATAGGAGTAATTTATTTTATTTTCATCCTTGAAGGCATGCAATAGAGTTATGAACTGCTATTTCATATTTTCCAATGGATAGAAACACACTATTTTTGCATATTATATGACAATGATAGCAATTAATAAAGTTGATGTTTCAATCTATGTTGCAATGCCTTGTTTATCTTGTGGCACTTGGTATGCATAAGATAAAATGATACCTAAAAGTTATTGATAACTCAAACAATTAAATTAGCATAAATCATGAGAAGTTCATTTCTAGTTTCCATATGATGGATAAGCTAGGCTCTTTTGGTTAAAGAACCAGTACGAGACATGAATCTTTTGAACATGATTAATCAATCTTCACTAATGGTAGTGGGAGAATGATTATCCTATTAGGTATAATACATGTGATGTATTTATATACCTATTAGAGAAAATGCTAATACTTCAAACAATATTTAGAGAAATACCAAATATGAATATCTTGAAGTGTTCAAGAATATCATACATGAAGTACGAATTTGGTAAAGTGTTAATTCTTGATGAGATCAATGAATGAAATACTTGAACCAAATGTTTGAGATCCTTATGAGTGATTATGATAGTGTATTATAGTGAACTCATGATTAAGGCATGGTGATGTCTAAATCAACAAGCAGTCATACTCTAAGGAGTTAGAGGATGATTATCAAATAACTAATTTCTTCTTAAATAAAGAATACCCCACACTAATAAAGGACATTAAGAATCACAAGGAGTTGTGAGTTCTTATATCCTTGACAGATACACCTCGATTATCTATATGATGAGTTGGTCATGTGATGAGTCAAATATCTAGATGAATATGAAGGGACCGGATTTTGAGTTATGGTTTGTGACCATTACATCCTAAATGACTTCCATGTGAACCATAAGGTATGACCTTGATGGTAGTACCCATTGGGATGGAATCCATAAGTGTGAATGAGTCTTAAGTGTTAAGACACATGGATGACATTTTGAGAAGGATGATGCTTGTTGATTGCAACTTAATGACTAAGAGATTTGGCATACGAATACTAAAACCGCATTCCTATGAGGAATAAAACAAGGATGTGTACGTGACACAACCTATAAGGTTTGTGAATCTATTAATGCAAATGAAGTCTATAAGTTACAATGAAGTAATCAATGTGATTGATTAAGTACAAGTAACTCAGAGTTGGATCTTCACTTTGATGATATAGTCGAAGGGTTTGACTGATATGTCAAAGATAAAGAGAGATCTATAATTTAGTGGGAGCGTATACACATTCCACATGTTGATGTTAAATGGAAATGTTCTAGAATGTAATAGAGATTTATGGAGATAGTTCTCAAAAACCTCTTGACCTAAAAAGAGAAAGCATACATTGGCAATCTATTCTGAAGGGATCAGTATGCACAGATTCAGTGGGAAAAAACTTGTCCATGTTACATGGAGTTGGTATCCCAAGGCCAAGTGTCCAATTCTTATGTAGAATGGGAACACTAAGAATAGATAAGGAGCTATCATGTAGGTAAGCATCTTGTCATCTTGCATGCATAGACATGGAAAGAACAAAATGCATTCATCATCTTGTATGTAGGACATGACAATATGATGAGCTCATCCTGATAACTCATATGTGGGACATGACGAGTGGATGTCTGTCTAGTTCTAGTAACGGTTACTGGAATACCATGAGAACTTCATAAGTACTTGAGAAGTACTAGTTCTATGGAAATAAGGAAGGGTTCACTGTAAAGAGTTACATTTATGCGAACTTCCGAAAAGGATAGAAACTTAATCACAATATATATGGGATATATAAAAGTGAATGTTTGTTGATTATTCAAAATGTTCCAATAAAGCTATTTAAAAGGAAAAGGATGAGTATCCGTGTGTTAGAGAACAGCAGTGGATACTATATGGATCTGGAAGTTCATAGAGATGAACTTATAGATATTCCAGTCATTGATGACAAGTAAGGAGTACTTGGCCATGCAATGTGGCTAAAGGTTAGCAAAGGAATAATGGATCACATATTATGGCAGCTCCATCTCATACATGTAATGTACAGTGAAGAGATGAGAGACATGAAGTTAATACCAACTTAGGCAAGGTGTTGCCATAACTCACTATGTTAGCACTAGAGCACAGTAACATGTGGGACATGTTTGAAGATCACAATGAATATGATTCAAGGGTGATTGGCTCACACTGCAAGTGGGAGTCTGTTGGTATGTATGCCCTGAGAGACAATCATGGGATGATTGGTGGGATACATTAAGATTGATTTGATAAGAATCAAAGGATAGCTTCCAATTCTTTTTGGTTCAGTCATATGAGATAATGATAGAACAGATTGAATGTCTAGAGAATGACAGTACTCAATGACGTATGCTTTCAGGTTGAGGACCTGAACAATAAGATCATATGATTGCTAAGAGTTTGTGCATTCTTATTATGTCCCTAGCCGGATGTCATTGTGGAAGGTAGATAGACAACAATGACACACAAGACTAGATTGTGGTGTTGGTTGATGACAGAATCTCATTAGTTATGATATGGAGATATCAAACCAAACACATAGGTACTTGTTAGAGAACAAGCGTACCGGACAGACCCACCATGAGTTTGACACAAGGAACCATGACATGGTAGTCACAGTCAGTTCTCATAGTGATGGTGGAGAGTGTGATTCTTTGACCTAAAATCACTACACTCAACACATGTCGTTGGGTAAAATTTGACATCATCAAATGCAGTCCTGAAACATGGGTTGTTATAAAGGTGATGATTGGGTGGATTTGACACATGGGGCTTTTGAGGGGTGAGTGATAGATATGGGATTTGTCCCTCCTGAGGGTGTTTGATATCCATGGACACTTGATGAGTAGGATTGAGATAGGTGTGCACGTATGTGTGAATCAGCATGTGATATTGATGTCATACATATCTCTTCCAATCTACTCTGAGATCAAGAAAGTGAATGAACGTTGACAGGATGACTGTTCCATGCCTTGAGTTCAATAGGGATATCAGTGATAAAGGAATTATACATTCGTTGTAACACCATTCACGGATTGTAGGATTGAAAGTTGTTCTCCAACTTTCTATTTCACTTGGGTAGCACTGATGTGCGACTAGGCACCGCTCTTTGCTTGAGAAGTCATAAGAGTTATGGACTTTCACTGCCAATGTGAAATGGACATGTAGGGTCACACACATAGGATTTAACCTGGAAGAGGAGTTTATCCACAAATGATGTTTAGATTGATTACTAAAGGAGTTTAGTAGTTTAATTAAACACTCAATCAATTGATAGCTCAGTATCATAGTGTTCAACGTGTTGGACCGATTGATTAGAGTATCAGATTGATTGAAACTACAATTGACTAATTTTGCATAGTCTGCTACCCCAACCGATCGGCTCACGGGGTTGAACTGATCGGCTCAGGTTGGTGAACTGATCGACTCAACTGGTGAGACCATTGGCTCATGCGCCATGAAACGATCAGCTCAATTGTTGAACCGGTCGATTCGTGGACCAACCGAGATCGTTTGGAAAGTCAGAAGACTATTTTGCAAATACAATTTGTTTCACTTGTACAAATTCGATTTGGATAAGGATTACTATTTGATTAATTGGAAACAAATATGGAAGTCAATTTGAGTTGGACCAGGACCACAAACTGATCGGCTCAGAAGTGAACCGATTGGCTCAGGTGTCCCAAACGATCAGTTAAGGTGTGAACCGATCGGTTCAGGTCACCAAATGACCATTTTAGGGTTGAAATAATCGGTTCAGCTGGCATAGTTGGTTGTTTTGTGGAAAATCTTGAATCCTTCTACTCCTGCTTTAATCCCACATTTCCTGGGATAGAGAACCCTGTCCCATGACCCTCCTATATATAGGGATATTGGGGGCTTCTCAGGAACAACAACTCAAGGACTAGTTGCTCAACTGTTACAACCCCAGTTTTGGGTTCTTTTGGTGGGAAATGTGATTTCTCATATTAAAGATATTTGAACAAATAAAGGTATTTTTTGTTTTGAATAAATGAATTTCGTTTACAATAGCCTTGATGATTGTTTTGTGGGCTTTATTGGCTATTGGGCCCAATAACAAGGAAGAGACAAAAGGAACTCCATTATTAATAAGAAATGGAGAAAAGAAAGATGTAGAAACATCTAGAAGGCAGAAATATATAATCCAAAGGTGGATTTCGTGCATCTTGGGTTCCTTGGGTTCCAAGGAGTCCAAAGTTGCAATAAGAAGCAATAAGAAAAGAAACGATCAATTAAATATTTCTTTATTAAGAAAGAAATTGAAAACAATGATAAAATGTGGAAAATAAGAGAGAAGATGTATAATTGAATTATCCTTGGTGGATTTTCGTATCCAAAGGATTCCCCTAAGGTTAAAAGGAATGTCAATGAGTAAAATAAAAAGAAAGAAAAAGAGAAATCCTCAAAAAGAGATATTTTAATAATAAATAAACAAGATAATGTGAAATAATGTATATTGATGCATCTAGAAGGATAATAAGTATCCTTATGAAGGAATTTCGAAATCTTGGAGTTTATTGGGGTCCAAGGAGCCCCAATGAAGAAGAAAGAAAGAGAAAATACCAATAATGCAAAATAAGAGGATAATGAGATACATTATTAATGATTTTGGTGGTATTGTTAAAAAGGAAGTAATTTCTATTAAAAGAAAATAAAAATTCATGTCAATGGATTAAAAAGCAAGAATAAAGAGAATAAGGGAAAGGGTTTTCGAATTTCTAATCATCCAAAGAATATAATTATCTTAGAATATGATGAAGAAATAGGAGGTTGCTTCTTAACTAAGGAAAATATGTTTCCTTATGGGAAAAGAACTTGAGTCCTCGTGGATGCACTCCTTAGGGTTTCGTTACCCACTCTATTTAAAGGGGAGACCCTCGGGTTAGGGTCCAGGAAGGATCCCATACACCTCTCTCTTCCATCTTCTTCTTGTTCAAGCAAACCCTAGGGTAGAGGGTTAGAGTGCCCACAGAGCAAATATGAACCGTTCAATGTGCTCTCTGGATGCTAGATGATCCCACGTTATCAATGGGGTGCTCGGTGGCCATCCCTTTGCCCGAACCAGCGCACAACTGTAGCCGCATGGCTGCAACGACGGCCGCAGTTGCAGGCCCGTCGTGCACAAAAATGACCTGCTAGGTTGTGGTTTTTGCGGTGCTCTGGTTGTAGCGATTGGTGGCAGAGAGAGGGTGGACAGTGGCAGCAGCCCTCGAGCACTAGATGGAGGAGGGAAGGTCGTGAGGAGGGTTGCAGCTTTGTGCTGACTGACATTTTATTTGTCGGCGTTTTAGGTACAAGCGAAAAGAACAAACAGTAAAGTGGCATATGTGGAATTTAATGAGGATTAACGATCAAGGAAGATTAGTTATAATATTCTCTCATATGGATAGAAGTTTAGTAATCCAAGTTTTTCAAAGGTATGAAAAAAGTTTTAATTCATACCAGATTTCAGTATAGTTGGTAGAATTTGATAATTGTTATTGATTATTTGTCGAACCTTTGATCCTGTTAATTGGGATAATGGCTCTTACCTTCTGGTCTCCCTTAATTGGGGGTTACCAGGAGGCGGGGTAATTACATCTACAAAGTTGTCATTCTCTATAGTTATGGTAACCGAGAGAGCCCGAGCAAGTGCTACCCGATAAGGAGGCACAACAAGGGAAAGGCAACTACAGAAAAGCAACTGGTTGTAGGAGAGTGTATCGGTGACTAGTACGCCGACATGAGGGTGTGACTCCTTCTGATTCCTTGTGGGACAAGGAGATCGGAGTTTTAGGTGGTCCGTGTGGACTACTTCAAAGGTGGGAGACTTCTTCCGCTCGGAGGACAGCTGTCAATCCCGACAGTCCCGGTGAGACCAGGAGTTTCTCAAACACCGTCCAAGACCGGAGGTGAGGACCGCGCAAGCCGCGTGGTAACGTCTTCGAGCAAGACTCGGGACAAGGTATGCCTCTACAAACCATCCTTCCTGTTGTATAGACATTGATGTGATTCCTTTATTCTGGGTTTGGCAGAAGAAAATTTTTGTTTTCGCTTCCTTCTCTGTCTCCCCTAAGAGATTATACTACTTTATCAAGAGAAAGAGATTATACTACACTACCAATTAAGGAACTACAGCAATTAGAGACCTAGATTACATCTAAATAGATTAAGAAAGCACAAAGGATGAACTAACTACCCTAGGAAAGATTAACTAACAAGAACTAAGCAATTGACTAAAGAGAAATTAAGGAAAGAAACTAAACTAGCATAAGCAAGCTAAGAAAACAAGATGGGTTTTGATCAAGTATGGGAAGACTGGGCCATTTGGGGTAATGTCACAAGAATCCAAGTTGAGGGTTGATATAACATGCAAATCCCTTATTTTCATTCTAGATTTCCAAACCAAACAATAGGTTAAATGCAATGCAATTGCACTAAGCTATTGGTTGTCCATGGATAGAATAGAGTGTGGGAGGGGAACTACACCCTTTCACCCCCTATCTAGCCTAACGAGGCTCAATTGGACCAAGGTCTAGGTGGGGTTTCTATTGAATTTAACCAATCTAGGCTTCTAGGGTAAGGGTTATTAGGACAATTGAGAGCCAAGGGTAGGAAGGGAGAGTAGATATGATGGTGTTTGACCTCTTGTTACTCACCATATAGTCTTTAGAAAACTCTAGGCAATTGGACTAATCACTACTAAACTCAGTACCTAGATCTCACACTTAGTTGTAGGAGAAGAGATTTGTATGTATGAAGATAGGGTGCCAGCTAGGGATCTACTAGTTGGACCTAGGAGTAATTCCTAAAATAGCCATATGCAATTCAGTTTCCCCTTGAATATCAGTGTTTTCATGGATCACATAACAAGAAATCCATGTTTAGAAGCATAAATCACAAGTAGAATAATGGGAAATAAAATAGAAGCAAGAGACAATCATCATGGAATGAAATTATGTTCATTACATTCCCCCAACATGGTATCAAAGTGACATTTAAACCCCCAAACATCCCACCAAGGGGGCTTAGCTGCTCATAATCAAGCAAAAGAGCAAAAAATAAATAATAAAGAGGAATAAGATGGTGGATTATCATGCAAGATTCTTCTCCTTCGCCTCCTAGCTGTTGTACCTCGTGCTCCTTCCTCCAAGGTGGATGGATGGCATGGAAATATGGGGGATTATGGTGGAAGCCCTAGAAAATTAGGTTGTTGCGGTAGTGGGAGGTGGAAATGGACTACGGTGATGGAAGAAGGTAGGTGGAACTCTTGGTGGATGTATGCCATAGAAATATTGGGGATTATGGTGGAAACCCTAGAAAACTAGGATTTTGGGGTATTTGAAGGTGGTAAGGAGTAGGGTGATGGAAGAAGGTAGGTGGAGATCTTAAATGATATTAGGAGTGTAGTGAATTTGTAAAGGGTGTATAACCTCATGCTCTATCCGCCAACTTTGTATATATAGGTAGTGGGGTAGCATTATATTAAGTAGGGGTAAAGTTGGGAATGTAGTGGAAAAGTTAAATAGGGTTATGTGGTCACCACGGTCGTGGTGGGTGCCACTGTTGTGGTGAGTGTGGGTTGGCACGACGGTGGGGAATGATACGGAAGAGGTGTATGTATGTTGTGGAGTGAAGGTTAAGGAAGTGGGATGTCCAAGGTTGTTCTTGGTGGATGACACCACACCCATAATGTGGAGCACGGCCATGTTGGAGGGGGGGGTCGCGATCGTTCTTCATTGATGCCCATTATGATGTGGCAATTTTCTGGAAGGGTTGCCTCATTCATTCTTCATTGCTTCCCGTTATGACCTCTACACACCACAGTTGTGGTAGTTTCCACCATCATGGTTTTCTTAAGTCACCACAGTCATTTTGGTGATCATGAACATGGTCAATCCTTTATATTTCATACAAAGTGCATGGATGTTTTTGCATCTTCTCCATGGTCATGGTGTTATGCCATGGGGGTGATGGAGAATTTTGGCCACAACTGTTCTGATGGCCATGGTCGTGGGGGGCTTAGTGTACCATGGTCATTTTGGCCGCCACAACTTTGGTAGTTGATGTTCAAAAAGTTGATCTCACTGTGGATTTGAACCATCTTTCCATGGCCATGGTGGAATACCACAGCCGTGGTGAGTGTTGAGTTTCTTTACTTTTTCTTCATACTTCTTCAAATGGTTGCTAATTGCTTTGGAGCAATTTTTGTCTATTCAAGGGATGCTTGGGGAAGATTTGGGTCCAATATCGAGGTGTGGAAACCCAAGGATCCTCTCCTTCTCTTTTTTTACATCCAATGCATGTGCAAAAGTCCTGAAAAACATACAAAAAGTAGCCATGAGTGTATTTGAAATGAAATTTCATATTGGGGGAATAACTTGCAATATAATATTGTTTAGATGTGATAATAATGCAAAAAGACACAAGAAGAAGCCCTAAAATAGGGTTGCATCACCAACCTGAACCTAAAACATACTTGTCCTCAAGTATGCTACAACTTAATCTCTCTTTAGTTTCTTTCAAAAAGAAAGCATGATAAATGCATTGCAAAGCATGACTATTGACTAAATGAGCTTCAAAGCGACAAAGTACATGTTTTCCACCTCTATCGTCTCCACTTTCACAAACCAATCATCAAAAGAGCAGTGATCATAAAAACATCAAATATAGGGCATAGAATACACAATCAATACATATGAATTCCATGTAGCTCTAGGTAGACCACTTCATGGTGGCTTTAAACAAAGATGACCAGGAGTTTTGTTTCACTTTCATGCATTCAAAATCATGCTTCAAACCATACTAAGTGACCCATGTGGCTATGGAAAAAGGGCGAAGTGAGCTAGGTTTGATGTTTCCTAGCTAAATGTGTATGAAAAAAAAAGAAAGGATTGCAATAAGAGATTGGAGTGCTATTACATAGAGCGCTCATCTTTTCTTTATTTAGATGTTCTTACACAGGAGCATCTTTTATTTTCTTTTTGCTTTTTCTTTTCTTTTATTTTTCTTTTCCCATGTTGTAGGTGGGGCATATGGTGGTGAGAGTGAAGCAGGGAGATGTAGATGTGGCCACCCTAAACTTTTGGAGGTGGTCACTGATATATATGTGCACTTTGGCATCCTTTTATGAGGCATAGAGGTAAGAAGGTGATGAAAGAAAAGTTGGGTCAAAGAGGGGTCACTAGTGTGGTTCTCAACATAAAACTTCCTACATGAAATCTATTCCAACACTTCATCAAATAATGTCTCACCACATGAATGAACAATCATGAAATTCAATATTTTTATCAAATGATTTGATAGGCCCTAAGCATTCATAGCTTGCTCAAATCGCAATTCAACCAAACTATTCACAAACATAAGAGACATGATCCATATGTAAAACATCAACAATCAAGACCATTTACCAATAGAACATAGAAACTTAGCATGCATTTGTCATAGATCAACAATTCCAATTCATTAAGTAGAGATTGAGTCACAACATGATTTTTGGTCAAGATATTTCAAATTTGGGTAAACTTGTCCAAAATGGTGCCAATTTGCATTTAATCACATCCAAACCTATATTTAGGGTATACAAAGAATTAAGCAAGAAAATCCTAGCTAAAACACACAAAAATTACCAAAATTTTATAAGAGATGCAATGCATGAGATGGAATGGTAAAAAGAGAAGAAATTTTGAAAAATTTAATCAAAAATGCATGAAATTAACTAGATGATATGCATGTATGCAAACATACAAGGTAAGTATAGAAAAGTACGAGAGTTAGTAAAACTATTTGATCATCTCGGCAAAAATTTAGCACAAGCCACATAGAGAAAAATGCGGTGAAAGAAGGGGTAACGCCCTACCACTCCAAACTTTTAATCATGTTGTCCTCAACATGATATAGAATTTAGAATAGTATGGTAAAGGGAATGGAGTCGTGGTAGACAATTGCATATATATATATATATATATATATATATATATATATATATATATATATATATATATATAATGGAGTGATCAATGTAGCATTAGGAACCCTTCCTATATCTCTTCTACTGATTTGCAATGTTCTCTTCAACTGTGATCTTCTCCTTAGCTAGGCCCTTTGTGCATCACTTTTTATTCCTTATACTTGTACTAACATGATCTACAAATATAAAATCTATCAAGTATGGTGTGTGTGTACTTCTTGGAAAAAATGAAAGTTTGGTAAAACAAGAAGGTTTAAGAATCTCAAACTATGTAGGTTGCCTCCCGCTAGTGCTAAGTTTAAAGCATGTAGCCAAGCTTGTTGTTCTTTCCCCATCAAGTGTTCTCATCCAAAGTGTTTCTTTCCTCTTCCAAAGTGATCCTTTCTAAAGCTCTGATGACATGGTCTTCATCTTATGGAACATGCATTGATCAGTAATAGTGGTTTGCCAACCACTCTTTATGGAAATCAGGGTAGTCCATGTTGGTGTATAGATCTTCATCACTCAATTTCTTTCTCTCTTTCGGTGAACATAAAGAAGTACATATTCATCCTCCTATATGTGACTCTCAAAGTGCCTATGCACACCTTTATCAACACATAAGTTGGGGAGAAGAAGGGCCTTCCCAGGATGATGTAATCCTTCCCCTCCATTGGGTCAATGTCCATGATTAGAAAATCAGTTGGGAAAGCATCGTTTACCCTACTATCTAATGTCATTATCTCACTTGTCAACATGCCCATAGGCATTCTCCTAGATCCATCAGACATTATTTAGACACAATCTGTTGGTTCCATTTTCTCCAGGTGAAACTGTAAGTACATGTAAAATAGTATGATGCTCACACCTCAATCCAAATCTAGAAGAGCATGCTTGACAAGTTGTAGATTGATGTATCAAGTGATAAGAGGGGTTCCTGGGTCTTCCCTTTTCTCTAGAAAGTGACCTACCATGATGAAATTCAAATGTTTTGTAGCAGTGATTTCTTTGGGTGGCATCAACATTGTGTTCCTCTTCCCAGTGCAAACATCCTTAACCAAGGAAAGGAATGTTTGAGGGCATGTCATTATTTGTTTCAAGGATTGTAAAAATCTCCCAGTGCATCCATGTCTAACCTTGGTGGATGGACCTCCTAAGGCATCAAAGGAAAATCTCCAACTTGTATTAACATATTTGGAAATAGCTTGCGGGCTTTGGGGTAACAAGGAGATGGTCTTTATCACATGAGGTGGAGCTTGGGCCACCATTGACCCCCAATGTGATGGCACATCCAATGTCATCAACTCATTAGAATGTGGGATAGAAAGTGTGATCCCGTCACATGGTGGGCAGAAAATTGAACTTTCAATACCCTCGGCACTTCCCAAAAATGGTGTTATGGCTGGTATTATTGCTTCATCTGGGGGTGAGACACATGGTAATTTCTTCTCAACCAATGGTGGACCACATTATGGTTTTGCCTCACTAGAATAGGGGGCCACTAGGACTGTGGTGCTGATACGATTTTACAGTGCGTATAACGCAAGTGCACGCGTCAATGTAGTATAGGCCTTTGTGAGGCCCGAGTCAAACTAAGGGACACTGAACTATCGGTAGATTACTACTAACTGTTTGCGATCAGCTAAACCGATTAAAAGAGTTTGAGAGTTGTTGTAAAAATAAAAGAAAATAAAATAACATAAAGCAATCAATTAAGGGTTTAGTTTAATCAATTCAAGTGGAGATCTTTAGGATTGCGGTTTCATCGTGGGTTTTCATTGTATGAATTTCCAAATAATAGTTCAGGTTCATCTCTCGATTCGGGTAGTGGCCTGTAGTCAGAATTGCCCACTGTCGTGGTACAATTCACTACCTATGTCTAGGTCGGTTCCACCGTCGTAGTAACCTATACCCTAAACTAGGTGCATTAGCATCGACCTCTGGGTGTCCACCATTAACCGTACATCACCTTGTTCAAGGGATTTGTTAATTAATGTGAATTTTGTCTCTTTTCAACCGTTAATTCTTCTTTCAAAGAAATTAAAGGCATTAGATTATCATTATGGTGATCAAGCATAACAATATAATTGAGAAAACAAAATCATACCACGGATTTAAGAGATAAATGACGAATTACTATGATAAAAATGTTATACAATGCTTCCCCGGGCTACTCCCGGTCCTAAAGATAAAGGGGATTAGCCTTGCATGTCCATCTCAGAGAAAAACATGGTAGAGAAAAGGGGAAACATGGAGAAAAATGTGAATAAGTAATGAAACCCCTAAACGGAGAAGATCCAAGCATTCCTCGGCATAGAATGAGCGATCTACAGCCTTTAGGCGGTGGAAAACGTCTTCTTCGGCTTCCGAAACGGCTAGGGCGTGCTTCTAGGCTCCGTTCTTCTCTCCACACCTTCTCGGGACGTGTGCAGCAGCTAATGACATGATAGATTGCTCTTTGCCGCCGTCATTAGGTATAATCACCGAGTTAGGTTGCCAAAATATCACAGCCATTTGATTTAGATCGATCTGAAACAAACTTGCATTTGACGGTGTCGAAACCATCAACGCGGGTCGATGGTATCGACTCTGCGTGGTATCGGCAAGTCTTCTTTTCTTTTCTTCGTTGCGCCTGATGCTGACTCGATACCATCGATGAGGGTCGATGGTATCGACACTCTTAGGCATCGGTTTTATCCCTTTTCCATCACTGAATCTTCAGGTTTTGATAGTATCAACTTTAGGGTCGATAGTATCAACTATCTACTCGCCAGCAACCTGATGGAATGTCGCTACCATTGACATCCCTGTCGATGGTATCGACTCTGTGCTACTCCTTGCGGCTGGCAACATGTGGCTGTGTCGATAGTATCGATAGTTGTCGATGGTATCGACAGCTGCAGATATGCATTTTTCCTGAAATTGCAACACAAAACCACATAAGTCAAAATAAAACATATTATTGTAATCATTTATGCTCAAAACAATAAAATAAGGGAGAATTGATGCTGAGAAAGGTCATAGACTAAAGTAAGTGAATTATGCAATATTAACCACCAAAAAGACCAATAAACGCATAAAATGCGAGTGAAACAAGTCTATAAATGCGACTCAAAATCATCGCATCAAACTCCCCTAAGCTTGAACATTGCTCGCCCTTGAGCAACTAAACTTTAGAATAGAATTGCGAGGGTCAACTAAAGAACAGATCGTCACAACAAACATCACCATATGATCCCCGCCGGACATTCACATGCCGACCCTCACTAACCATAGAATGATAATTACCCTAAAGGCGACAGTAATCATCCATAAAAGATATCTACCTCAAAAATAATGAACACTATCACATAAGGCAGTTAACATAATAAAATTCTCCAATCCACACTCGGTGCATCTTGTGATCTTCTATTCTACGTTGCTCGCCCTAACTACCATCTACATGGAAGCAGTTCTCCTGGTATTAATGAGTGAGGAGAAAAATCATGGTGGCCTACCAATTCGAGCAACAGGTGGATGGAATGGGTGGCTCATGGAAGAAATGGAAGCATTATACAATTTTAACATGCACAAAGCAAAAATGACCTAAATGATGCATATGCAAGTGTAAATGCCCTAATGCCTACATTTGGGTGAAATGATGCATGCACTATCATTCCGTCTCAAGGTGAGATGGAATATCTAGGAAAACTACATCATGTACTTATTGTTCTTTAAAATGCAGGTGAGACTATGTTCCTTTCTCCCTCTCATTACTACTTGCTTCTCAATTCTCTTCTCTTTTTTTTTCTTTTTCTTTTGTGTTTTTTTTTCAAATCCTTATTTTCATAGCTGACAACGAAATGTTTTTTGGGCTCACTTAATGTTGCATAACTTATACATTTGAAGCATTCAGAAGGTATGGAACAAGTTCATCACCTTTTATGTTTCAGAAGACATAATATGCATGATAATTATGCAACTAAATGACACACATCTGAGGATAATGTGCAGGTATAACTATTCTATCTTTTTTCTTTTTTTTCTTCATTCAAAAATATGAGAAAATAGTTATAATGCAAGACCTATCTACAGGAAATGCAAACAAAGAGATTAAAACCATAATGCACTTCCAGTTCTTAAGGTGGATTATGAAAGCAGTGGTGTGGATAAATCACAAGACTAATTGACTGAACCTTTGAAAATTATTATGTGTCCCTCCTTACTGACCTGTGTAGTAATTAAGAGGTTTTTCTCTCTTATTTCAAATTAAAGTCTCATTATCATTTGGTCAGTTTAGGCACAAACAACCAATTCTGTCCACTTTTCATGAATCATGGGAATGTATAGTTGTGATTTTCAATTTTAGAGTTGACAAACCCAATTATCTCCTTAAGTTATGTTCTCAAAGTTTAACAACACAAGCTTGCAAAACACTAAAAAATTTTAAATTTGCCCCTAATTCCCATATACAAGCAATGAGATGACACATGACTTAAAACATCCACAATTACACTAGATAGAGTGTGGATCCTACAAACAACTAAGAACTACAAGAAATAAATGACAAAAGACAAAACAATAAAAACTTAAAAACTGAGAAAACTAAAGGATAGAGTTGTTCCAACTCCCCCCCAAGCTTGAATTCAACTATGGCCTCATAGTCAAAAACAACCTTAAAAAGGTGGAACAGAGATACCAATCATTCTTCAAGAGGAGGTGGGTACTGCGGGGCCGTGGGGTCCCAAGATGGATACTACCCCTGAAAGCTCGGATCATACTAGGGCATTGGTGGAGGTTGTGGATACCCCCCAAAATAATTCTGGCTCCAGTAATGATTGTAGAAGGGCTACTGCTGCATCTCCATCCTATGCAACCTATCGTGGATGTGATGTTGGTTGTCGAGGAGAAGGCGCTCATTTTCAAAAATGGCCCTCTGATTATCTAACAGATGGTTTGTCGTATCCTGAATACCGGCATATGAAGTTGTATGTTGCAGCTGGGTGTGCTGGATCTCTTGCAGCATTGTATACATCCCCTGCATGGAATAGACATCCTCTCCTTGAGGAGAGGGCTGAGGTGGCGGAGGCTGTGAAGATGAATATGCACCCAGATGCATGTGGGGACACTTCCTGGGTGCCACTCATACGCGAAGAGGACTGAAAGCCTCCTCTTCCTCTTCATGCTCGTCGCCATCATTGTCATTGTCGTCATTGCCACCGTCTTCATCCGAGTCTTCAATGGCTATGACAGGCCATCTGAAATGTAGAGCACCCACGATGTGGAAGACAGGATCTGGAAGTCAACACTCTTGATATGCTTGATTGACATGGCAGTGTGCATATGCCAAGCCATCACGAAGCAGGATGAGGTTGGAGCGGTGCAGATGCTGCAAGTTGACCTTGCTCCTATTGGAGATGGGAGTAAGTTGGGAGAAATTTAACCCAAGATAGGGGGCCATCAGTGTGATGAGTCCTCCAAAGTGGATAGGAGCCTTCCGCGTACTCCTCTTTACAGCCAACACGCGCGTTAAGAAGAATGTGCCCCAATTACACTCTTCTCGCTTCAGCAACTTGTGCAGGAAAAACAAATATGTCTCTTGAAACTTGCTGAGAGACAGGTCACCACGAGCGAACAAGGTGGTGCAGAGCATGCGATGAAGAACCCGCACAAACGGATGCTCAAAATCTGCAACCGCCGCATTATGGTAGCAGACGGATTTGCCTGGTGGCGCAGTCACAAGCTGGGCAAAGATGTCATCATAGTCCGTCCTGTTATCTGGCCTCCGGTACTGGTCTCTCCCATTATTCTAGTTGTAGATGGAATTAAACTGCCTGAGGGTGAGAGTGTAATCGTTGTTGTACAGCCGAAAAGAAACACGGCCCTTGATCCATTCCCGATCAGTGGCGATGACGTCATTAGCCGCTGCACACGTCCCGAGAAGGTGTGGAGAGAAGAACGGAGCCTTGAAGCATGCCCCAGCCGGTTCAAACTGTCGCTAATCTCCTTTATCTTTAGGACGAAGAGTAGCCCGGGGAAGCATTGTATGACATTTTTATCATAGTAATTCATCATTTATCTCTTATATCTGTGGTATGATTTCATTTTCTCAATTATATTGTTATGCTTGATCACCATAATGATAATCTAATTCCTTTAATTACTTTGAAAGAAGAATTAACGGTTGAAAAGAGATGAAATTCACATTAATTAACAAATCCCTTGAACAAGGTGATGTACGATTAATGGTGGACACCCAGAGTTCGATGCTAATGCACCTAGTTTAGGGTATAGGTTACTACGACGGTGGAACCGACCTAGACATAGGTAGTGAATTGTACCACGACAGTGGGCAATTCTGACTACAGGCCACTACCCGGATCGAGAGATGAACCTGAACTATTATATGGAAATTCATATAATGAAAACCTGCGGTGCAACCGCAATCCTAAAGATCTCCACTTGAATTGATTAAACTAAACCATTAATCGATTGCTTTATGTTATTTTATTTTATTTTATTTTTACAACAACTCTCAAACTCTTTTAATCAGTTTAGCTTATCGCAAACAGTTAGTAGTAGTCTATCGATAGTTTAGTGTCCCAGAGTTCGACTCGGGCCTCACAAAGGCCTATACTACATTGACGTGTGCACTTGCGTTATACGCACGGTAAAATCATGTCAAGTTTTTGGCGTCATTGCCAGGGAAAGAAATGCGGCCCTTGATCCATTCCCGATCAGTGACGATGACGTCGTTTGGCACGACACATATGTCTAGCGATTCCATGAACTCTGCCACTAGCTCCTTATATGTCAGCCATTCACCGAAGAATGGCTGGCCGTCGGCGTGGAATTCCATCTCATCGGGCCTCCTGCCCGTATGCCTTGCCTGCCCCTTGAGAATGTAGGCAAGATTGGCCTCGAACCCCAGATTGCAGATCATGTCCCGATCGACGTATCGGGTCGGCTCTATCTTTCTCTTCATAAGTTCCTCGTAGACCTTCCAGACCTTTACGGAAGGATGGACAATCCGCGGGCGCGGAATAAATACAGTGGGTGGAGGAATGAACTCAGGGATCTCCATTGGAGCCGCATGTGAAGAAGAAGCACCAGCTGTATGCACCATCGTCGCCGAGAAAGAAGGAATAGAAGTCGGAGCTCGGGGAAGATTGGAGAAGGCAATCTCCGCTCGGTGAAGGCTCGAGGAAGAACGCGCTCCGTAGATGCTCATAGCCGGGCTCCGATTGCACACAAAGACGCACAGCACAAGTGGAGGAGGAAAGCTCTAAAGATGTGACGTCATATGACAACAATCCATCCCTTTTATAACTGTGGTCGGCGTTGTTGTGTGTCCGTTCATACCATCGACACGGGTCCATGGTATTGACACCTGTAGTATAATCAGGTCTTCCGCTAGTATCGATGGCTGTCAATATCCCAATGTGGGGACCCGGATCGATGACGCGTCGATACCATCGACGGGTGTCGATGGTATCGACCAATCCCACAGATCAGCTCTCTTGATGCAACAATCGTCGTTGATTTCCTCTCATGGATTAGTGACGTGTCACGTCGATACTATCGACGCAAGTCGATAGTATCGACTTCTGCTTTGGGCAAACACCCTCGCGAGGCTCGGCCGCCGCTTCCTGTCTGTAATCGGGTCGATACCATTGACAGGACCGTCAATGGTATCGACTTCACTGAGACACATTTCATCTAAAAATCTCCAGAGATCTTACGACTATCGACATCCATGTCGATACTATCGACCTCGTTCTGGCGAGCAACCTGATGGTGGGTCGATACCATCGATGAGGCTGTCGATAGTATCGACTCAGAGAGATTTTTTTGCAGTCGCCTAACTGTGCCCATCTCGATACCATCGACACAAGGGTCGATAGTATCGACCCTGCCTCAGTCCTGCAGATTGAACAAACGATCAAGGTACCTTGTTTACACTAAAAATAAAATCAAATCAAACTAAGTTACTAATGAAAAAGAAACTAAACAAAACTACCAATGGTTGGGTTGCCTCCCAACAAGCGCCCTTATTTAACGTCTTAGGCTAGACGAATCAAGCTTCATCACTTTGGAGCTTTGGAGAGTGTGCCCAGGGGATCATGCGACAGTTTGAACTCAACTTGATCCTGGCCAATCCCCAACGTCAGAATACATCTCCCAATGGCAGTGACAACATCGGCCGTCGCTTGGAACGACCTTCCTAAGAGCATTTCACAACCCTTGAGTTGCGGGACATCCATAACAATGAAATCCACCGAAAAGATAAACTTGTCTACTCTGACAAGTACATCCTCGCACACTTAGTATGGCTTCACAATGGACCCATCTGCCAGCTCAATAGTCATACTAGACTTCTTTAGTTCCTTCAACCCAAGATTTTGAAATGTGGACAGTGGCATAAGATTAATATTGGCCCCTGAGTCACACTGTGCTTGTGGAAAATGTTGACCGCCTATAGAACATGGGATGTAGAAACCTCATGGATCTTTCCTCTTCTGTGGTAGACTCCCATGTATCATTCAGCTCACCATCAGGTTCACCCGGCAAACATCTGTTTCTTTAATCTGCCTTTTCTTGGTGATGATTTCTTTAATAAACTTTCTGTAAGCTGGAATTTTCTCTATCATTTCCACTAACGGAATATTGATATAGAGTTTCTTGAACATCTACAAGAACTTCCTGTAGTGTCGATGCTCTTTCTTCGGCCTCGGGCTGTCCGAAAAAGACACGACTGCCTCATTTAGACGATTATGAGGTGGCACATATGGGCTTTTTGGGGTCTCCTCCCCCAAGCTAGCTTCAATGTCACCCTCTGGCGTAGACTTTGGTACATCATTTGCAACAGGTGCAACTTGTGGTGGCTCCTCCCTCACAGGGAATGTAGCTTCACCATGACGCATGACCTTCACCTACTCTTCTTGACTAGGTGCGGGTGCGAGCGTGATGGGCTCTTGGCGGGTTTTTGTGAATAGGACATATCCGCCTGTTAGACCATAATGGCTGCGAGGATACGGTATTTTCGGTGTAGCCTTTGTATCAAAAATCATTTTGCTTTTGTATTGGACCTCCACCACTAGGGGCTCTACCTCAGTAATCATAGATATATACTTCACTTGATGATGTGCTTGAACAAGCTCTGCATTGCCAGTTGGTCTCTGTTGATTTGCATGCTTCATGGCCACCACTTCATTGGAAATCTGGGTCACAGTCGTCTCTAATGCCCTCATCTGTGCTCCATGGCTTTGTAATGTTTTCCCAAACTTAGTCAAGATCTCACCTTGAGACTGCAACTGCTTACTTAACATGCTCATCATATCTTGATTTTGTTGCACCACTTGACTAAGCAACTCGGTGCTTTTGTCTTCAGCCCTTGGTTGTGGCTTTATATCTGGATCTTGTAGGAAGTTGTTTGGATCCTTCCATGATAATTTATTATCCTTCCTCCAAGCATAATCATTATTTCTATAGCCCTGTTGTTGCATAAATTTTACCTGGGCTTCCTCATCGGATTCTGCATCTTCTTTGGCAAGCAATTTCTTGGCTAAAAGGTCTAATTTATCATTCAGATCCTTGATGGCCCTGGACTCACCTGCAACTTTCACTTGTTCTGGTGCATCCCTGTCACCCCAAGATTGCTTCTTTGTCATATTTTTCAGAATCTCCCAACACCTCGTACCTTTGTTGTTTAGGAAGAATCCTGAAACTGCTGAATCCAGATTACTTCTATCATGTTCGGAAAGAGAAAAATAGAAGATTTTAACTTGTTTCTCTTGTCCAAACCATGGTTTGGGCACCTCCTCAGCATAATCTGAAAATGCTCCCAGTTCTCCAAATAAGTTTCTCCTACTTTCTGACTGAAGTTATGAATTTTTCTGATCATATCATTTGTCTTCTCGGGAGGAAAGAACCTTTCAAAGAACACTTCCACCATGTGGTTCCATGATTCCACATACTCATCATCAAGATTGTGTATCCATTCATGTGCATTTCCCGCCAAAGAGCTGGGAAATAGCTTCAAGTATAACGTCTCCTGCGGGAACCTATCTATTTTGATCATATCGTAGTTCTCCATGAACTGGCTAATGTGAGTCATCGGGTCTTCGTTCTTTAGCCCATGGAATGCATTTGATTTGACCAAGTTGATTAATGTAGGATCAATCTTATAAGTCGGAATGTTGATCGCCTGCTTCTTAATGGGCCCCTTAGAAGCAGATGAGGAAGAAGCCTTTATTTTCTCCCATATCGTCTGCTTTTCTTCCATGGATTCTTGTTCTGAGTCGGAATCTATATCTTCCAGTTGGAGTTGAACATTTTTCTCCTCATCGTCAGGTCCCGGCAATGGAACCTCTGGTGATTGTTGTGTGTAGTCAGTGCTACACGTCCTCACCATGCACCAGTACCTGCAAAATGGTAATTTCAGTTCAGTACCGTGTTGGACGATTATAAAATTTGAAAGATAAACTATGAATTTTAAAAAATGATTTCAGAATAATAAAATTAAAAAATGGCCTAGAATGGCGGCTAGCAGCACTTGTAGTGACGACAATTGTCGTGTCCCCGGTAACGACGCCAAAACCTTGACACGATTTTACCGTGTGTATAATGCAAGTGCATGCGTCAATGTAGTATAGGCCTTTGTGAGGCCCGAGTCGAACTCAGGGACACTGAACTATCGGTAGACTACTACTAACTATTTGCGATCAGCTAAATTGATTAAAAGAGTTTGAGAGTTGTTGTAAAAATAAAATAAAATAAAGCAATCAATTAAGGATTTCGTTTAATCAATTCAAGTGGAGATCTTTAGGATTGCGATTTCACCACGGGTTTTCATTGTATGAATTTCCATATAATAGTTCAGGTTCATCTCTTGATCCGGGTAGTGGCCTGTAGTCAGAATTGCCCACTGTCGTGGTACAATTCACTACCTATGTCTAGGTCGGTTCCACCGTCGTAGTAACCTATACCCTAAACTAGGTGCATTAGAATCGACCTCTGGGTGTCCACCATTAACCGTACATCACCTTGTTCAAGGGATTTGTTAATTAATGTGAATTTTGTCTCTTTTCAACTATTAATTCTTCTTTCAAAGTAATTAAAGGCATTAGATTATCATTATGGTGATCAAGCATAACAATATAATTGAGAAAACGAAATCATACCACAAATTTAAGAGATAAATGATGAATTACTATGATAAAATATCATACATACAATGCTTCCCCGAGCTACTCCCAGTCCTAAAGATAAAGGGGATTAGCCCTGCATGTCCATCTCAGAGAAAAACATGGTAGAGAAAAGGGGAAACATGGAGAAAAATGTGAATAAGTAATGAAACCCCTGAACGGAGAACATCCAAGCATTCCTCGGCGTAGAATGCGCGATCTACAGCCTTTCGGTGGTGGAAAACGTCTTCTTCAGCTTCCGGAACGGCTGGGGCATGCTTTTAGTCTCTGTTCTTCTCTCCACACCTTCTCGGGACATGTGCAGCAGCTAATGATGTGATAGATCGCTCTTCGCCGCCGTTAATAGGTATAATCACCGAGTTAGGTTGCCAAAATATCACAGTCGTTTGATTTAGATCGATCTGAAACAAACTTGCATCTGACGGTGTCGATACCATCGACGCGGGTCGATGGTATCGACTCTGTGTGGTATCGGCAAGTCTTCTTTTCTTTTCTTCGTTGCGCCTGATGCTGACTCGATACCATCGATGAGGGTCGATGGTATCGACACTCTTAGGCATTAGTTTTATCCCTTTTCCATCGTTGAATCTTCAGGTGTCGATAGTATCGACTTTAGGGTCAATAGTATCAACTATCTACTCGCCAGCAACCTGACGGAATGTCACTACCATCGACTTCCCTGTCGATGGTATCGACTATGTGCTGCTCCTTGCGGCTGGAAACCTGTGGCTGTGTCGATAGTATTGACAGCTGTCGATGGTATCGACAGCTGCAGATATGTGTTTTTCCTGAAATTGCAACACAAAACCACATAAGCTGAAATAAAACATATTATTGTAATCATTTATGCTCAAAATAATAAACTAAGGGAGAATTTATGTTGAGAAGGGTCATAGACTAAAGTAAGTGAATTATGCAATATTAACCACCAAGATGACCAATAAACGCATAAAACGCGAGTGAAACAAGTCAATAAATGTGACTCAAAATCATCGCATCAGGTGCACTCAAAATTCTCAAGAAAAAATGGAGCAGTAAAACCTTTGATGCTCTTAGCATCTCCACAAGAATTTTTCAGAAATGGTCCTTCATCACAAACCCTGATCACCTATCTCCCTTTCCATGAATTCTTCAATAGCCTTCTTCCCCAATATGTCTGACACCATATTCACTTGCTCGTGGGAAGAAGGGGGAACTCATGAGGATGATGGTGGCGGTGGTGGTCTTTGGTGAGAGGGATTTGGGTTCTAGAGAATGAAAGTTGGTTGTTGTGGCGGTTGTTGTAGAGATGGTTATTTTGGTTGTTGTGGAGGGGGTTGATATCTAGGAGGAGTTTGTTGGTAGGATTGTGGGGGAGGTGGAGTGTAATGGTTTGGATGGGGTTTGTGGAGGTGGAGGGGCATAGGGATTAGGAGGTCCTTGATATTGTTGTAGAGTTGTTACTTGGTTTTGGGGTGGAATATATGCATCTTGAGGAGTGCTTGTAGAACCACCATCATTATTCAGATTGGCCATGGGTTGGGAAGGGATTCTTCCCTCCTCATGGTCAGCAAGTGAAAGAGAGATTTGATCTAGTCTTTACTCAAGGCGTCTAATCATTTTCCCATGGGAGGACATGTCCCTCTTCACATCATCCAAGTTTCTCAATCTTCTTATGACTTACTCTTCAAACCTTTAAATATTTCTTGGCCCTTGATGTTGTCTCGGTTGTCCTTTATCTTCTTCACCTTGTTTCTTCCAAGAGAAATTGGAGTGATTCCTCCATTCTGGGTTGTAAGAGTTTGACATTGACCCTTGATGATTGTGGTTGCCAAAAGATTGCAAGGTCTTCACTTCTTCATCGATAGAATCAATGGCCATTGTAGATTGGATGGTAGAACCCCCAACTTGATCCTTCATTAGGTTCATCATGTTAGCAAGCTTTATCATTTACAAATTGACCTCATCTCGAACTGGAGCTGGAGGAGGAGGAGGAACCCAGTTTCAGTCACAGTGCACCCCCATGCTTGAAGCCCTATGGCATGAGTTCTCATCAAGGTCCTCAAAGAGTGTCCAACACTCCTCTGGAGGTTTAGCCAATATTTCTCCACAAGAAGAATCAACCACAGTCTAACCCAGTTCAAAAAATCAGGTCTAAAAAGATTGTAGTAGCTACCTTATTGGAACTTCATGGTGGGGGAAATCTCACAGGAGCTTCTGGAATCTCTCCCATGTCTCATGAAAGGGCTCATTTTCCTTTTGTCTGAAAGAGGTGATGCAGCTCCTCATCTGCATCAGCTTTGAGATGGGGTATAACTTCTTCAAGAACTCATTCTCCACAGCCACCCAAGTCACCAGCTCGGGCTTAGACATGTACCATTCTTTGGCTTTTTTTTTAGGGATAAAGGGAAGAGGGTTCTTCTTATGGAATCATTAGTGGTTGCAAGCATTCAAAAGGTGGAGCAGGTCTCCAGTAAGGCATCAATATGGTGGTATGTGTGACACCCCACAACACACAAAGTGAGATCACTCAAAACTAAAACTGAAAATAGCACTAAGCCAGCAGATTACCAAAAAACACAGGAAATTAAAACCAATTTCGCAGGAGAACCACAAGCTTAAAACTTTCACATATAAGTCCTTAATAGGACATCTGCATAACATTCATATATCAAAATATGCTGACATCCTTGTTCTCAAACATTTCTTTCATCAACCTATTACATGAGGAACCTCTTACACATATATACATGTATGTTTGCCATAGCTATACAACAAAAGGCACACATGCCAAAAACTCATGAGGATAACATATCAACAAAACACATCGAAAACACCCCCAAGACCTGAGTGTACAGGTACAACTCTAAAACTCTATCACTAAAATATTAGAAACACTTCCAACCTGATCAGCTACTACTCTTGTTGCTACTCTTCCTCAGCTACACGATTACCACCTCATCATGCATGGCCACCTAAAAGATGTGGAAACCCATGGGGTGAGACCAAATGTCCCAACGAGGGACATAACTCTCTAACAACATCTATTAAAGCACAAATAGACTAAAGTAGGTAGATAACATAATGACGAACTAAGCATATTCAACTAAACAATATGTATCCATAGGTAAGGTAGGTTAAGCAATAGTAGACAGTTATCACTGGGAAATAGAACAATTAACATTATAAAAAGGAATATGAAGAACATGTATATCATTTATCAACTAAACTGTAAAAAAGCAAGGCAAGGCTTCAACCAATGTTATCTACATTTGTCCCTATGCAATTACACTACATGGATGTATTACGTATTTTATTATGCCATGAGGTGATGAGATATACCACTCATACTCTAATTGACCACTACTAAGTCAAAATCAGTGTCGTATAAGGTATATGGAAGAGCCAAAATTCACAACCCCTCCACACCTCGTGGTCAGCATGAGAGAAACATCGCAGTGACATAACATATGAGTCATTCACAAAACAGCCTAGCATGCCTTGGTATATAGGCACAGTGCTAGTGAAATTGATCTATAACCCAAAGTTGCACTCCTACCAGTGTATGTCCTGCAGCCAATCCTATGAAAGTATATATTGAGTCAAATCATTGAGCTACGGCCCATAGCCGCAATCCTACCAGGGTATGGCCCACATTTAATCTTGTGAATGTATATACTTAATAGTATATGACTTCGAGCTCCACTAAGGGAGAACTCATTTCACCATCCAACACTAAGACTAACACTAGAATGGATCTATAGCACAGCGAACCTACATGATTAGGTTTCACTTGATTAATCAAGCTAATTAGATATCTTTTTGCATCAATCAAGTTACAATGTATAAAGCCATAATAAACTCTATAAGAATAAGGGTATAGTACAACTTCAAAATATATAAAATGTATAAGGTGTACACTTGTCACATCAGCACATAGCATTGTAGCACTGCCATTTACAAGGCCATCGTCACTACTACACAGCCACATAAGGCTATCACCAATGTCACATCACTATGGGATATCAATCCCTCAGTCACACCTCTATATGTTATCACCTCAAATCATGCAGAAGGCACCTACCAGGTCATTTGACCCATTCACATTAATCATGCATCACAAGGATCTCATCATGCCTCATCCAGGCTCATTCAACATGTGTCATAACATATTTATCATATCATATACTAGCCATGACATTCAAACTCATATCACCTGCAAGGTTAGGGAAAGAAGCAAACACATTAATTTTCCCTAGGTTAAGGTTAGGGTTTCATACTTAGCCGATTAGGGTTTACAACATGATTATAACACTAAACCCTAATTGCATCACCTCCCACATTCTTGGAGCACATTAAGGTTAAGGATCATGATTAGGGTTGATTAGGCATTCAACCAAATAGCACCATACATGGTTCATTAATTACTCATACAAGCACATTGATTATATGTTCAAATATAGGTTTCAACCATCCATCACCCATGTGTCGCAACCCCCCATCATACATGGGTCGCGACCACCACTCCTCAAGGTGTCTCAACCACCCACTAACAGGGTGTCTTGATCATGACTAACCACAAGGCAACATGTCTTAACCAACTAGGGTTAGGGTTCAACCACCCATGGGGAATCATGTCACGACCCCAAGGACAAGGTAATGTCTTGACCCACGGCAAGGACTGTCTCGGCCTCAAAATTAAGCCAAGTACCAAAGTATCTTGATCCAAAGAAGAACAAGGTGTAGTGACCATCAATGATCCAGCTACTACCGAAGCATATGACGAACACCCAAAATAGAAGGTGAAACAAAGGAAAACCATCAAAGACAAGCAGAAACCTCATACCAAATGATCACCAACACCCTAAAGTATATATCATGAAACCACCATGAAAACACCTCATGCAAGGGGTAAAACCACGTTGAACACCTACAAAATAGAATATACACTTCATAGGACATCAAAGCACATGAATGTCATGCATGCACCCCCAAAAAAATCCAAAGGATAGGAGAAAACCACCATCCTCAAGAAGGAAGACATCACCCAAAATCGGGTACCAAAACCATAACACAAGTGCCATGAAAACATCATGAAAGGAACCTCATGTAAAAGATAGAAGAACCGCATTTGACACTTCTAGAATAGGACCTAAACTTCTTGGAACATCACTGACGTGTATTTTACTACGCGCTAAAAATGCAAGTGTACGCGTCGAGTAGTACAGGCCTTGTGAGGCCCGAGTCGAACACAGGGATACTCGGAATTGTTGGAGACTCCTACTAACTATTTGCGATCAGCTAAGCCGAATAATAAATTGGGGTTGTTGAATAAAAGTAAAAGAAAATAAAAAAAATAAAATAAAGCAAACAATCGATTACAGATTAATTTAATCAATTCAAAAAGGTATCTTTAGGATTGCGGTTTCACCGCGGGTTTTCATTGTATTAGATTTTATATAATGCCTCAATCTTCTCTCTCTATCTGGGTAGTGGCCTGAAAACAGAATTGCCCACTGTCGTGGTACAATTCACTACTTAGGTTTAGGTCGGTTCCACCGTCGTAGTAACCTATCCCCTAAACTACGTGCATTACGAACGATCTCTCAGTATCCACCATTAATTTTACACCACCTTGTTCAAGGGATTTATCGATTAATGTAGGTTTCATCTCTTTTCAGCCATTAATCCTTCTGTCGAAGTGATTGAGGGTGTTAAGTTATTATTATGGTGATCAAGCATAACAATATATGGAGAAAACGAAGCTATACCACGGATTTAAGAGAGAAAATATGAATTACTATTATAAAACTGTCATACAATGAATTCCCGGGCTACTCCCGGTCCTAAAGATGGAGGGGATTAGCCCTGCATGTTCATCTCACACAAGTACATGGTGGAAATAGGGAAAATCATATGAAAAATGTGAATTGAATGGGAAAACCCCTGAACGGAGAAGAACCGATTGATCCTTTGCGTAGAACACGTGCTTTCCCGCCTCTCGGTGGTGAAATCCGTCTTCGGCAGCATCCGGATCGACTGTTATGAACTTCTGGCCTCCGTTCTCCTTTCTCTCACTCCTCGGCACTTGTGCAATGCTAATCCGATCCTCCTTTCTTTTTTTGGGCGGCCGTCCTTAGGTATAAGTCCCTAATTAGGTCGCTAATTAACTCCAGCCGTCCGATTGAGATCATTAGAAAGCAAACTCATATCCTACGGCGTCGATACCATCGACGCGAGTCGATGGTATCGACCCGCTACAGTAGCGGCTGGTTGCAAACCCTTTCTTTGTCGCGCCCGACATCATCTCGATACCATCGACGTGGGTCGATGGTATCGACTTCCTTTTGGCGTCGGTTCTGTCATTTTGTGACGCTGTAGCCTCAATGTGTCGATGGTATCGACTTGGTGTCGATACTATCGACTACTTCTTCGCCAGCAACCTGAAGACGTCTCGATACCATCGACATCAGCGTCGATGGTATCAACTCTTTGCTACTCCTTTCGGCTGGCAACCTGTGACCATGTCGATGGTATCGACTTCCGTCGATGGTATCGACGGAAGCAAATACTCGTTTGTTCTGAAATTCAAAGACAAGATCAAATAAATCCACACAAATAATAATAATTTGATAATTAATGCTCAAAATGATAAAACTAAGGGGATTTGACATAAAATGATGGCAAAGACCAAAATGGATGAATTATGCAATATTAACCATAGAAATGACTAATTAAAGCATAAAACACATATAAAACAAGTCTATAATTGCGACTCAAAATCATCGCATCAAACTCCCCTAAGCTTGAACATTGCTCGCCCTCGAGCAACTCATTCTTAGAATAGAATTGCAAATGTCAACTGAAAAGCAACAAACCAACCCAACATCCCATATGACTCCCACTAGTCATTCACAAACCGGCCTTCTCTAACCACAAAATGGTAATTACCCTAAAGGCGACAGCAATCATCAATAAAAGAAATTAACCTCCTAACCGATGAACACTATCACATAAGGCAGTTAACATAATAAAATTCACCGATTCAGCATTGGTGCATCTTGTGATCGCCTATACTACGTTGCTCGTCCTAACTACCATCTACATGGAAGCAGTTCTCCTGATATTCATTGGTGAGGAGAAATTCACGGTGGCCTACCAATCCGAGCAACGGGTGGATGAAAATGGGTGGCTCATGGAAGAAAGTGGAAGTATTGTACAGTTTCAATGTGCATATACAAAAATGTCCTATATGATGCAAATGCACATTAGAAATGCCCTAATGCCTAAACTTGGGTGGAATGATGCATGTACTAACCATCCATCTCAAAATGAGATGGATATCTAGTCAAACTACATCATGTACTCAATTATCCTGAAATGCAAGTGATATTACGTTCCTTTCTCCTTCTTATTTCACTTTCTTCTAAATTCTTTTTTTCTTTTCTTTTTTTTCTATTGCAGATTTTCCGATTTTTTTCCAGCCCACATATCCATAATTGCTTAAAGATACTTTTATTGGGCTATTTTCTTCATACTCACAAATTTTTGCACTATTTAGAAGGTATGGAACAATTTAATTCACCATTGGGGGAAAATTGAGATACATGATGTACTTTATGCATGAAAATCATGAATGCAACTATATGGCATGCACCTAAAGGTAATGTGCATGAATCACTATATATTTTTTTCTTTCTTTTTATGCAACATATGGAAAATACCAATGCAAGTCCTATCTAAATGCTATGCACACAAAAAGGAATTAAAACTGCACTTTACTTCCAATTCTTAGGTGGATTATGAAAAAAATGAAGTGGAACGATCACAAGACTAGATGAATGAACCTTAGAAAGATATTATGCGTCCCTCCTTACTGACCTGTGTAGTAGTTTAGAGGGTTCTCTCTCTTACATCCAATTAAGGTCTCATTACCATTTGGTTAGGTTAGGCTCAAACAACCATTTCCGTCCACTTTCATGAATCATTAGGAGTACAGGTATGAAATGTTGTTTTAAAGTTGACATAATCAATCATTTTCATAGGATGTGTGCCCAAGGTCAAACAAAACAAGCTATCCAAACACACAAAAATTTTTCAAATTTCCCTTGAATTTCCCATGCACTAACAGCAAGATGACACACTTTTATGACGTCCACAATTACACTAGATAGCACGTGGATCCTACAAAACTAAAATTGCAAGAAACAAATAACAAAAGAACAAAAGCAATAACGCTAAAAACAATAAAAGATAAAATTGTTCCAACTACCCCCCTAAGCTTGAATTCGACTATGGCCTCATAGTCAAAAACAAACTTAAAGATTGGAACAGGGATACCAGATCACTCTTGTGGAGGTGGAGGTGGGTAATGTGGAGCCGTAGGATCCCAAGAAGGATACTCCCCCTGGAAGCTTGGATCATAATGGGTCCTCGGCGGAGGTTGTGGATAGCCTCCAAAGTAACTCTGACTCCAGTAGTGGTCATAGAAGGGCTCCTGCTGCATCTCCATCCGCTGCAACTGATTGTGTATCTGTTGTTGGTTGTCAAGGAGAAGACGTTCATTCTCGAACATCGCCCTTTGGTTGTCAAGTATTCGGTTCGTCGTGTCCTGAATACCGGTATACATCGCCATGTGCAACTGCTGCGTCTGATGAATGTCCTGCAGCACCGTATACATGCCTTGCATGGAATAGGCATCCCCGCTTGGCTGCGAGGGCTGTGGTGGAGGTGGCGTTGGCTGTGATGAAGATGATGCACCTGGATGCTATCCGCCCCCATCGCGAGTATCGACGACTGACGATTGCTTGATCTTTTAACCTGGATTTCTGACGTGTCGATACCATCGACATCGGTCGATGGTATCGACTCTGCACCCAGATCGATGACGTAGAAGCCACGATTGTCGTTGATTTCTTTGCGTGGATCGGTGACATGGATGGTCGATACCATCGACAGATGTCGATAGTATCGACTTGGCTTCATTGCGACACCGCCACTTTGCACTTCAACCTGTAACCATGTCGATATCATCGACGAGGCCGTCGATGGTATCGAGTTGACTGAGACAAATTGGTCTGAACTTCTCCAGATATCTCGATGGTATCAACAACCATGTCGATACTATCGACTTTTCTTGGCGACCTGCCTGTAGGTATGTCGATACTATCGACTTGACCGTTGATGGTATCAACTCAGAATGAAATCTGCAGTCGTCAACCTGAACCCTTGTCGATACCATCGACGTGTGTGTCGATGGTATCGACTATGCCTCAGCCTGCACAATGAACAAATGGATCAAGGTATCTTCTTTATACTAAAAATTGAACGAAAATAAAGCAACCTATGATTGTTAATAAACTATCGTAGTGTATCGATGGTTGGGTTGCCTCCCAACAAGCGCCCTTAGTTAACGTCTTAGGCTAGACGGTATGAATCTCATCATCCTTTCACTTTGGGAACTGAGCTTAGAGGATCATGTGGTAATTTGAATTCAACTCGATCTCCTCCAATTCCCAAGGACAAAGTACCTCTCCCTAAGGCAGTCATGACATCCGTCGTTGCTTGAAACGGCCTTCCTAGAAGAATTTCACAGCTTTGGAGCAGTGGAATATCCATGACAACAAAATCCACTGGGAATATGAATCTATCCACTTTGACGAGAACATCCTCACACACACCATATGGTCTCACGATAGACCCATCTGCTAATTCAATTGTTGCGGCTGACTTCTTTATCTCTTTTAACCCTAGCTTTTGAAACGTCGCCAGAGGCATGAGATTTATGCTGGCGCCTGAATCACATTGCGCTTTAGGAAAATGTCGACCACCTATTGAGCAAGGAATGTAGAAGCCCCCTGGGTCTTTTCTCTTCTTTGGCGAACTCCCGTGAATCATAGAGCTCACCGTCTCATTCATCCGACAAATATCATCGTCTTTTATCCGCCTCTTCTTATTGATGATTTCCTTGATGAACTTCCCATAGGCGGGCACCTTCTCGATCATCTCCACTAATGGAATATTGATGTGGAGTTTTCAGAATATTTCCAAGAATTTCCTAAAATGACGATGCTCTTTCTTTGACTTCGGATTGACCAGTTTTGAAACATCTACTGCATCAGTACGCCTGTGAGGTGGCACATATGAGCTTTTCGGGGTCAACTCCCCTAAGCTTGCTTCAATCACTCCCTCTGACGTGGGCTTTGGCGAGACATCGTCAATAGTAACAGCTTGTTGTGGTTCCTCTCTCGCATTCGATGTCTCCACACGTGCACAAACAACCTTCAATTGTTCTTTTTCTCTAGATGGAGATACAATATTCATAACTCGCTGTGATTTTCTGAAGAAAGGGTTTCCGCCCGACAGTCCATAATAAGTGTGTGGATACGGTATCGCCGGTGATGCATGCGTATTAAACATCATTTTTCTTTCCTCTTTAGCTTCTTGCACTTGAGATTCCTCCTCATTGCTTACCACAGAAATATACTTGACCTGATGGTGTGCTTGGGCCACGTTTGCATTCTCGGTCGGTTTCTATTGATTGGCGTGCTTGATGGCTGCCACTTCACTAGAAATCTGTGCCACGGTGGTTTCTAATGCCCGCATTTGTGCTCCATGGCTTTGCAGCGTCTGTTTAGACTTGGTTAGAATATCACCTTGAGATTGCAATTCCTTACCAAACATGGCCATCATCTCCTGGTTCTGTTGTACCATTTGACTCAGTAATTCAGTGTTCTTATCCTCGGCTCTAGGCTATGGTTTGGCATCCGGATCCTGTAGAAAGTTATTTGGATCCTTCCATGAGAATTTTTTATCCTTCCTCCATGCGTAGTCATTGTTTCTGTAACCGTGTTGTTGCATGAATTTCACTTGGGCTTCCTCATCCTCAGATGCATCTTCCTTAGATAGCAGCTTCTTGGCTAGAAGATCTAACTTATCGTTTACCTCTCTCATTGCCTTTGATTCACTGGCGACTCATGCTTTCTCAACTGGGCCTCTCTCTCTTTCTCCCCAGGACTGCTTTCTAGCCATGTTCTTGAGTATCTCCCAGCATCTGGTGTCTGTGTTGTTTAGAAAAAATCCCGACCCGGCTGAATCCAGATTACTCCTATCATGCTCGGAGAGAGCAAAATAGAAGATTTTCACCTGCGTTTCCTTGTCCAGCCCGTGATGCAGACACCTCCTCAACATAACCTGAAATCGCTCCCAGGTCTCAGAATATGTTTCACCAGCCTGTTGGGTGAAATTATGAATCTTCTAGATCATGTCATTAGTCTTCTCAGGAGGGAAGAACCTCTCAAAGAAGACCTCCACCATATGATCCCAAGACTCCACAAATTCGTCATCTAGGTTGTGTAGCCATTCTCGTGCAATTCCCGCTAGCGAGCTCGGAAAGAGCTTCAAATAGAGTGCAGTCTGCGGAAATTGGTCAATTTTCACCATATCGCAGTTCTCCACGAATTGACTCAGGTGCGCAATGGGATCCTCATTTTTCAACCCGTGGAAAGCATTGGACTTAACCAAATTAATAAGAGCTGGATCAATCTTGTACGTTGGTATATTGATTGCTTGCTTCTTTATCGGCCCTTTAGAGGAAGATGCGGAAGAAGCTTTGATCTTCACCCATATCGTTGGTTTGTCAGCCATCTCTTCGTGTTCGGATTCAGATAGTATTTCCTCTTGATGGTCTTGATTGTGGTCCTCTTTGTCTTCCGGTCCCGCCAGTGGAACCGCAGTTGTGCGACCTGCGTAGTCTGTACTACGCGTCTGCACCATACACCGTACCTGAAATAGGAAAATTTAGTGCCATACAGTGCTTTGACGAGTATAATAATTATAGAAAAATGTAAAGATTTTTGAAATTGAACGGAAATTAAAAACAAAATTGTGGCCTAGAGTGGCCGCTCGTAGCACTCGAAGTGCCAACAATTCGCCGTATCCCCGGAAACGGCGCCAAAAACTTGACGTGTATTTTACTACGCGCTAAAAATGTAAGTGTACGTGTCGAATAGTACAGGCCTTGTGAGGCCCGAGTCGAACACAGGGATACTCGGAATTGTTGGAGACTCCTACTAACTATTTGTGATCAGCTAAGCTGAATAATAAATTGGGATTGTTGAATAAAAGTAAAAGAAAATAAAAAAAATAAAATAAAGCAAACAATCGATTAAAGATTAATTTAATCAATTCAAAAAGGTATCTTTAGGATTGCGGTTTCACCGTGGGTTTTTATTGTATTAGATTTTATATAATGCCTCAATCTTCTCTCTCTATCCGGGTAGTGGCCTGAAAACAGAATTGCCCACTGTCGTGGTACAATTCACTACTTAGGTTTAGGTCAGTTCCACCGTCGTAGTAACCTATCCCCTAAACTACGTGCATTACGAACGATCTCTCAGTATCCACCATTAATTTTACACCACCTTGTTCAAGGGATTTATCGATTAATGTAGGTTTCGTCTCTTTTCAGTCGTTAATCCTTATGTCGAAGTGATTGAGGGCGTTAGGTTATTATTATGGTGATCAAGCATAACAATATATGGAGAAAACGAAGCTATACCACGGATTTAAGAGAGAAAATATGAATTACTATTATAAAACTGTCATACAATGAATTCTCGGGCTACTCCTGGTCCTAAAGATGGAGGGGATTAGCCCCGCATGTTCATCTCACACAAGTACATGGTGGAAATAGGGAAAATCATATGAAAAATGTGAATTGAATGGGAAAACCCCTGAACGGAGAAGAACCGATTGATCCTTTGCGTAGAACACGTGCTTTCCCGCCTCTCGGTGGTGAAATCCGTCTTCGGCGGCGTCCGGATCGACTGGTATGAACTTCTGGCCTCCGTTCTCCTTTCTCTCGCTCCTCGACACTGGTGCAATGCTAATCCGATCCTCCTTTCTTTTTCTAGGCGGCCATCCTTAGGTATAAGTCCCTAATTAGGTCGCTAATTAACTCCAGCCGTCCGATTGAGATCATTAGAAAGCAAACTCATATCCTACGGCGTCAATACCATCGATGCGAGTCGATGGTATTGACCCGCTACAGTAGCAGCTGGTTGCAAATCCTTCCTTTGTCGCGCCTGATATCATCTCGATACCATCAACGCGGGTCGATGGTATCGACTTCCTTTTGGCGTCGGTTCTATCATTTTGTGACGATGTAGCCTCAATGTGTCGATGGTATCAACTTGGTGTCGATACTATCGAATGCTTCTTCGCCAGCAACCTGAAGACGTCTCGATACCATCGACATCAACGTCGATGGTATCGACTCTTTGTTGCTCCTTTCGGCTGGCAACCTGTGACCATGTCGATGGTATCGACTTCCGTCGATGGTATCGACGGAAGCAAATACTCATTTGTTCTGAAATTCAAAGACAAGATCAAATAAATCCACACAAATAATAATAATGTGATAAGTAATGCTCAAAATGATAAAACTAAGGGGATTTGACATAAAATGATGGCAAAGACCAAAATGGATGAATTATGCGATATTAACCATAGAAATGACTAATTAAAGCATAAAACACATATAAAATAGGTCTATAATTGCAACTCAAAATCATCGCATCACGATGCATAGGCATCATGCATTTGAGAAAAACCAAGGTAAAAAAGGTGAGATAAAAACCACCATTTCACAAGAAACACAAAATTTGGGTTCATAGAATTAGGGTTTCATATTCCAAGCACACCAAGCATGATAACCACCACCAAACAAGTTCTAGAGAATAGTAACCTCTAGTAGCATTTTAGTGATACATTTATAGAGAGAAAACATCAACATGTATATAGGAAAAGTACATTAATATAGAAGGTTAAGAGTTACATAACCCGCCTTAAAGAAGATCACTCCAAGGATGATAGCTTTAAGAAAACGATCACCAAGGATGTTGAAGCTTCACCAAAGGATCCATCTTCAGACACAAGATTACCTCAAGAAGAATAGAACACCAAGGTCAAGGATTGCTCAAGAAAAGAGAGCAAACAACTCTAGGCTGAACCAAAAGAAGGAGGGTGAAAGAGAGAAGGAAATTTCTTCACACTTGGTTCCACCTTGTCAAAACATGGCCTATGACCCTTGTGATGAGGAGTTCCTCTCCGAAACAACCACCACGGAAGATACATGTTCTAAGTCCAAGAAAAGAGAAGGAGAAGAAGGTAGAATATCAAAAGAAATGCCATCAAGGAAAAGCATATACTTACCAAAGTTCAAGATGGGAAAGAATCACTACATGCAAGGGATCTTGATCACCAAGGCTCCAAGGATCGACACTCCTTGATCCACCAAGATCCAAGGAGGAGCAAAAGATAGGGAGGAAGAAGGAAGTTAGAAAGGGGTCACTTGAATGGATAGAAGAGGGTTCATATAGCAAAGAAGGAGGGAAGTAGAGTGAAAGATGAGGTGTTAACACCCTAAAGCACCAAAGGGACACTTGTCCACCCAAGAAGCCAACATGCAACCACTTGACAAACACATGCATGAGATGGTGATACACTATAGGTTGAGTCTCTACCACTTGGGTCACCCAACAGGTCACGGTCGTGACCCACCAAGGAACACCATCCATGGTCGTGAAAACACCACCAAAACATCACTAGGTCAAGACAAAAGGGTCAAAACACTCCCTAGGTCAAGATAGTCCACACAAAAGCAGCTGTCTCAACCCAAGGCCATCTTAGTCACAACCACCACACCTATAAAAGGTGTTTCAACCATGACACCTACAAAACATGCCCTAGGTCAAGACAACCCACAAGGTACACATAAGTCAAGACACACACACCAACTCTAGAAACCCTAATCACCACTAAGGGTTCCACCACTCAACCAAGTCTCAAACAAGGTGCCCCCTTCTATCTCTCTCCTCTAGATGATGTCAAGAAATATAAGGAACATTCTAGAAGTGACAAATTGCACATCAACCCCCTAAATTGCAATTTGCACCAAAATTGGCACACAATCAGCATCTAAACAAGTTCAAACTTGAGACTTAGGCTCTCTACAAGGTCCAAAACCATCTCAAGGAATTAGGTCAAGGTACTAAACACATAATCAAGCTGAAGCAACTAGGGTTAACCCAAAACCTAGGTCAGGGGTCTTATAGTATGGATTCTCATTCTCCATCCCATAGAAAGTGGGTAGGAGTCCAAGAAGGGCTGGTGGGATGGAAAATTGTTGACCCAGTGTTTGGTCAACAAGGGTGCCAATGGGAGAGGTGTAGTTCCCTGGAGTGAAGTACTCAGGGAGGGGGCAGTTTGGTGGTAGTGAAACATCCCTAGGAGGGTTTTGGGCATCATGGTTTTGTTCATCTCAGTATCCCATTTTAGCTTCTTAGTGTTGTTTGCATCGGTTTTGACGCCTCCTTATACCTATTTCATGCTCCAATGGGACCAAAATAGTAGAAGTCAAATGTCTTCCAAGCATGCACAGTTGTCACCTACACAAGGCACAAACAAACAACAAAAGCCAAGTTAGAAGACAAATATGCAAATATAAGCAAATAATAACAAATAGCAATGGTGAGGGCAGTAGGAAAATCTAAGCTACATTAACTAGCTAGGTCAAGTGCATCTACTCCTTGGCAACGGCTCCAGAAAGCTTGGTGCATTTTCACTACCTTGAGTTACAACTAGCCAATTGGATTTGATTAAATGCAACTTAGGCAAACACACATGGATTTTTTGAATTTCTGAAGGATGTAGTTTAACACGCTTCCTTAGACTATCCACACTTCACCTGCAAGAGGACAGGGTCCTATCATAGTATCAGAAAGTGGCAAGATAAGGGTCGATCCGCTGGGAGGGAGGGGATACTAGATCTAGGTTAGGGTGAGCTACGTTCCTAATACAGAGAGTAGGGTTTTTAGGTTTTGATGTTGGTTTAATTGATTATACTAATGATGCAAGCAATTGGAAGAAATAAAGGAAACTAGATTTGTAGAAACTCTAATTTAACCCTAAATAAGAAATGCTAACTAGCAAAGTGAGAAACTACTTAATCAAGAGCAAGAGACTACACTACACTAGCAATTAAGGAACTAGAGAAATTAGAGACCTATATTACAACTAACTAGACTAAGCAAGCACAAAGGATAAAATAAATACCCTATCAAAGATTAACTAATAAAAACTAAGCAATTGACTAAAGAGCAATTAAGGCAAGAAACGACACTAGCATAAGAAAGCTAAGCAAGCAATATGGGTTTTAAGCAAGTATGGGTAGAGTGGGTCATTTGGGGGAATGTCACAAGAATCCAAGTTGAGGGTTGATATAAGATGCAAATCCCATATTTTCATTCTAGATTGCCAAACCAAACAATAGGTTAAGTGCAATGAAATCACCCTAGATTATTGATTGGCCATAGATAGAATACAGTCTGGGAGGGGAACTACACCCTTTCACCCCCTATCTAGCCTTATGAGACTCAATTGTACCAAGGTCTAGGTGGGGTTTCTTATTGGATTTAACCAATATAGGCTTCTAGGGTAAGGGTTATTAGGGTAAATGAGATCCAAGAGTAGAAAGGGAGAGTAGAGATGTTTCACCTCATGTTACTCACCATCTAGCCTTTAGAAAACTCTAGGTAATTACAATAATCACTCTTACACTAGCTACTTAGATCTCACACTTCATTGTAGGAGAAGAGATTTTTATGTAGGAAGATAGGGTGCTACCTAGGGATTCACTAGTTGAATTGTGGAGCAATTTCTAAAATAGCCACATGCAATTCATTTTCCCCTAGAATCTAGGTGTTTTCAAGAATCACACAACAAGCAATCCATGTTTAGAAGCATCAATCACTAGTAGAGTAATGATAAACAAGACAGAAGAAAGATACAATCATCATAGAATAAAATTATGTTTGTTACAAGTTACATTCCCCCAACATGGCAACAAAGTGACATTTAATCCCTCAAACAGCCCACCAAGGGGGTTAGCTACTCATAATCAAACAAAAGAGCAAAAAGGAAATAAGAAAGAGGAAGAAGGCCATGGATTCTCATGGAATATTCTTATCCTTCACCTCCTAGTTGTTGTAGATCGTGCTCCTTCCTCCAAGGTGGATGGATGGCATGGAAATATGGGGGATTATGGTGGAAACCCTAGAAAACTAGGGTTTTGGGGTAGTGAAAGGTGGAAATGGAGAAGGGTGATGAGAGAAGGTATGTGGAGCTCTTAAATTCTAGAAAGAGTGTAATGAATGCTCAAAGGGTGGCTAACCTCGTGCTCCAGCCGCCACCTATGTATATATAGATGGTGGGGAAACATTAGGTTAAGTAGGGGTAAAGTTGGGAATACATTATAAAAGTTGAATAGGGTTATGTGGTCACGACGGCCATGGTGGGTGCCATGGCTGTGGTGAGTGTGGGTTAGCACAGTCGTGGGGAATGATATGGGCGATGTGGATGTATGTTGTGGAGTGAAGGTTAAGGAAGTAGGATGGCCACGGTTGTGGCGGGTGCCACGGTCGTGTCGGGTGGATGGTGCCACACACGTATTGTGGAGCATGGTCACGCTAGGGGGTGCCTTGGTCATTCTTCATTGTTTCCTGATATGTCCTTGCACACCACGGTCATGGCAGTTTCCCTAGTCATGGTGATCTTCAATCTCCATCGTCATTGTGGTGGCCACAACCATGGTCAATCCTTTGTATTTCATGCAAAGTGTATGGATGTTTTTGTGTCTTTGTTATAGTTGTGGCATTGTGCCATGGGGGTGATGGAAAACTTTGGCCATGGCCCTGGGGGGCTCAGTGTACCACAGTCATTTTGGTGGTCTCTCCCGTGGTAGTTGATGTTCAAAAAGTTTATCTCACAATGGATTTGGACCATCTCTCCACAACCGTGGTGGAATACCATGGCCCGTGGTGAGTGTCCTGCTTCTTGATTTTTGCTTCAAACTTCTTCAAATGGTTGTTAATTGCTTTGGAGAAATTTTTGTCTATTCAAGGGATGCTTGGGGAAGATCTGAGTCCAAACTTGGGGTTTGGAAGCCCAAGGATACTCTCCTTCTCTCTCCCTTACATCTAATGCATGTGCAAAAGTCCTGAAAACATACAAAAAGCAGGCATAAGTGTATTTGATATGAAATTGCATATTGGGAGAATAACTTGCAATCTAACAATGTTTAGATGTAATAATAATGCAAAAAGACACAAGATGAAGCCCTAAAATAGGAATGCATCAATTATCATCATTATACACGGACCCAAGAGTTTCAATGGTTTGTGTGAGCAGGAATCCCATCATTTGGTAGATGAAATTCTTCATTAGGAATTCCATTAGTAGATGATTATCCAGAGTTCCATTCGTAGATAGATATGGCACTTTCATCAGTTGATAGTAGCTAGACTTCCATCATTTATCAATTGATGGAAAGGTAGAAGGGTCATCAGTCATTAAGAAAAAAATTCAGTCAATTTCTTGTAGGTGGGGATTCCATCGGTTGAATTCCAATGGAAGTGCTAGATGATGAGAACCAATGTAAATTAAGTTATAAATAAACCCACCCACCCTAGGTGGAAAGCTATTGTGTAAGTTATTGGGTAGGTATTGTTGAAACTATTAATTGGAAAAGAAATCAACAAATGAATGGACAAATTGATGAAAATATGATTCAATATCAACTTTTTCTTTGGGCACACTTATGGTTCAATCGGATCACACCTCCTATTCTATTTTATAGAATATGTAATTGAACCTACCATGGAAATAAGGAATGAGATCAAAACCTTACAAGTTAATATGAAACTAAGGGAAACTCAATAGAAGCTAGTTTTTTAGTGAAATGAGTAACTAAATGCAAAACTAAGCTGAAAATGCAAATAAAATAAGGATGAATATACATTCATCACTAGTAGTGGTGGATTTTTTCCTAATGTGTACTTTTAGTTACACAAAGAACTATCTGATATCTCATGAACCCATGCAGAGCCCATTGATACAATATTGAAGCTATATTTATTAGGGTGAAGAAGTATAATTATATGAATGTGTGTAACATGTATCATGGGGAAATTAACAAAATGTATAAGAATTGAATTGGGTTTTTAATCCAATGTGTAATTTAACAAAAGATGGAATCTCATTTATGATGAAATACTTCTAATAGGTAGATTTTGTATTTCATGTGTTGATTACTCATTTCATCTCTCTCCTTTTACTACAATCATAGTGTTTGAATAAGAGTAGGATAAGGTGTGGCATATTAAATGTTTCTTGTATATGTGATACATATATATGTAGGATTGTTCCTTGAGATTGATACTTGAGTGTTATTATAAGTGTGTCATCATTGGGATGACGGTAGGACCCAATGTTAAAGTGAATCCATATTTGAATATGGATAAAATATAAGATGATGGACTAGAAGGTAATATTTTGAATGTTTATAAACTATGTGATTATATGGGTTTGATACATTATCTTAAAATGATGCTGGAAAATCTGTTATAATCTAGTAGACCTTAAATGATACATGCAATGATGATTGGATGAATTGAAGTATCCTAAAGACAATACAATATCATAATTTCTCATGATAACCTTGCATGTGGATAGTCATGATTAATTCTATTGCATAACCATGTCTTGTTATAAATGATGATTATAAAAATTCCTATGTATTAGATAATAGTCTATCATTTGTGATACTGTTTGAATATTGGAAATTAAATAGTGGAAGGAGATATATCTCATGACATACCTTATTTTAGGAAGATGTGCCATGATATTATATGTCGGGTCTTATGTGGGTGAGATCGATATGTTGGGACTTGTTGTGGCCTAGCTTGATATGTTGACCCTTGTTGTGGAGGAGATTGGTATGATCGGCCTTATAGTGTCCTGATTTGATTAATGGAGTCTTCATAACGCCAAGAGGACTACTTGTACACTAATTTGAGTGGTTTGGTATATGTGAATACATTTTGTATGATATACAATTGTTAGACTTGATGAATGCTACAACTACATCTTTATGATCTATTTTTTAAAATTTTTGATGTAGTTCAGATACATTTAATTGGATTAATTTTTTAATTGTAACCAAAATAATGTAGTACCTTGAGTGTATAGATCTATTTCCTTGGGTTGTTGGGGGATATAGTGAAATGAGTTAATCTTGTAGCAATTTATAAATTATCAAAAGATGCTCAGAGTGTATCCATTTTTTATACATGAGTGTGTATGTGGTTGGTGTACCCTGTCATCCATAAGTTCGTCAGGAACTAACTGCTACCAATCATTTAGTGATATGTGATAGTGGTGATAACACCAAATTTATGCATTAATGGTAAGTAATTAGATATAGTTTTGTGTTTGCAGTAGCCTTAATATGCACAAAATTACTTTAGATTTTTCACTTTTCGTAATTTATCCATATTTTATCTTGTAGTTGTTGAACTAGCCAATTTTGGGACTTGCAGGCACCGAACTGAATATATATCAATTTTCTCGATTTCCAGGATGAAGACTAAAAAGATACATGTACATCGATTGGAAAAATACATCAATTGTCTCGGTCCACCTTTGTAACCTTTAGATGACATTGGACTGGAAGTTGGATGGCTACATGGACTTGTATCCAGTTTACCTCTAGTAAAGAATCCACGTCCTTCAATTTTAGTTCACAGTGATAGAAACAATGATAGCCAAGATAAGGGGTTCCAAGTACAATAAAAAACAACGTAGTCATATCAAAGTCAGGCTCAAGCCTTTAAGGGAGCTAGTGTCTAAGGGGATTGTGGTAAATGATTATGTAGGTATCAAAGGTAATACAATCGATCCTAAAACTAAATGTCTTACCTTATCCTTATTTGAAATATCTTAGTTAAGGATGGAACAAAGACCCTTATGATTTGCAGATAGTAGCAGCCTATCCCAAAAGAGTGAAGATACCAAAAATTTAGTTCAATGTGATCATTACAAGTTTTCAGGTAAAATGGTTGAGACTATGTAGTTTATTTGATGATTTGTGCATTTGTGTGTCTGTCTCCTAAAAACTTGTTAGCGTCATGACTGCAACTTAGTAAGAGATTAGTCTCATATATCATAGATGAAAGACCTTCTTGTGTTTACTGTCATGCAGCCATTGCTTTATGTAACTACTTCATGTGCACATCACTCATGGAGTTCATCTCCTGAACGAGAGATCTCTTCTCTGTCCTTACTCTTCCTGTGGCATGATGTGTTGGATGGTGGTATCTAACCACTGTTGAGATGCATCGATGGTGTTGTTATTCATCGTTTACGTGTGAGCGAGACGACATTCTTCTACAGGTTACATGATCATATCAAGATTGAAAAAACGGTGTGTATCTAGAAGATAACATAGAGTTGATTTCTTTAAGTAATGTCTCTCTTGTTCAAGAAAGTAATCTGATTTGAGTCTTCTAACTCAGTTTGTTTATTTCTCTTGCTATGTCTATTCTTATATTTCTTATATGATTCCTAACTTGTTCTATAAACATGTTAATAAATGACAATTGTCTTCTATTGCTTATAACGACGTTCTGAAATTCAACAAACACTACAGTTGACCAAAGAACTTATGAAAAAGCTATTGCTTTTTATATAGTAATACATCGACAATAGTGATGCATTTAGGGAGAAATGACGAAGAGGGCGGGGCGGGTGGCGCCTCACATCGTCAACCCAAACAGAAAGGCTAGGACTAGAAGGGACATGGCTTGCATGCTTCTCTCCAACGGACGTAAGGTTCTTGTTGACGGATAATAGGTAGCCGCCGCACAGATGTGCAGTGGGCGTCGATAAATTATCTAAATTGGTTAGGACTTTTATCTATGACCACTCGTGGTGGAACCAGAAAATTACATGGAGGGGGGCTGAAATCATATATGTGTGCATTTTAACATTTTAACATAAAGGGGGGCTGAGTCGAAAAAATACAAACATTGAGAATGGAACTTGAGTCTCTAGTTTTTAGAAACTAATTTTTTACTAGTCCAACTAGCTCATTTTTTTATTAACTACTATACAACTAATGTATTTATTTACACGTGCTCTATATATAATACTAAAAGAATTACTACTTGTATTAAAAAAAAATGGGGGGGGGGGGGGAGGGTAAAGCCCCGGCGGCCTCCCCCCAGTTCCGCCCCTGATGACCACCTAGCCTTGACTATTATCCTATTATATTTTATTGGCTTGTGCATTTTAAGACATGTTTTTAAAAGTCAAAATAATAGATGAAAATTGTAACTATGGATTCCTACTAACCATGGTCCTATGGAGATTGTTTAAGCTAAATGAAAGCATGGTCACTGTGCATATGCATTTTCTTGAGTTTGTTGAATTTCCCCGGTAATCTTGGACTTTTGATGACTTGGATTGATCTAAATGATATTGTGCTCAAAGAAAGCAAAAGAAAATATAATAAAAGAGTTAACTTCAATGTAAACTAAACTCACGTTGACAAAGCTAATAAATAAGAAAAAGAATGAAAAGATACATTCCTTAGGGCATGTTTGGTAGGGTGTAACCGGACGACAAAGTATGTGTTTGATGTACATTTTTACATTGTCAACTTACACAATTGCACCCCCACTATACCCAACCAAACTAGCCAGCAATCAAAAGATGAAACCAAGAAGTCAAGCATATCGTCTTTTTTATCCTTATATGTATAACAGCAACAACAAGTCGTATGTAACTTTGTAAATTTCCTAGCGTGAAAATTTAATGTGGTAGCGAGATACTAATACATGCATTATCCTTGACATTTATATAGTGATGACTTCAAATAACTTATCTGGATGTGTTTTTGAGATCGCGAGTGAGGCATTGGCCCCGTGCAGCGCTTATCCGGCTCCTCTAAAGAACGGGAAAAAAAGAAGGCATACCATCGCAGCACGGTCGTAGGTGTGGAGAAGTAGTGTCAGATCGCGGAGAAGGAGCCTCTTCCTGCAAGTTTCGTTTGAAATGAAAACAGCGTGCGACCCTCAAGGGATACCCGCTCCGGCAAGTTTCGTTTGAAATGAAAACAGCGTGCCAAGTGAGAAAGGCCCTAATATAACCGCACAATCTACTTATTAGCTGGAATTTTGACGAGTCAAGTGTTCAACCCCTACCCGTTTCCGTGGAGCAAGACCCGCTCCCAAGTAAAACGAGGATGTCTTGTTGTGGACAAAACGAAAACAGCAACATCAATGGCGCATCATGGCATCATACATACTTTGTACAGAACAGCAATCTCCACGTAAGGGCTTAGTCAAGCGTCACTGCTCCAGCCACGAGTATATCTTTCCTGCGCTTTACCAAGTGGGGATGTGCAGCAACCAGATCCGTGAACTGAGTCAAACACGTAGAATGCTCTAGGCTCTCGCTCCTCTCATCATCTTCCTCTGATTTCCGCTCTCCGACAGTTCGCTTTCGCCCAAAAAGGCAAGCTAGGATAGGGAAACGGGAGGCACACATGTCCGACGGTTTATTCGTGGAATTTATTGAACTCAACCCATCGTGTAATCCCGTCCTTCATCCTCATGTGAAGGTGATGTATCCACGATTGAACAAGGGAGAACAGATTGCTGTTAGCTTCAACGCATGAAAACTCAGTCTGGATGTGTCTTCAGCTGTTGAACCGCTGTTTCACGGGTTCCTCAGCCGAGGTACACGGTGACACCCGACGAAGACCGGAAAGAATGGTTTTATTGGAGTTGCTCTGTTGCCGGAAAACCTGGCATTACCAATTTAGCTTACTCTTATGCCTAGTTTGGAAAAGAGATTCTAAAATGTGGCATTCTTATACTGATTGGAGCAGAATCGTATGTACTAGATGGTGATGATGAATACTACAACCGTCCAGATTGTTAACTAATTATAGTAGTTTTAAAGGCCGTCAAAATGGATAGGCTTTCAGACCGCCGCATTTCGTTCCTGTTGGGTCTCACCGGAACGGCTGGGACGCGTCACTGCTGCAGCAACAGCAGTTTAACTGATTTAATAAAATACCGCCCACTCGTAAACGATGTATAAAAGTACTGGTAGTCATAATGATGGGACGCAAACGGCCCAGTCTGAACTAGACAAGTGACTCATCACTGAACTTACACTCATGACCTGGCCAGATGCGATTCATTAAAGGGGTTCAGTCAAACAAGAGGCCAAATCCAGGCAGAAACAAACACGGCTAGGTTCATGGCACATGGACAGAAAACGAACACAAGCTAATAAATGCCAGTAGACACAATGAGCCCTGCGAAATGATTGCAGTTTACCTATTGTATTAATCTGCTACCCTCTCAAGTGACCCAGGTTGGACCTTATTTGTTTGGAATATGCTAAGTGAACATTATTTTGGAACTCAAAATGGAACCTCACTCATTCTCTACTACAAAATTTGAAGATATAACAATTAAAATATGGGTTCCAAAATAAGTCTAGATACCAGATTTCTATTTTCTTCTATTACTTCATTCATCCATTCATTCTTAGAAATTTTGTATTCACAGAATATGATAATTGTTCGAGATCTGGATGAAGATGTAATCACAAGAACAAACACAGGGTCGCTCAGCAGTAGACTAAGGAGAGATAAAAGTTCGTCAAATGCATTACGGGGTGGGTTCCCCTTATGACAACCCGATAAAGCTGATGGAAATTAAGACGGAGGGAAAACCGAGAGTATTTTGGGATGCATCGCGCAGCACACTTTGATGCGCTGCATCAATTATATATAGGGAGCAAAGTATACAGAGAGTCCGATTAGAGTCCAATATCATCAAGGCATCTCACTACATAGCTAACAGGGCCTGATAACACTAAGCTTTAGATAATTTAATGCCCAGCTTGTTGATCAGGTGTCAAAAAGATTTTTTATGTAAAGTTTTGGTAAGAAGATCAGCCAATTGATTTTTAGAACAAACCAACTTCGTTAGAATTTATCCCAATACCACTTTTTCCCGAATGTAGTGGTATCCATCACAATGTGCTTGGCCATGGCATGAAGCACATGATTGAAAGTCAGATATAAAACACTCAAGTTGTCACAATATAGTGTAGTTGGTTGAGATTGACACGCTGCTAAATCTTTCAGAAGGTGAGAGAATGAAGTTAACTCATGCTGTGAGAGATAGAGATCTATGCTTACTTTGAAGAGATATGCGGAAGCTTCAATCCCAAGAAAAATCTCACACGAGATACAGCCCAAGCAGGCACAAAAAAAGTCACGACCGCCCACGTCGACAAAGCCAATAACTACCAAATAAATAATCAAATAGAGAACATGATTGGTGAAGAAGACCGTAGAACTCTATTAAGCAACTTCAAAAAGATTATAAGGATTTTCGCTCCCTCACAATCCCGTGCCCACGATAGAATTTCGTAACACACTCTCATTCTCTCCCTCTTTGGCTATCCTTTGTGGCTTTCCGTTTTGACATGTGATGTTGTCCTACGTTAGCACACCCGAAGTTACCACACGTTGGAACCTCACACATCGGTGCACCTTGGCACACAATATACATCGATGTCTATCCTTATTTATAGATAGGGACTCCTGGTTAGACAATACGAGAGGATACGACAATTCTATAGAGATTGGGAAACGACAATACAAAAGGATAAGGAAATAATGTCTTCAACTTCAAGTCTAACATTAATTGCACTTTCCTAATATTGTTAGATATTATTTCTTATCCACTTAGGATAAGAGACAAAATCCTAACAATCTCCACCTTGAATCTTATCCGCTGTAGTTGCTCCTCTAAGAAGTCTGCTCCCGTTCTTCTTTTGTGCTTCCGCCCTCAGAAGTTGCTCCTGTTTCCAGAAGTGCTTTATCATGCATGTCTGCATGGAGTGTGTGTCCAGACATGACTGTCCAGACCCTTAATGTGAGAGCTCCTCGTATTGTACAGTTTGAGAAACTGCACCGCCTCCACCTGCAGTTGAAAGAACTGCATCCTTCGAACCTTTGGCCCCCATGCCATAGGGTTGTGTCTTCTTTTAGTCACACCCACTTGAAGATATTGCGTGGTCGGTCCAGCCACGACTTCCTCTTTCCAACAGTTGACAGCTTCGTCTGTGTATCTGTTGAAATTTGTCGCCGAGTTTGCAATCTCACACCAGACTGCCCGTGAGAGTTGAATACATGTAGCAATCTTCGAGTTCATGACACCCGCCACTCATACTACTGCTTCATCTACACCTTTCGAGTCGGTAGACCTCTCATCAGTCGCTCCTCTTTTGGTTAGAAAAAATCCAACCAGTCCATAGAACCAGGTAGCCTCTGTTGTCACTTTCCCCTTGCAAGTGAATTGCACGACTCCACCTCGCGTTGATATTTCACAACCAGTAGATGCATGTCCTCTTGATTCCATGATGTTGTCATCAAGATTTACTACCGGATGACCTCCAACGGTAGATGTCGACGTTGTCATGCTTTTTGGTGCCTCCCACGCTTTCTGATCGTCTCGCATGAACAATGCTCTGATACCACTTATAGAGATATGTGGAAGCTTCAAGCCCAAGAAAAATCCCACACCAAATACAGCCTAAGCAGGCACAACAAAAGTCACGACCGCTCACGTCAACAAAGCCAATAACCACCAAATAAATAACCAAGTAGACAACATGATTGGAGAAGAAGACCGCAGAATTCTATTAAGCAAGTTCAAGAAGATTACAAGGATTGTCTCTCCCTCACAATCTCGTACCCACAATCGAATTTCATAACCCACTCTCATTCTCTCCCTCTTTGGCTATCCTTTGTGGCTTCCCATTTTGACACGTGATGCTGTCCTACGTTGGCACACCCAAAGTTACCACACGTTGGAACCCCACACATCGGTGTACCTTGGCACACAATATACATCGGTGTCTATCCCTATTTATAGATAGGGAGTCCTGGTTAGACAATACTAGAGGATACGACAATTCTATAGGGATTAGGAAACGATAATACAAAAGGATAAGGAAATAATGTCTTAGAGTCCAAGTCTAACATTAATTGTACTTTCCTAATATTATTAGATATTATTTCTTATCCAATTAGGATAAGAGACAAAATCCTAACACAGTCTTCATGCTAGATTTAGCAACTGTGGGCTCTTCTATGATCACCATGACACACACGTTCTGCCAATGGATATATGAATCCCAGTAGTACTTCTCCCGGTGAGAGGACATCTAGCCCAATCTACATCAGAATATCAGGTGACAAACAGATTTGAATCTGCATAGATTTCAACTCCTAAATGCAAGGTTCCTTTGATGTAATTCCAGAAAACGTTTCACCAGGAAGAGATGAATGGTAGTTGGACATGTAAATATTGACAAGACAAATTTACACCAAAAGTGATATTGGGTATCGTCAAAGCTAAATATTCTAAGGACCCGACAATTCTTCGATATCCTCCTAAGTCATCTAAGGGGTTGCCTTTTAAGCTAACATAGTCTCTGAGAAATGAGGGACATACATGATTGCTTGTTGGCTTTCAAAAAATCATATCTTACCTTTGTATTAAATCATAGGCATACTCTGACTGATGGAGAGGAACACCTGATGTGTTTTACTCAAACTCAAAATCAAGGAATTAATGCACATTACCAAAATTTGTAAGAGCAAATTCAAATTCCAATTCAACTACAAATTTTGATACCAGACATTCATCAGTTCCAGTTACTAAGATATCATCAATACATAATAGAAGATAGACTATACTTTGTCTTTCAGAGATGACGAATAAGGAAGAGTATGTATTACTAGATTAAAAAAAACCTAACTCTAGAAGAAAATGACTAATATGATTATACCAAGCTATGTGTGCCTCCTTGAGACCATAAAGGCTTTATGAAGTTTGTACACATGCTGAGGAAATTCTTTATTGACAAAACCAGGTGGCTATGCCATGAAATTTTTGTTGTCTATGATTACATTCACAGAGGCATTCCAAACATTTAATTGTTTAACATGCTTAACATAAGAAACAACAATAGATAGAACTACTTTTATAGTAGGTGATTTAATGATTGGACTAAATGTTTTAAGGTAATAGATACCTTCATCCATATGAAATTCTATCACACTCTGTCCAAATAATATGTGTCCAGCGCATATCTTAGGTAGTAAAACTGAATTTGACGACCATTTTAAAAACACTAAAGATGATATCGGAGTTGCCACCATGTTTTATACGAAAAATAGGATAACATGTCGAGAATCCATGGTGAAAATTGTTTTGGCATCCGAGTTGGTTAGATAAAAAAAAGAATCATAACTAGAAATTACAATTGAGTAGTTTGATTATGAGAGGAGAAGGGTTAAACCCCCATCTTGTTAGATATTGAACTGTTTCTAAGCATTTTGAGTATGTGGTGGGTTCAGTTTAATTTAAAAAATAAAATGTTGAAAAGCAATAAAAATCATTTTATGATGGGTGGGTGGATGCATGGGTTTCAGTCATTTTCACAGACATATTTTCCTTGATTTTATATGTTGATTTGTCATTTATTTAATTAATTATGCATGAAATGCTATCATTGGTTTGTTCTATATAAATGCATCAAATAATATGATTTTTACTGTTTAAGATGGTTTAATATTTATCTCGAGTACTTATCCATGTTCTTGTGTATTTTTAGGTACAATCGAGCTTCACCGAATTGGTGCTACCGACACACAAAGTTGATGGTATGGACTTCACGTCAGTATTAGACCAGAAGACTCGCACAAACTCGATACTACCAACACTCAAAGTCGGTAGTACTGAAACATCGTCAGTAAAGCACAAGGATGAATCATGAAAACTCGGTACTATTGAGTCCGCAAACTCGATACTACCGAGATGGTATCAATGAAGCAGTGCTCGAGCGACCTAAAGACTCAGCGCTATCGAGACAATTTGATAGTACCGATATTGTGATGAATCGTGGATAACCTAAAGACTCGGTACTATTGACTATCAAGTCAGTACTATCAAGTCTGCCTGATCAGGCAATCTGAAGATAGTAATCTAATCCAACGGCTGACGTTATTTTGTACCTTAAGTGATTTCTATGACTTGAGGGGAGTTTGGCTAGACCAAAGGAGGCAGAAATTTTCCATTGCACGACACTAGAGAGAGGGGAGAGAAGAGTAAGGCACAGAAGGCTTCACCCGAGATGATCTGAGTACCTTCGGAAGGATAATCTACAGCCGAAAGATAGCAGAGTGTACGCACGACGTAGAGGATCATCTGGATCAGCTATTCTCCAGTGGTTACTTAGTTGTTCTAATGTTTTCCACATTTTTCTCTTTTTCTACCATATATTCATCAATAAAAACCACACAAAGATAAACATCTTGATTCCTTAGGATCCGGGAGTAGCCCGGATATACATTGTAATTGATTTCCATGCATATATCATCTTTGTCCCCATTTTCTGAATATAAATATATGAAGTTGTCTTGTTATGTTTATGCCTGATCAATATAGATAGATTATCAGACCCTTAATCATTTCAGGAGAGAGGTTAAGGGTTGGAAAAACATAGATTTATCCATTTATTGTACCCCTTGGGAAAGGTGGAGAATAAACGGGAAGAGAAACCCAGAGATTAATTGTAAAGCACCTAACTAGTCAACTAATTACTATGGAAATGAGATTGGAATTAGAATAGGTAGTGAACTACACTACGGGAGTGGATAGTTTTGGCTATAGGCTCTTTATCCAGGGATAGGGGTAATAGATATTGGTGTGTGGAATAAATTGTAATGTTATTTGTGGTGAAACCATTATCTTAAGAAATTCCCTTAAATTTGAGTAACTTAATCTTTAAGTTTGTTTTGTTCTGTAATTATTTATGTTCGATCAAACCAATTCACTTGCATAGGTCTAGCTGAATAGACCATAGTTAGTAGTAGTCTTCTGGTGAATATTTCCCTATGTTCAACTCGGGCCTCAAAAAGGCCTATATTACTACGATACGTTCACTTGCGTATAACGCACGGTAAACATGTGTCAATGGGGTTTTGGGGTGGAGATGTTTGTATCCTTCTAATTATAGACATAACAGTCCTAATTTTTCAGTAGGTTGGGGTCCTAATAGTCTCAAAACCTCCCACGAAAGAGATCCTTCACGGGGTGGTCAGGATTTATGCATAGAAAAACTAGATGAGATGAGAAGATATAAATTAGATCTTGTAACATACTGAAACTTGGACATATTCTCTTTTTGGCCCTCTTTCTAAGATTTTTCTATCATTTCTATCATTTTTGCCTTTGATGTTCAATTTGTGGAAATAATTGTGATTTGGTGGCCATTTGTTCATTTTTTTGGCAACAAATGGGTTTATGCACAAATACCTCAGTAAATATTTTTAATAAGGGTCTAATATGCAAATTTATCACATATGTAAGATAATGATAAAATAATTTGTTTTAGATCATTCCTTAGCCTTATGAAGCAAAGAATAGAAAACAGAATAAATATTAATGCTTTAAACATGTTAATGTGATATTGAATTATTTAATATGAGAAATTGTGGTAATAATAGATATGGATTAAAATTCATAAAAAGAAGATTAGCTTGTTAAAAATAACTTGAGATTCATTTTCCTTGAGTTAAAGTTTACTTGAATGACAAGTTTCACAATTTTCAAAAATTAATGATTATCTTTACATTAATTGGAGTTATTAAATATGAGTTTTTCTCCAAATTATTAAATAAATTTTTGTACCACTTCAGAAGTGGAAAAAACCTCAAATGTGTAATCTACATGTCAAAATGAGTCTATATGTGAATTTTCATCTAATTTGAACAATCTTAAATGTTTTATTTATTTAGGAGAGAGAAAATTATTTAAAGACCAAAAATATTACATAATATGTTGAAAAAAATAATTAATATCAACATCATGTTCCTCACATTTATTATTACTTATAGGCCAATTTTCATAATTTTAGAAAGTTTCTAGATGCATCTAATTCATTAAAAGGCTAAAATAGGTGATAAGATTTAAATATATTAAATAAAATAATAAAAGTCTTCAAAAAATAAAATAATACCAAATTTGTATTATACATGTTAAAGTAGACCTTTGGGTGAATTTTTATCTAATTTGGAAAATATTTAATGAGAAGGTGAATTTAGGAGAGAGGGGGTGTGTAGAACCTTCAAATCATTAATTAAAATAACAAACAACTTCAATAAATAAAAATAATGGCATTCGTGTCCAACACACTTAATATGACTTGTGGGTGAAGTTTCATTAATTTTGAAAGATCTTATAACCATTAATGATGGAGGATAGAGAAAATAAGATTTGATTTATTTAACATGTTAAAAGTTCTCAAAAGGCAAAACTAATTACATAATCGGATTCCTCATATCAAAAATAGGCTAGGTGTCAAATTTCATTTTATTTGGGATTCGTTTGTATCCTCAAAACACCGATTCATTGCCACAACATGTTTTGCCCAAAACGGACCCGAGCTACTGCTCCCAGCTCATGGCCATGGCTTGGCCGAGCAGGGGAGACGAAGGAGTTGGGTGAGGTTCCTTGATTGCCCCTCATTTCTTCTTCTTTGCATTGATTTTCGCTTAGGGGTAAAGTGGGCATTCACTTTTTTTGTTTGGTTTGATGTGAGGTAGAGGTGGCGTGGACCGATGACTTGGCGGCCCATGGTTGGGCCAAGTCACGCGGCTCACCCCTCTCTTTTCACCTCTCTCGCCCTATATGCTGAGGCGTCGATTTCTGATTGGCTCATATTCAAAAATTCATATATTTTTAATCATTCATCCAAAAATTATAGTAAAATATATTTTAAAATTGGAAAATTGTGATATTCCCAATAAAAATACTTTCAAGGCTTGGTTTTGGGTTTTGTCAAAAGGTGTTTTCTAAAAATGAATTTAATACATAAAAATCACCAAAAATGCACTTTAATCCTCATAACTCCAAAATAGACAAAATTATATGTTTTCTTAATCAGGAGAACCTAAATAGATCAATGGTGATGTTTTCAGAGTCTAAATAGGAGTTTTGTTTGAAAAGTCCAAAACTAGGGTTTTCTTTAGCTAAATGTACATGATATACCCTAATACATGGTTATACATTGAAAATAGGAAAAGATGATCTTGGATCATCTAAAAGTGGTGAAAGTTGATAATTGAATTCAATATGAGAGATATGTGCATCCTTACACCTTAAGTTGGGAAAATTGTGATCCAAACCCTAATTTCCTTAATGAGGCATTGATTGAACCGTAATTCTCCTATTATTGTTTCCTTTGCTATATTTGCCTCAAAATCAATTTTGTTATTTATTTCTTAGGTTTTGAAACCCCACTGCCATGTTGTAATTATATGATGATTTATCATGCCACTTTACTATATCTTTATCATAATGGTTTATTTGACTATTAGCTATAGTAGTGGTACTTGTGTACAACCACCCATAGTTTAGGGCATGTGTTATTTTGCCCTGGGGAATGTGTTTACTCTCCCCATGGAAAATGTGTTATTTCTCCCCAATATAAAATATTTTGTAGGTGACTGGAAATGTGATTACAGTCCCCTCATCTATAAGTTGAGGTCTGGTAGGTTCCTCAACCCTACTTAGTTAATTTAGTCTAATATTAATAATTCATGCAAGTTCATTATTATTTATTGGTTTTGGCAAGAATCTTTTGTTATATGCCTCATTATCTTGGCCTTCTCATCTTATGATGAATCTATACCTTTATGTTTCATTTTTGTTCTTATCTTTGTTTCTTGTTCATTATCTCTGACACATACCTTGATTCTTTCTTTTGTTGGGTGCTTTCCCAACCACCCAGGGTTTGATACAAGGTGTTGAACAAGATCAAGGAGAACATAGCTTTTGGAATAGACCTAGCTCTTGGAGATGTTGCTTTAGAGACAAGACTTGAAGTAATTTAGACTTCCCTCTATGTAGATCCTTTTGTTGTTGTAAACCCTATATGAGAGATATAATGGAATTTTGTAATTTTATGAAAGATTGAATACAGTCATGATTTTTGTTCCGCTACTTTCTCTTTGGTCTTTTGTATACTATAAATAAAAATTTAAAAATTTTACACCCATTTCAACATACCTTTTGAGTATGTTGGGAGCGAAGGTTTGATTTTTTAAATTTTTAGTAAAGGGGTGATTTCACTCCTTTACAGATATGATCTTTCTGATCAATTCAATTAAGAATTATAAACAAATCACATGACCAGTTAAGTAGGTATGAACAGATATAAACAATTAAAGTAGTTAAGATTAATAACTAAAATTTGCAATTAGAAGCACAGCCTGATTACTATCCGTTTAGCCTAATGGCATTCATAGGTAGATGGTTTTAGAGAAAGGATCGTCTTATCACAAATAATGCAAAAGAGTAAAGAAGGGGATAGACACTTCGTGACTTCATGAAGTTGAAAGTAGCCTAGAATGTGTTAGATATGGGGAATTTCTATAGTCAGATTTTAGGGTTTGTGATTGTGAAAAGAATCTTCTGGAATAGGTGGCACATTATGGTGATGCGCCAAGCATGTTTAACACTCTGATCGAGGGGATTTGCCTTGTATCACTGGCTGATTACTCTAATCTTCCTGGTGGCCCAGGCAGGCACAACCTTTCTCCCAAATTTCCAAATATTCCAAGAACATTTTGGAGAAATTATGGAGATTTGCATAATTTAAATAAAAACAAAAATAAAAATGGAGGAAGGCAAATTGAAGAATATCCTTGGTGATTATCAAAGAAATACGCATTCTTAGGAAATTGAATGTCTGTGAGGAAAAAATAATATTTTATTCGGGATATTCAATTGGAAAAATTATCAAAAAGGCTTACAAAAAGCAGAATTAGTGGTAAAATTACATTCGATCATGGGACATAGTATTTCTGTATTAAAAACTTTGAACTAGTTAAAGGTGGGTGATGATGAATGTCTCAAACAGGCGTAAGAATGTGAAAATATTTAAAAAGGTGAAATAAGGATTACATGTGGAAATGTGTCAAATGTTGAATAATGTGGAAAAGAAATATATTAGTAGAAAGAGAATTAATATTTATCATGAATTTTAGTTGTGTGGGAAAAAAAGGGTGTCAATAATTTGCTCCTCTTGATGTTTCTCGAGTACTCCCGTCTAATTGATGTGGTTAGATGTGCCTTAGGCACACACTTGGGTCTTTTGATATCTAGAAAAATTAGTTTGGGAACACTCTAAAACAAATCCGCAAGGGTAGGGGCTCGTGAGTAGTATCGAAAGGCAACTCGGGGTCAAACCCAAGGGAGAGAGCGGGTACCAGAGCTTAGTTTGCTTATGCTAGGTTCGAGATCGGGTTTGAAGGGTTTGATCTTGGATTTTTAGTTAAACTATTGTGTTCAAGAAATTAAGAAATGCGAAAGAAAAAAACCTAAATTAGCCCTAGGAAGTTAAAAGTATAATGATACTAGGTAAGAAAAGAGCAATTAAGCTAAAGAAAGCAAGAAAGAGATAACTCTAGAAACTACACTAGCAAGAGAATTCTAACTAGCAAACTAGAGACCAAATAGACAGACTACACAAAAGCAAGTGTTATGCTAACAACTAGGCAAAAAGGGAAATTAAATAATCAAACTAGAAATTGATAAACTAAAGTAAGTAGAAGAGGCAAACATTTAGCACTAGCTATCCTAGCAAGATTGAACTAGAATGAACAAGGCAAGTGATTGAATAAGCAAGTAAAGAAGTTATCTACCAAACACTAGCTAGCAAGTGAAGGATTAGGGTTTCAAGAAATTATGGAAACTTTGGGTTGTTTGGGGTAATGTGACTATAAACTAGGTTGTGGATCATACTATGCAAACATTTGTCATCCATTTAGGTTATCAAACCAAACAAGCACGTTAGGTGATTGATAATTACCCTAAACTACTAGTTAGCCATGGATGGAATAGGTTTGTAAAGGAGAACTAACCCGATCACCCCCTATCCAACCTTACATGTCTCTTTGACTAGGATTTAGGTGTAATTCAACTACAACATAACAATTATAGTTTTCTAGGATGAAATCTCTTAGGGAAAGTGGGGGGCAAGGGTAGTTTTAAGGGTGGAAATGAGGGTTTGTCCCTCACATGACCTACCATCTAACCTTTAAGTAGCTCCAAGCCAGTTGTACTAAGTGCTTCCATTCTAGCTACTTAGGTCTCTCACCTAGGTATAGGAGAATTGCATGATATGAAGGAAGATGGCTAGCTAGCTAGGGATCTACAAGTTGGACCTAGGATAAAATCTCAAAATAGCTACATATCATCCATTTCACCTCAAATCGAGGTGTTTTCAAGTACAATCCATAAAGTAATCCATGGGGAATGAGAACGAATTAGAATATAATCATTAACAAATGAAATCATAAAGTTTACATATTATCTCCCCAAATATTTTGTCGAAGTCACATTTTACACCCCAAGAAACCCACCGAAGGGGCTGAGCTACTCATAGGAGAAAGAAGAAGAATTAGAAGAGTAAAATGCCATGGGTGCTTGGTGAAGACTCTTCCTTATTCACCTAAAAGTGTAGATGTCTGAGCATTTTCCTCCTTGGTAGATGAGAAGAATAGAAATGTGGATAGGAATATTTAAAACTCTAGAAAGATAGGGTTCTAAGGTGGAAAGGTGGAAATGAAATGGGAGTAGGTGGAAGCGAGTAGGTAGCTCAATGAATACTCTAGCAAGTTGTAATTATTGGATCCTAGATGGGTGATTGGATGCTATAGAGGGGGGTGAATAGAGATAAATGCACTTAAATAAAATTCATTTGACCTTCAAGATATATCACAAGATAAGGTTGCTAAATAAGAAAGTTGAGTGCAACAAAAACATGCATAGTAAGGGAGAGACAGATTGAACATACACCAATTGACAAGATATGTAGAGTGGTTCCACATTTCAAAATAGAAGTATGCCATTCCACTACCTAGAGAGGTCAACCTCTAGGATGTCTTAACCATTACACTCTTATATTCATTCATAAGACTTACAATGCATGATCCACCAAAGGACTTACCTATACAATACAAAGAATCTTCAACCTTACCAAGGACTTACCCACTTTCTAATGAGTCTTCGACAATCTCAAAGGACTTACCCACTCTTGCACAAGTCTTCAGCCTTGAAGGAATTACCACTCTTCTTGGATCTTCTACCTTTGACTTCACCTTCACTCGGGGAAGCTTTCACCAAGGACTTACCCACTTGATCAAGGAGTCTTCTTCCTTCACCAAGGTCTTACCCACTCTTGCTCCAAGTCATTAGCCTTGATCTTCACCAAGGGACTCCTTCCCATATTCTTCTTCACCTCTTTTAGCCAAGAGAGAGAACCTTCATCTTCATGGTTGAAAAGAGAGATTGGGAGGTGGTGGAAGTGAGAGCCTCACAAGATATACATGTAGGACTAGCTCTCTTATAAATCTCCTATTCACTCTAATGGATGTAGCAAGTGATTAAGCTTAGAGAGAGAGAGGAGGTTGTGGGATGCAATCAACTATAGACTAGGAACCAAATATAGAGTTTTGCATTGAATTCTATGTTATATCTAAGGATTCAAGAGGGGGTGAATAGAGCTACAAAAATTTCTCACCAAACATATTAGACCTTCAAATTATATCAATTAGGAGCAATAACTTAATGGCAATTTGAAGTCCTAACTAACAAACACAGCAAGGATGAGAGAGATTGATATCAAGCACTTGACAAAGGGATGTAGAGTGGTTCCACACTTCAAACTAGAAGTGAGCCAGTCCACTACCTAGAGAGATCAACCTCTAGGACTTTGCAAGTGCTTTTCTCTATTAATCACCACAGAGATTACAGCAATAGACCACCAAAGGACTTACCCATCCAAGGAAAAGGAGATATCCACCTTTACAAGGAACTTACCCACTTAGCTTGAATCTTTAACCTTCACCTAGGTCTTACCCATTCAAGCTCAAGTCTTCTGCCTTGAAGGACTTTTCTTCTCCTCTTAGATCTTTCGCCTTTGCCTTCTCCTTCACCTGGAGAATATCACCACCTCTTCATCAACCTTGAAGAGGACCAGCTATAGCTCCTTCTTCATTTTATGGAGCTTGCTTCCTTTAGTTTTTCTTCATGGAAGAAGGGGATAGGGAAGTAGTGGAAGATTGAGAGCTTTACATGCACAAAGGTGGAGCTCTCTTACAATAATCCTAACTCACTCAAAAATCATGAAATGAAGTGTAAACTAGAGAGAGAAAGGGGCTCAAGGGGTGGTAGCACACTCAACTATAGCAAGGACCTTGTATGTAGTGAATGAGCAACCTTGTAATGAACTCCAAGTGGTCCTATTTATAGCTGGGGGTGCTCCCTTGAGTTGGGGAACACTTAGGGTCAAATTATAGCCATTTTTGCACAAGGCAACCGATCTATTTTTGTAAAGAAGTGAAACCACTTCCTTACTAAAAATTTGAGCAATAGAACCTCCAGTCCAAACATACTCAAAAGGTATGATGGAGTGGGTGTAAAATTTTCAAATCTTTATATAATGGTAATCAAAAGACCAAAGTATAGCAGCGGAAGATAATATTTGACTATATTCAATTATAAAACAAAGGGAACATCTTAAACTTACAACATAAGGATCCATGTAGAGGAATTCTAAACCACCTCAAGATTGTCTCCATCCTTCATCATCACCAACTAAGTCCAGGTCAACATGCCATGCATCCAAGTCTTCCACCTAGGGTTGGAAGCATACCCCAGCAAAAGAGAAACAAAAGAATACATCAGCAAAGGCTGGTATGTGCATACTAAAAAGAAAATTGAGCAATATAAGGAAATAGGGACATCAAAATAAAAGGCTTCCCGTGTAAGAGATAAGTACCACCCAAACGGGTATCAAGAGAAAAGTAACATGTCAAAAGGGATACTTGCCATAAAACAATAAAGTAGTGCCACATAAGCACATATCAAGTTGTGGGAACATAACCCATCAACAATTTGGGCACATAACCCATTATCAATGTCATCAACTTGCATGCATGTGAGATAAGCATAGCCCTAGAACAATATAAATACAATGGCGGCCAACCCCCATAAAGTTGAAGCCTGATAGAGAATGGCACATAAACAAACTCCCAATATATGTGAAATTGGGCCAACCCCCATAAAGATAAAACTCGGGTATGGGGCACATAACCTCCATCCCAAAAGCATGAAGGGCACATAACCCCAAAACCAATGAAATTACACTACTCTAGTGCTACTGAATCACATAGAATGTTTAATGTAGAGCCAAGTAGAAAAGTATAGTCAACATTAAACAAGATTTGTCACAATGGACAACAAAGGAAACCACCAATAAAACTCCACATCACAGTGGACATATACCATCAACAAGATCATAATATACCATATCACAAGATAAGATTCCGAGAGATTATCCAATATCACAATAACCAAGATAGTTCACATGAACCGTGATAACAAGAGATAAGAGCAAAGTGTATAGGCTATTATCCATAGGACCAAGAGAAAGACAAAATATAGGTGAATTGCTCAACATGAAGTAATAGGGGATACAACATACCTCAACTGCAAATTCAAAGTTTCATAGTCACATCTGGGTCCAAGCCTAGGCATCCAAAGAACCTATTATGCATATATGTGGAATTAGGGTTAGGTTTCCATTAATTATTCAAAACCCTAAAAATCACCTTTTTAATTATATATGAATTAGGTTATAAAAACTATGCCATATTTTAGGTTATATTTTCCTGAACTCAAAACATATTTTATTATATTTTTCTGACTTACAGATATTTAGTTATGACCTTTATAGGGTAATTCATCGTTAATTAGATCTATTGAAAACACCTGTTATTAATCTTTAGATTTAGTTATCAAAACATATATCATTAGTTAGATCTTATTTTTTTGAATCCAACGAATATTTTTCCATATTTTTCTGACCATCCATTAATTAGTTATTGATTTTCAAAAATCGGCCAATCAGATAATCAGATAAAGCCACGTAGGCGAGAAAATCCACGAAAAGCAGGTCGGTCCCGCATGACTTGGCCCAATGGACGTCGGCCAAGTCAGCGGGTCAAAGGCTCACTTGACTCGATCCAAATCAAGAGACAAGAACACGAAAAGACTAAAATGCCCCTAAAAGAAAACCAAAGATAAAGAAAACTGAAGGGCAGACCATACCTATCGCTATGGTCGCCTTCTTCATTTTGACAGAATCACGAGAATAGCAGGCCGCAACAAACCTTGACAGCAAGGGAACTCAATCGAGGCATCAGATGCCAAAACAGATAGGCAATATCACCGTCGAGTTCGAAGCAGCATCACGAACTTAGAGATCCAAAAGCCAACGAAAATCATGGAGAAAAGCATAGAAGAGCAAGCTTAGGTTCCAGGTAACAGTAAAGGGGGGGGGGGGAAATCGGCTAGCTACCTGATCGTTGCAATCGATGCCAAGAAAAGCATCGCGGAAGCACAGAGAACACCACCAGAGAAAAAATGAACCTTGTGAAGGCCTAACGACGAGAGTCGAGCAAGGCCAGGTTGGGGGGGGCGCTGAGTTGGGGAGATCATGCCGGAATCAAAGGCAGCCAAACCAAAGTGTGTGCATTGTAGCTGGGACCTCGACGGAGGTCAGGGGACTGACCCTTAATGGTCTGATCGTCCAAGGTGGCGAGGAGATGAGATGAAGTCGGAAACAGGGGAGGAAACAGAGCGTAAGGGCGGCGCCAACAGTTGTGGGGAAAGGGGGTGACAAACCCTACTTTTATAGGATCATTGGGTGTGGGTGAAGGAAAGGAAGGTGGAGAAGAAGAGAGTGGTGAAAAAGATGGAGAGGAAAGGGAGGAATCGAAGAAGGAAATCAGCCAGAACCGATTTCCCAGTTCGTGGGGGAACCAGTAGAAATGGAGGTAGGGAAAAGACGGTAGCCACACGATCTAGATCCAACGGACACAAAAGCACCCGAAATTGGAAAGGAAAAACAAAACCAGCGAGACAAAACTCGAGTTTATTTAATAAAGTGACATTGCAACTAATGTATTTTTTTATCTTTCCTATTTTAGGGGTCCAAAACTTATCCAAATTAAACCAAACTTGACACACAAGTTAAGTTAAACATGTAGATTCCGAATCTATAATTAGATTTCACTTTTGGAAACTTTTAATGTGTCAAATAAATCAAAACCTATTTTCTCTTTCCTTCTTCATTAATGGCTTTAGGATTATCCAAATTTTAGGAAACTTGACACACAAGTCATATTTAATGTGTTCGGTACAAATTTTCCATCAATTTTACATATTGGAGTTGTTTGAATATTTATTTAATATTTTGAAGGTTCTACATACTTTCTCTCTCCTGATTTACCTTTTAATCAAACATTCTCCAAATTGGATGAAAATTCACCCAAAGGCTATATTTATTATGTAGATCACGAATCTAAGATTATTTTGCTCTTTTGGAGTCATTTATTATATTTATTTATTAATTACACCTTTTAGGCAATTTCTCTCTCCTAAATTACCACATTATTTCAAGGTTGTCCAAATTAAATGAAAATTGACATGTAAGCTTATTTTGATGTGTAGATTACAAATTTGAAGTCTATTCCTTATTTTAAGGCTTTCTTACATGGGTTTTGTCATCTGGCCCATTAGAGGCCCATTAACCATATTATGCATGTAATTAGGTTATTTATCATTTTATTATTACCAAATTAATTATTTGACATATTATATTACATTATTCACGCATTAGATTATTAGGATCACTCTAAACTTAACCTTGTTTGGTCAAACCCAAAAGGTCAAAGTTCTAGGGTAGGGTTCTAGATCTGGTATGTTACAATTTTCATCCAAACAAGTCACCAACAGTTAGAATCATTTTTTCTGCATTTTTCATATAGTACATTCGGTCGAGATTCAATAAAGGTAACTCGACCGATCGGCTAAAAGAAAAACCCGATTTTCAAACTATCAGTCGAGTTTGTCCTGAGAAACTTGACCGATCAGTTAAAATCACATTTGGTCAGTAACCCGATCGGTCGAGTTATGTGAATGCACAACTCGACTGATACACTCTCCAAAAAAATTGATCCAAGGGATCGATCGAGATTGTAACTCGACCGATCAACAGTCTGTGATCAATTTTATAAAGTCATTAATAAGTGATTAAAACTTGGTACTAAGTGTCCCACATAATTTTCTCATCTTATTTACAAGTTATATCATCAATACAAGTGATTAAAATATTCTTCTAAGGTCATTTACATGGATTTCCTAATTAGCACACTTGCATAGATTTTGACTTGAACTTTGACAAGCTAGGGCTTGTGTAAATTGATTCTTTTCATGTACCTAACACCTGAGATCAATCTTGAATACACATATTAGATAAATATGAATGGAATGGTTGAGTCATTATCAAAATATGGACAATTCATAACTTCTAGGTCAACATTCTCCCCCTTTTTACAATGACAAACCATTCCTCAAACATATTGAAAAGAATATTGAAAGTATACATTTGCCTTGTGAATTAGGGGGATTCATGATTTGAACAATGTGAATTGCTCCCCCTCAATCTATGCTTACTTTAACCTACATAGTTACTCTTTCTACACAAAGCTATATAACATACATGTACTACATTATCCTTTAGCAAGTCACATGATAAAGCATATAAAGAACAAGAAAAGGATCACTTCATCAATAATAGCAATATGATTGAGTTTCAAGACATTAAAATTTCACTCCCCCTTTTGACATTATCAAAAAGGAAGGGGGATAGAAGAGTATACAAACAGTCTTCTCCAAACACAACCAAGCAAATATTCATACATGCAAGCTCATAACATATATCAAACAGAGACAAGAGAAACACACAAGCTAGGTCATAATCAAAATATTGTGAAATATGGCACCAACTCATAAGATATAACTGATCAAGTGGTAAGAGTGCATAAAAGATAAATTACAACCCATGAAGCATGTTCTCATAAAGACAAATACAAGCAAGAAACGATGAAAATTGAAGATAAAATAGTACATCTCAGATAATGTGCCCAGATGTTTCTAATACAAAATAGCCTAGAAAGATATATATGATCAGCAAACTAGACTAAAAACTAAGAAACAACTTGACATCTAGATTATCTATGTCCACAACATCATCATCATCCTTGACATCGGGCTCATAGTCTTCGTCTCCATATGAAGGTGGAGCAGCAGTACCTTCATCACCGGAGTCACCAACAAAGCCGTCAGAGCCATCACCATCATCAAATGCATCCTCACCATCACCAGCATCCTCATCAGTAGCACTCTCAGGACCAGCCTGGTCAGGCATCTCCTCATCCATAGAAGGACCGAAACCATGACCGGGCCAACGAGTGTTCTGCTCATCCCAAGTCATACCAAGAGCATGGATCTCATTGGCCTGAGGAAAGGAAGGAGCATAATCACCCAGACTGGAAAGCAGGGTGGCCAAGGGACCCGCAGGTAATGGCAGGAAGATAGGAGCAGAACCACTAGCAGTAGAGGGTTGTGGGAGCAGCAGCGGAAGGATCGAGGGTAGGGTAAAAGTGATGGTATGCATAAGATGCATAATCACTATCGGGGTAAGGATGGTAGGTGGGGTATGAGTGTGCACAGGATAAGTTCATATTTGACATGATTGAACATAAATCCTGGTGTAGATGCTCCTGGACCTGGACGTTGTATGCCTGTTAGTGCATCATGTAACCCATGAGGGCTTCATTGGATACACGGAATGAGGCATGGCTAGGTCAGGGTGGATGAGGAGGTGGAGCTCAGGAAGAGGTAGATGCAGGGGCAGTTGCGGCAGAGGCAAAGGGTGAAGCACTGGGAGTGATGGAGGATAGGATAGGCATGGATTTCTGAATTATGGTCTCACTGATGCACACTCTCTTCCTAGTAGGTCTGTAGTGAAAGTTAGAAAAGAGTGATTTTTCAATGGCAAACTGGAAAAGACTACAAATCAGGGCAGGATTAGGTGGATGGGTGCCACAGGTGTTCTTTCCAGAGTCAAAGCAAGTCATATGGTGGAGGATATATCTAGACCACTTGACTCTAACATTCTCTAGAATGCAGTACATGATAACCGCAGTGTTCTCTATAATATCCGTTTGATTTTTCTTTGGATGGATGTTTCAGTTGACCACTAAGGTTAATATACTCTTCTTGAGATCAAGGGAGGAGGAGGGTAGGGTTCTCTTCTTCTTATAGGAAACATCGGATTTCTTCATGTAATGATGGATATTGGGAAGAATGATCTCATTATGCCTACAGAAACCCTCAGGATCTAAAAGGTCAAAACACTCACCATAGTACTTACGCTAGGTGTCATTCTCATTAGATCCTAAAAAGAAAAAACATTCATGATATCCTCAGAGATTTGAAATTTCTTCCCGGCGATCATGGAAGTAAGGATTACTTGAGTATTTGAAGGGGGTACAAGGGAGTCGTAATTCCAACACAAATTTGTGTAGAAATCATGAACTATTTTTTTATTAGACATCTAATTATGAAAGTAGTCACGCTCAACACCCAGGGCGGATAGGTGATGAACATATAGCAACCTTTTCGCTTGATCGATGATGGCTTGACGCCTAGGGCTAGGCTCAAACAAGGCTCTAAAAGGGAAAGGACTCCTAGGAATAAGGTCTTTATACCTATTTACAGCCTCTATTGAGACAAAGAGGGTCTCATCAAACGAAATCAAGTGAGAGGATGAAGAAGAGGATGGTGCATTGCTAGGGTCGGGTCTCTTTCTTCTATGAGAAGCCATGGAGGCACAAAGAAGGAGAAGATGAGAGAAAATGCACAAAACAAACCATCAAAACCATTCACACACCAAGGTAGAGCAAGGGGGGAGGTCTAGGAGGGTCTATCTAGGTTAGATTAGGGCTAGGATAGGGAAGGTAAGGTCTGGGGTAGAGAGCTTAGGGCTAGAAGAAGGGAAATTAGTCGACTATTCTCTAGTTGAGAGGGAGAATAGTCGGACGAATCCAACTTAAGTTGGCTTCAGCCCGCGGATCGGTCGAGTTCTGAGACTCAGAAACTCGACCGATTGATCCATTAAGAACAGATCTTGGCCATGGATCGGTCAAGTTTGTCCTAGGGGGAACTCGAACGATGGTCAACTTAACCTAAAACCATCAAACTTAATTTCTAGCCATTTGAATGCTAATTAAATTTATTTCTCAAGTCCATTATGTATATTGAACATACTTAGACACATATCACTCATCATTGGGTACTATTTTGCGATAAAACAAGTGTTTACGAAAAATACCCAAAACCAACGTAAAATGCACATGAAAAAGAAATTTTAAGCATATAAGCACTCAAAGATGATCAAGATAGATGCAAAACATATAGGATAGATGACTACTAGCTAGAAGGCATATCATATTCATCCAAAGTAGTTATAAGCAATTTTGATCTAATAAAATTAAATTTCTCTCTAGCTAGAGGTTTAGTGAAAATGTCCACCAACTGATTTTCTATGTCCACATGCGTGATATAAATATCCTTCTTGGCAATGTGATCACAAAGAAAGTGATGGCGAACCTCTATATGTGTAGCTCTACTATGCAATATAGGATTGTAAGACAAGTTAATTGCACTAGTATTATCACAAAAGATAGGAGAAGTATCAAAATGAATGTTAAAGTCTTGGAGCATTTGCTTCATCCATAGGACCTGGGCACAACAACTACTCAGCCTCAGTGTTTGATAATGCCATGGTGCTCTATTTCTTGGAGAACCAAGACACCAAGCATGGTCCGAAGAGGAAACAAGTGCCACTTGTGCACTTTCTATCAATCAAGCAGCCTGCATAATTGGCATCACTATAGGCAGTAAGAGTAAAGTCCCTTGACTTGGGATACCATAGTCCAAAATTTTGAGTTTTGGCTAAGTACCTTAGAATCCTCTTAACATCTATAATATGAGATTTCTTAGGATTTGATTGAAATCTAGCACACAATTCAACACTAAACATTATGGCAGGTCTAGAGGTAGTTAAGTAAAGTAAACTTCCAATCATACCTCTATAGAGCTTCTCATCTACTGTCACGGAACCGTTCTTACCCCAATCCCAATCCTACTGCCTAGACAGTAGAAAAAGGATTGAAGAGCCCGTCCCTGAGTGGCCCGATAGGATCTAACACACTGGCATATACAATAAGAAATAAATAACTCAAAAACTGGATAATTAAAGAACAAACTAACCCAATATGGAGATATATCTGATTTATCCTTGTCATCTGAGTGTATGAGTGCGGAAGCGATCTTATTTAATATTCCGTTTGTAATGCCTAAAATCAAGAAAATCAAGACACAATCATGCAATTGCACAGTACGCTATCAAAATCAAGTAAAACGATTTATAACAAAATAGTATGCTTGGCAGGACTTATATTCAAAAAAATAACAAGCAATTTGCAAAACCAACATTTATTCGACAAGTTTTTCAAGAAAATCAACTTTTATTACGAATTCCCATTATGTTGTAATTCAAGAAGCATGCTTATATATTTTGTATGACTCTATTACCCCAACACGATGGGGAAGGTCACTAGGCCCCTTTTCACCATAGGAACATAGGAAGCCAATGTACAAGTCCCACTTCCAAACGAGGGGGTTTGTTGTACTCAATATCCACATTATCAACATTATCAATATCATCATCATTATCAATATACGGGCAGTCATAATGGGCATGCAATTTATGTTTTTATGTTTTTCAAAATATAGTATAGAAAAATAGAAGACTAATCATAGGGAACAATAGCTCATCCAAGTAACTAGCCAAGCATACGATCAAGAGATACATAAAAGTATCTACAATACAATCAAGGAGGAGTTATATAAATAGCGTACCTTTCACCGAGATTTTGAGTATAGATCATGAGTAATAGGTTGATCCTTCGAGTTAGATCCTAAAACACAATATTTGGATCAAGGGTCAAGATCAAGATATTTGGATATCATGTTGTAATATTCGAGATTAGGGTTACCCTTTCCTAGGTCAACCTTAGGGTTAGGTCATCCACTTATGATCAATCAATATTTCAATCTATCCAACATTATTTCAAATATCAAGTATTCCCAAGTGTGAATGACTTTCTAAGGTTTCTAGAATCATATATGTTAACTCTAATATTATGATCATTATTCTAGTCATCGTCAAGTTCCTAGATCATCATCCTGATACTTAGCATCATTGGAATTCCAGATCAGGTTGATGGGTCAAATATATTAAGGGTTTGTAAGATTTGAGATCCATGTCAAGATTACTCAGTATCCATTATAATTAAGATTGAATCAAAACAATAGATCTAGATGACTAATGATTCATTCTCAAGAGTAGATGATTCAAAAAGATCAGATCTAGGTTACAAAATATCATCAGAGTCCAAAAATAGGGTTTTCAAGGATTAAAAGTCATTATTGAGCCATATGACAAATTAAATGATCAAGAGAGTATGATCTAGGGTTATCAGTGAGCATAGTTTACAATCAGGCTTCAAAACTATTTTTAATGGATTCACTGGATTTTTCTGATCAAGATTGACTACTTATTTGTAATTTTTTGGAGTTCATATGCATTTTGTATGATTAAAACAAGATCTTGACATTTATATGAATTTTTGAATAGAGGGGAGATATTTACCTTATTTGTGAAAATCGAGGGCTGTTGGATCAAGATTCGGTGGCTCAGATTGCGCCACAAGGCTCGCTGATCCAGGATCTGGTTCAATCCTTGATTGGCTGGTTCATCCTTCTATTTAGCCGGTTCATTTTGTGGTCTATCGGGTCCCTGGTCCCTCTGGAACCGAGCGGTTTGGGGACATCTCCTCCTCGTTCAGGCCTCGCGTGAGCCACAAAGGCAGGCGGAGGAGCTCGCCGGAGCGGGGAGGGTCTGAGAGAAGCAGAGGGCAGGGGAGGCGGCCGAGGTGCCGGCCGAGCTTGCCTCGGCCCCGCGAATTGGATGGGGCCAGAAAAAGGAAGAGGACGCGAGGAGCACAGACACCCGATCTGGGCTGTGCGGCGGTGCCGCTGAGGCACAGTGAGCGGAGAAGAAGGGAGCGAGAGAGAGAGAGAGAGAGAGAGAGCACGGCAAGGGAAAAGAAGGTGTCGCTCTGTTCGTAGGGACGGGCCAAAGTCGATGGAAGGGTTTATATAGTGTTTTACTGCTAGGGTTAGGGCTACTAGAGGGGGCGGCGCACCCCATGGGTTGGCTTGCTTGCTTGACCCCTAAGCAATGATTCCACTCTACCAAGCTGCGCGGAAGCTTCGAGAAAGAGGTGGACTCACTTGGTCGAGCTATTGGGGTGACACCCACTGATTTGGTTGATCGGGGTTGGGGCCATGGTGGCTCGTCCACCGTGGACCTTGCCATATCAGGCGCAAGGTAGGGGATGACCCCAGTGCCGTTGAATCAAGATCCAAGGCTGCTGGGTCAACCCTCCTTGACCAGAGGCACCCCAAGCCAAGAAATGGGTCGGGCCCAACAAGGAAAAGAGAGGGAAAAAGGAAGGGAAAAGGGCTAAAAAGCTAAGAAAACGTTGGAATCTTAGAAAAATCATAACTAATCGTAGGAAAGTCCAAATGGTCTCAAATTTGGACCATAGCTTCACAAAAACGTGGAGAACCTTTAGAAAAAGTTTGAGGATAATAAGATGAATTTTGATGGGTCAATTTCTTTATTTTTACAAAGTGATGAATAAATCAAATATAAGGTGTTATAATGTGCATAAAGTTCACATTGTTCACCATATCTTGGATTTGAGTTTCAACTTTGCTTATGTAGATAAGAAAATTAATTTAGGACCATTAATGGATATAATGAGGTCAAAAGAGTAATTATTTCATTATAATTCTAAAATCCACTTTGTCACATCCTTCCCTCCTTAAAAGAATTTTGTACCCAAAATTCAAAAATATCCTCAAAAATTGATATTATTCAACCTAAGTCATTTCCTCAAATACTGGGGTATCCTCAAGTATAAAATCAAAATCATGTCCTCAAACTTTAATTAGTCCCAAAAATCACAATTGAGATACCATGTTCCATATCATAATCAACTTGGTACTAACATTATTTCACCATTGAGCAATTGAGTATCAACATCAGCACATAGATTGTTCAATGTCATTATATGAGTCACAAATATGGAAAGCATCCTATTGTTCACAAATTTGGACATATTATCTTTTAGGTCAAACAAAAATAGTCCTTGGATCAAGTCTACAAGGTGACTTTCAATCCCAAACTCTCAGGGTCTTAGCTTCTACGTTGGCCTAGGTGGGGTTATACATCCATGATTTGAGATTTCATATTTCAACATTTCAAGACAACATCATACTTTTGATACCACTATTTCGAGCTCAAAATTAATGGGAAGGTCCCACCCTAGTCCTAGTGAGAGCTAAACCCTAATTCATAAATCGAGAGTGTCAACTTGGTCATCATTTCAAAATTTTCAAAATTTGGGATTTTGAAGTCATTAGTCATATATCTAGTATGATTTGTAGGTCCGAATAATGTGAACATAGGATTTGTATCATTATTGATATCTGATAATCATGAGTCACAAGTCCATTAATCAATATCAAGAGTCGAGATTTTAAGCATCAAAAGTTATAGGTCTGAAATTTGATCATATGTATATATATTTCAAAGCTAGGGTTTATATTCCTATTTAGACCTTAGGGGGTATCATTCATCTATATCCAATTTTGAGCAACATTATTCAATATTCGAGAAACATATCATAATTTCATTATCATGTTTCCAAGGTTGATGAATGATCTATACCTAGGTCTATCTTGGAAATAAACCACAAGCTATAGTCAATATTGCCATATGTCAAGATCATTATCAAATCAATATTCAAGATCGAGTATCAACCATGGGTTCAACCTATTAGGCTTAGATCAACCAGTCTAAATCGGGTGAAAGGGTATACCTTTCCAGACTCTAAATAATCAACAAGGTGAAAATTTAGAGGTAGTCAAAATTGGGATGTGACCTAGGTTAGGGGAGTCATGAGTCAACTACCACATTAGTCATTATCAATCGAGCTTATTCAAATAGGGAGAGTATCCATGATTAGATCGTATATATCCAGGTCATAAGATCAAAATTCAAGATAATAAGTCAATAATGTCAAGATTTGTCATTCTTCTTTCATGGTCAAGGTAGTGATATAAGTTGGAAATTGAGGATTTTAATTTGACATTCGTGGAATTAGAGCATAATAGTGCAAAATCTAGGTCCATAATCATCATATCACAATCGAGATTGCAAAAGGCATAAATAGTCAATAGAGAAATTCCTTTTGCATCATGGTCTTACATCATGATTTTGTGAGTCCTAAAATTAGTCAATTTGATAGCATAGTCAGGATGGGCATCAAATAGGGAAAAAAATTGCTTAACTATGTTTGAGGTTTAATAAAAAAAAAAGGGCAACATGGGATAAATCAAATAGGGACCTTATTAACAATAAGGTATAAGGTACAACTACTTCTTATTTCACCAAAACAAAATTATCAATATTTACCTCAAACATAGCAAACAGGTAGTCAAGTTTTGGTTAAATCGAGTTTGCATGATATTAGGGGTCATACATGAGTACTTTGTTCCATGGATCAAAATCGAGTTTTCAAACTAGGGTCAGATCGTGGTATCAACTTTCAAGATTTAGTGGTTCCTATTCTTAAGCTACCCATAATCGAGTCATCATGTGGTATAAGGTCACAAGGAAGGGCCACATGAGGAGATGAGAAGACTACCTAATCTTCATCTACATGGGTGGCTTAGGATTGTCCTTACAGAAGAGATGAGATGATAGAAAACTCTCTAAGGTTTCACAAGAAAACCTTTAGGTCCAGTTCTAGATCAATTGAGGCCAGGTAGAGCGGGGGATCTCAGCCACCGTGAAAACGGATAGGAGAAATTATGTCAGGACCCTGAGCCTAGACACCTCAATTTTCACCATTATGGACTTTAGGGTTTCTTGGATGTAAGAGAATTGAGAAATTATTTACTTAAAGTATATGAGAGTGTGTAAGCTCTGATACCAACTGTCACGAAACCGTTCTTACCCCAATCCCAATCCTACTGCCTAGACAGTAGAAAAAGGATTGAAGCGCCCGTCCCTGAGTGGCCCGATAGGATCTAACACACTGGCATATACAATAAGAAATAAATAACTCAAAAACTGGATAATTAAAGAACAAACTAACCCAATATGGAGATATATCTGATTTATCCTTGTCATCTGAGTGTATGAGTGCGGAAGCGATCTTATTTAATATTCCATTTGTAATGCCTAAAATCAAGAAAATCAAGACACAATCATGCAATTGCACGGTACGCTATCAAAATCAAGTAAAACGATTTATAACAAAATAGTATGCTTGGCAGGACTTATATTCAAAAAAATAACAAGCAATTTGCAAAACCAACATTTATTCGACAAGTTTTTCAAGAAAATCAACTTTTATTATGAATTTTCATTATGCTGTAATTCAAGAAGCATGCTTATATATTTTGTATGACTCTATTACCCCAACGCGATGTGGAAGGTCACTAGGCCCCTTTTCACCATAGGAACATAGGAAGCCAATGTACAAGTCCCACTTCCAAACGAGGGGGTTTGTTGTACTCAATATCCACATTATCAATATCATCATCATTATCAATATACGGGCAGTCATAATGCGCATGCAATTTATGTTTTCATGTTTTTCAAAATATAGTATAGAAAAATAGAAGACTAATCATAGGGAACAATAGCTCATCCAAGTAACTAGCCAAGCATACGATCAAGAGATACATAAAAGTATCTACAATACAATCAAGGAGGAGTTATATAAATAGCGTACCTTTCACCGAGATTTTGAGTATAGATCATGAGTAATAGGTTGATCCTTCGAGTTAGATCCTAAAACACAATATTTGGATCAAGGGTCAAGATCAAGATATTTGGATATCATGTTGTAATATTCAAGATTAGGGTTACCCTTTCCTAGGTCAACCTTAGGGTTAGGTCAACCACTTATGATCAATCAATATTTCAATCTGTCCAACATTATTTCAAATATAAAGTATTCCCAAGTGTGAATGACTTTCTAAGGTTTCTAGAATCATATATGTTAACTCTAATATTATGATCATTATTCTAGTCATCATCAAGTTCCTAGATCATCATCCTGATACTTAGCATCATTGGAATTCCAGATCAGGTTAATGGGTCAAATATATCAAGGGTTTGTAAGATTTGAGATCCATGTCAAGATTACTCAGTATCCATTATAATTAAGATTGAATCAAAACAATAGATCTAGATGACTAATGATTCATTCTCAAGAGTAGATGATTCAAAAAGATTGGATCTAGGTTACAAAATATCATCAGAGTCCAAAAATAGGGTTTTCAAGGATTAAAAGTCATTATTGAGCCATATGACAAATTAAATGATCAAGAGTGTATGATCTAGGGTTATCAGTGAGAATCGTTTACAATCAGGCTTCAAAACTATTTTTAATGGATTCACTGGATTTTTCTGATCAAGATTGACTACTTATTTGTAATTTTTTGGAGTTCATATGCATTTTCTATGATTAAAACAAGATCTTGACATTTATATGAATTTTTGAATAGAGGGGAGATATTTACCTTATTTGTGAAAATCGAGGGATGTTGGATCAAGATTCGGTGGATCAGATTGCACCACAAGGCTCACTGGTCCAGGATCTGGTTCAATCCTTGATTGGCTGGTTCATCCTTCTATTTAGCCGGTTCATTTTGTGGTCTACCGGGTCCCTGGTCCCTCTGGAACCGAGCGGTTTGGGGACATCTCCTTCTCGTTCAGGCCTCGCGCGAGCCACAAAGGTAGGCGGAGGAGCTCGTCGGAGTGGGGAGGGTCTGAGAGAAGCAGAGGGTAGGGGAGGCGGCCGAGCTTGCCTCGGCCCCGCGAATTGGATGGGGCCAGAAAAAGGAAGAGGACGTGAGGAGCACGGACGCCCGATCTGGGCTGTGCGGCGGCGCCGCTGAGGCACAGTGATCGGAGAAGAAGGGAGCGAGAGAGAGAGCACGGTGAGGGAAAAGAAGGTGTCGCTCTATTCGTAGGGACGGGCTGAAGTCGATGGAAGGGTTTATATAGTGTTTACTGCTAGGGTTAGGACTACTAGAGGGGCGGCGCACCCCATGGGTTGGCTTGCTTGATTGACCCCTAAGAAACAATTCCACCCTACCAAGCTATGCGGAAGCTTCGAGAAAGAGGTGCAGACTCACTTGGTCGAGCTATTGGGGCGACACCCACTGATTTGGTTGATCGGGGTCAGGGCCATGGTGGCTCGTCCACCGTGGACCTTGCCATATCAGGCGCAAGGTAGGGGATGACCCCAGCGCTGTTGAATCAAGATCCAAGGCTGCTGGGTCAACCCTCCTTGACCAGCGGCACCCCAAGCCAGGAAATGGGTCGGGCACAACAAGGAAAAGAGAGGGAAAAAGGAAGGGAAAAGGGCTAAAAAGCTAAGAAAATGTTGGAATCTTAGAAAAATCATAACTAATCGTAGGAAGGTCCAAATGGTCTCAAATTTGGACCCTATCTTCACAAAAACGTGGAGAACCTTTAGAAAATGTTTGAGGACAAGAAGATGAATTTTTATGGGTCAATTTCTTTATTTTTATAAAGTGATGAATAAATCAAATATAAGGTGTTATAATGTGCATAAAGTTCACATTGTTCACCATATCTTGGATTTTAGTTTCAACTTTTCTTATGTAGATAAGAAAATTAATTTAGGACCATTAATGGATATAATGAGGTCAAAAGAGTAATTATTTCATTATAATTCTAAAATCCACTTTGTCACATCTACCTTCTCACCTTCTTCATCTTTATCAAGTTTGGAGGTTTTTGACATGGATGTGTCCATCGTCTTGGTGTTCTCCATCCCAAAGCACTTAAGTAGTTCATGGATGTACTTGCCTTGGTTGATGAAGTTTCCATATTTTGTTTGCTTGATTTGAAAGTCGAGGAAGAATGTAAGATCACCCATCATACTCATTTCAAATTCACTCTGCATAAGATCACTAAGTTCTTTGCAAAGATCAAGGTTAGTTCTGCCAAAAATGATATCATCAACATATATTTGAATGATAAGAAAATTGTTATAAGTGTGCTTTAGAAACAAGGTAGAATCCACTTTTCCCATTATATAACCATGATCTAACAAAAAGTTCTTTAATTTCTCATACCAAGACCTTGGTTCTTGTTTGAGTCCATAGAGAGCTTTTTGCAACAGATAAACATGGTTAGGTAGATTATCATGTTCAAATCCTGGAGGTTGTGCAACATACACTTTCTCCTCAATTGTACCATTCAAAAACACACTTTTAACATCCATTCGATACAAAAGAAAGTTTTTATGACTAGAAAAAGTAAGAAACATATGAATGGACTCAAGTCTAGCTACATATGCATATGTTTCATCAAAGTCAATACCATCCTATTTATTGTAGCCTTGAGCCACTAACCTTGCTTTATTTCTTACCACTTTGCCGCTTTCATCTAGCTTGTTGCAATAGACCCATTTGGTGCCAATGATCTTTCTATCACATGGTCTTGGCACAAGGGTCCAAACTTTGTTCTTCTCAAATTGTTCCAGCTCCTCTTGCATAGCTAGGATCCATTCTTCATCCCCAAGAGCTTCCTTGACATCTTTAGGCTCTAGTTGTGAGATGAAGGTGTTGTTGGCTTGTTCTTTGTTGAATACAGCTCGCGTCTTCACTCTCTCAAATTGATCACCTAAGATTATCTCCTTAGGATGATTCTTTACAAACTAGGGAGTTGGATCCTTCTTTTCATCATCTTTTTCTTCTTCTTCAGCAGCCACCTCTTTTCCCTTTTGGGTGATGTTGAGTTCTTTAAGAATAGAAATTACTTCATGTGCAACATCATCATTTGAAAAAATATCTTTGGGAATAGAGGGGTTAGTTTCAATAAACTTTACATTAATAGATTCTTCTAATTTAATAAGATCAACATTATAAACTCTATCTGCCTTGCTAGTAGTGCTATAGACAAGAAAGAAAGCCTTGTACGATTTAGGATCAAACTTGTCAAGAGAATCCTTTGTGTTCAAAACAAAACAAGGACACCCAAAAACATGGAAATACTCGATAGAAGGCTTCCTACCACGCCATAGTTCATAGGGGGTTTTCTTAAGCGATGGATGTGTGAAAACACGATTTTGCACATAACAAGAGGTACTAATAGCTTCAGCCCAAAACTTCTTAGGAGTATCAAACTCAAGAAGCATGGTCTAAGCCATCTCGTGTAGAGACTTATTCTTCCTTTCTAAAACCCCATTTTTTTAGGTGTTCGAGGTGAAGAAAGGTTATGTGCATAACCCGATTCGTGACAAAAATGCTCAAAAAACTCATTTTCAAATTCTCCCCCATAGTCACTATAGATGGAAACAATCCGGAAAGAAGCTTCATTCTCAACTCATTTACAAAAACTAGAGAAAACATCAAGTGTATCACTCTTTGAAATGAGAAAAAAGGTCCAAGTATATCTAGAGAAATCATTGATAATAACAAGGCAATACTTGGAACCACGAAGCGTTTGCATTCTCATTGGTCCAAATAGATCAACATGAAGAAGCTCAAAAGCTCTCTTAGTGCTAATTACTCCTTTAGATTTGAAGGAGGACTTGGTTTGCTTTCCTTGTGTACAAGGTTGGCATTCCTCATCCTTTTCAAAATCCAATTTAGGAAGTCCCTTGACTAAGTCCTTTTTGCACAACTTCTTTAATTGATGCATATTTACATGACTAAGTTGGCGGTGCCAAAGAGAAATATCATTCGAGTTGGCTACTAGGCATATACCAACCACAAGCTTAATAGAGTTAAGAACAATAACATAGAGATTACCACTTCTATATCCCTTATATATAACTTGATAGGTGAGTAAATCTAGATCAGACATTCAAAAGAAGTAAATAGAACAAGGTAACCATTATCACAAAGTTGAGTAACACTTATTAAATTGCGATGTAGGCCATCCACAAAAAGAACATTCTTGATGCATAAGGATTCACCTACATCACCCTCACCTTTGACTTTACCTTTCTTGTTGTCCCCAAAGGTGACGGATCCTCCTTTCTTCTTTGTGAAATTGCTGAAATAGCTTACATCACCAGTCATGTGCTTTGTGCAGCCACTATCAACAATCCATCTATATTTTCCCTACAAGAAAGGAGAATGTCAGTTCCCAACTCAAACTTTAGGATCCGTAGTTAGTTTGGGGACCCATTTCATCTTTGGGTTGGTCCCCTTAGGCTTGTAAGGACAATAAGTGGAGTAATGGTCATTACATTTGCAATAAGAATAAACCATAGGACTCTTAGTGCCCGAAGATTCTCCTACAAAGAAAGAAATCTTCTTGCTCTTTTTCTTACCTTTGGCCTTACTCTTGCCCTTTTAGAGTCCCCCTTCAAATCCCAAACCACTAGTACCCTTTTGTTGGGTATAATGATCAAGGATTTCATTTAGGGAGTTCTTCCCTTTGAGGAATTTCTGTAGGGATGCTCTTAATCTATGGTTATCATCATTCAAAGAAACAATAGTATAAGATAAACTAGATATATCATCCCTAGCATGCAATGGGTCAGCCTTAAGACATAAAGCTTTAGTAAGATATGAATCCTTTTCAAGAGAGATAGCAGCCACATTAACACTATGCAACAAAGGTCTATAAGATAAATCATTTACTTGACTAAGCAACCTAGCATTTTCAGATTTTAGCATTTGAATCTCTTTGAGATAAACATCTCTCTCTTCTCTGAGCATCAATAAGCAACTTAAATTTAGCATTTTTGGTTTTAAGCAATTCAAGTTCTTTTAGGTAATTTTGGTTCTCTTCCTTAAGTTTTTCAATGTTCTTAAGGTAGACACCATTCTCAACTTCAACCCCATTGTATTGGAGTTCAAGATCAAGGTATTTCCCTTGCAAGTTATCAATACTCTCAAGATTGGTTTTCTCATTCAATTCCAAAATTTCAAGTTTAGCATAAAGATCATCAATGATTTTTCCTAACCATTTTCTTTTAGATTTACATTTAGCAAAAGAAGAACGGGTAGTAACAAGCATGTCAATAATAGCTTCTTTAGGCAGTTCATGTAAGCTTACCTCACTTACCTCACCAATGTCTTCACTTGGAGAGGCCATGAGGGCAAGCTGGCACTCACCATCTTCTTCAGAGCTAGAGCTGCTTGAAGATGAAGCTTCCCAAGTTGCATTTGTTGCATTCTTGTGTCTCTTTTTCTTCTTGTCCTTCCTCTTGTGTTTGCTCTCCTTCTTGTAATCTTCAAATTTCCTTGAGCTTCTCTTGTGGTGAGACTTTTTTGACTTTGGGCATTCACTCTTGTAGTACTCCTTTTGACCACACTTGTAGCATCTTAGAGTAGAGGAGGAGGAGGCTTGCTTTCCCTTGAAGTGCTTGTCCTTGATGTAGTTGGCTTAATTCTCACTAGGGCCTTCATCTTCACTAAAGGAGGGAGTCTGGCAAGCAAGTTGTTGTTGAAGGATGATAGCCTCCACTTGTGCTTTGAAAACACTATCTTTAATGTTCTTGGCTTCCTTCTCTTCTTGCTTGGCTTCTTCTTCTTGCTTGTCAAGTCTTGGCTCATGGGCTTGAAGATTGCCAATGAGTTCTTCAATTGGGATGTCACCAAGGCTCCTCACTTCTTCAATGGAGGTAACCTTTGACTCTCATCTCTTTGGAAGAGTTCTAAAGATCTTTGAGTTGATGACACATCTTTCCAAAGGAGTGCCCAAAGCAGCCAGCCCATTGACGATGACATTCAGCCTTGAGTACATCTTCGCAATACCTTCTTTCTTTCCCATCTTGAAGTTCTCTAGGAGGCTTCCCAACATGTAGATCTTTGCCTCATTGACTTGCTTTGTGCCTTCATATGTGATGCACAGCATGTCCCAAATCTCATAGGAGGTGTCCCATGATGAGATTTGGTTGAACTCTATAAGAGTGAGGATTGCATAGAGGATGCTAATGGCCTTTGCATTGAGTTGAGCTTCCTTGAGTACAGCTTCACTCCATGTTACAACAGCTCTGGTTGGCTCTTTCTAAGGTGTTACCATCACCTTCCACATATCAAAGTTCATCCCTTGAATGTAGAACTGCATCCTTCTCTTCCAATAGAGAAAGTTGGTGTCGTCAAAGACCAGAGGATGCATGGAGAAGCCTTCCTCTAGGTTGAGTGAACCAAGTAGGTTTTCGCCCATCTTCTCATCTCGTGGGAGATTGTTAGAGAAGATCCTTAGCTCTGATACCACTTGTTGGATCTAAGGGATCTAGAGGGGGGTGAATAGATCTACAAAATTTCTCACCAAATAGATTAGACCTTCAAATTATATCAATTAGAAGCAATAGTTTAATGGCAATTTGAAGTCCTAACTAACAAGCACAACAAGGATGAGAGAGATTGATAGCAAGCACTTGACAAAGGGATGTAGAGTGTATCCACACTTCAAACTAGAAGTGAGTCAGTCTACTACCTAGAGAGGTCAACCTCTAGGACTTTGCAACTGCTTTTCTCTATTAATCACCACAGAGATTACAGCAATAGACCACCAAAGGACTTACCCATCCAAGCACAAGAGATCTCCACCTTCATAAGTAACTTACCCACTTAGCTTGAATCTTCAGCCTTCACCTAGGTCTTACCCATTCAAGCTCAAGTCTTCTTCCTTGAAGGACTTTTCTTCTCCTCTTGGATCTTTCACCTTTGCCTTCTCCTTCACCTGGAGAAGATCGCCACCTCTTCATCAACCTTGAATAGGACCAGCTACAACTCCTTCTTCACTTGATGGATCTTACTTCCTTTAGATTTTCTTCATGGAAGAAGGGGATAGAGAAGTAGTGGAATATTGAGAGCTTTACATGCACAAAGGTGGTGCTCTCTTACAATAATCCTAACTCACTCACAAATCACAAAATGAAGTGTAAATTAGAGAGAGAAAGGGGCTCAAGGGGTGATAGCACACTCAACTATAGCAAGGACCTTGTATGTACTGAATGAGCAACCTTGGAATGAACTACAAGTGGTCCTATTTATAGTTGGGGTGCTCCCTTGAGTTAAGGAACACTTAGGGTCGAATTATAGCCATTTTTTCACAAGGCAATGGATCTATTTTTGTCCAAATAAGTCACCAACGATTAGAATCACTTTTTCTGCATTTTCCATACAGTACATTCGTTCGAGATTCAATACAGGTAACTCGACCGATCAGCTAAAAGACAAACCCAGTTTTCAAACTTTCGGTCGAGTTTGTCCTGGGAAACTTGACTGATCAGTTAAAATCACATTTGGTCAGTAACCCAATCGGTCGAGTTCTGTGAATGCACAACTCGATCGATGCACTCTCTAGAAAATTGATCCAAGTGATCGGTCACGATTGTAACTCGACCGATCAGCAGTCTATGATCAATTTTCTAAAGTCATTAAAAAGTAAGAACTTGGTACTAAGTGTCCCACATAATTTTCTCATCTTAGTTATAAGTCATATCATCAATACAAGTGGTTACAAAATTCTTCTAAGGTCATTTACATGGATTTCCTAATTAGAACACTTGCATAGCTTTTGACTTGAACTTTGACAAGCTAGGGTTTGTGTAAATTGATTCGTTTCATGTACCTAACACCTAAGATCAATCTTGAATACACATATTAGATACAAATGAATGGAATGGTTGAGTCATTATCAAAATATGGATAATGTATCACCTCTAGGTCAACATGTTCAACCTTGGAATGAAGCCCAAGGGGTCCTATTTATAGTTGGGGATGCCTCTTAACCTTTGGGAACACTGAAGAATGAAAACTAGCCATTTTGTGGCTTGTAATGGATATATTTTCATTTGTTGCACCTCCATGACGGCTAGAAATACTTTTCTGCACTTTTCTATATAGAGCAATTGGTCAAGTTGCTATAAAGATAACTCGACCGATCCCACTAAGAGACAAGACCAATTTAAGCCATTGGTCGAGTTTGTCCTGTGGTAACTCGACCGATCCACTTAAACTAATTTTGGTCTGCAACGGTATCGGTTGAGTTCTATGAAATGAAAACTCGACTGATCAAAAGTCCTTTTCAAGATCCAATCAGGATCGATCGAGTTTGCAATTCGACCAATGAACAATCTGATGTGAATTTTGGAAAATGGATTTTGACTGCTTAAATATTCGATCGAAGTGCTATTGATTTTTTTGAAGCTTAATTACAAATCATACAATCATTAAAAGTTATTTATAACATGATTTTAATGGATTTACATAATATTCCAAAAACATGCACTTATATTGACTTTGACTTGTCTTTTCTCCAAGCTGAGATGCACATGTTAGGGCATTTGGAGTGTGTCTATAACTAATTTTAAATTACTCAAGTAGAAGCATTAGACATAAAGAATTGGAATGTTTTAGTCATCACCAAAACAAGGATTTATTCAATTTAGACCTTGAATCGGCATTGGCTAAATTGACCTTGAGTCAACATTCTCCCTCTTTTTGAAGATGGCAAACCATTCCGTAAATTTATTGAAAGCATTTAAGTAAAGTCATACCTTTGGAGAAACCTTGGGGTTTCAATGTAATTGAGTTCATATGCTCCCCCTCAATTGATGCTAGTGGAGTTCTCATACTCCCCCTCAATTGATTCTATTTCTCCTGCATGGTTAGCTTTCATAACATTTACATAATACTATGTCTTCTACTCATAAATGTTATAGACATATATGTCTTCTCCCCTTTACCTTCTCTCATTTACATAAGAGATATGCTTCTCCTCTTCATGTAAGACATGCTTTTCTCCCCCTTTGTCATAGGAAGACATGTTCCTTCTCCCCCCCTTTGTCATTTCAAAAAGTGGGGGCATGAAGAGATGAGAAATGCCACTTGTTAAAAGAAAAGAGATAACAAAAGTAATGAAAGGAGAGTAGAAGACCAAATCTAGGGGCTTGTCCAAGCATAAAATAAAAGAAAGTAAAAGCATGCACTTGAACAATCCAAAATGCAAGATAAAGTGTTGTAGAAAAACAATAAATTGCAATTTTGACCCTCACGATGACGGAATTTTCCCAAAAAGTGTTAGGCTCATGGAGAAGCAATGAGCCCTACTCAGAATGTTGTTTCTGCATGAAAAACACTAGTGTTGCACCAAAAAGTGAAAGTAGAGCAAAATCTGCATGAAATCCAAAGATTCTCCAATTTCTACATACAATGTAGCTCTATATGTCTTACATCACAATGTTATGTAAGAAGCTCAAGATAGTAGATATGCAATTCAAGAAACAAGCTTGAGCATGTATGAGACAAGATACAAGCATAGTATATATTTAATACTACTTTATGAACAAGATAAGAAATGCTAGAAATACATTTAGATATCTACCAATAGATGTTATCACAAGTTAGGGCTACTAGTAAGATCTAGATCATATCAAGAGATACCAAAAGATACACAAGATAAAGAAATCTATGAATATATATTGAGTAATATCCAAACAAAGAGATAAACAATTTCAGAAGCAAGTAAGAATATAACTTGCTAACAAATATGCATAATTACCCAAAATATGATTTACCACTAAGAACCTCAAGGTTATATCCAAAAAAGATATAAAACTATATAGATGTAGCAAGTCTGAGCACAGCGGAAGCAATTTAAGACACAACCAAGAGATCCAAAGAGATCATCATCAAAACCTATAAAACAACTCAAAGCAAGTAATTCCAAGATATAGATATACCAATTTAGAGCAATTAGAAAGATAGGGTTGTAAGCAAGATATGCAATTTAGAACATGGCAATATGCATATATAAAGGTACCAAATAGTAGTACCAAAGAATAAGGCTATTGGTTGAGAAAATGTAGTTGAGAGGGAAATTCTCATTCAATAAGACAAATGTATATTTTCTGCACAGTGTTGTCGGTCGAGTTTTGTGTATTGACAACTTGATCGATGACAATTGTTGGAAACACCCATTGTTGCCTATCGGTCGAGTTTCTAATAGAACAAACTCAACCAAACCTTCTATCAAAAAGTGTGTGCACACACACACACACATACACACACACACACACACACACATATATATATATACATATATATATATATATATATATATATATATATATATGAAAATATATCTAGAGGCATGATAGAAATATAGACCATATCCAAACCTGTGTAAGCAAGTTATTAATGCACCATGAAAGCATTAGAAATAGTTTTTGAGCAAGAGTGTGAATAGAAACACAAAATACCACTTTCGACTCAAAAACCATATGTGCATTGCACACTAATTTTGCAAAACACACTATGGTTGGATATTAGCGAGCATAACATTACCACTGTGCTTACTATTCCTTTTCCACTTGTTGCCACCCCATACACATCTCACCTTTATTCATTCATGTGGATTGAGAAGTCAATTTGCAAATCCATAGCTCACGTCAATCCATTAGCAACATACCTACAACAAGAAAGATGAACTAGTCCCCAATTATGTTTTTGGGTCTGGAGGGGTTACCTTAGCAACCCAAGTCCTATTGCTTTTGGGTTCTTTCCTAAAAGGACAACAAGTAGAATAATGACCAATATCATTGCAATAGTTGTATATGCCCATAGTCTTAGAACTGTAGGATTCTCCATGGAATATTGGAGGTCCTTTACCTTTATTGTTCCTCTGACTACCATCATACCTTAAACCACGTCTACCAATTTTTTTATTAATATGGTGTAGGATGTCATTAAGATTCTTTTTACCAACTAAGAATCTTTGCAAAGAAGATCTCAAACTATCATTATCATGAATAAGAGAAGCAATAGTAGAAGACAAATGATTTACATTATCTCTAGCATGCAAAAGATCACTTTCTAAGTAAAGACCTTTAGTTAAATAAGAATCTCTATCAATATGAAGAGAAGCAACATTATTCTCTCTACTAGTAGAACTAGAACAAGATTCAAGCACATTGATTTTAGCAAATAAGGAGGCATTTTCTATTTCAAGCAAAGAAATCTTAGAAAGATAAACACCATTTTCATATTCTAATCCTTGCAAAACAAAATCTTTATCCTTATTTTCAAATTTAAGAACATCAATATCATGCATGAGAGAATCAACAATTAAGGTATTCTCTTCATTAGAACTACTCATAAGAGGTTGAGCTTCTAGAAATTTAATCTTATCAAGCAAACTAGCATTTTCAAGTTTAAGAGAGTCTACTTGGCTAAGACAAGGATTTTTATCATCAAGCAAGTAAGAATTAGCATGTTCAAGATCATCTAATTCTACATGCATATTATCAACAAGTCTACCAAGCTTTTTCTTTTTCCTTTTAGAAGACTTAAGAGAGGCTCGAGTAGCATTAATGATAGCAATTAAGGGTTCTTTATCTAAAGAGTTTTGATTTACCTCATTTGAGTCTTTTCTTGTAGAATTCATAAGAGTAAAATGACATTCTCCTTCTTCACTAGAGATAGATCCTCCACTTCAATCTTCACTTGAGCTTGAGTTGGAGGAATCACTTGAGCTTGAGTGTCATTTCTCCTTCTTCTCTTATTTCTCTTTTCTTTCCTTTTGATGATGGGTCTTCTTGCCTTATAGATAATCTATCATGAAGTGACCCTTCTTTCCACACTTGAGGCACCATATGGAGGAAGAATTCTTGCCTTTATAGAATATACCCTTAGAGTACATAGCATCTTCTTAAACATGAGAGGATATAGAGGCTTGTTCTGTAATAGCTTCAATTTGAACCTTGATTTCAGCCTTCTTCATTCTCTTTAGATCTTTCTCCTCTTGTCTTTTAACTTCTTCTCTTTTGTAAAGTGTGACTTCAAGGTCTTGTAGAATTCCAATGATCTCTTTAATGGGGATATCATCAAGAGGCCTTACTTCTTCAATGGAAGTCACCTTGGGTTCCCATCTCTTAGGGAGAGTTCTAAGGATCTTAGAGTTGATCTCTCATCTACTCATAGGATGACCTAGGATGGAGAGGTCATTTAAAATTGTGTTGATTCTTGAGTACATGCTGGCTATCTTCTCCTCCTTTCCCATCTTGAAGTTCTCAAGCAGTCTTTTGAGCATGTAGACTTTGATTTCCTTCACTTGTGTTGTTCCCACATAAGTGATGAATAGCTTTCTCCATACCTCATAGGTCATCTCACAAGAGGAAATCTAGTTGAACTCATTGGGGTTCATGGTGGCATAGAGGATGTCGATTTCTCTTGTATTCAAGGTGGCTTTCTTCATGGTACCTTCAACCCATTCTTCTATCTTGGTCTCTGGTAGCCTGTATGGATGGTCTGCCATTTGCCATAGCTCAATACTTAATCCTTGGATGTAGAATTGTAGCCTTCTTTTCCAATAGAGGAAATTTCTCCCATTAAAGATCGGAAGGTTGATCAAGTATCTCCCTTCTTGGTAGTCACCTATCTTCTCCTACTTGTTGAAGTATGCTTGGAGAGAACCTGCTCTGATACTAATTGTTGGATCATAAATGGCTGATTAGATGTTCTAGAGGGGGGTGAATAGAGCTTAATGCACTTAAACAAAATTTATTAGACCTTCAAGATATATCACAAGATAAGGTTGCTAAATAGGAAATTTGAGTGCAACTAAAACATGCATATGAAGGGAGAGAGATATTGAACATACACTAATTGACAATATATGTAGAGTGGTTCCACACTTCAAACTAGAAGTATGTCAGTACACTACCTAGAGAGGTCAACCTCTAGGATTTCTTAACCATTGCACTCTTATATTCATTCATAAGACTTACAATACATGACCCACCAAAGGACTTACCTATCTAATACAAAGAGTCTTCAACATGGATTGACCCACTTTGCAACGAGTCTTCAGCCTTCTCCAAGGACTTACCCACTCTTACACAAGTCTTCAACCTTCTAGGAAATACCCACTCTTCTTGGATCTTCCACCTTTGACTTCACCTTCACCCGTGGAAGCTTTCACCAAGGACTTACCCACTTGAGCAAGGATTATTCTACCTTCACCAAGGTCTTACCCACTCTTACTCCATGTCTTTGGCCTTAATCTTCACTAAGGGACTCATTCCCTTGTTCTTCTTCACCTCTCTTAGCCAGGTAAGAGAGCCTTCATCTTCATGGTTGAAAAGAGAGATTGGGAGGTGGTGGAAGTGAGAGCCTCACAAGATATACATGTAGGACTAGATCTATTACAAATCTCATACTCACTCTGATGGATGTAGCAAGTAATTAAGCTTAGAGAGAGAGAAGAGGTTGTAGGATGCAATCAAATATAGGAACCTCATATAGAGTTTTTCTTTGAATGCTCAACCTTGGAATGAATCCCAAGGGGTCCTATTTATAGTTGGGGATGCATATTAGCCTTTGGGAACACTTAAGAATGAAAACTAGCCGTTTTGTGGCTTGAAACGAATATATTTTCATTTTTTGCAACTCCATGACAGCTAGAAACACTTTCCTATACTTTTCCGTACAGTGCAACCAGTCGAGTTTCTATAAAGATAACTCGATCGATCCCACTAAGCGACAAGACCAATTTTGATCATCAGTCGAGTTTGTCCTGGGGTAACTCGACCGATCCACCTAAATTAGTTTTGATCTACAAAGGGATCGGTTGAGTTCTGTGAAATGAAAACTCCACCGATTAAAAGTCATTTTCAAGATCCAATCAGGATCGGTCGAGTATGTAACTCGACTGATGAACATCCTAATGTGAATGTTGGAAAATTTCTTTTGAGTGCTTAAATATTTGATCTAGGTGCTCCTGATTTTTTATAATCTTAATTACAAATCATACAATCATTACAAGTGATTTACATCATGATTCTAATGGATTTACATCATATTCCAAAAATGTGCACTTGTATTGACTTTGACTTGTCTTTTCTCCAAGTTGAGATGCACAAGTTAGGGAATTTGGAGTGTGTCTATACCTAATCTGAAATCACTTAAGTAGAAGCATTAGACACAAAGATTTGGAATGGTTTAGTCATCATCAAAACAAGGGTTTAGTCTATTTAGACCTTGAGTCAACATTGGCTAAATAGACCTTGAGTCAATAGTAATAAGTACTCAAAGAAGGTATCCTCTTGCTCCCAACCACAACTAATGTTTATATAGTGGCTTGGGAAGCATAGGGTTAAGTGGGAGCAATTAGGTAAAAAGACAATAGGGAAGTAGTAGGGTTTGGGTGGCAGCACGATCATTCTGGGAAGAATTTCTATGGTGGTAAGGTGGTAGGATGGGCATGCTATGGAGGAACGGTCATGGTGGTGATGGAAAAATGTCATTGGATATTTAAATTTTTGGAGGCTAGTAATATACCATGCTAGGAAACACAATTATAATTCATGTGAGTTAACATGCTCATGCTAGGTAGCACTGTCATGGTGAGTGGGTTGGATTTGGGTCATTCTCTCAAGCAGGAGCATTGTGGATGCTTGGCGGTACGTCTATTCTGGCTGGCACAACCATTTGGGGTCCTCTTGGAACAGTCGTGTTAGCTAGAATGGCCATTCTATTGAGCTTGTTGGATTTGCTACCTTGCTGCTTCGTCATTGTAAATTTTCACTTGGAGGCATGGCTGTTCTATGTTATCATGACTATGCTAGGGTCTTCTAGTGCACTTTTATCTTGAATTTTATTATTTTTAATGATCTTTGTCTTAGCTTGATCCTTGCCCATTAGGGGTAGTTTGGGGCAGTTCTTAGGATCTCTGTAGGCTCCTCCAAGGTTGAAGAAACCCTAAGATCCTCCTTCTCTTATTCCATCTAAAGCATAGTCAAAGCACCTAAAAACATGAAACAACCTGCATTAGTGCATTTGATTATGAATCCATTTATCTTTAATGGATACTTCTATAGAAGAAATTGTAAAATTCACAAAGATGATCTCATTGAAGCAGTTAAATGGATCTTTTGTGGTGGTAACATGGTTAGGAAAATTAACCATGTATTTCTTTATTTAATTCCAAAGAAGGACATTATTTCATCACCTATAGATTTTAGACCAGTATCATGTTGCTCTATGCTCCGTAAGATCATCACAAAGATAATAACACAAACATTAGCTAAGATTCACCCTGACCTCATGTCACCTAGCCAAGGTGCATCTGTAAAGGGAGAAACATTGACGATTGTTGGATGTTGGCAGTTGAATTTACGTTGAGCTACAATGTTGCAAGGAGAACCCTTATACTTGTATGAAATTGGATATAACCAAGGCATAACGGCTCATATAAATGGAAGTACTTGTGGGATGTCTACATGGTATGGGATTTTGTGACAAGTGGGTCAACCTTATCAAATAATGTGCTACTGTGCCATCCTTCTCCCTCCTACTCAATAGCTTGACTGTGAGGTTCTTTAAAAAATTAAATGGGATGAGATAGGTTGACCCACTTTCACCTCTAATCTTCACCATATATATGGAAGGATTCAATAGGAGACTGGAAGAGGCTCATGACATGAAGTGGGTGAGGACCTACATAGTCAGGAAGACAAAAGTTCTCAGCCACATCTTGTTTTCTGATGATGTCTTGATATTCTTTGAAGGTATAGGATACAATCTCTAATAGCCCAAGGACATTCTCTTGGAGTTTGGTAGACAATCAGGCATGAAATATAATGTGAAAAATATGCATAATTACTTCTCATGTTAATGAAGAAATAGAAGTGAACTGGATAAGTTACTTGAGATTTAAAAAGGTGATTGGTCTACAAAATATCTAGGCTTTCTAATACTGAAGGCAATCTTAGAAGGAAACATTTTCATGAATTCTTGGATCAGTTGAAAGACGTGATAAATAAATGGCATGGTCCTAAAATCTCTATGAAAGGAAGTATCATCCCAGTCAAACAATCCGCCATGGGGTTAATAAGCTACTAGATGAAACAAGGTGATATTTCTAAATCTTCTCCAACGTAAACAGAAATTTCCCTCCCAGATTTCATATGGGGTAGTCTAGTATAGCATACAAGATGGAAAATCCTAGTTTTCCCTCAACATGAAGGTGGTTTAAACCTAAAGAAATTATTTGAATGGACAATTTTCATATGAAGAAAAGAATACAGAAGTTGTTGTTAAACAGACTATCTAGAGTACGTGGATGTGAAGAAGATACTTTTGCAACAACCTAGACATAGGTGGGGGTTTTCAATCATTTATAGGAGTATGGTTGAGACATGTTGTAAGTTCTTAAATGGTTCAAATGATGACCTGTGGGGGATATGCGACAAACCCAGCCGAGAGATAAAGCTTCACAAAACTTGTGGATAGCTATGCATGTCCCATGATGGAGCCTTACTACTTCTAAAAATTATAAGGCCATCCTTCCAACTTTGGATAAGATAGGTAAATGGTACCCTACAGATGTAGTTTCCTACTGCCTATGTAGAAATGGAGATGGACTAGTTGAACATCTATTTGGATATTGCAAGGTTTGGCAATATATTTGGGGTAGAGCCCAACTAAACTTAACATTAGAATTTCATATGCTCTACACATGTGCATCTCTGAAGTAGGAGGAAGAGGGAAATCCAATGGGGTTTCACGAATTGTGGTCTATCATGGCTTGTGTTCACCTCATCTAGCTGTAACGTAATAATAAGAAACATGGGGGCAACAACAGTGATGTTCTCAACATCATCTAAAAAGTCAAGAAAGAGATTCATATGCTTCATATTAATTTTAAGGAGAAACTAAAAGGTCTATCTCACATTTCCATAAGGAATTTGGGTCTATAGGGGTCTTTCATTAATATTATTTATGTCTTTTCTAGTTACTCAATGCATGTAAACAGTACCTAAGTGGTTCACCTTGGTCATACCTTTTGTAAGCTACATGTCGTGTGTGCCTTGTACCTTTGTCCCCATTATGGAGTCGGAAATATATTTACCAGAGGTTCCAATTATGAAATTGGAAGAAATAACATGCATTCTAATATGTTTGGATATGATTAAAGGAAACAATAGCATAGGATGAAGCCCCTAAATTCAGTTTTCATCACCATCCCAAACTTAAAACATACTTGTTGTCAAGTATGGTCCAAACTAATCTAATTATAAAATACATCAAGAAATACATGGAATAATGCATTCATCATAATGTTCATTGGCTGCATTGAGTTCATGTGTGTAATTAGTCATGTGATCCACTATTTGTTTTCCTATTTTTTATGTGATTCAAGCACATAGCACAAGAACTTCAAATATTAGACACCAATCAGATATGTGTAAGCCATATAACTTTTATAATGCTCCAGGTAGATGTTATCATGAATGGCATACATTTAAATGGTTTGAATTTTTGTTTCACTTGCTATTTCTCTATCATTCACTTCATTCCACATCATATGACCCACTTGGTTTTTGTAGGGGTACGTCAGATAGGGATGCTTTTAAACTAGCCAACATAGGCTTAAAAAGAGATGAAATTGTTGTGGAAAGGATCTAGGGTGATATTACATAGAGAACTCATATTTTCCTTTTTCTTTTCTTTAGATTCCATTACATAGATCCATCTCTTATTCCTTTTCCTTTTTCTTTTCCCAACATATACGGAGGTTATATGGTGATTGGAATAAGTAAGGGGGTATAGATACGACCACCCCAATCTTTTAGAGGGTGGATAAGGCTAATATGTGCACTTTGGCATCTTTTCATGAGGTGGATAGTTAAGATAATTATAGAATAAAAAAGTCAAAATAGGGGTCACAAGTGATGAAAATTCATGTATGATTTTATTCAAACAAGCTAATCCAAGCAACATTCACCAAAGTATGCAAACCATGCATAAAATGAGAAATTATGGAATATCATAGTCATTCCATATAGAATGAGTAATACCAAGGATTCAAGGCTTACATGAATCACATTTTTATTAGAATAGTCAATTTCCTACAATAGGCTTGGAGAACATGCACAATTCCAACATAGAACTCATTTAGACAAAAACATCGTCAATGGGTTGTATTCTCCAAATTTCTATCATTCACACTTCAATAAGTAGATATTAGGATGGACAAATAGATCCAAGTTTGGAAAAAAAATCCAAAATGGTGCCATATTACCCTAAAATCGCATAAAAACCTACTATAAAAAAGGTAAGTAGAAATTTGAAAAATCCTATCTACAAGAACGTAAGAAATCATGAAAGTATATATGAAATGCATTGAAATGCATGGAATAGTATGAAAAGGAAATTTTTCAAAAAATTACAAAAATGAAAGAAATGGAACTATATGAACACATGCATGCAAAACAATAAATTATAATCTAGGTTAAGGTATGAAAAGTAACAAAATTCTAATTTAGGTAAAGGTGTTGCACACATCCAAATTACAAAGTAGGGTGAAACAATAGTCATCAAAATGAAAATAAGAATAGGGAACATGCCTCTCTACCATCCCAAACTTTTGGGTTATGATGTCCTCACATGAAACAAAAATTTACGTATTATAGGGTGTTGTCATTGTGGTGATGGATCATGTGGCGGTCCCCCACTTCATTGAGGATGTCGGTAGTAGCTGCCCCAATAGTCTACCTATGGAGGCAAGTATGTCTCCTGGTATCCATAATGTGTTCCCCAAAAATTCTTCCACCATAGGATGTTTCTATGATCCCATGTGTGCTGGTAGTGGTGCATGTGGTTTATCTAATGGTGAATATGTTGCTTATCCAACCACATGGCATGATGCGTCTGGTGTATCCTCTCCAATTACACATAGATAGAAGACATGTGATATGCATTTCTTGGAGATGGTTTTGCATCATAACCATCTTGTCCTGTCCTAATACGGTGAGGCTACTATAAAGTGTACTTTTATTTTGGGACATTTGGCTCTCCTTTCCCCTCAGGTTGACCTATAGGTGGTGCCATGAAGTCCTCTCTAGAATTATCCTCCTCCCAATGTGCTAGAATTTTTATTTATTCATATATGACCTATACCTCACTAATTAAAACACTAGTGTGGTGGGGAAGCTCTATGGTGATGCCAGGATACTCAAGGTTCATGTTGTACATAATCTTGTCATATAGGGAGGTCATCTAGGACCATGAAAGATGGTTTAAATCAACACACATGGTCCCCACTTCCTTTATGAGGCTCTCTAGTGTACAATCTATGGCTAGAGAAATGGTAGTAAATATCCCTCATATTATGAAGGATTTTTACTCTTGGTTCTAATGGTCAATCATCATTGCCCCTAGATTGATATATGAATCATTTTTCATAGCTTCAATCTATCTACCTAAAGTTTGGAAAACATGTCTAATGGTTCCTCCTCTACTTCTTCGCTCTCTATCCATTATCCTTATTCTTCTTAATAGTCATATCACCCTGAACTCATATCTAAGAAAATGGGCACCATTTCAATTGGCCCATCATCTTCCTCTTCTTCAATTAACAACCTCATCCTTGTTGGTTGTCATGTATCATGTGGTCGCACTATGGAGGTGGAGTGTCTCGCTGGAGTAGGCCTTGGAGGTGGGTATGAAGATGAAGTGGTTGTAGCTTATGTGGAATTTATTGCACTACAAATTCACTAGGAATGGTATTCTTAGATTTTACCAAAACTTACGTGCAATAGTTCCATGCACAAGTGGATGGAAATTAGTGTTGTATAGCTAAGGACCGAATCTCAAAGGTCAACATTTTTAAGAATTATCTGATCAAAGTAACTTGACAAGAACTAGTATTTATCACAAAGTTTTTGTTGGTTTGGTTAACTAAGGTTGCAAGAATAAAAAGAGCTAGATTAAGGTTCTAGTTAACAATGGATGGAAATACTAGGATGGAACTGGGTTTCACCACCACTATCCAAATATACACGGTCATTCAAATCCAAACACATGTGAAGATATATTTGGAGTTATGCAAGTTTCCTATTTCAGAGTTAGAAACTTGCATGAGTAGATATCCCTATAAGCTTGATGTCTCGTTACTTATAGATCCTATGTCCACTACTCCAAAGAATTCCTATCTAAAGTTCTCATCAGGGCAACAACCAAAGCTAACCAATATTCAAATCATAAACATTGAAGTTTTCAAAGAATAAGAATATAACAAATCACATAAAGTGGGTGATAAATCCACAAGATATGTGATAAATTATTAGGTACGAATTAAATGTGTTCATATAAGAATTCAAATATGAATGAATTGTAAGAAATAGATAGTGGGGCCAATCCCCACACCCTAGTGAAAACACTACTCCCTCAATATGGTGAGATTAATATCACTAGTAAAGGAAAGGGGCACAATCGTGGTCATGATAGTATCAAAAGTAGCTTGGTTGGTGTGTGATGTTGACTTCCTTCCTTCTCTCTTGTATGTACTAACCTGACTTGTAGTTGAAGTAGGTGGATGGATAGCAACTCCACAAAGAGAACGATCACCTTAGAGAGGGGGGTTGATGGTTTTGGATTTGTGGAGGTCGATGGAAGTAACCAAGGTTGTAGGTCGATGGCCTAGCTCAGTTGATGGAACTAGATAGGTTTATGGATCTAGACTTCACTCTTATCTCAAGTTAGCATTTTATGTTCATCTCCCAAAATTTGAGATGCCTTGAACTGATGCCCTAGGGACCTAATTATAGGGTTGTGGTTACCGAACACTTGTGTTGACTCTTAGACTTCCAGCCATTGACTTTGGAGGTTGATAAGGTAGACGAAAAGTTTTTTAGGTTGATGATATGCTTGAGTTGTGGTCGTCGATTAATGGCTTATATCATGTCAGCTACAGACCTATGACCTATGTAAGATGTTTGGTCGATGGAAAGAGATCGATGGGTCATCAACTTTGATCATCAATGAGTCTGGATGTCAAGCTTCTATGTGTCGACCAGAGAGGTCAATGGTCATCAACCTTGATCATTGAAAAGTATAGATGTTGATCTTGTGTGTGTTGACCAAGGAGGTAAATGGGTCATTGACCATGAAGGTCGATGGGGCGCTCGATCCTTTTATGATTTATGAAGGTCAATTGGCAGGTCGACTTATGGGTCAATTTTATCCTAGGGCACAAAAAAATGTTCATCGATCTACCTTCTGGAAGTGCTCAAATCCTCTTTGGTCCATGTCCTCCCCTATGCCTCATGAGAGGCATCCTCCTATGAACTCCCATGGGATCCCCTAGCTAGCCAAACTTGTTGTAGAGTGATAGAACTCAAAAACCTATGAAGGGAGTCAAGAAAAGTATCAAATTTCTAGATTAGCACAAAACCCTAAATATATCAAAACAAATATATCCTAGTGAAAATCAAGATATTTAAATGATAAACTAGAGTAAGAATGCAACTAAGATTGGGATGAATATGCATTTACGAGTGGCCTTCTTACTTCTGCTTTCTTTAGTTATATCAGCAATTTCAACAGAATCTACAAGATCTTCTAGCTCTTCTTCTTCCTCCTCCTCATGGTTGTAGGTTGGATTCATGGTATGTAGGATAGAAGAGGAATGAGTCTAGGAGATGCTAACTAAAATAGAACAAAGAAGAGAGATGGAGATGGAATTAGATGGTGATTTAGTGGCGTCGTGGGATAGTGTTGTTTGAGGCTCTCTTTGTGTGGGATTTAGTACTGATGATGGCTTGGAGGCCACATTGTAGACCCTTCTTCATCATCTTAGTGATCTTTTTCATTGTAGCTATGTTTTTAGGTGGATTTTCGGTTTGGACAGAATTTATTGTAGGTGGAGAAATAGAGATGTAAATTGTGTAGAATGTAGAGATGGAGGTGGAGGAAGACTCTAGGGAGCTCAAGGGACCTTGGATGGAGCTTGGAGATTAAGACTTAGAGTATTATAGGTGCTTTGAGGTCACCTTTTATGCATAATGGGCATTTCGGGATGTGTTTGGATGAGGGGGGGTCATGGTGTCCTCCCCCAAAAACTAAAAACTTAAATGGTGGGGTCAGGCCAATATGACCATGTTGTTGAGATGCCAGAACGAACATTTTTTCTAGTGCGACCATGGGGGCTGGCACCAAACTTTGAAATTAATATGTGGATTTTCATTATTCTAGCACAACTGTTCTGTGGCAGCATGACCATGTTGGCCACTTTTGGTCTAATTTTCTTCCTTAATTCATACTTTAACTCTAAAATCATGTCTCATTCATTTTTCGATCCACAAAATATGTTATTTACTTTTTCCACTTATTCAAGCATTATTTCTCAATCTTCAACCAATTTTTCTTGCAATATTTAAAAACTCAAAGAAAAACTATTAAACATGCATGTGTGTATATCTTGGAATGTATAAAAAGAAGACTACAAAACATGGGATTTTTAGTTAAAATATATTGAAGCCATTATGGTTTGTATCCTACAAGCATTGAGTTTAGTGCCTTCAGTTGGGTTGGGTGTTCTTTGATTCATCATCCATTTTCAAACAAGACATTTCTTTCCTCAAAGTAGGTGGTCCTCTCAAATGCTTTCGAAACATGGTTCTCATCCCACATATTGTGTGAGATATCAAGATATTTCTTTCAAAAATCCCTTCTTTTGGGTCACAATCATGAATCTCAAATTAATGATCCTCATAGATCAAGTCTTGCCATTCAGCAATAATGAACATATATATTTCTATCTTTTTTGTTCAAGTAGGTGATTATGAAAGTGCCAATGTGCACCTTGATCTCTATATGAACTATAGATAAGAATGATATTCCCAACATGATGGTAATCCTATATCCTCTAACTTCGTGTCTATTACAAGAAAATCAGTATGGAATGATGCACACTCCTTCCGCCCACCAATGTTGTCATGTCATTTAACCTACCCATGGGTGTTATAACCCCAATTTTTGGGTTCAAGTGGTGAGAAATATAATTTCTCATATTAAAGATGTTTGAACAAATAATCATATATTTGGTTGAGAATAATTGGATTTCGTTTAAAATAGCCTTGTTGTTTGATTTGTGGGCTTTATTGGCTATTGGGCCCAATAACAAGGAAATAACAAAGAAAATTCAATAAGTAAATGAATAATTGAATATTTGAGGAAATGAATATGTAGAAACCTCTAGAGGGCAAATCCAAAGAGGGATTTAGTGCCTCTTGGATTCCTTGGGTTCCAAGGAGTCTAAAGTTGCAAAGAAAAGCAATAAGAAAAAGAAAAGATTGTTTAAGTATTTCTTTATGAAGAAAGAAATTGGAAAATAATGATATAATGTGGAAAATGAATGAAAAGAGGCATAAATGAGATTTCTTGGGGAAATTTCGTATCCATGAGGTTGTTAATATTAAAAGGGATGCCAATGAGGAAAATAAAAGAGAAATAAAAAGAAATCCTCAAAAAGGAATATTTAAATGAGAAATAAACAAGATAATGTGAAATAGTGCATGTAGATGCATCTAGAAGGATAATAAGTATCCTTAAAAAGTAATTTCGAAATAATGGAGTATCTTGGGATCCAAGGAGTCCCAATAAAGAGGAAAGAAAGAGAAAATACTAAAAAGGCAAAATAAGAGGATCATGTGTTTCATTATTAATGGATTTTGTGTCATTTTCATAAGATGGTATTTTCCATTAAAAGGGAACATGATTTTGTGACAAATAATTAAAAGGCAAGTCTAAAGAGAATAAGAAAGTGGATTTTCATAATCCTAATATTAAAAGAAGAAGGAATACTAAAGGAATATGAGAGAGAGAATACCAAATTTGCAAAAATAAAAGATAATATGATACTTTATTAATATTTTTGGTGGCATTATGAAAAAGAAGAAGTAATTTCTATTAAAAGAAAATAGAAATTCGTTCTAAGAGATTAAAGAGCAAGAATAAAGATGATAATAAAGAGGAATTTCGAATTTCCTATATACTCAAATAACAAAGGATATCAAAAGGTTAAAGAGAGAAAGAAGGATTACTTGTCCTTGAAGGAAAATAAATCCTTTTGGAAAGAGACTCTATGAGTCGTGTTTAAGCCAAACTATGGGTTCGTTTCTTTTCCCTATAAAGGGGTAAGGTTTTGGTTCGAGTTTAGAAAGGATTCCACGTAGTTATCTCCTTCCTCCTTCTTCTTTGCATGCAACCCTAACCAAGAGGATGCACGCTACCCCAGAGCAACCATGTGTCGTGGGGAGGTCACAAGGGAGACCTGACGCTCCCACGACATCAGGAAGGGAGCAGTCGTCTTTCCCGTGCTCTGAGGCTGGCGCACGGCCGTCGTCTGGCTGCAGGTCAGCCCTACTTTGCGGAACCAGACCAGCCCGAGCCACCGCTCTACCTGGGGCCCAAGAGGTACCCTCCTGTGCGGCCAAGGGCGGCGGAGACAGGGGATGATCTCCGGCGAAGATCGGGTCTGAAACGAGGAGCGAGAGCCAACCCTAGGTCTGTTGCAGCGGCCGCAAACCGTGGACGTGAGGTTGAAGAAGGCCAAGTGGCCTTGGACGAAACTGCCCCTCCGCGGGCTGTAGAAGGCATCACTTACGTGGGGCTAAAACTGACATTTCGTTATAAATGAGGATGGGGCGCGCGCAAGGTAATGTGCATGGGGTTGGTTGCCTATGTGGCACCTCCCGATTGGTCGCTTTATGTTTTATTTGCAAAAATTGTAGAAAAATATTTGTAGCTCGGATGAAAAGAATTTATATATGAAAGTTGATCAGAAAGACGTGAGGAATCTAAATAAAATGTGTTTATAATCCAATTCCTCTTACAATTTGAAAAGTAGTGTAATTTATCAACTTTAACATAATGATGATTAAAGAAACCCTACTTTGATATGATTAAAGTGATTAATAGGGTTTAATGGATCTTTAGAGTTGATATTAATCTGTTAAATGTAAAAAGGAACATTGAGTTTAAAAAGGAAGAACTTTGCACGTGATTAGTCTAATTTAGAGTTTATATGCTTGAAATTGGAAAAGTACATAAAGTTATCATCTTTAATTATTTAACTAAGGAAAAACCCTTAGATTTGATGATAGATGGATAATTCAAGCTGATATTAACTTGTTGTTAATAAAAGTGAAAATAGGATTTAAAAGATGATCTTTTTATATAGTTGGTTTAATTTAGGGTTCTATGTACGTAAATATGCCTTAATGGGATTAGAAACCCTAATTTATGTTGATATGAATTCTAATGGTTTAATTTTACAAATCGAAGAATAAAATGAAAATATGATGATTTGAAGATTAATTGAGTACCAAAGATCTTCAATGTGAATTATTTGGATAATTAGTGTTTCCTAGTGTATAAAAGTGGAAATAGTAATAAATGAGGTTCATATATGTGAGTTGAACTATAATGAAATATGATTTGTCAATTTGAAAGAAATCGAAGATGATAATTAGCCTTAATGTTTTGGATATGACCAAAAAGGATAAAGATAATAGTTTTAGTGTAAAAGAAACATATTAGACTTATTTGACATTCAATTGTGCCTATGATGCAGAAATTAGGGTTTGTGAACTAAAAGAGCATTAAAAGTGATAAATGCATAATGAAGGCTAAAACCCTAATAACACCCTAAAGTTGGCCTAGAAATCATAAGGTGGAATCCAAGTTGATCTTGTGGATGTTTGAATAAAACAATGACACTTGAATGTTATGCATTATTTTCAGGATATTGTTGATTGCTTGATTAATTGTGTTGAATGTTAATGCATGGACATCAAGTTACTATGGATCAGATATGTGGTTACGATTATGAATAACTGCTTTAGTTTCCCGATGGATTCTCAGATGTTTAAACTCATTGAATGCAACTAAACTGTTGAATGTTTATTTATTTCTGGCAAGTATAAAGTGACTATGACTATCACATAATGTATATGCCTACTAGCTCAATCATTATTCCCCTCTGTGTTGTAATGGCTGACCTAGTACATGGCTACCTAGAGGGTAGGTCCATCAGGTCATGAAAGACTTTGGCTGCCTAGAGGGTAGGTCCATCAAGTCACCTTTATAGAGGTACCATATAAGTCCTTACATGGACAACATAGAGTTGTGAATAGGTATGGATTGAGTAGTTTGGCTTAAAATGTAATCTTGGTTGTTAAATGATTAATTGAATGATTACATGGTTATCATAGTTGCATGATTTTTTGCTTCCCCCACATACCAGCTTCGGCTGACCGACGTTTTATTTGTCAGCGTTTTAGGTACAATGAAAAGAACAAACAGTAAAGTGGCACATGTGATTCTAAAAGAGAATTAAAGTACAAAGGAGGATTAGATAGATTAGTACCGGTGTGGATAGAAGAATAGATATCCAAGTTTTCAAAAGGTATGTAAATAAAAATTTTATTACCATTTTCAGTATAGTGTGTTAGAATTTAATAATTGTTTATGGTTATATGTCGAACCTTTGATCTGGGATTAATGGGTGCGGCTCAACCTCTTGGTCTCCCTTAATTGGGGGTTATCGGGAGGTGGGGTCGTAACATTTGGTTTCAGAGCGTAGGTTCCTCAGTTAACTATTAATAATTATTAAATTTTACAAATTCCATAGAACCCAAGGGAGTTATTAGAGGAGTATCTGAAAGACGGAGGTGTCTAGAAAGGGATCACGACCGGGGGCTGGCAAGATTTTCCTCCGCACCGCTAGTCGGAATACGAGGACTCCCGGACCCGTGTGACCGCCTGGCCAAAGTCTTAGGGTATGAATCGAAATAAGATACCTTTAGGACTTCTCATCTTATTCATCCCTTCTCATCACAAAAATCTGATAAGGACATAAAGGATTAGGGTTTTTCTTTCTTCTCCTCACCCTCTTGAGGTATGGGTAAGGTCAATAAGGTTTAAGGAATCCTCCACTAAATTAATGAAAGGCATGTAAATAAGATGTCATGGACATAAGCTTAATAGATTAAGTGCAAAATAAATAATAGATACATGCTTAGGTCGTATGACATAAGTTGTCATGTCCTCAGAAGAGTCATGAGGCTAGACCTTCTTGTCAGGAGGATAAGTTAGTCTTGGAGATAAAGATCTCCATTACAAGTAGAGACCTAGCACATCCTCTAAGGATGATGATAACCCTAACCCTAAGTGAAGGTTAGAGAGATATGAGTTGGACCAGGTGTTTGAAAGGACATGCCTTTGGGATGCCATACAATCCATGGGTGACCTAGCACCTTTGGCAACCCAACCCTGGGAAGGGTTGTGCATGTCAGGGTAAAGGATAGCTCCTTAGATGATGATGTTAGTGAAGGACCATAGAAACCCTATGGGCTTGTACAAGTAGGGCATAGCTGGCACCTAGGGCACGTCATAATGTTGGCAGTAGGAGGAAATCCTGAATAAGGAATTATGATGGAGCATTAAGGGTTATGGATGACCTTGAGCAACTATAAGTTCGAACCTAGGCTTCACCCATGTAGAGCATGCTTTGAGGATGATCCTTCTTGAAGAAAGGACCTCTTATAGAGAGGTTGGTTGTAGGGTTAGCTCTAGAGAGAGAGTAGGAAACCCAGCAAGAAGGTTGGAAGCCTAAAACTCTGAATAATGGATGATAGTGGTTGCCTCATGATCGATCCCTGAAAGTTATTGATATCTTGGTTGCCTTTAGAGGGACCAACCCTAGAGAATGAAGATGAAGCATCTGGTGCCTATGTGCCTACGGTATAGGTGTTTACCTTCTGAGGTAGGAAGAAGAGTTCCTTAGACTTAGAAAGGTTTAGTAGCAGGTTATGAGGCCTTGTACCTTGTTGGTTGTCCTTAAGTAGGACCCAACTCTAAGTGTTGCTTGAGTTGAAGGATGACGAGGAGTGTGTTTCGTGCCTTTTTCATGCTTGGTTTGTAGTTAAGAGACAGAGCATGCAGTGAACCTAGGGTTCCTAGGCCTAAGTGGGGAAGTGGCGTACCTAAGGCTCATGATGAGAAGTTGAGTTCCTATAGAAGCGAGCATAGTAATCCTCATGAATAGAGGAAAAGAAGAGCCCTTGAAGTTTAAGGTGTGTTTGATGAACCCCTCATAACTAGGTTGATGATAAAGAAAGGTATGATCTTGATCCAACATTGAGGAAAGAGGACAAGTATGACCTAGCATGGTACAGTAAGTGATCTGCTCATGCCTTAATGGCTTTCTAGGGTTAAGTAGGCTCGTGTGGATGTAAACCCTAGACCTAAGAGCTTTTGTGACCTTAGAGATAGTTTTCCTCCCATCCTGGGAGAGGGACCCCTTTGGAAGGGTGTATATCAGCTTTGTTGGTTCAAGGTAACCTAAAGAGGTCTCATAGGATCTTGAGAAGCTAAGAGAAAGGTACATAGTATGAGATTGAATCTACAGACCCATAGATATCCATCTCTTTTGCATGTGAATGTGTTACCATGGAGGTAACCAGTATGGAGGTTGACCAAGGTAGGCAGGTTGCCATAATGCCTATGAACGGATGAGAGTCAGCCCATGAATGCAGAAAGAGAGATGATGAAGACTTGGATAAGATTCTAAGTGAACATGTATTATAATGGAGAATCCTAAGTCTATCCTAGGGTCAGGTAGGGATAAGACCGATAGGAGTTGCCTAATTCCCCAGTTGCACATGATCATAGGGTCGCGAGGTAACAGCTATCATTGTCTGAGGGCCATGGGTTAGGAGATTGATCACCTTCATGAACTCATGGGACCCAAAGGGAAGATGAGTAGGGCACTCTCTGGATGCATGAGGGAAGAGGGATGACCCCAAAAGAGTCGGTACCCTATAGACCTAGAGGAGATGACCAAGGATATAAACCTCAGTAGGTTTAAGACTAGTTTGATGTCATGATGTTTGTGATGAAGAGACATATGTGGCACGTTGCAACTTAGATTTAAAGGTGTACTGGCAAGGTGGGATGTACCATCTCTACTCTTGGAACAGGAAGAACTCTGTATTTGGACTGCAGCCAAATGCTTATTTCCTCTTATTATGGGGGTGAGAGATAGGACATTATGCATGTCATACACCAAGGATAAGAGATGATGTAGGTTGGAGAGTTGCCATGAGAAATGGGGATAGAGAAGATATCTTACCATGGTAAAGTGAATGAATGATGGATGGCTTGCAAACACTAAGAGTAATGGGGTATTCCCCTTATGAGGAAGTTTCTATGATGAGCTATGTAGAACTTACAAGTTATACCAGGTTGAGTTTGGTCACCATGATGATGAAATCGGAGAGTGTTCCTAATAGAGATAGACATGGAGTTTGAGGTAATATAATAAGTGAAATACATGGAAGTGTATGTCTTCAATGTTACCTAATACCTAAGGATGAGAGGTGATAATGTATGCTCTGGTTAAGACTTGTTTGACTAGAAGTTAGAAAAGGTTGTTTGGCTAACCCTAAGTTTGAAAGGTAGAGGTGTTTGGATAACACTCAGATGTAACAAGATGCATTGAAAAGTTAAGGGTTGTTTGGTTAGCTAGCCTAGTTCTTGATACAATGAAAGGATGGTGGTAGAACCTCAAGTGCACTTCTTTGGAAAAGAAGGTGATGAAACCCTGACAAGAGTGGTTTCGGGTTTCGAAGGAATCGATCTTGAAAGAATCATGACATACAGGAAATCATGATACACCATGGGAAAATGGCAATAGCACGTTAGATGTTTAAGATGAGGTTGCATGTGGTTTATGGCCATGCAAGCCAGGAGGTCAAGGACGAACCCCAGTAACCCAGTGTATCGATATGGAGGACAAAAGAATCCCTGAGAGGGAATGAGATCTCAACACTATGGATGTTGTGATAAGTCTTCCCTAGATCGAGGAAGGTCGAGATGCAATATGGGTTATGGTAAGTCGCCTTACATAATTGACATGAGAAAGAAAGAGTTTTGTTAAGGGACAGATCTAGTTGAACTACCCATGAGAAAGATGGTTCAATTACACCATGAAGCAAGTTCAAAGGTTCTTGAGTTTGAACTAAAGGTTCCCTTCCAAAAGGTTGAAGTATGTACATTGAGAACTCTATGCTAGTATAGTTTATCACCCCTAACTATGGTTAGTATGATCCAGACTAAAGGGTCTGATGAGGGCATGTGTGCTCGTTCAGGGTGATATGTAGAGAGTTCTTGTCCTATGAAAGATGTGACAATGACCACCATAGCCAGTATCAGGTTTTATATGAAGCTCTGTAAGGGAGGTTGTGTCGGTCACCACTTCAGTAAGGTGATGTTGGTGAAAGGACCACATGATGGTTAGAAAAGGGCCATATGATGGTTAGAAAAGGGCCACAGTGCGTGTAAATGAAGTCACTTTGATTGTGCAAAGGCTGAAAGGAGCCTAGAGACGATGAGAGTCGTGAGCAGATGCAAAGTAGACTGACATACAAGTTACTATGGGAGAAAATGTGACATGAAAATCCGACCCCTCTAAGTTATAACTAAGAGAGCTGAGTCCCCGATACATGGGTCCATTAGAGATGGATGGGTGGAGAAGTTTAGGTTCGACCCTACCTCTTAGGATAGAGTAATGTGAGATGAGTTCCATGTGTAAAATTTAGAGCACTATGTGAGGTACCCGACCATGTGCTGAGCAATGAACCTAGTGAGCCCCAAGGGAGGCTGAAATGACCTGAGTCACCTGTGTCGTTTATAGACGCCAGAGTGAAAGAACTCATAGAAAAGAATAAGTGATGATAAAGGTTCTTTGGAAGTGCCATGGGTAGGGCAAAGCCACATAGGGGCCAATGATGGACATGGAAAAGTCTTATCCTGAATTGTTTGTTTGCTTGTTTGAATTTTGAGGACAAAATTCCTATAAGAGGGGAAGGATGTTATAACCCCAATTTTTGGGTTCAAGTGGTGAGAAATATAATTTCTCATATTAAAGATGTTTGAACAAATAATCATATATTTGGTTGAGAATAATTGGATTTCGTTTAAAATAGCCTTGTTGTTTGATTTGTGGGCTTTATTGGCTATTGGGCCCAATAATAAGGAAATAACAAAGAAAATTCAATAAGTAAATGAATAATTGAATATTTGGGGAAAGGAATATGTAGAAACCTCTAGAGGGCAAATCCAAAGAGGGATTTAGTGCCTCTTGGATTCCTTGGGTTCCAAGGAGTCTAAAGTTGCAAAGAAAAGCAATAAGAAAAAGAAAAGATTGTTTAAGTATTTCTTTATGAAGAAAGAAATTGGAAAATAATGATATAATGTGGAAAATGAATGAAAAGAGGCATAAATGAGATTTCTTGGGGAAATTTCGTATCCATGAGGTTGTTAATATTAAAAGGGATGCCAATGAGGAAAATAAAAGAGAAATAAAAAGAAATCCTCAAAAAGGAATATTTAAATGAGAAATAAACAAGATAATGTGAAATAGTGCATGTAGATGCATCTAGAAGGATAATAAGTATCCTTAAAAGGTAATTTTGAAATAATGGAGTATCTTGGGATCCAAGGAGTCCCAATAAAGAGGAAAGAAAGAGAAAATACTAAAAAGGCAAAATAAGAGGATAATGTGTTTCATTATTAATGGATTTTGTGTTATTTTCATAAGATGGTATTTTCCATTAAAAGGGAACATGATTTCGTGACAAATAATTAAAAGGCAAGTCTAAAGAGAATAAGAAAGTGTATTTTCATAATCCTAATATTAAAAGAAGGAATACTAAAGGAATATGAGAGAGAGAATACCAAATTTGCAAAAATAAAAGATAATATGATACTTTATTAATGTTTTTGGTGGCATTATGAAAAAGAAGAAGTAATTTCTATTAAAAGAAAATAGAAATTCGTTCTAAGAGATTAAAGAGAAAGAATAAAGATGATAAGAAAGAGGAATTTCGAATTTCCTATATACTCAAATAACAGAGGATGTCAAAAGGTTAAAGAGAGAAAGAAGGATTACTTGTCCTTGAAGGAAAATAAATCCTTTTGGAAAGAGACTCTATGAGTCGTGTTTAAGCCAAACTATGGGTTCGTTTCTTTTCCCTATAAAGGGGTAAGGTTTTGGTTCGAGTTTAGAAAGTATTCCACGCAGTTATCTCCTTCCTCCTTCTTCTTTGCACACAACCCTAACCAAGAGGATGCACGCTACCCCAGAGCAACCATGCGTCGTGGGGAGGTCACAAGGGAGACCTGACGCTCCCACGACATCAGGAAGGGAGCAGTCGTCTTCCCTGTGCTCTGAGGCTGGCGCACGACCGTCGTCTGGCTGCAGATCAGCCCTAGTTTGCGGAACCAGACCAGCCCGAGCCACCGCTCTACCTGGGGCCCAAGAGGTACCCTCCAGTGCGGCCAAGGGAGGCGGAGATAGGGGGATGATCTCCGGCGAAGATCAGGCCTGAAACGAGGAGCGAGAGCCAACCCTAGGTCTATTGCAGCGGCCGCAAACTGTGGACGCGAGGTTGAAGAAGGCCAAGTGGCCTTGGACGAAACTGCCCCTCTGCGGGCTGTAGAAGGCATCACTTACGCGGGGCTAAAACTGACATTTTGTTATAAATGAGGATGGGGCGCGCGCAAGGTAATGTGCATGGGGTTGGTTGCCTACGTGGCACCTCCCTATTGGTCGCTTTATGTTTTATTTGCAAAAATCGTAGAAAAATATTCGTAGCTCGGATGAAAAGAATTTATATATGAAAGTTGATCAGAAAGACGTGAGGAATCTAAATAAAATGTGTTTATAAGCCAATTCCTCTTGCAATTTGAAAAGTAGTGTAATTTATCAACTTTAACATAATGATGATTAAAGAAACCCTACTTTGATATGATTAAAGTGATTAATAGGGTTTAATGGATCTTTAGAGTTGATATTAATCTGTTAAATGTAAAAAGGAACATTGAGTTCAAAAAGGAAGAACTTTGCACGTGATTAGTCTAATTTAGAGTTTATATGCTTGAAATTGGAAAAGTACATAAAGTTATCATCTTTAATGATTTAACTAAGGAAAAACCCTTAGATTTGATGATAGATGGATAATTCAAGCTGATATTAACCTATTGTTAATAAAAGTGAAAATAGGATTTAAAAGATGATCTTTTTATATAGTTGGTTTAATTTAGGGTTCTATGTACGTGAATATGCCTTAATGGGATTAGAAACCCTAATTTATGTTGATATGAATTCTAATGGTTTAATTGTACAAATCGACGAATAAAATGAAAATATGATGATTTGAAGATTAATTAAGTACCAAAGATCTTCAATGTGAATTATTTGGATAATTAGTGTTTCCTAGTGTATAAAAGTGGAAATAGTAATAAATGAGGTTCATATATGTGAGTTGAACTATAATGAAATATGATTTGTCAATTTGAAAGAAACCGAAGATGATAATTAGCCTTAATGTTTTGGATATGACCAAAAAGGATAAAGATAATAGTTTTAGTGTAAAAGAAACATATTAGACTTATTTGACATTCAATTGTGCCTATGATGCAGAAATCAGGGTTTGTGAACGAAAAGAGCATTAAAAGTGATAAATGCATAATGAAGGCTAAAACCCTAATAACACCCTAAAGTTGGACTAGAAATCATAAGGTGGAATCCAAGTTGATCTTGTGGATGTTTGAATAAAACAATGACACTTGAATGTTATGCATTATTTTTAGGATATTGTTGATTTCTTGATTAATTGTGTTGAATTTTAATGCATGGACATCAAGTTACTATGGATCAGGTATGTGGTTACGATTATGAATAACTGCTTTAGTTTCCTGATGGATTCTCGGATGTTTAAACGCATTGAATGCAACTAAACTGTTGAATGTTTATTTATTTCTGGCAAGTATAAAGTGACTATGACTATCACATAATGTATATGCCTACTAGCTCAATCATTATTCCCCTCTGTGTCGTAATGGCTGACCTAGTACATGGCTACCTAGAGGGTAGGTCCATCAGGTCATGAAAGACTTTGGTTGCCTAGAGGGTAGGTCCATCAAGTCACCTTTATAGAGGTACCATATAAGTCCTTACAGGGACAACACAGAGTTGTGAATAGGTATGGATTGAGTAGTTTGGCTTAAAATGTAATCTTGGTTGTTAAATGATTAATTGAATGATTACATGGTTATCATAGTTGCATGATTTTTTGCTTCCCCCACATACCAGCTTCGGCTGACCGACGTTTTGTTTATCGGAGTTTTAGGTACAATGAAAAGAACAAACAGTAAAGTGGCACATGTGATTCTAAAAGAGAATAAAAGTACAAAGGAGGATTAGATAGATTAGTACTGGTGTGGATAGAATAATAGATATCCAAGTTTTCAAAAGGTATGTAAAGAAAAATTTTATTACCATTTTCAGTATAGTCTGTTAGAATTTAATAATTGTTTATGGTTATATGTCGAACCTTTGATCCGGGATTAATGGGTGCGGCTCAACCTCTTGGTCTCCCTTAATTGGGGGTTATCGGGAGGTGGGGTCATAACACATGGGTATCCTGGAATATCCATTTCCTAATTGAAGAATTTCATCAAACTCCTTCAATTTTCTCAATCTTTAATTGGCATACACACTATGGGGCATGATTTTGACACTGGACCTTAGGTTAATAAGTGAGTTTTGAACGAGATGATGATTAATATAGAAACGGATGAGAGGAACACCCATATCACCCTTATTTAGCAGGAAAGGGTTGTAGAGTATGGCATACACTTTCTCTATCTATTTGATCTTCTTGGATACCCTACCCATTATCTTATTTTGGAAGGTACAAACATCCTTAAGAAAGTTTGCATGTGTTGGAAATTGTTTGATGACACCAAGCAATAGGATGTTCAGCTTCACTTGCCCGAAGACTTCCAAAATGTCTATTTTATGCTATTGCTTCCTCTTGGTGGGAGGATTTCTAGAGCATCAAAGAAAGTGGGCTCAACCACATTATCCTTGTATAAAATTGCTTGAGGACCTTTGGACATACATAAGAACTTCTTGATTTAGTGGTCAAAACATTTGGTGTTATCTTCTCAATAAAAGATGGGTACATGAAGATATTTTCTCACAAGATAGTGGAACATCAGAATTTTTAGTACTCTTGGCACACTCACAAGACAATTTTGAAAGTGGTACCTCTACATTACTCTTGTCAACTTTGTTTTTGCCCCTCTTAGGAAGCTCAACAACCTTTTCACTCCTCAAATGACCACCATAATCACTTGCTCATGGGGAGGAGGGGGAGCTTATGATGCCTGTGATAGTGGAGGTGGTGGTCAATGATGTGGGGGATTGGGACTTTGGAGGATGTACGGTGGATGTCATGGAGTTTGTTGTGGACCTTATTATGGAGGTTGTTGATATAGTGGTGGCAGAAGTGGGGATTGTTTGAAGTTGTATAGAAATTGTTGTGGAGGTGGAGAATGAGGATTTTGGGGACCTTGGTATTATATCAATTGTTTCACTTGCTCTTGTGGTGGAGTATAGGTGTCTTGTAGAGAACCTATTGGTCCATTAGCATTGTTTGGGTCGGTCACGGTTTGGAAAGGGAGTATTCCCTCCTCGCAACATCTAAGTGACATAGATATTTGGTCAAGCCTTTTGTTCAATCATATTAATAATTTGCCTATGGGAGGAGATATCTTTCTTGACCTCATTTAGGCTTCTCAACCTTCCAAGAACTTCTTCCTTAAACTTGGAGTTGTATCTATGTTCTTGATGTTACCTTGGTTGTCCTTGTCCTTCTTCTCCTTATTCGGAAGAGAAGCTTATATGGTTTCTTCATTTTGGGGTGTATGAGTTGGACAGTGAACCTTGATTGTTTTGGTTTCCTTAAGATTGAAATGCCTTCACTTATTCATCAATCGACTCCACATGATGGGAAAATTGGTTAGAAGAGTCTCCCACATGTATCTTCATTAGATTCATCATATCCTCCAAGATTTTGATCATTTAAGGGTTGGTATATGTCATAAGGTATAAAGCATGAATATTAGTTACGTTTAACAACTTCTCATCATGAGACACAAAATGAAACTTAGAATTTTCACATTAAACCCAAGAAACATAGCAAGTTGTTCCATAGGAACTAGGTTTGACTTAGCCTATATGTTAGAACCTACATGTTTGATAATTAGCTTTAGACAAGTGTGTGAACCCCTATCCACATAGATCTTGTATGTATAAGGTTTCTGCATAGGTATACACCTTGTTCTACACCCATTTTACTTTGTGGCATGGCAGTAGACTATTTACTATGTGTAGGAAACTCAATTTTTCTGATTTGGTTTGTTTCCAATTGGCTTCAGACTTGATAGTTTTCTCTAATGCCCACTTTGTCAAAGCAAAACTATATAATATTTTTATATATGTAACTAAATATGAAAATGTGTCCCTACGCAATAAAGAGTAGGAGGTAGTCATGCAACCTAAGTAAAGGGAGTGACATCAGTCAAGAAGAGAGTAGTTAGAGTAGATGTCTAGAGCCTTATGAGGATATGTGATTGATAGACAATAGAATGGTATATGATATAAGCATATATAATCATATTTAAGATTGATCTTTGATGACATAAGTTGTTTCCTATGGATTTAAGTTGTGTATGTCTCTATAAATAAAATTTTGATAAATATGAGTTAGTTTTGATGATGAAAGTATGTAGGATTGTCTTACATGAGTTAGTCTAAGTTAAGAAAAGGTTAAATATGCACGAGCCTTAAACTCTTTTACAAAGTAGGACCTCTACTGTTAGAAAGAGATATGTAGTGAACTCCAAAGAGAGTGAGACCTATAGGGAGAAGGTCATAGGACCTCACCTCCAGTATATGAGATGAGATATATGTTCAAAATTATGCATCCTAAGCTAGATTCATCCTGAGTAGACGAGTTGACTACATTATGTGTTATTCCTAAAGTTGATCCAAATCCTAGATGTTAGAGTTTGGTAAAATTTGATGTGTAGAAGTCTCATGTAAGAAAGTCAATCAAATGGATGAGTTAGGTTCTAGCTTATGTGACTTAACTTTGTGAATCTCATCATTATCTATAGGTGAGGTGATATATGAAAGGTTAACTCTTAGGTGTAAGATGCCTTGTGCATAAGATACTCAACCATACATGTCGATCCTTCTTCTTCTCTTCATGTATATATGATGTTAGAAACCTCACTTGAGATATTTGGATGATTATATGAAGGTCACTCATATAAGATTAACCAATTCTTTATTCCCCTCTTATATCTTGCATGTAATATATATGTTTAAAAATATGATAAGCTCGACTTAGTATATTCTCTTTCCCTTCATTTCATACATGAAAGATATAAGTTTGAAATCATGAACTTGCAGTAAAGATATCTTTGGATCATAGTGTAGGGAAACATGGCGATAGACACGGTAGCACAAACAAATATTTCTTGCCATATTCCCCTCAAATAAAAAATTGCATCAGCAACTACGGATTAGGAAGGAAGGTTGCAAGGCATATACCTGGTCCTAGAGCTAGTCCATCAACTATCCTTGTAGTGGTGTTCTTCTATTGTAAGTAGAACAGGGATAGTTGTCGGTGGTGGACTTCATGCAGCCCTATTTTAGGGATTCATCTTGTGTATTTTTGCACAATTATCACATTTAAACATGGCTAGGATGCAAGTTATTCCCCTAATATGTGATTTCATATCAAATGCACGTATGGGTGCTTTGTGTATTTTTTAGGGTTTTTGTAAATGAATTAGATGTAAAGGAGAGAGAAGGAGAGAATCCTTGGGTTTCTATACCCTAGAATTGGACCCAGATCTTCCTTAAGCATCCCTTGAATAGGCAAAAATTGGTCCAAGGCAAAAAGTAACCATTTGGAGGAGCTAAGAGAAAAGATGAGCAATGGATCCCTCACCATGGGTCATGGTACTCTACCACACCCATGGAAAGATGGCTCAAAATCACAGTAAAGATGTCAAGGAAACTAAGGATTCACCACGGCCATGGTCTCCACAATGGCCATGGCACTGAAGACTCACCTTGCATGTGGCATCTGCCATGCTTGTCTCTATGAGCTTCCACAAGGCCACCTTTATAGAACAACCATGGCCACCTCCCTACATAACGTTCATGTTTTGTACCACACCCATGTCACCTTCCACTCACCATGGTCGTGGCACCCACTACGGTCATGGCCACTGACCCTCCAAGGTTCCACTTCAACCTATCATTTAAACCTTCTCCAACTCACATGTGCACATCCACCACGACCGGGATGACCCCCATCCACCATAGTCATGGTGACCACCACGGTCGTGATGACTACCCAAACCCTACCTATTTTTTCATTGGATTTCCAATATTACCCCCACTTACCCTAGTGCTTTCCCACCACCTATATATACTAGGGTGGTGGTTGTAGCACAAAGGTTAGCCAGTCCTACAACCTCCTAGCATTCATTTCCACTTCCCTTAGCATTAAAGAGCTCTCACCTACCCCCATCCATCACCCACTCCATTTCCACCTTCCACTACTCAAACCCCTAGTTTTCTAGGGTTTCCACCATAAAACCTCACTTTTACATGCCATCTACCTACCTTGAAGGGAGGTGCTCAAGCTATAGCATCCAGGAGATGCAGAAACAAAGAGCTTCCATGAGATTCCATGGCCGTCTTCCAATTTCTCCTCTCTCTTTTTTTATTTTCTTTGATCATGTGTAGCTAATCCCCTTGTGGTGGGTTGTTTGGGTTTGAAATAATACTTTGATACCAAGTTGGGGAATAAATCTTGTAAAACTCTATATTTTCATTCTATGATGATTTCTTTCTACATTTATATCTCATTTCCCATGGTTCTACTAGTGATTGGTTCTTGAAAACATGAATTGCTTGTGGTTTTATGCTTAGAACCACCTAGGTCTAGGAAAATATGGCATATGAGAGGCTATCACTACTACAGTGATGGCCTATAGCATCTGTTTTTTAAGCCTATAGCATCACATTTTAACCGACCCCTAAGTGGTCGTCACTATAGAAATTGCTCTATAGGGTCAGTTTTTAACCAAAGAAAACTGACCTTATATATAAAGAACCGACTCTAGAGAGTGTAAAACAATTGACCAAAGTGAGAAAAAAGTTGACCCTGAGGCTTTAACGTCAGTTATATTTAAAAAAAATGACCCTAGAGTTCTCTAAGGTCGGTTATTATTGAAAAACCAACCCAAAAGATCTTCTGTAAGGTCGGTTATAAGAAAAACACCGACCCAAGAGAGGTAATCTAAGGTCAATTATAAGCCAAAGACTGACCCAAGAGGTAACATGTAAGGTCGGTTATAAGAAAAAAACTGACCCAATAGAGTACAAAAGATGAGCTTCTGATCCCAGAATCTATAAGGTCGGTTTTTCCTAAAAATCGACCCTAGAGATCTACAAGGTCGGTTATGTAAAATAACTAACCCAAGAGGTAACATGTAAGGTCGGTTATATTAAAAAAACTGAAGCAATAGAGTACAAAAGATGAGTTGTTGAACCCAGAATTTCTAAGGTTGGTTATTCCTAAAAAATCGACCCTAGAGATCTACAAGGTTGGTTATGTAAAATAACCGACCCTAGAGGTTCCAATTTTTTTAAAGAAAATTTTGCAGAACAGAATAGAAATCTTTAGAATAGAAATCTGCAGATCAAAACTTGCAATAGAAAGTAGACTTGCAAATGATGCAAGCCAAAAATTCATTCCAAAGCCACATTTGCTAGCTTTTATGTCCATTCAAGTTATCAATTTCCAAACCACACATTCATAACAAAAATAATTCATATATTCAGTTGAGACATTCATACAAATAGCACATCATAACATTCACAAAATGATAGATTACAAGTCTGAGATGATATTAAAATTAATGTCTGATACAAAAGTAAATTGGAAAGAGTTCCAAAACCACATGCATAAATGGAGCTGACATATATTCAATCCAATGCTATATTGACTTCATTTAGAAAAGCATCTGCCACTCTTCTCGGGATTCATTTAAATCCTCAAGTGTGTAAGGCTGAGTTGTAAAGATCTATAATAGAAAATGTGCATGCTAATATTTTATAAAATGACTACAAATCACTTGTAAATTTATGATGTTATTCGTTATTACCTGATCTATAGTCTGAATGTTATGTGATGCTTGTTTGACAATAGATTGCATATGTTTCATTACATAGTAGCCACAATCCCAGCCATTATTTTGTATAGGACATTACAAATAACGAATTATACTTAATGTTAGTAAACAATTATAAACAGAGTTGAGATATATAATAATATAAGAGTTGACATATAAGAGTTGAAAATTAATACATATAAGGCTAAGCAGTTGTCAAAGTAGCTACCTTGACATTTTTCAAAGTCAATGTCTTTAATTTTGTGGGTATTTGTCCTACACCTTCATGAAAAGCCTTTATACCCCTATCAATTAAACAATAGTTGGTAAAATAGAAATTCTAAATAGAAATATCATGTTGAAGCATAACAAATGACTAAATTTATTCTTACTCCATAGTTGGCAATTTCAGTTTGTGGCCCCTTGCTATTTTTCTCATTGGGTCAAGATAATAAAGAGTCATCAATTTTGGGACAACCACCAATAATTCCCAATGTCTAGATCTGAGTAAGAATAAAACAAACATTAAAATAAAGAAATTTATTCATTATTAAAATTATATTGAATAATAATACTTACTGAACATTTAAAGGAATTAAAATAATTTCCTTTCTCACACTAGCAAAATATTTGAATGCAGTAGAGAAGTACTCATTCACATCCTCAATATGTGTCTCCACCTGACTAGTGACTGAAGGAACTAAGAATCCAACATTCTTTATATCAAAGTTTATGGCCTCAGTATATAAATGGCTATATAACATTTGTAATTATTTTCATATATAGAAATAAGTTTAAAATGTGTATTGTAATTTTCTATTTTGATAGATCCTTACCTTATCCATACTTCTAATATCAAAGTATTTAGACAATCATACCGAAACAACTCTATAATATCATCAAGAAAAATATAATTGTCAAAGTCCCTCCCAGTTGCATCTTTTGTTAAATTTACCAACATTTGCAATCACGAGCTTTGGTTGGCTAAGTATTGACACAAACATTTACATTTACTCCCCAACCCGTCGAATGTGGATTCTGGAATAAAAGATGGATTGGGAATAGGAGGACGACTAGTAGAATTTTTACTTTTTGGTTTGCAAACTTGTAGATTAAATTACATACTTATATTATATGAGTTCATATATGTAGTCAAATATGAAAAACATGGTAGAATTCAGGTATGCCTTGTCATTGATAACCAAGTGTCTAGGCCAACCCACCATAGCACCCTTTGATTCTTCAACTATACTATATTCATGATTATATATGGGTACTTGTTTGTCCCCCATTGTGTCATACACAAGATGTGTGGACACACGACAAATGTCATCAGTAATTGGTTGTCAATGCAATGTACCACCAAGGTTGTATACCTTGTCTGCTGCCACAACATTATATTCTAGGACCTCCACTGCAAGTTTATAGTTCATACCAACCTAGAATTGAAATAATATATGTTATATATGAAGCGGTAAACTAGATACCTACTACAACTATATATATATATCATATATATATCATACTAATAACACAACATATAGAACAAACTTACTGCAAATTATTGTGGTGGGTCATTGGGAGTGCTCCCACGACCTTCTACAGCTGGAGCATGGGCTTGTACCTCATCATCTGAGAGACGCACCGTTTGAATAGGTTGAGAAGGTTGAGTAGGCTGAAATGAAGACATTATTTCTTTTACTTTCTGTGCTACTAATGCTTCAACTTTCTCTTGTGTAAGGCCTCATGTACGACCTCTTTTAGATTGTGAATGGCCAAAATAAGACTTGAATCCTATGCCAGCTTCTAATCCCCTAACACGGCCAGGATGCTCCTTCGTGCCAAGAGCAACTGATAGTTCATCCATGTGGCCAGTTGGGATGAACTTTCCTTCCTTCCTTTGCTCATGGAGATCAACCTATTCATAGTTAATACAAATATTAAATCACAATATCAATTAGATATAAATAAATCAAATTTTATGGGAGTTACTCTTTACTTAGTTGGGATAAACCTATTATCTTTTGTGCCACCTACTTTGTTGCAGGATTGACAATTTCACCTGCTCAATTTTTTCTAGCATCAATCCACTGCAAGTGTCAGGGTGGACGCTCAACTTGAGTTGTACTAGACTCTTCTCCATAACAGAGTTGCTTCTCTTATAGTTGGTGGTGGAAGGCATAACCATCGGGCCCCAAGTGATGGTCATGCACATTTTTGTCCTGTCTTTCCTTTTGGGCCTCGTGAATAGCCTGATCATTTAAAATGAGGTATTGCAATTTAGACTTGGCAAACATATATAAAAAGATTCACCTCCTTAATTGTATAAAAAGATTCATACAATACATCACAATCTTTATTACCTGAAACTCTTCTTATTTCCTTGATGCAACAAATCTTTCCCACACCTCAAGGTCTATAAAAATATATTCATCTGTTGCTTTCTTCTTTTATTTAGGATTATCTATATAATCCCTTTTGAGATAGGTCTTAAAAGCCCTCCATCGTAAACCACAACATTGTAGCACATTTTTCTTGTGATCTTTTTTCATTTAGATGAAAAACACCCTATACATACAAAAGAAGCAATAATGTTATCTTAAAAAGGATATGTCTTTCCAAGCAAACTAAATTAGAATCAATAAACAAAAAAAAATATTAAAATAATATCACTTCGACTCACAGATATATCTTTCCATAGGAGGTCTTTTAAGGCATCAGAAACATCATGGCAATTTTCTATATCTATTGCCACCTTACTGCGCATGGTCGCCCCTACATAATGCTTGAAAGCACTAGCATGTTCCCCAATAGGTGCTCCTATGACATCAAACTGGATTGGCAATTTATCCCCTTTGGCTCTGAGCTCCTGTAGCCTATGCATCAGTGTGAGACCTCTACATTTCTTAGCATCACCACTACCATCCTCATGGTGCTCATGCTCAGAATGTTCATCTTCACTTGTCATTTTAGAACAACCTGCAAGTATACATGATAAAAGAAACATAAGTGATAATAAAAGAACAAGTGGTGATATGATGTATATTTAAAAGATTACGTGTTTGAATGATAATATAATAAATAATTCAAAGAATACATGCCTCTAGTATTGGTTGAGTTTTTAGTCAAGTAAAATTCCTTCAGCATGGTCTTGACGTTTATAGTATTCATCGGTGTTAACTTCAACATTTACACTTGGCAAACCAACTGAGAATGGGTTGGAATCATCATACTTTTCATAGTATTCTTCTTCATTTATAGGATCTATAGTAAACTGTCTTTTTCCATGAAGAATGACAGACCAATTTTTATTTGCCAGGTCATCAATATAGAATACTTGTTTTGCTTGGTCTACCATGATGAATGGCTCATCTTTCTCACCAATCTTTTAAAAATTCACCAATGTCAAACCTAACTCATCCATTAAAACTCCTTTTTTGTTATCAACCCAATTACACCTAAAGATAGGAACTTTGAAATTTGTATAGTCCAATTCCCATATGTCCTCAATGACGTTGTAATACGACATCGCAGCTTCACGTGGTCTTTTATCTTTGGCACTAGCAAAATACAACAAACAAGCTTGAACAGTGACCCCACTATTTTGGACTACACTACTTTCATCTTGACGCTTTGTGTAGTATGAAAATTCATTTATGTCATATCCTTCATATGACATGACATCCATTTTTGGCTTAAAGGTGAACCATTTTATGTTCTCAGCAATATTATTTGGTGATTCATATAGTTGATTAAAGACTTTCTCTTCAAACCACCTAATAAATGTTCAATTATGCTCTCTTGCAAACCACATTGAACTAGATCGCGGATGATTTCTCTTGATAAGATCATTATGTTCTGTGATATAGCTACTAACTTCATCGATGTTGTGTAAAATATACAAATGTGCTTATTCCCACAACTCACAACTAATTCCTTTCACTCGTGCTCCCAGAGTTCCTTTGCCACAATAAGATTCAGTGTGATGGGAATTTTTTAGACCGCTAGAAGTTTCATTGCAATTCAAAAAATCATTGCAAAAGTCCATCACCTCCCTGGCCACATAACCCTCAATAATACTCCCTTCAGGACGATAATGATTATGAACATCACCTTTAAAATTACTCATGTAGCGTTCAAATGGATACATCCAGTGTAAGAAAATTGGACCCAACATCTTCATCTCCCTTGTTGTATGTACTATAAGATGAACCATGATATCAAAAAATGGAGGAAAGTACATTTCAAGCTGACACATGGTAACAATTACATCTTTTTGTAATTTATTGAGAGTATCAGGATGTATCACTTTGTTGCATATTTCATTGAAGAAGAAACAGAGTCTTGTGATTGCAATCCTTACATGCTTCGGCAATATAGATCGAATAGCCACAGGTAAAATTTGTTGCATTAAGGTGTGACAATCATGAGATTTGAGACCTATCAACTTCATATCCTTCGTTGATACCAATCTATGAATATTAGAAGAGTATCTTTGTGGAACCTTAATATTATACAAGCACTCACAGAAAGTCTTTTTCTCCTACTTTGACAAAGTGTAACAAGCTGGTGGTAAATATGTGCGGCGACCCCTGATCTCCATTGATAATTCTTTTCTTATACCCATTAATTCTAAATCTTTTCTAGATTTGATGTCGTCTTTAGTCTTTCCCGGTATATTCAATAGTGTACCAATGATGCTATCACAAATATTATTTTCAACATGCATGACATCAATGCAATGTTTAATTGACAAGAATCTCCAATAAGTAAGATCCCAAAATATTGACCTCTTCTTGTATAGAGATTTGTCACATGCGAGAGTATGACTACTTGAACTCTTTCCAAGTTCATTAACAATATCTTTCACCTTGTCATATACAACATTTACTGGTACATGTTTAGGAGCACTTCATTCCTCAGTTGATCCATTAAAGGTTTTGTGTTGCCTTCGATAAGGATGCACTTGTGGGAGAAATCTCTGATGACCAAGATATACGATTTTACCACCATGTTTCAGTCGGATTGAATCAGCATTTTCCTCACAAATATGACATGATTTGTATCCTTTTATACTATATCCAGACAAATTTCCATAAGCTATAAATTCATCAATCGTACAAAACAACATAGCACGCAAACTAAAGATCTCTTCACAAGAAGCATCATATGTCATAACACCTTCTTCCCATAGTTTCATTAGGTCATCAATTAGAGGTTGAAGGTAAACATCAATGTCATTTCCAGATTGCTTAGGCCCTAATATCAATATTGACAACATGACATACTTATTTTTCATACACAACCAAGGAGGAAGATTGTATATAACAATCATAACAAGCCAAGTGATATGTCATCTGCTTAATGTACCATAAGGATTCATTCCATCTGTACAGAGTCCAAGTCTTAAGTTTCTTAGTTCTTTACCAAATTGAGTGTATAATAAATCAATTTTACTCCATTGTGGTGAATCAGATGCATTTTATAGGACACCATCATCATTGGCCTTTAACTCCCAAGCCAAGACAAATTTTGCGCATCTTCAGTATTAGCAAATAAGCGTTCAAATCATGGTATTATTGGTAGATACCACATCACCTTGGTAGGAGAGCCATTTTTAGCCTTACCTGAATTTGTGGTCTTGTACCTTGACGCACCACATTTTGGACAATTTATCAAATTACCATAATCCTTCTGAAATAACACACAATCATTTGGACATGCATGAATCTTCCTAGCCTCCATTCCCATTTTGCACATTATTTTCTTTGCTTGATATGTTGAAATTGGAAGCTTGTTGCCTTCAGGAAGAATTTCCTTTAACAAAGATAACAGTGAAGTGAAACTCTTATCACTCCAATAGTTTTGAGCTTTAAGAGTATATAATCGCATCATAACACTCAACCTCGTGAACTTAGTATAACCCTTATATAATGGTTTTTCAGCATCATGGACAATGTTTGCAAATAAAGAAGGTGGATCAATGACATTGTCCTGACAACTACATAGCATCTCATCAAACATATCATCCTGAATCGGTTCATCTTGAATCGGTTCATCATTGATATTATCATCATTATCTATATCTTCTATGCCACAACTATTAGTATTGACATTTTTGGATCCATAATTAAATTTCTCTTCATGTCAATACCATTCATTATAATCTTGTATGATCCTATTGCATATGACATGATTCTTAATTTCCTCAGCAGTATCAACTTTCAAATTGTTACCACAATTTCTACATGGACAATAGAACCTATTTGTAGGTAGTTTCCTATGTTCCTTAGCAAATCTGATAAATTCATCAAGACCTTTGGCAAACTATGGACTGCAACGGTTCTTGATAGACATCCAACTTTGATCCATTTTCTAGATCACATTAAAATTAGTTATAAAACTGAGCATTTAATATTGATAGTATAAGTTATAAGTTTTTATTGATAGGAAGTTAATTTTTTTATACTAAAGTGTACCACATATCCCATTTTTTAATATTTAATCTCACTAGTAATTGTATAATGTATGTTTAGTTTTCAAGAAAATTTCAGCAGCATTTCCCCTAAGTTCTCCAAGTACATCAATGTAAATGGCAAATAACCACCCACATATGTACCCAGAGAACAAATGAGGAAATACTACTAAAAAATTTCAAAACTAAACATACAAATACACTTACATCCTAAGTGAGATTAAATATCCAAAAACAGTCCCATACTGGGGACTATCTAAAATTTACTCCTAATGAGTGAATTTTGAACATGTTTCTAAGTTAATATATAAATGTATTATTGTCATATTTATATATTAAGTTAAACATCATGCATCGATGATCTCATTTATAAACCCTAAAGTGTCAATATGGCACTACACAATGTCTACCCTCATATTTTGAGAATGTATACAATGATTACATATGTGATTGCTAATAAAATGTAGATATGAAAGAATACATGTTTATATTATTGGTTGGGTTACTAGTCAAATAAAATGGAAAAACAATGTAACTGACCTGAGTCACCGAGATGAAAATGAGAGTAGACCGTGGGCAGTGTAATTCATGTAGGTGGAAAAGGGCAAGAGGATGACCATCGAGTGCCAAAGCTATTGTGAGCAGAGGATGATTGTCCTAAATGATATGGGCAAACCAATAGTACTTCCATAAATAAACATTCATTATATGCACTGAATTGAAAATCAATTAGGTGCTCTTGACAAATATAAACTGAAGTTGAGACATCTTATCCAACAAGATAAGTGATGGCTCACTGGAACCCATTGGAATAGAATACTGCTATAATAAGGTTTGTTTCCATTCAAGTTAACTCAACTATTAATAAAGGAAAGAACAAAAATAGAGATCATAATAATTGAAGCATTAAGTTTTATTAGCAATACTTGAGAATAGGTTTTCACTACCACATCATGTCATGCCATGAAGTAACAACAAAATCCAATAAATAAGAATAATCACAGAGGAAGGTCTGAGTTCTACACTCCTCTTGACATCATAGAACTATTCTAACTTTTTATAGTATCACCATGCATATATGCAAAAAAAAACCAATATCTTCCTAGTGTATACAATAAGCGTAAAGCATAGACAATAGATGGCCAGCACCCATCGCCACCCACCGCCGACTCCAACCCCGACCACAGCACCAGTTTAATTAACCAATTCTATTATTACATTTAATTTCCACTTCTATTTCCTTGCTCCGTGTGACGCAGCACAGTCTCCCCTTTGACGCACTCAAGGTGCCGCCGCCAGGACTGCGTCTACTTCCTATATTCCCCTCCTCCCTCCTCAGTTGATCCCTCTTCTCCTCATCCTTCACTTCCTTTCTCTTGAAACCCTAGCTCCCTGCTATCCCACTCTTTCTCTCCTACCCCCAATAATCCAACGACACCTGCAACAGAGAGCTTCTCCGCACAAGTAGCTTCTCCTCACCCCCTAGCTACCATCAACGATGTCAACCATGGATCCAAGTCGCATTGACGTCCTCTCTTGCCCCGTCTACTGCAACCCCCACCCGCCCCACCCCCAGCCACCGCCGCCTCTCCTTTCCAACTACGAATGGGCTACCCTCTTTCAGGGTATCATAGGTTCGTGATGGCGGCCAAGAAAATTTAAGGCAAACAAAAAGTACCTTGCAACCTTCGGTTGGAGGCGGCGGACACAACGCGGCAGCGATGGCGTCTCAGAGTCGACAACTAGAGGTGCGGTGATGGCTCGTCAGAAGGGGCACGGCAGCGGGGCTCCTCGGACGTGACAGAGAACGGGTGTGGTCTTTAGCGCTTTTCTCCCGATCGACCAAAATGAAATTGAAAATGAAAATTAGCCCGACCTATATGGTCGTTTATCAGGAAAAACCAACCCAACAGGGGCCACTGGTGCCCAAAAATCAGCCCGACATCTACAAGGATGGTTTTCTAAAAAAAAATGACTCTACAGTTGACATTTACAAGGTCAGCTAAAAGGCAAAAACCGACCCAATAGAGGTCGGTGCCAGCGCGGAACTACAAGGATGGTTAAACAGAAAAACCAACCCAAGAGGTAGACCCTATTAGGTCAGTTGTTTTGAAAAAAATCAACCCAACAGAGGTAAACGGTGCCCGAACTTTTTTTGTAAATTGCTAGGTTAGTTATTTGAACAAACCGACCCTATATCTCGAAGTTGTGAAGGAAAAATGGAGCCAATTTTCGCCGTGGGAAACCTTTTAGGTCGGATTTTTAATAAAACCGACCTTGTACCTCAACCAGTACCCGAATTTTTTTATTAGGTTGGTTTTGCTAGTAAAAGTGATGCCTTCGACAGCGACGTTATTGACCAAAAATGTAGTAGTATATTTTGGGATTTGCTCCTAGGTCCAAGTAGTGGATCCCTATCTAGAACCTCAACTTCCCACACTTGTATCCCTTCTCCTACTCCTAGGTGTGGGATATAAGTAGATAGTGTAGGATTGTTTAGTGTAATTTCATAGGAGTTTACTAAAGGCTAGATGGCGAGTAATGTGAGGTGAAATACCCTTACGTCTACTCTCCATTCCTATCTTTGGCTCCCAATTACACAAAGCACTCTCACCCTAGAAATCTAGATTAGTCAACTCCAATTGAAATCCCACCTAAACCTTGGTCCAATTGAGCCTCATAAGACTAGATAGGGTGTGTAAGGGTGTAGTTCCCATCACACACTCTACTCTATCCATATCCAACCAATAGTCTAGGGAAATTTCATTGCATTTGATCAATTTTTTGGTTTAGCAATCAAGTATGGTGATTAGGTTTTGCTTGGTATGCTTCTCCCAACTAATATCTTAGTATCACCACTCCAAACGACCCACCTCTCTTTAACATTGCTTGAAACCCACCTTGCACTCTTGCTATTTCATGCTAGTTTAATTGCTTGCTAGTTAATTTCTTAGTTCTTGGTACTTAATCCTTTCTATGGTAGTTAGTGCATCTTTGAGCTTTCCTAATCTACATACTAGTAGTCTAGGTCTCTAATTTCTTTAGTGCCTTTATTACTAGTTTAGTGTAGTATTGTGCTCTTACTTAAGTAGTTGCCTTCCTTGATAATTAGAATTGATTATTTAGGGCTAACTAGGGCTTTCGCTTGTCTTGCTTGTCTTACTTCCTTTCTTGTTCAATTGCTTCCATCTTAATGTAATCAACCCAAATCAAGATTAAACCCTAAAAATCCTAATCTTGGCTTTTAGAATGTAGCTCACACTAAATAAGCTTTAGTGTCCCCTCTATCCTTGTGGATAAACCCTTATCTTACCACTTACCTATACTAAAACATGACCCTATGATCTTGTGGGTGAAGTGTGACTAGTCTAAGTGAGTGTGTTAGACTATTCCTTTATAAATTTGAGAGATCCAAGTGTGAGAAAATGCACCAAGCTTTCTGGCATTGTTTTCGGGGAGTGAGGTGCTCATCCTAGCTAGTTAGTGTAGCTTAGATTTTCTTACTACCCTAACCATCGATATTCTTTATTCTTTGTTTACCTTTACATACTTGTATTCTAACTTAGCTCTTGTTGCTTGTTTATGCCTTGTACAGGTGACAAATGTGCATGCATGGAAGATGCTTGACTTCTACTGGTTTGGTTCCATTTGATCTCAAGATAGGTAGAAGGAGATGTCAAAACCTATGTAGATAACACAAAGAGGATGAAATAAGGGAGAGGGTTGATCAACACCATGTGAGAGGGGGAGAAGATTCTCAACCACCACCCACCGCCCTCTCTATGAATACTCCACTCTAGGGAACTACACATCTCTTATTGCCACCCTAGTTGACCAAATGGCGGGTCAACAATTATCCATTCCACCTGCCCTCCCTAGACTCCTACCCACTTTCTATGGGTTGGAGAATGAGAACCCATACCACCACATCGATGCATTTTTGGGGACATGGTCCACTTTCCACAGTCCTACAGCAACTGATGATTCCATTAGAAGAACTCTCTTCCCATTTTCACTCAAGGAGAAAGTCAAAGAATGGTACATGTCAAAGCTAGAACTGGTTACTTGGGTGGATGTGAAGAATGAGTTCTTGAAGAAATTCTACCCCACCTTAAAGCTGACACAAAAGAGGAGGTATATCACCTCATTCACTCAAAAGTATAATGAGCCATTCCATGAGACTTCGGAAAGGTTACAGAAGCTTCTTAGAGATTTCCCTTGCATGAGGTTCCTATGTGGCAACTTGTGCAATCTTTCAACACCAGGCTATTTGAATTGGGTCAAACAGTGGTTGACTTCTCATATGGTGGAACCTTCATGTACAAGCCCTCAGAATAGTCATGGCCACTCTTTTAGCACCTAGCTGATAATTCACATCACAAGGCATCTAGCATGGGCATGCGTTGTGACAGGAATTGAGCTCCACCTCCCCCTCATCCTACTCCAGCTGGAGATGGCACAAATCCTCAAATGATGAAGATCCTTGTTGATATGATGAACTTACAGAAAAATCAAGTGGGAGGCTCTTCTATTCACTCCACCAATTCTGTGGAAGATATTTGTGAAGAACTGCAAGCCTTGAAATCTTTTGGCAATAGGAACAACAAAGGCCCAATGTCCAACTCCAACAATCCAGAATGGAGGAATCACCCAAACTTCTATTGGAAGCAAGGGGATGAAGGACAAGGGCAGAAAAGGCAGCACCAAGGTTCCAAGTACAGCTCCAAATTTGAAAAGGAAGTTCTTGGAAGGCTAAGGAGCCTTGATGATATAGAGAAGGATGTGTCTGCCCAAGGGCTAACATTAGCCATCTAGAGAAATTGATCAGATGTCATAGTCTCTTGCTAGACATGAAGAAGGGAGCCTTCCCTCTCAAACCTTGGTGAACCCCAATATTGTTGGTGTAGCAATGGGTTCTCCTCAAGACACCTATGGTCCTCAACAAGGGTAAGTGCCCACCTTATAGCAGTACAAGGGTCTCAAAATCCTTATGCTCCCCCACCTCCACAACCCCCATTCAACTATCAATACCCTCCACCTCTGCCACAATCCTATTACCAACCCCCTCCTCAATATCAATAGCCTCCGCCAACAACCACCCCCATGAAAACCACCATCCCAATTGTAGTTCATTCTTAAAAACCCAAATCTCCCACACCAAAGGCCACCAGCACCTCAAGGATCACAACAACCACCACAAGATCCCTCCTCTTCCACCCATGAACAAGTGAAGGTTTTGATCATGCTGAGAAGTGAGAGGACTTTAGAGCTTCCAAGGGACACAATAGTTGACAGCTCCGCTAGTAAAGATAGAGTTGATAGTGTGATTCAAGGCAGTGATACCGAGATTCAGGGTAATGATACTATGATAGGTAGCCAAGTTGATTCAGTGATATAGGGTGATGATACAGTGATTCCCATGATATCGCTTGACAATTTTGTTGATGTGATCCAATAGGGAGTACAACTCCCTCCTTTCCCTGATGCACTTGAAGAATCATCCACTAAGAAAAAAAGAAATTTGTCGAGGATATCATGGATACATTTAAAAAAGTGAGGATAAATATCCCATTGTTAGATGCCATCAAGAAAATTCCTTCTTATGCAAATTTCTTGAAAGTGTACCTTAAAAAGGAAGACTACTAGAAGAACACCAAGGCAAGTAAAGCTCACTGACCAAGTGAGCTCCACTCTGCAACATATCATGCCAAAGAAGAGGAAAGATCCCAATGCACCCATCATTCCTTGCTACATTGGAACTTATCGTATAGATCAAGCACTGCTTGACTTGGGTTCTAGCATGAACGTAATGCCTTATGATGTGTATGTAGAATTGAACTTGGGGAAAATGGGGCTGACTAACTGCACCTTGTAATTGGCTGACCATTTGGTGAAGATGCCTAGAGGGAGAATTGATGATGTGTTGGTGAAACTATATGATGATGAAACCTCCATAGCCTTTCTTGCTGATTTTATTGCGCTTGATATAGAAAATGAACTTTCAAATAAGGTACCTATTACCTTGAGGAGACCCTTCCTAGCTACAGCTGATGCAATGATTCATTGAGAACTGACACCATGTATGTGACATTCATGCACATGAAGATCCGGTTGAACATCTTCAAAGCTTCTACTAAAGTTGAGGTGATAGGTGTTATAGAAGAAGATTGCTATCTTATTGATTGCCTTGAGGAGATTGTCGAAGAATTCCTACCTGCACAGATTCATACTGCCATCAAGGGTAGAGGTTTAGATCCTATTGTGAAGTTTTTGATGATGAGGAGGAGGAATATGAACTCACATTAGTGGCTGCAAGTGAGGAACTCCCTTCCATTTCTAAAAAACTTTGAAGAACTCCATTGAAGAACCTCATGTCCTTGAGCTCAAGTCTCTTCCTGGAAGGCCTAAAGTACGCATTTATAGGTTCAAATGACACCCTTTTGGTGATCATTTGTTTTGTTCTTTCTTGTGAATAATAAGTCTTTATTTATGTGTTAAAGAGAAACATTCATGCCATAGGGTGGTTTATTTCTAATTTAAGGGGTGTTTACCCCTCCATTGTGTCCATAGAATCTATCTTGAGGATAATGCAAGGACAACTCAGCAATTGCAAAGGAGGTTGAATCCAAAGCTGAAAGAGGTTGTAACTTAAGATTCTATCCCATTTTTTATAGTCCTTGGGTGAGTCCCATCCAAGTTGTGCCCAAGAAGGGTGGGATCACCGTGGCTAAAAATGAAGATGGAGAATTGGTACCTGAGAGAGAGAAATCCAAATGGAGAATGTGTGTGGATTACAAAAAATTGAATGAAAAGAGGAATAAAGATTGTTTCCCTCTCCCATTCAATGATCAAATCTTGGAGAGACTTGATGGACAAAGTTTCTATTATTTCCTTGATCATTATTTAGGTTACTTCCAGGTGACAATGCATCCAGTGGATCAATAAAAGACCACCTTCACATGTCCTAGTGGCACAGTTTCTTATAGGAGGATGCCATTCAGATTGTGTAATGCATGTCTACATTTCAAAGATGTGTTACATTAATCTTTGCATATATGTTGGATTCATCTCTTGAGGTCTTTATTGATGATTTCTCAGTGTTTGGAAAAACTTTTGATTATTGCTTGTTCCATCTCATCTTTGTTCTTGAAAGATGTGTCAAGGTCCATTTGGTACTATCTTTAGAGAAAAGTTATTTCATGGTTTCAGAAAGTAAACTGTTGGGACATAGAGTTTCAAAAACCGGAATTGAAGATGGCAAGGCCAAAGTGGGCCTCATGTCTACTCTTACCATCCCTTACACTGTAAGACATATCTATTCTTTCTTGGGGCATGTGGGTTTATATCGCTATTTCATAAAGGACTAGAAAAATTTCTAGACCGCTATGCCACTTACTTGAAAAAGATGTCGAATTCAGTTTTGATGACAAGTGCATTGAAGCCTTCAACCACTTGAAGAACATGTTTGTTTATGCTCCTACCATGCAACCCCCAAATTTCTCTTTGCCATTTGAGATCATGATCGATGCTTGGGATATGACAGTGGGTGATGTGTTGGGCCAAAGGATTGCTGAATTCCACATATTATCTATTGTGTACTTGATAAATTTTGTTCTTACCTTTTGCAAAACAAAGTCATCATCTATACGGGTCATGTAGCCTTGAAATATCTTATGTCAAAGAAAGATTCAAGACCAAGATTGATTTGTTGGATCCTATTTCTCCAAGATTTTGATTTAGAAATTGTTAACAAGAAGAGAATTGAAAATTCTACAACTAATCACCGTTTCCATATTGAGGCACCATATGATGATGTGAATTGAATTAAAGAGACAATGCCACATGAGAAACTCTTCTTGATTGACTCCACTTAAAGCCATGGTGCAAGCACATAGCCAACTTTTGGCTAGTGGGAGAGTACCAATCACATGGACTAGTGATGAAAGTAAAAGGTTGTTTGCTACGGTAAAGAGTTGTGTGTGGGATGACCCACATCTCTCCAAGTATTTCCTTGATGAACTCATAAGAAGTTGTGTCCCCAAAAGTGAGCAGCAAAAGATTCTTTTCATGTGCCATTCTAGAATTTTTGGATGACATTTTGGTGGAAAACATACAGCTGCTAAAGTTCTCTAAAGTGGGTTCTATTAGCCAACATTGTTAAAATATTCTAATGAATATTGCAAAACTTGCTTGAAGTGGCAAAAAATGGGCACTGTCTCAAAAAGGGACATGATGCCTCTATCACCTATTCTTGTGGTTGAGGTGTTTTATGTTTGGGTTATTGACTTCATGGGTACGGTTCCCCCTTCTTTTGGGTATGCATACATCTTGGTGAATGTAGAGTACATCTCCAAGTGGGTTGAAGCGATTGCTATAAGGACAAATGATCACAAGGTAGTATGTGACTTTATAAAGTCAAACATCTTCATCTAGTTTGGTGTGCCAAGGGCAATGATTAGTGATAATGGAAGGCACTTCATTCATATAACTTTAGAAGGATTGTTGAAAAGACATGGTGTGAACCATCGTGTGGCTACTCCTTACCACCCTCAAACTAGTGGTCAAGTTGAGTTAACCAATCAAGAGATAAATCTCACTCTTGAGAAGACAGTGAGACCACACCACAAGGATTGATCTGATCCTCTTAATGAAGCTTTATGGTCATATATAACAACATTCAAGGCCCCAATGGTTCACACCATGTCTTTTCAACAATCCTTCTAAAGTTCTATGAATGAAGTTCCTTCCACCATCATTAATCATTGCCCTTGGCACACCAAACTGGATGAAGATGTTTGACTTTACAAATTTAGATACTACCTTGTGATCATTTGTCCTTAAAGCAATTGGGGCCTTGAAGAAGAATTGGCACCACACCAAACTAGATGAAGATACCATCTGTCTGTTGAGATGCAATACAAGGCGGTGTGGGCTTTGAAGTCTTTGGAAATTGATGTGGACACTGTCAGAGGCATGAAACCTATGACTTGTCAAAAAGTTATAAGGAGAGAACAAAATTCTTGCATGATAAGTTGATAAAGAAGAAGAATTTTGAGCCCAAACAACGGGTGTGGCTGTACAATTAAAGGATGAAGTTCTTTCCTAAAAAGCTTAGGTCTAGATGGGAAGGACCTTATCAAGTCAAGCATGTATACCCCTTTGATGCTACTGTGATATATGAAAAGGAAGGTGCAAAGTAACTCATTGTCAATGGACAAAGATTGAACACTCTTGTTGAAGTTGGTTCGGATAAGGCAAACTAAAGTCTTGATATCGTTATGTTAGTTGAGGAAACACCCATTGATAAAGAGATGTGATGGGATGCACGTAAGAGAGACATATACTTCAAATATGCTCAAAAAGTCCCAAGAGGATGAGTGATGTAAGAATCAATAAGCCTAGCTAAAGACATAAAATTTAGCACTAGTGGGAGGCAACCCACCTAGGTTTGGGAACTTTTGCACCCAACCATTAACTTTTGATACTTTTCATTTTCTTTTACACTTTCCAAAAACACACACACACCACTTGTGTCTAATAATATTTTATTATTTTGAGTTGTGGTGGTGTGACAGGTTAGATAGAGTGAGAAGATGAGTGCAACAACTGCAATGAGAGATAAATGTGGTGTCACAATGTTTGCATTGAAATATATGAAGTTCCATGAAGCTTTTGTGAATTTATGCACTTATAAGACTCACCACAGCCATGGTGCAACAAAACGGTCGTGGTGATAACATGCAAGAAGTTTAGGAGATTCAAGAAGAAAAATGTGCAAACACCATGACTTTGGCATGCTCTACAGGTGTGACTGTCGCCATGGGTGTGGCATAAAATTACCAATCCAGTCATGGTATGCCACCATGAGCGAGGCACACTTCACCAACATCATAGGGAATTTTTGATATATGAAGGAGGAACACCGTGATTGTGGTGACCGACATAGGTGTGGAACTTAGCAACCACCATAATCATGGCAGCCGTCATGGGTGTGGCGAGGGCTGACTTCAAGGACAACTGATGATGCCACCATGGGTACGGCACCCACACGACCATGCCATTGAAACCTCTCCTCATCCATGGCCACAACCATGACTGTGGAAAGACATGAACCCACCAAGTAAGTGATTTTTCTTCCACTTCACCACAACCCCCCCCATTTCCCTAAACTTCAATGCCCATGGTGGACAAAATGACACACATCAGCAACCTCCAACTTCTTCATCCTCCATCTCTAGCCCTCTTCCACCATCAATCGATCTCTCCAACACTTCCCTCACCTCCACCTCACATCCCCTTCCATTCCCACCATTACAACACCTCCAAATCAATGCCTTGTCCATTTCATTCTCTCTACCCGCAAAAATATTTATGCCCTAAATCCACCTCCTCCAATCCATCTTCCACCACCGTTAAACCTTCCCAATCAGTTTTCTACCCCAACGTTGATCCTCTTCATCATCCTCAAACCATTAGCACCTTCATTTAACCCTTTTTATCCCTTCCTCCACTTTCTCTGCCAAACAATGAAGATGATGGGCAAAGCCATTAAAAAGGGGCTCAGAGCAGCCTACAAGAAATCACCAGGAGCAAAATGTGCACAAAGAAAGAATCTACCAACATCCTCACCCCCTCCCACATCCCTATGCCATCACTTTCAAATTCCATCTCCGCTGGCCTTCGACGTTTGATATCTATGGCTAGCTCTCACCTCCACTCATCTCGGAGCCACCACACTCTAGACGCTACATATGGTGATGAAGATGAGGAGGAGTCTGAGACCAATGTCGATGAGATGATTGACTCCTTGGATCCAAAGGTCACCACCACCCATCCATGGTGAGGCAAGGAGGAAGCTTCCCCTTCTTCACACGCTCCGCCCTGACCTATGTTAGCCCGCCATTCCACTTCTTCAGCCATGGAGAGTGGCAGCCACAAGCTCGATGATAGTTGATAATTGATTAGGAGGTAGATGCTCAAGAGGAGAAACCCAAGCAGAGAGTACCCTTGAATCTTGACACAAGCTCGGGGTCACACACATATGAGGTTGTGGAAGAGGATGAGGATAAAGATAAGGAGGAATTGATTCCAAAGCCAGTGGACATTATAGCTTCACTTGAGGCTCATAGGTTTAAAGGAATTGGTAGGATTCATGAGGAAGTGTCCTATGGGAGAGGGATTAAAAGAAAGATTACAGTGAAACCTCTCTATCCTTAGTGCATGACCAGGAGGGTGATTGCAAACTGGTATGCCTACCAACATGTTATGGATGCACTTGGGATTAGGCAGTACATAGGGAATTATTTGTATGATTGTGGATTGTATTGGGTGCTCTGTAATCCACAAGATACTTATGTTGATATGACACCACAATTTTTTGCTACATTGGAGAAGATCAAGTATAGAGGAGAGCAAGCAATCAGATTTGGGATACAAAATGAGATACATACCCTCACAGAATCTTAGTTGAATAGCATACTCGATAGGGTACATGAGGAAGCCAAGCAGCTTGATAAGGGTCGCATTGAAAGAGAGATAGAAATAGATTATTAGTCTTTATGGTATAGCATGATAGGGAAAAGGAACTTCATACTTGGAAAGTAAAAAACTAGCAGGATCTATAATCCATATTTTAGGTATGCACAGAAAGTTACCATTATTGGTCATTATGACAATTAGGGGAGTTGTTCACAAAAAGATCTATTTGTTCTGCATGGGGTGATAAAAGGGAAATATTGCAACCTAGGGGTGCTTCTCATTGATCACATGAGGTCAATCCCATCCAAAAGCAAAACTCCATTTGTTATGGGAGGGACTGTGACCTCACTTGCTCTAGCCCTAGGATGTGGTTTGACAGGTCTCACTAAAGTTGAGGGAGTGAATCTTGTTGATTTGAAGTACTTAGTCTGCTTCCAAATGATCACAATGGTTGATAGGAAAATGATGTATAATGTTAACCCCCTTGTCCCTAGATTCAATCTTGAGCTTCCATATCACACATCCTCACTCTGTGAGATTGCAGGACCCACTGAGAAATTAAGTGAATTGTTGATGAAGTGGGAAGACAAGCACCCAAGACAAAACAATAGAGATTGAGCCCCTATCCTACCTGAAGAGATTGGAGAGACAAATGTGGTTGAGCAGAAAAGACAGCCCCACAGTGTGAGAAGAAGAGAAGAGGAAGCATCATCTCAACAACAACCTATAGTTAATGCATGCGACATGTCCACCATACAGGCACCACTGGAAGGCATTCAACAGACCCAATAGACCATGTAACAAATTCAGCAGTACATGTGGCAAGATCAACAATAGATGCATTATCAGATCAACTATATGTGCTAGTATCAGCATGTACATGCACATAAGAGCCCCCAATGGGAGGAAGACTACCAGGGCATCATTTTTTCATATCTAAAGACTTACCCTCTACAGATAGATTATTGGGGTCACTATTACTAGTCCCTCCTCATCAGGATGTCTTTTTATTCATAAAAACATTAAATACTTTGTTTCATCATTCCTAGTTCATATTTATGTTTCTATATTCATTTGTTGATAGGAAATATTACCACCACCACTGCTGGACCTTCCTTCACATTTAAGGTTTCCACCTTTGTAGGGGGACCCGCCACTAGATCCATCTCAGCAGTAGTGACACATACACTGCCTTCCCTAATATTTAGTTTCATGTTAAGGATAACATGATTCAAAAGTTTGGGGTGGTAGGGTGGTATGCTCCCTATATCACTCTTCTCATTTTGATTGATTAGTTTCACCCTATTTCACCTGATTAATTGATGGAATCATCTTATCTAGTGTATATTTCTTCCTTATTGCCAACAAGCATGCATGTAGTTCTTTTTCATGCATTTTTGTGTAATTTTTCAAAAGATTTTGCTCTTTTTGCTTTTCCATTTCATGCATTGCATTTCATATATCTTTTTGGTAATTTTGTGTGTTTTATATAGGATTCGATGTTTTATTCTTTCTATTCCCTAAAAGTAGGTTTATATGTGATTAAATGCAAATTGGCATCATTTTGGCTAATTTTTCCCTAATTTTGAACTTCTTGCCTAAAAGCATGTTTTGACTTAATCTCCACCTATTAAAGTGAAAATGTTGATCTATAACAAATGCATTCTACATTCCTATGTTCTATTGCTAAATGGTCTTAATTGTGACTATATACACGTGAATTTCCTCTCATGTTTGTGAATGTTTAGGTTGAATTGTGATTTGAGCAATCTATGAATGATTAGGACTTGTGGAATCACATAATAAAAGTATGAATTTCATGTTATATAATCATATGGTGTGAAATTACTTGATGAAGTGTTGGAATAAGTTTCATGTAGGGGATTTTATGTTGAGAACCACACTAGTGACCCCTATTTGACCTGACTTTGCTTTCATCCTCTTCTTACCTCTCTGTCTCATGAAAGGAAGCCAAATTGCACATATTCAGCCGTGGCCACCTCCAAAAGTTTGGGGTGGCCATATCTATATCTCCCTTCTTCAGTCTCACTACCATGTGCCCTAGATACACTAAGGGCAAAGAAAAAGAAGAATAAAAAGAAAATACAAAAAGAAAATAAAAGATTAGTGCTACTATATAATAGCACCCAATATCTTACCACAACCCGTTCTTCTATTTTCATACCCATTGAGCTAGGAAACATCAAACCTAGCTCACTTCACCCTTTTTCCACAACCATGCGGGTCACATAGTGTGGTTTGAAGTATGAAATTGAATGTATGAAAGTGAAACACCACTCCTAGTGATCATTGATTACCGCCATCATGAAACAGTCTACCCAGAGCTACATGAAAGTCATATGTATTGATTGTGTGTTGTATGCCCTATATTTGAATTTGGTATGCTCAATGGTCTTTTCATGATTGGTTTGTGATAGTGGAGAGGAGAGAGGTGGAACACAAGTACTTAGTCACCTTTAAGCCCATTTAGTCAACGATCATCTATTGCAATGCATCTGTTATTCTTATTTGTCAAAAGAAATTGAAGAGTGATTAGGTTGGAGCATACTTGAGGACAAGTATGTTTTAAGTTTGGGGTGGTGATGCAACCCTATTTTAGGGCTTCATATTGTGTCTTTTTGCACTATTATCACATCTAAACGTTGTTAGAATGAAAGTTATTCCTCTAATATGTGAATTTCATATCAAATGCACTTATGGCTATTATTTTTTTTATTTTTTAGGGTTTTTCTACATGAATTGGTTGTAAAGGAGAGAAAAGGAGAGAATCCTTGGATTTATATACCCCAAATTGGAACCAGATTTTCCCCAACCATCCCTTGAATAGGCAAAAAATCAATCCAAAGCAAAAAGCAACCATTTGGAGGAGCAAAGAGCAAAGATGAGAAGTTAAGCCCTCACCACGGGTCATGGTACTCTTCAACAGCCCTGGAAAGATGGCTCAAATTCAAAGTAAAGATGTCAAGGAAACCAAGGATTAACCACGGTTGTGGCCTCCACAATGGTTATGGCACTGAAGACTCACCTTGCATGTGGCAGCTGCCACACTTGTAGCAATAAGCTTCCACAACTGCCACCTTAGAAAATGACTGTGCCAGCCTCCCTATAGCATGGTTGTGCTCTGCACCATGCCTGTGCCACCTTCCACTCACTACGATCGTGGAACCCACCACGGTTGCATCCAGTAACCCACCAAGGTTCCACTTTACATGTCATTTTCACCTTCTCCATCTCGCCCGTGCCCATCCACCACGACTGAGATGACCCCAATACACCATGGTCGTGGTGACCACCACAGTCATAGTGACTACCCAAACCCTACCTATTTTTGCGTTGCATTTCCAATATTACCCCCACTTACCCTAGTGCTTCCCCACCACCTATATATATTAGGCGAAAGTTGTAGCATGAAATTTAGCCACTCCTACAACCTCATAGAATTCATTTCCACTTTCCTTAGCATTCAAGAGCTCTCACCTACCCCCATCCATCACCCACTCCATTTCCACCTTCCACTACCTCAAAACCCTAGTTTTATAGGGTTTCCACCATAAAACCTCTCTTTTCCATGACATCTACCTACCTTAGAGGAAGGTTCTCCAGCTACACAGCTAGGAGGTGAACAAATGAGGAGCTTCCACGAGATTCCATGTCCATATTCCTATTTCTCCTCTCTCTTTTGCTATTTTGTTTGGTCATGTGTAGTTAAGCCCCTTGTGGTGGGATGTTTGGGTTTAAAATGATACTTTAATACCATGTTGGGGGAATATATCTTATAAAAATCTATATTTCATTCTATGATGATTGCTTTCTACTTTTATCTCATTTACCATGGTTCTACTTGTGATTGGTGCTTTAAAACATGAATTGTTTGTGGTTTAATGCTTGAACCCACCTAGATCTAGGAAAATATGGCATATGTGAGGCTATTTTGAGATTTTCTCCTAGGTCCAACTAGTGGATCCCTGGCTAGCACCTCATCTTCTCACACATATATCCTTCTCCTACTCCGAGATATGGGATCTAAGTAGATAATGTAGGATTATTTAGTGTAATTGCATAGGAGTTTACTAAAAGCTAGATGGTGAGTAATGTGAGGTGAAATACCCTTACCTCTACTCTCTATTCCTACCTTTGGCTCCCAATTATACTAAGCGCTCTTACACTAGAAACCTACACTAGTCAAATTCAATTGAAATGCCACCTAAACCTTGGTCCAATTAAGCCTCGTAAGGCTAGATAGGGTGTGTAAGGGTGTAGTTCCCCTCACACACTCTACTCTATCCATGGCCAACCAATAGTCTAGGGCAATTTCATTGCATTTGAACAATCATTTGGTTTAGCAATCTAGAATGATGATTAGGTTTTGCTTGGTATGCTACCCCAACTAATATCTTAGTATCATCACCCCAAACTGCCCACCTCTCTTTAACATTGCTTAAAACCCATCTTGCCCTCTTAGCTATTCCATGCTAGTTTAGTTGTTTGCTTAAATGGCTAGCTAGTTAATTTCTTAGTTCTTGGTAGTTATTCCTTGCTAGGGTAGTTAGTGCATCTTTGTGCTTGACTAATCTAGATAGTGGTATTCTGGGTCTCTAATTTTTTGAGTAGGGTTTCTCTAGTCTTTCTTGTCTTACTTCATTTCTTGTTCAATTACTTGTATACTAGTGTAATCAACCCAAATCAAGATTAAACCCTAAAAACTTTAATCTCCACTTTAGGAATGTATCCCACACTAACTAAGCTTTATTTCCCCCTCTCTCCCTATGAATCAACCCTTATCTTTCCACTTACATATACTACAACATGGCCCCGTGTGATTTTTGGTAAAGTGTGACTGGTCTAAGTGAGTGTGTTAAACTAGGCCCTTCATAAATGCAAAAGATCCAAGTGTGTGACAACGCACTAGGTCTTTTGGTGTATCACAGTGGACGACATATGACGACATCCTCCTAGTGGTGTCAAAGGCCTCCCTACTCTATCTAGCACATGTGGACCACTAAGAACTCGTGTTGTTCCTTTTAGAACAAATGGGAAGGAGTTGTCCCATTAACATCAATGTGCTAGCATTGACTACTCTCCCTTGTTGTCTCCCCTTACTGTCTCTCCCTTTATGGGTAAGAATTGCTCGAGTTATCACGTAACCATAATTGTGTGAAGACAACAATTATTATAGATAAAGTTTGTGTCAGCTGAAAGCCTCGAGTACCCCTCTATTTATAGGAGGGCAAGGGTTAGGGCTTCTAAATAAACCAGGAGTCAAAGAGATAGAATTTCATAAATTTTTTGAAACATGCAAACCACAAATGGGTCGGTTCACAACTGAACGGTCAATTCACATGTGAAATTATCATTTCAACACTTGAATTAATCAGTTCATTATGTTTCCTATTCACAAACATTTTGGCTTTAATTTGACAATTAATGCACAATATGACATCTTGATCCAGTCTTACTGATCTCCCAACTAGTTGGTTCACAACCTGAACCAGTCAGTTCATACTTATGGATTGGTTAGTTTACTAGATGGTCTATTTTTTCATTATTCTGTGGCTGAATTTATTTAAATTGAATACATAAACACTTTAATAATCAAGTTAAACCACATTCATGAATAAACTCCTTTCCCAAATGTATCCTTTGTGTGGGACCTATAGGTCCCAAATTACGTCGGTAGTGAATGTTTGTAACTAATTTATGACATCACAAGCAATGAGTGGTGTCTAGAGACACATCGTTTCTACCCAAGTAATTGGGAAGTTAGAGAACAACTTCAACCTACAATTTGTTATCAGTGTTACTATGATCGTATAGTTTCTTTTGTCTCTAATATCCAGATGGAATTTGAGGCATGGAATCCTCATCCTCTCAAGGTTCAATCCATGTTCCTTGAACTAGAGAGGAATGTTTGAGATACATGTGAGCTCACATATCATATATTGATTCACATGAGTATGGCCATACATTTCTTAGCCTTGCTTATCAAGTGGCCAGAATATCAACTCCAGTAGGAGAGACAAATCTCATATACATTACTGACAGTCATTCTCCATGTGTCACAACATACGTGAGCATCACCTTTATAGTAACTCTTATTCAAGGTCACGTTGGATGGTGTCAAAGTACATCACACGACATGCGATGAGTTTAGTGATTTTAGGTCTAAGAACCAAAATCACCACCATCACTATGAGGGTTGAGTTTAACTACCATTCAAGGTTTCCATGCACCACTCTCAAGGTGGGTCTGTTTGATACACTATTCTAAAAAGTACCTATGTGTTTGGTTGGATATCACATATCATGACTAATGAGATTATATCATCAACCAACACATACTCTATTCCTATGTGTAATTATTGTCTATCAGATTCCATAATAACAACTGACTAGGAACATACCAAGAATGTATGTACTCTTATCTTTCATAAGATCTCATTGTTTTGGTCATCAACCTAGAGACATACGTCATCAAGTAGCATTGTTCTTTAGACATCTATCATGTCATACTATTATCTCATAATTGAATAAATATATAGATGAAGATTGCCTTTATTATTAATCAAATCATTTACAAGATATGTCATTACAATCATCATATGATTGGTGCTCTGGGCATACATACCAATAGACTTTCCCTATAACTTAGATCCAATCACCCTTGAACTTAATCCCAAGTGATATAACATGACCTTCACGGTTCTGCTGCAAAAGTGGTTTTATCAAGGGGTCATCAACATTACTTTCAATTGGTACTCTACAAATCTTCACATATCATTGTTGTATGATCTCTCATATGAGATGGAACCGTAGTTGTATGTGCTTAGAATGTTGATGTGATCTGGGTTCCTTAGATTGTGCAATAGCTCCATTGTTGTCACAATATAGCTCTACTACATCGTTGATGCTTGGAACCACCCCAAGTTTAGAAATGAACTTCTTGATCCAAATAGCCTCCTTTGTAGCATTGGATGCAACAATATACTCAACTTCTATCGTATGAGATGGAACCGTAGTTGTATGTGCTTAGAATGTTGATGTGATCTGGATTCCTTAGATTGTGCAATAGCTCCATTGTTGTCACAATATAGCTCTACTACATCGTTGATGCTTGGAACCACCCCAAGTTTAGAAATGAACTTCTTGATCCAAATAGCCTCCTTTGTAGCATTGGATGCAACAATATACTCAACTTCTATCGTAGAATCAATAATTGTTTCTTTCTTGGAACTCTTCCATCTTACAACTCTATTGTTTAGGAAAAACACAAATCTAGATTGTGATCTATAGTCATCTTTGTCAGTTTGGAAGCTTGCATCAGTGTAACCTTTTGCCACCAACTCTTACTCACCACCGTAAACAAGGAAGTGATCCTTAGTTCTTCTCAAGTACTTAAGGATCTTCTTTACGACATTCCAGTGACTTTCACCCTCAGGATCTAACTGATACTAGTCATAGTCAAGGCATATGAGACATTAGGATGAGTGCATTACATTGCATACTTGATAGATCCAATTTCAGATGCATATGGAATCTTGGTCATATGCTCCCATTCTACACAAGAGCTAGGACATTGAGCTCTATAGATACTAACAACATGAGACACGGGTAAGTTTCCTCTCTTTGATTTCTCCATGTTGAACCTTTTCAACACTTTGTCAATGTATATGCTCTGGCTTAGGCCAAGAAGCCTTCTAGATCTATCTCTATATATATCAATTCCTGAGATACATGATGCCTCACCTAAGTCCTTCATAGAGAATGCATTTCCTAGCCAAGTTTGTACCATATGTGAAGTTGGATGTCATTGACCATCAATAGTATTTCATCTACATACAATATGAGGAATACACTCTTGCTCCCACTAATCCTATTGTAAACACATGGTTCATCTTCATTTTGACTAAAGCCAAACTCTTTAACTGTTTTGTCAAATTGAAGATTCCAAATCATAGATGCTTGCTTCAATCCATAGATTGACCTTTGTAGCTTACAAACTTTATTTGCATCCTCTAGATTTATAAAACCCTTGGGTTGTGTCATGTATACATCCTTGAGAAGATTCTCATTAAGGAAAGCAGTATTAACATCCATATGCCAAGTCTCATAATCATAATAAGATGCAATGGAAAGCATATCATCCCAATGCACTTAACCATGGAAATCGGAGAAAAGGTTTCTTCATAGTCAACACCTTGAACTTTTCTAAAACCCTTTCCAACCAACTGGTTTTTATAATTTTGTACATTACCATTCATGTCAGTCTTCTTTTTGAAGACCCACTTGCACCCTATGGGTTTTACCCCCTTCATGTTGATCCACCAAGGTCCATACCTTGTTGGTGTACATGGATTCCATCTCAGATATCATGGCCTCAAGATATTTATCATATTTGGGTCCCTTAGCATCTTTTAGGTAGGTTGTTGTCTCATCATCAATCACCAACTCATTTCCTTCTTGAGACACAAGATAACAAAATATTTCTGCCTCAAGGCTTGTCCTACTAGATCTCTGAGGTTCCTAAATTACATGAAGAATTTGAGATTCCATAATGGTTTGTGACACTTTGTGTTCCTCTTGTACCTCTATAGGTTCAATGTTCTCGTGTTGGTCTCAAACTTCTTCGAGTTCCACTTTCCTCTCATTGATTCCTTTAGAAATGAATTCCTTTTCTAGTAATACAACATCCCTGGCAACAAACACTTTGTTGTCAGATGGAGTATAAAAATAGTATCCTTTGGTTTCCCTAAGATATTCAACAAAATAACATTTATCCCATTTGGGTCCAAGCTTTTTGGGAACCTACTTTCTCACATAAACTTCACATCCCCAAATCTTCAGAAAAGACACATTGGGACTCTTCCCATACAATATCTCATATGGTACCTTTTGAACCGGTTTAGATGGTACACAGATTCATGTAAATGTTGCAGTTTCTAGAGCATAACCCCAAAAGGAAGTTGGAGTATCAGAAAAACTCATCATTAATCGCGCCATATCTAACACACCATATCTAACAATGTGTGATTCCTTATTTCTAACACACCTTTATGTTGTGGTGTTCCAGGTGGAGTCCATTCTGATATGATACTAGGGTCTTACAGAAGGTCCTCAAACTCTTGGCTTGATTATTCTCCACCTCGATCAGAATGAAGTGTCTTAATACTTTAATCAAGTTTGTTATGTACTTCAATCATGAAATCCTTGAACTTTTCAAGTGTTTTTGACTTATGTTTCATCAAGTAAACATAACCATACCTACTAAAGTCATAAAAAAGAATATGAAGTATTGACAGCCACCTCTAGCATTTGTTCTAAAAGGTCCACATACATCAATATGTACAGTCCCAATAGATCATTCACTCTCTCACTGTTTCCAGTGAAAGGAGACTTTATCATCTTGCTCAACAAGCAAGATTCACATGTCTTTGTTGATTTGAAACAAAAAGAGTCTAGATATCCATCTTTATAGAGTCTAGAAACGTTACTCATTGATGTGCCCTAGACTTTAATGTCAAAGGTATGTTTTGTTTTAGTTATCGAGTTTTAATCTTTTGGTATTTATGATATAAATATTTATCTCTAGATCTAGCAAATAAAGACCATAAGACATTGGGACACTTCCATAATAGATCTCATATTTTGAAATAGAACATTGACCATTCTTTATATGAAGTTCATATCCATTCTTTTCCATACAAGATACAAAATTAATGTTTCTATTAATGATAGGTACAAATTAACAGTTCTCTAACTCTAAGTTCTCTAACTCTATTACAAGCCCTATGGGCAGAGATAAATGATAGGTTCCAACTATAGTGCCACGAAGTCTTGCTCCATTCTCAATGCACAATTCGACCTCACCATTTCTTAAAGGCTTACTTCTTTTTAGATCATGCATATTTAAACATATGTGAGATCCACATTTGGTATCTAGTACTCATGATGAACATGTAGACCTATTTATCTCAATAACATATATACCTAAATTGGAGATCTCTATCCCCTCCTTCTTCCTCAGTTCCTCTAGGTAGAGAGGGCAATTCCTTTTCCAGTGTCCAAATTAGTGACAATGGTGATAATTTCCTCCCTTGGTCTCCACTCCCTTTGGTTTGAGTGCAGAAGACTTGGGTTTCTGGCTAGCTTTAGGACTCTTCTTAGCTATGCCTTTGTCCTTAGACTTCCCTATGCCTTTGCTAATCATCATTTGAGACTTGGGCTTGTCTTTCTTCATCTGCACTTTAGTTGTTCTCAACATGCCAAGTAATTATGACAACATCTGGTCAAAATCATTCATGTGGTAGTTCATGACAAACTAGTTGTATGATTCTGACAGTGACTGTGGAATCACATCTATGTCCAACTCTTGACCCAAGGGAAATACCAGTCTAGAAAGGTTCTCCACATACCCAATTGGCTTGAGCACATGGGGACAGAGTGGATCTCCTTCTGTGATGTGGCATTTGAACAATGCCTTGGAGACATCATATCTCTCATGTATTTCTTGATCTTGGTACGTGTTTTTAAGACGTGTTACATCTCAATAACATCCATGTTCTTGTATTATCTCTGCAACTCATAGTTCATTGAGCATAGCATCAGGCACTTGTCATCTAGGAGATCTTGAGAGTGCTTCTTGTAAGCATTCCTATCATCCTTAGGAACAGTAAGAGCAAGTTCATCTGGCTCTGGTGTCTCTAGGACATAGAGTTGCACTCTTGTGTGAGACGCTCAATTTCCCGAACCAGTCATGGAAATTATTCCCATTCAACTTGTCCTTCTCAAGGACCGAATGCAAGGAAAATGTGTTATTGGTTGTCTTTTGATTATACAAGAAAAAATTTTAATTTGTCAAAACCCTTTTGATTTGATTTGATTAAAGAAATTTTGATGATATTAATTAGGCCTATAATTAATGTTCACTCTCGGTATTTTGTACAAATTGATAGTATTGCAACGTACAACATTTTACTGAGCCAAGACCCAAAACAATTGAGTTATTACCCTACTAGTGCCAGCGTACATAACCAATTATTAAGGTAGGAAAATTAGCCAATTGCATCTCATGCAATTCTTGGATAGATGGTATGTGCAACTTCCTTGCCATAGTCCATCTACATGCTTCTAGGCACTTAATATCATTAAGGTCACCAAGTAAAGTATGACCCAAAAACCAACATGTTAGTAATGCACCCTACTTGGCAGGCACACATAAACACCATCGCACTTCCTCGAGATAGACAGTGCACCATGCTTGGTGTGCCCACACTTAGTTGATCAAGTTTTTCATGTGTGTTGCTTATGGAAAGAATCTGAGACTTAATATTTAATTGAGGGATTTTTATTCATATAAATACATATACATATCCAATCACCACATACTTATGATATGTATCGTATACAAACTATATCCACAAATAAAACATGAAATTATAAAATATGATCGATGGATATGACCACACAATTCTTTGGAGACACAAATAATTGCTACTACCCAAAGTCAACATCATATGCATCAACATGTACTTGCTGAAAACTTTGTTGGAACCAATCCAGATAGTCGACTCAACCCTTGAGTCAATCAATTGACCTCCTAGTTGATCGATTGGTCTTTAGGATTGGTTGACTGGCCTCCGATTCAAGCGGCATCTGCACTCCTCCAGATAATAGGTTGGGCACAGTCGATCGATTGACTCCTCCTATCATCTTGCCTCCTTGGTCCTCCGGTCAATCGGTTCATCTTCTGATTTAGTCGATTCGTATGGTGTAGAATACCTTCTCTTTGCCAAAATAGGAAATAAACATATCATATTCCAATTTGACTTATTACATTGTAACAGTGAAACCTTGAGTTACATTCCAGGGGAGCATAGGAAGAAAATAGTTAACTTGCATATGGAAAAAGAGAGAGAGGCTTGGTATGCAAATTGAATTTAAAAGGATAGAGATAAAACCCATTCAACCATGCATAAAAATTCAGGGAGTATTGTCCATAACCACACTTACATCCACCACCCATATAATTATAGGGTGACAGACACACACATATTATATATATATATATATATAATATTGGGATCATATGTGGGATTTAATCAAATATGAAGATTGGTCATTTAAATATTTGCATAGAATGTAATTAATAAATGATAAAACAAAATTTTGATCATATTGATTAATTCCCAAAACATAGTAAATTAGTGTGGTTCTAATACAACTATCGGGAAATATAGCGACAGAGATGGCAGTGGAAACAAAAATTTCTTGCCATATTCCCTTTAAATAGCAGATCGCATCAACAACTATATATTGAGAAGGAATGTTGCAAGGCATATACTTGGTCATGAGCAAGTCCAGTGACTATCCTTGTAGCTGTGTGGTTCTTTTGCAAGCAACACTTAGACATTTTTTTGGCAGCGGCCTCCTAGTGTATCACCACGGACGGCATTTGACAACGTCGTGCTAGTGGTGGAAAAATCCTACGCTCCTCTAGATAGTCCATGTGGACCATCGAGAACTCCTGTTGTTCCTTTTGGAATACACGGGAAAGAGTTGTCCCATCAACATCAATGTGCTAGCATTTATTGCTTTCCCTTATTGTCTCCCCTTGTTGTCTCTCCCTTCTACATGTAAGAATTTCTTGGGTTCTCATGTTACCACAACTGTGAGATGACAACAATTATTAGAGCTTATTTTTGTGTCTTCTAAAAGTCTCGAGTACCCCTCTATTTATTTGAGGGCCAGGGTCAGGGCTTCCAAATCAATTAGGAGTCGAAGAGGCATAATTTCATGAATTTTTTGGAACCTACAAACCACAAACTAGTTAGTTCACTACTGAATGGTTAGTTTACATGTGAAACAATCAGTTCAACACTTGAATCGGTTGGTTCACTATGTTTCCTATTCAAAATCATATTGTCTTTAATTTGACCATTACTGCATAGCATGACATCAACATCAATCCTAGATCCAATCTTACCGATCTCCCAACCGGTCAGTTCACAACCTGAATCGATCAGTTCATACTTCTAAATCGGTCAGTTCACTAGTTGAACTGGTAGGTTTAGATTTTTTATAGCCAATTTTGTTTAAATTGAATACCTAAACACTTTAGTAATCAAGTTAAACCAGATTCATGAATAAACTCCTTTTCTAGGTGTATGTGTGTGACCCTATAGGTCCAAAGTTACATTGGTAGTGAATGTCCATAACTAATTTATGGCATCACAAGCAATGGGTGGTATCTAAAAACACATCATTACTAGACAAGTAACTAGAAAGTTGGAGAACAACTTCAACCTACAATATGTGATCAGTGTTACCATTATTATATAGTTCTTTGTATCTGATATCCAAATTGGACTTGAGGCATGGAATCATCATCCTCTCAATGTTCAATCCATTTTACTTGAACTAGAGTAGACTGTCTGAGATACATGTGATCTCACATATCATATATTGATTCACATGAGTATGGTCATACATTTCTCAATCTCTCTTATCGAGTTACTAGGATATCAACTCCAGTAGGAGGGACAAATCCCATCTACATCACTCATAGTCATTCCCCATGTGTCAATTCATATCTGAGCATCACCTCTATAGTAACCCTTATTCAAGGTCACGTTGGATGATGTCAAAGTACATCAATCGACATGTGATGAGTGTAGTGATTTCAGGTCTAATAACCACCATCAATATCAGAGTTGATTCTAACTACTATTCAATGGTGTTTCCATGCATCACTCTCAAAGTGGGTCTATCTGATACAATATTCCCAAACAAGTACCTATGTGTTTGGTTTGATACCAAAAATAATAACTAATGAGATTCTATCATCAACCAACACACTCTAGTCTTATGTGTTATTTTTGTCTATCATGTTCCACAATAACAATCGACTAGGGACATAACAAGAATGTATGTACTCTTCTCTCAATCATATGATATCACTATTTAGGTCCTCAACCTAAAGATGTACGTCATCGAGTAACATCATTATTGAGACATCTATCTTGTTATACCATTATCTCATAGTTGAAGAAACATATATATGAAGATTGCTTTTATTTTTAATCAAATTATTTACAAGATATGCTATTACAATCATCATATGATTGACTCTCTAGGCATACATACCAATACATATACTACATGGTCATAAAATATAGTGTTTAACATCAATACTTCTAAATCTATGCTTCTTGGTGATAACTCATGCAATAGGGTAAAACCCTACTTTTCATGAATGTTAAGTAAGACCTTGTCAAGTAATGAAATCCTAGTACAATTTTGATCATAAACCATAAGAATGATTTAAGTGTGAAAATTATGTAATGTGTGACATGAAATGTTGATATCACCTAGAATGGTTTATCTATGGTGAATGATGAAACCTTCAGTACTACACTCTCGAATTTAATGTGGGAATGAACCCTAATTCTAAGGGAATAAGGAATATTATTGGTAAAATAAAAGAATTTCAAGTTATGACCAAACCACCTAAATGATGCTTCAAGTTATATAAGTCAGAGTGCACCCTAGATGTTATGATATCCTAAGATGACAACTTAGGGTACATCCAGACTTATGATGGTCTTGACACCTAAAAGGGGTGATCGATATGAAGTTGAACTTTGGCATATCACCTTAAGTATGACATTAATTGAATTTTAAGGACACAATTCCATATAAGATGGGTGAATGTGATGAACCTAATTTTAGGGTTTTGATACCCAATGTAATATTTCAAGACCGTGAATATTATAGATGATTGAAACCAAATTGAGGAATTACTTATTTAAATGGATCATTTCACTCAAAAAGTGTAACCAGATGAGCAATTGTTGATTGTTAGTCCTAGTTGAGTTTAGTTATGATTATTAGATTCCTATTTGTCGACTTGGGTACTTATGAGGCCAATATGTCCATTTAGTAGTCACAACAAACTTAAGTGGTAAATTGATGATATTGAGGTGTGTTTGGATCATAACAAGAGTTTTTAGACTTTTTAGATCAAGATCTAATGATTAATTCCAATGAAGTCAAGGTTTATACACCTATTTATAAGTTTATTTGGATAATTTGATTACATGATCATATAATAGATTTTTTTGTCTCAAACATTACTAGATGATAGCTTATACAGTACGAGATATGTATTTAAAATCCATAATATTTGTAGGTTCTTACCTAAAGATGTAAATTTTAGAAGATGTGATCAATTCATTTAGATAATGCAAAGGAAATTTCTCTTGTTAGTTTTTGCCTTAGGCCTATGACAAATGAATGTCACATGGGAATTAGACTAATGGGGCACATTGTTCTAGGGTGGGGTGGCCTAATTTGGGCAGCCTCTGTGATCCAAAGGTGGAGGCATTGTCTCCTACCTACGCACATTGTTGATCAAGAGACTAACCAGGCTGTTATACCTCCCTAAGCACATAACATGGAGACTGAGGATCAATGGCACTGTTAGGTTTTCCTTAATGAAAACTACCTAAAGGACCCTTACATCACCAAAAGATATACATAGAGAGAGATTGATTCCTATCCTCCCCATTGCTCTCCACTGGCCACCACAACAAATAAGGGTGAGTAGGAGGAGTGGCTTTCTGGGTGAACAATGATTTTTGAGCGATGGTTATCATTTGCATGAACTTCACGAGGTCGAGGAAACGGTCATTTTATTGGATTGGTGATGCCCACGTGTAGTCAAACTCTATTTTTGTCCCATGGTCAGGGACAATGTCGGGAAATGCCTCTAAGGTGATCCAAAATCAACCTGAGAGTGTGTATGAGTCTGGAAAGTATCCTAGAAGCTTCCATTAGTGGTGAGAGTGGTTGATGACACTTGATGACACTATTACCCCTTTTGACCTTCACCACAACAATGCTCAAGTGGAGAGCACACAACTCCACCATTTCCTTCCCCCTTGATGATGACATAGTGACTGAGAGGTGTGTTACACGAGACAATGTAGATGAATCCAATAGATCCAAGCATTGAGGAGGTCACCATCCCCACTACCGTGACACCAGAGCCATTGCATGCAATGGCATCCTTGATGCATCCCACATAACTAGACCCTTGTGGAGGCAAGAGAAATAGGGAAAGAAGGAAAGGGCTAACCAATTGGTCCAACCCCAGGTAGTTGGTCTAGTTTTGTTAATAGAAAGGGAGTCATGTCCCTATATAGAAACATTGTAGTCATTCAGAGCTGCTAGAGGAGAATATTCGACGGCACTAGAAATCTGCAAAAGGTAAATGAGATTTAAATCCTAGAAAATATCATTATTCTTAGAAAATACCTCATAAATAGCTCCTGTCGTCAATAAATTCCCCCAAAATACACTTGGACTCAGAAAAATGTTCTCTTTGTTATAAGACCCCTAGTTATTATTTTGAGGCTATTTTATTAATGATGTTATAAATTAGATTATAATAATTCTTTTTTGGGTCTTTGAAATGAAATAAATAGCATCTTGTTGATATAATTTCTCAAAAAATTCTCATAGAACCATAAAGATGAACTAAACCCATTCAAGAACTCTAAATGGAATAATATTGCACAATATTAGGTTTTTTGGCATTAAAGTATGATCACATGTTATAAACCTCATTTTAATTCTAGAAATTAGCAAGTATGAAACTTGAACAAGACCTTAATTATGGCATAAAATCTTGTATAAAAATGTCAGACACATGTTTTAGGTTAGTTGAACCTAGGTTTGGTTAAACCCTAATTTGAACCTAAATAATGAAGAATAATGGTGAACCTTGTATTAATGGTGATTAATTATTATTAATCAGGTGATGACCAAAGATCTATATGGTCCATGATAAAAATGAATGTATGAACTCATGTACATGGGTTTTATTTAAATATATGACTATTGTTTTCTTAGTTGAATCATGACATCTATGTATGCTCTTCTATTTGCAAATATGGGATGCAGTACTAGTATGTAGTAGTCAATGTTTAGTCACTTAAAAACATAAATTATGTGTAGGTGTTTTGTAGTTATTGAGGTGCTCATTATTCCTTTATGGGAAATGGATTAATGTTGGCTAGTACACCTCCCTAGAGCACAAAATGTATGGGGAGTTTTGCAGAGTACTTGGTAAATGAGTGATAGCTATGTGCACAAGTCTTAAATATTTATAAACTCAAACACAACCCCACAAGTGTACGGATGTATGTAGTACTATCGAGGTCGTACAAGAAGAAGGGTATTGTTAGGAGCAAGAGTGTTAATCTTCAACAATCTAGGTTGATTTCAAAGGTTGGCTTGATTTTAGATTAAACTACTCAATGCATGTTAAAGAAAGCAGTAAATTCTTATCATTTAGAGGAAGATTTAGATTAGATCAAAAGATATTAGATATAGGAATTCACTTCCACATCACAACTTGCATGAAACCATAGAATTCAACTAGCTAGTCAACATACAAAGGATATTTGTTGTCATCATACACCTTCTGGTGATATGAGATAGATCTAACTCCACATAGCACTCTCATGCTATGCTTAGTTTTGAACCACAAATATAGATCCTCAACATAATCCCATTTAATCCCATGCTCAAGGAAATATTTCTATCCATGATGACCCCTTCCCACTCCTTAACATGTCTTCCCAGATCATAGAAAGAAGCATTAGAATTGCAAGCAATATGTTTAGTAATACAAACAAGCAATTTAACACTGAAGCATATCTTAGAAGAGTAAATAACTAGCATTGGTTAAGAAATTCAAGTGCACATAATTTATGACATGGGATCGACTCTCCCATGCCCAAGAAATGAAGTTCTACTCGTATATAATGGAAGGATACAAGTACAAGAGATAGAAGATGAAACTAAACATGGATAGAGAAGAGAAAGAGCAAAGAAATCCATAAAATAATAGGAACAAGTGAGAACTCTGACTTGGAGATGATGTTCTACCCTTGCTAAATCTTCTTCTCTAGCAACATTCTCTCTTGAGGGGTTGGAATGAAGAATTGACATCCTTGCCGCAATCTATAGATGAAATGGAGTAGAGAAAGGAGTTCTCTCTAGAGTAACCACCTCTTCTTCCCCAAAATCACCTATCCTCTTCTCTGATATGTTCTCTCATCAAAAACTTTTCCAAAAACAAGAGATAACTGTCTCTAGTGTGGGATTTTGTATTCAAAAATGAGGGATGATTTTTTTTCAAAAATAGTGGAAATCTACTACAACACGATGTGTTGTAGAAGGCACACAAAATGTCACCTTGAGGAAGCGACATCAAAACTGCCCTTCCCAAAGAGTGCACAACATGTTGTCTAAGATATGTGTCGTGTTGCTACTAGTCGGTGATGGTCTTGAACGGCATGAAAACGTCGTGTGCTAATAAACACACATCATGTTCTTTGGTAGAAGTTTTGGCGATTACTTTAACTGAATGGGAACGACATTGGCAATAAATTTGACTGAATAGGCACGACGTGTCATCTGAGAGACATGTCGTGTTTCTACTCTTCAGGGGGAAAGAAATTTATATATAAAATCACATGTCATGTGCTTATGGTCACATGTCGTGTTCCACTCTAAAACTTCAAGAAATTCCCTATAATATGTGTGATCTCCTAGAGAATCCAACTAAGGTTGGATTGACCCCATGTCCTCATCATAGTCATCTACCTGTAATCACAAACATGAAACAAGTAATACAACTGAAAAGTGAGAAATCTAGCTTGATTGATAATGGAATTATGGTCAAAATGAATGAAATGTGCATCCAAAAATGATCCAAAATGTGCATATCAATGGGGTGGGCCCAACATACATGTCTAGTACTAGTCCACCTTGATAATGCAACGCATTTAGAAAAATGAGAAAAATTGGCATTTTTTTTTATTAAAGAATATTTTATTTAATCTTCTTTCTTCCTTTTAGAAAATCCTTTCAAGGTATGAAAACCATGAATATATGTATTTTTTGCCTATGTACACAACACTTTGTGTGTTGATTCATTGTGTCACGTATGTTTTAGGTTCAAAGCTTGCACGGGAGGAAATATGAGAAGTGAGCAACATTCAAGGGTTACCTATTGTGTTAAGATCCCAGTTAGCATACATGTTCAAACTATGTAAACTCGGTATTCAAAGTGTAACTGTAAGTTGTAATAATTCTCTTTGTATTTAATTAAATGTTTAATTTGGATCATGTATGGTGTATTATTATGAGATTAAGAGAGAAAGATCCCCCTCCCATGCTCGTGGTGGAGGCTGAATACCCAGGAGGGCGGTAAATCAAGGCGGCAACTGGGATTCAAACATGGGTCCCTTTGTTAGGAGACATTGTGCTTGACCACTTGAGCCACTCCTTGTCGGTTGTATGGTGTAGTATTATGTTTGTTGATATATGCATATGATTCTTCTACATTTTACTCTTTGTAACATTTTCATAGTTTGTCCTCTTGGCCCCACGGGGTTACGAGAAGGCAGAATCTGCATACATTATTGTATCATCCTTGGCATGAGAAGGTGCAATTCCCATGTTTCTATCACATTAGACATCCATCTTTTAGGCTCGATGTCTTGAATTTTCATCCAAGTGCTCAAAAAGAGAGGCCACCATTATTCATAACGAGTCCAATATGGTTTGACCCATCTAAGATAGCTCAGTAGATAAAAATTCTACCAATTTCCAAAATAGGAAATCATGATGGGGACAGTCCCTTAGCAAATTCTAAAACATCTCCCATGTCTCATGGAACTATTCATTTTCCCACTATCTAAAATATGTGATATACCTTCTCATCTAAGTTATCTTTGCATCTGAATAGAACTTATTTAAGAAATTGTTCTTCATTGTTCACGTGAAAACCTTAGTCTTTAAGAAATACCATTATTTTACCTTGTATGAGAGGGATGAAGGGACCAAGGTGAGCCTAGTTGAATCATTAGTGGTTTTAGGTGTTCTTAAGGTAGAGCATGTTTCTAGAAAGGCATCTATATGCATATATGGATTCCCATTTTCACTCCAATGGAAGTAGGGAGGAGCCCAAGAAGAACTGGTAGAATGGAAAACTACTACCCTGGTGGCACGGCTTAAGTGTGTGTGCTAAATGCAAATATTCATCATGGTAGTAAAGGGACTCAACAAGGATTAAATTTCAAACTCAGGGAGTTGGGACTACTAGAAACTAATACTAATAAAAATAGATCATTCTAATAATGAGTTGATTGGTTTATTAAAAACTAAGAACAAGAATTATAAGTGAATGAAGTAAAGTGAAGGAAGATCATATGGATGGATTCCTTATGATACCCCTTTCACCACTGTGCCAACCTATACATGCATTCTATTAGATTAACATATTACTTTTCTTACTTAGATTAAGAGTATGTAGTTTGTACTACCAACTTTTGTAGCATAGCACATTGTTAAGCCTCATTACGAATTTTCTTTATAGCATCAATATAAGAGAAGAAATAGTAAAAATTGTCTCAGGACAATTACATCATAGTGGTCAATCCATTTTTATAGCACGCTATTGACTGTGATGATAATAACTTTTCTAATTGTTAATGTCATTGTCAAAATAGTTTATAATCCAAGATAGACTTCTGGTGATCAAGAATTAATAAGATAGTTAAACTTTTCCATTATTAAAATCTAAAGAATAATATTATATTATATAGAATCAAAATATGAGCATGCATAGAGTTAATACCAGGATAGTCCTGAGTCCAAATGAATTGGGGTTTAGACCCTCACACTCAGCAGATATTCATAAAAAGAGAGGAAGGAGAAGAAATCCATATAAACCTCCTAAAAGGTTATCCCTATCTCATCATCTCCTCCTTCTTGGGTTTTGGTTCCTCCAAGAAGGGCCACTAGGATAGCCTCCAAATGATATGTTGTCAATGTGATCTCTCTTGAATGAGATGCCTTGCCTCTGAATGCAGTCCTCAAGGTGCCTGCCCCCCTTTGATTTATATAGGAAGAATTAGGGCACCACTTGGACGAAGACTGTCAGATGTACCTTGTTTTAATCTTGACCGTCATACAAATGTAGATGCCACTGAATCAGTCGCTTCCACAAACTTCTTCACATTTATTATGAATTAGGGCTTCCAATTTTTGTGCCACCGACTTCAGCATTGGTATCGAGAAACCTTTTTCATGCTTCTCATCCTTTCTTCCCAATCCTTCTGTTCCTATTGCTAGTCCTTCACCTTCTTATGTTAGTTCTAGCAACACAAGTCGACAGTTCCAACTTTCTTCTATTTTTTTCTTAATCAAGTATGCATAAAGTAGCAATATAACATGAAATGACAAAATACAACAGTTTTGGCCTAACTACATGTAAAATTGATAATATGGTTGTATAAAGGCTATTTTAGGAAATTTTGGCAAAACATCAATAAAATACATGAATCTGAGAAAAATCATCCTAAAAATTTGCCTAAATATGACCTAATTTTTGGTAGAGAAATCATACGCATAGAAATCCCATAATCTTGAATGTTACTCGACCTCAAGCAACACTACTTTGGATTTGGTTGAAGAAGTCAAAAGAGAGACACACATGTGAATAAACTCATTCCAATCATCCTTGACTCAACGATCCTGAACCGATCCTCTCCAACCAAAGAGAAAAAAAAGATTTAAAAATTAGACCAGTTAACGCATATGTAAGCCAAAGTAGAGATATTTCATGGAAAGTCTAAGTAGTACTTAGTGCATCACAAGATCCACTATCAACACTACTCTTATTTTAGAAATTTTACGTCTACTTTGGATGCAGTTCCTTAAATATGATTGAAAGAAGGGAATAAATACTTTTGGTGGCCTACCATGTATAGCATTGTGGATAGAATGGGAGGTATGAAAATAGAAATCACACTTGATCCAAGTCATTTATGCAAGAGTGAAAAATGATCTAACTATATGAAGGATGGAATGAAAAATTAATTTGTCCTACTATTGCTATTTTTATGGAATGGTGGATGATGTAGATGCCTCATCCTAATGACGAGTGAAGGTGGAAGGTGATTTTATATTGAATTACACAATCTCTTACATGGTCGATAATTCTTTTTTTCATCCTTCTCCTTCATTCTCATTTTCTTGTTTTTTTCATTTTCTTTTGCAATATATATTTTCTCTTTTTTTTCCTTGGTTAGATACAAAAAAATTATGGGTATGCTAAGGTGTTGACATCCCCTTTTTGTTCACTCTGTAGAAATTCAAAGTTTAATGCAAATCTCTTACTAATGGTGGAATTCGTTCCACATTCCAACCATTTTTTCAGATATATCATTTTCAACCTTTTTTCATATTTTGACCTCTTTTTGTCCATCCATTTTTCCTACTTTTGCCCAGTTTGGACCTTCTGCAAAGAAATCTTCTATGATGAACTTGAGATTCCACAAAACTTGTGATTCTCCTTATTCATTCTATACCTCTATAGGTTCAATGTTTTCCTGTTGGTCTCAAACCTCTTCGAGCTATACTTTTCTCCCACTGATTCCTTTGGAAATAAATTCCCTTTCTAACAAAACATCATCCCCTGCAACAACTACTTTATTGTTAGATGGGTTATACGAGTAGTATCCCTCAGTTTCCTTGGGATATCCAACAAAGTAACATTTCTTCAATTTGGGTCCAAGATTTTTAGGAAATTGTTTTCTCACATAAGCTTACAACCCCAAATCCTCATAAAAGGCATATTGAGTTGCTTCCCAATCCATATCCCATATGGTGTCTTTTGAACCAATTTAGAAGGTACCTTGATCAGTGTAATGTTGCAATTTGAATTGTATATCTCCAAAAAGAAGTCGTAAGATGAAATAGACTCATCTTTAATTGCATGATGTCCAACATGGTATGATTCCTTCTTTCAGACACACCATTATTTTGTGGTCTTCCAAGTGGAGTCCATTATGATACAATACCATGGTCTCAAAAAAGGTCTTGAAACTATTGGTAATTCTTCACCTCGACCAGATTGAAGTGCTTTATTACTTTCACCAAGCTAGTTGTGTACTTCATTCAAGAAATCCTTGAACCTTTCAAGGGCTTCTAACTTGTGTTTCATCTCGTACACATCGCCAAACCTACTGAGGTCATCAGTGAAGGTAATGAAGTATGGGTAAGTGACTCTAGGATTTGTTCTAAAAGGGCCACATACGTTAGTATGTATGAGTCCTAATAGATCACTCTCTCTCTCTCACTGTTACCAGTCAAAGGTGTTTTTGTCATCTTACCCAACAAATAAGATTTGCATGTTTCTATTGATTCAAAATCAAAAGAGTATGAATAACCATCTTTATGGAATCTAGAAATGTGTTTCTCATTTATGTGCCCTAGACGATAATGCCAAAGTTACATTTGGCTTGAGTTATCAAGTTTTAACCTTTTGGTATTTATATTATATAAATGTGTCTCTAGAACTAACAACTATAGACCATAGGACATTGGGGTACTGCCATAAATGATCTCATCTTTACTAATAGAACTTCATCCATTCTTTTTTAGAAATTTGAATACACTCTTGTCCAAAAGGGTTTCAAAATGATGTTTCTATTAATGGCAGGTACATAATAGTAGTTCTAGAGTTACATGCCCATTGGATCGAGATAACTCATTGGTTCCAACTACACTAGCAGCAACTCTTGCTCCATTTATTATGCAATTCCACCTCACCTTTCTTTAAAGGTCTACTCCTTTTCATATCATGCAAATTTGAGCAAATGTGACATACACACCTGCTATCCAATACCCAAGATGAGGAAGTAGAAAAGTTAATCTCAATTATGTATATACCTAAAGTTGAGATCTCTATCCCTTGCTTTTTCTTCCTTACTTCCTTTAAGGGTGAAAAGGACAAATTCCTTTTACACTTACCCTTCTCCTTATCTTGAGTACAGAAGACTTGGACTTCATCTTAGCCTCAAAACTTTTCCTAGCCTTGCCTTTTCCCTTAGAATCCCTTCCATTGGTAAGCATCACAAATTTTTGCTTCTTCATTTATGCTTTGGCATTTATGAACATGCCAAGTAATTCATATGGTGGTTTGGCTAAGTTACTCAAGTAATAACACTCAATAAATTGGCTATGTGATTAGGGTAGCAATTGTAGAATCCTATCTGTGGCAAACTCTTGGCTCAAAGGAAATTCCAATCTCTCTAGATGTTCTGTGTGCCCCATCATATTTAGTAAATGGGACTTTACTAGATCTCCCTATGCCATCTTGCATTCAAAGAGCGCCTTAGAGACATTTTACCTTTCTTACTTTGTATGGATCTAGTTCATGTTCTTAAAAAGTGTTACCATCTCAAGAACGTCCATGTTTTCATACTGCTTATGCAACTCATAGTTTATACATCATAGCATAAGGTTTTTAATGTCTAAGGTATTGTTGGCATGCTTCTAATAAGAATCTACCTCAGCCCTAGGCATGTTGGGAGTGGATTCCTCTGGCACCGATGTATTTAGGACATAGATCTTATGCTCATGAGAGAGAACTCAAAGTCATGAACTAGTTTTGGAAGTCAGTTTCATTCAGCTTGTCCTTCCTAAAGACTTATTACAATGTGTTATTATTTGCCATTTAATTCTACAAAAGAAAGCTTGCATTTGTCAAAACACTTTTGATTTGATTTGAAAATATTGATGATATTAATTAGTCCTTTAATTAGTTACCACTCCCACTATTTTGTTTAAGTCAATACCCTCTATATTGATTCGTAAATATTGCAGCGTACAATTTTGTAGTGGGCCAAAATCCACATTTCATCAAATCATGAGTCAGCTTTTGATGATCGCTCACAAGATGACTATTTAGGTAGGCAACATTTTCCAACTACATCCAATGCAACTCTTAGATAGATGGCATGCAAAAATCCTTGTCTTATCCCATATATGCTTCTAAGTACTTAATCACATTAAGGTCACCTAGTTAAGCTTGACCCGTAAGCCAACACGGTAGACTATGCACCCTGCTTTGGAAGAACCTACATATCTACCATTACATTGCACACCATGCTTTGGTGTTACATATGCTTGGTCAATCACGATTTTCATGTGTTTTGCTTATGGAAAGCATCTAAGACTTAATATTTACTGGGGGATTATACTTATAAATAAATATACATATCCAATCACCTCATACTTATAATATGTATCATATACATACTATATCCACAAACAAAACATGCAATCACAAATATTTGAGTGATGACTATGGCATACTAATGCAATCCTTTAGAGCCAAAAATAATTGTTGTCCACCTAGGGTCATACATCATATGTATCCACTTGTATTGGAACTTCTTGTGCAAGAAAGGTCGGTCGATCAGAGGGACCATCCAGTCAATCGACTCGTCCTCCTATCGATCAGTTGGTCTTCATTATTCGGTCGACTGGTTCCTAGCTCGAGTAGTTGGATGAACTCTTCATGTTAGTTGGTTTGGCCTCCAATCAATCAGATGGCTCCTATAGTCCTCTAGTCACTCAACCTGACTCCCACCCGGTCGACTCGCCTGGTCAGAATGCCTTCTTCTTGACAATACAAAACCGATGCTAATCCTATCTGTATATTACATTGTGTAAAGAGAATACCTTGAGTTACATTCAAGGGAAGCATAGGCATTTAAGCATGAATTACATTTGGAGAAGAAAAGAGGAATTATCGTTGTGCAAATTGAATATAAAACGCAGGAAATAAATTATCCAACCACACAAGCATCCAATGATATTGGTCATAACCACATATGCATCCACCATCAAAATCATTTTAGGGTGACCCATATGGATTACATATATATAATATCATATATATATATATATATATATATATATATATATATCATGTATCTATGAGACAATACCTAGAGTATGTGGTATTTAACCAAATATGCACACTAATCATTTGAATGTTTGAATTGTATGGAACAAAATAAATGACAAAACTAAATCTAATTGCATTGATTTAAATCTCAATACACCATTAGTTGATGTGGCTCTGATACCACTATAGAGGAATATTGAAAAGGAGCAGATAGCATAAATAAAATTTTCTATTCATATGTTCTCACCAAGAGATTGCATCAATAGTGATGTATTAGGAAAGAGAGTGCAAGATGTACTCAGTCTTGGAGCAATTCCAGCAAAAATCTTGCACAGAGATAAACTCCCTTAAAAAGTATTACACATACAACAGTGGATGTTTTTCTCTTATCATGGAAACAAAGGCTTCCACACCTCTACATAGTCCATGCAGACCAATAGGAACTCTGCATCACACTTCTCTAGCCGACGGAAGGAGTAGTCATTCCATTTGTGAATGTGCTAGTGTCGACTTCCTTTCCCCGTATTGTCTCTCCCTTTCTTGTAAAGACAACTCAAGCTCTTTCACACATTACCACAACTATGTGAAGAGAAGTGTCTTGAGAGCCTTGGTCGACCCCTCCTTATATAGGAATGTATGCGCTAGGGTTTCCAAAACCCAAGGGATATAAAAGGTGGGATCTCATGGTTTGATGACTGTTGTGCACGACTAGTAAATTGACTAGACCATCTAGTCGGTTGACTGGCACACTAGTCGATCGATTGGACTATCCACTCGGTCGACTGTCTTGTGTTTAGTGGCACAAAAACATTTTCCATAAATGTGATGATTAATGCACGTCATTACGCATATCATTAATCATTTGACCCGGTCAAATTTGTCATTTCACATCTTTGTTTGACCCAATCAAATTGTTTGATTTCAAAAGTAATCCCGTCGGTCAAATGGACACTCCAGTCAATCAAATGGCACCAATCGATCGACTAGACACTCCAATCATCCAGTGTTGTTTATTTTGACTACCTAAATACTTTTAGTAACCAATTTAAAACTTATACATGAGTAAGTTCCTATTCCAAGTGCATCCTATGTGTGTGATGTTATATGTCTCATATTGCATTGGTAGTAAAGTCCATAACCACTATGACTACACAAACAATGAGTGGTATCTAGTAACATATCATTTCTACCTAAGTAATTGGAAAGTTTGAGAACAACTTCAACCAATAATCTGTGATCAATGTTATCATGATAGTATAGTTCCTTTGTCTCTAATATCCAAATTAAATGTGAAGCATAGACACGTCATCCTCTTAATACTCTATCCAAGTTATTGAACTAGAACATACTACAAAGATGAATGTGAAATTACATATCACATATTGACTCACATGATTATGGCCATACATTTCTCAGTTTTGCTGATCAAGGACCTGGGATATCAAACTCTAAATAGGAGGGACAAATCCCATCAACATCACTCATAGTCAATCCATGTGTCTCACGACGTACCCAATCACCACCTTTATGGCAGCCCTCATTCAAGGTCACATTAGAAGGTGTTAAAGTTCATAGAATGACATGTGATGAGTATAATAACTTTTGGTCTAAGAACCACAATCACCACTATCAGTTTGAGAGATGATTCTGACTATAATTCCATGGTTTCCATCTACACTCCCAAGGTGGGTTTGTTCGATACACTGTTCTCTAAAATGTACCTATGTGTTTAACTTGGTATCCAATATCATGACTAATGAGACTCTATCATTAGTCAACACACAATCTAGTCTTATGTATTATTGTAGTCTAAGTTTGCTTCCATAATAATATTTGACTAGGGAGATAATAAGAATGTATGTACTCTTATCATATATATGATCTCATTGTTCGAGTACTCAACCTAAACACAAATGTCATCAAGTAACATCATTCTTTAGACATCTATTATGATGTGTCATCATCTCATAACTAAAACAAACATAAATAGAGGGAATTTCTTTTATTAATATCATCAAATCAAGTACATAATGCTACATTACAATCATCAGATGAATGGCTTTCTGGTCATACATACCAACAATAATTAATGAACTAAATAATGTCCTAAGGATGATTTACTCAACGACATGTGGTTTAGGTTAATGAACTAAACATGAGATCATAAGAATTATAACAGTATTCACTCTTGTTACGTCCCTAGTTGATTATTATTGTGGATAATACAGAACAAAAGTAATACACAAGACTATCATGTTTGGTGAGTGATGACTATGTCTCTTTAGTCATGATATTAAATATGAAGTCAGAGGCATGTGTACTTGTTAGAGAAAAAGTTGTGCATGACGACCCACATTGAGATTGACAAATGAAAGTCATGTAATGACATGCCAGAGTCATATCTCAATGTGACATGGTGACTATGATCCTTAAATGTGAAGTCATTGTAGTAACGCTTGTTGTTCTGTGTACTTTGACACTAGCCCAACATGCTATTTAATATGATTTGCCAAGTGGTGATTAGGTACACTATGACACATGGGTCATACTATGATTGATCTAGATGAAATTTGTCCCATCTTTGCGATGTTATCCCAACTACATGATAAGAAATATTATGAAATTCATGGAAATCCTCATATGAGTCAATATATGATATTAAGCTCACAATATTTCAAATAGTCTATTCTATTTCAAGGAATGTAGATTGTAGTTAATAGGATGACATTTCATGCCTCAGTTACAATTCAGATATTTATGACAAAGGGATTAAATGGTCAAGGCAACATTGTTCACTTTACATGTTGTAGTTGTTCTCCAACTCATTACTATTACTTGAGTGGCAATGATGTGTGTCTAGAAACCAATCTTTTCTTGTGTTGTTTTGAGCGTAACTCCAAATGTAATTAGGAACTACTGAGTCACACTTATAAGGATGCATAAGGGAATTGAAGAATGAAATCAAACATATAGTTAGAATGGTTCTAAATGATAAACATGATGATTAACCATCTAATCGGGAGATCAAAATGTTTGATTAGCCGATCTGGTGATTGGGTCAATGAATCGATCAATTATCAATTTATCAACTAGGTTTTCCACTATACTTATTAGATTGGGAAATCTAATTCTGAGATCGGTTGATACTACAGTTGAACATGGAAAGCTTTAGATTTTAGATCTAGATATGATCTTCCTTGATTGTTTAATCTACTTTTGAGACTGGGCGATCAAGGACTAAGTTCGGTTGATCTCAAATCTAGTCTGAGTTTTTAACATTAAATAGCTTTTTATATTGTGATGAGGAAAGATATTGGAATTAGGTTTTTCCTAGCCCATGACTCTCCTATATAAAGGGGGTGTGTCTTTAAGGGTGAGATACAACTTTGGAGACAACTTGTGAGACAAGTTGGACATCAAACTTCTCTCTTGGAGAGAGCAAGAAACCCAAAGGATTGTTGCTCAAGATAGGAGACGAAATGAAGTTTGGGGACGACTACCACATCAACAATTCATGTACCGCATCAACTTAGTGACCAAGGTGGTGCACCACATTCTCCCTCATCCAAGTGCATGAAGAAGAGGTTGAGGCACACTTTTAGAGGCTTGGAGAACATGTTCTACAAGAAGACAAAAAGTTGTTACTTGGTGGACAATCCAGATCTAAAAGTGACCTATTCAGATTTTTAGGTGGTCGTTTTGAATCTAGATTTAGAAGATTGAGTTCTTTTCTAAAATAAGATGCGCCTTCTTGTCGTACAAGTAGTGTCCAAAAAAGTATTACCTTTATCCCCTATTATGTCTTTTATTTACTGATGTTTTATACATATGATGGATCTGATGTCTCGGGTATAAAGGAATTCTTTTAAAGTTATTCCATTGCACCCCCTTCCAAAAAACCCAACATTTTTTTTGTTTGGATTTTATTTCTTGAGGGCAGAATTAATGATAAAATATTTGAAGGGTCAAAGAAGTTTCATGTTGAGTTTTATGTTCTTTGATACAACCCCATTGTGCCCAAAGATTAGAAGGAAAATTATATTAGAAAATGAGTCTAAGGGGTGTAGATAGTGTGTTTGATAATGTATAGTCATGCATGAGATATTTCTAAAAATGTGAGGCAATGGAGTTTGCCATTTTTAACCATGGTTTAATGCAAATATGATATTTATTTTATATGTGACAAGACCACCCAATGTTGTGATTTGTGCATATTGATGCAACAATCTTATCAAATGTATAGCAAGAATGAAGCTTAGGAATGGCTACACCCTAAACATCGAACCATTTTTCCTTTCATATAGTCTTCTAGTTAATAGATAAATGTGTTTCTTTTCATTTGTATCTCCCTAGAGAAACTTGTGTGTAATGGTATTGATTCTCATTTTTGACAAGAATGAGAGGGGAACACAACTCATAAAATGAGAATATAAATTGGTAAAGGAAGTATAAAGTAGTGTGAGTGTCCAACTAGAAATCAAAATTTTGAAAAAGAAAACCTATGGTATGTTTTATCTATGATTTGTCAAAAGAAAGTATTGAGCATAAATGGTGGGAGTGGTCAATAGATGTAGTGAATGGGAAGATTATAATCTTGGCAAGCAGTTATATGTTTTAAGCATTCTGTATTTATGGAAAAGAAATGGATACCAACGATGGACGTTTTTTTAATATTCATTTTGATGCCTAAAAGATGAAAAATATACCTAATATGTGAATGATATAATAAGGTTTTGACTGTTGGGTTTTAGAAAAATGATGGAGTCATTTGGATTAAATATGATATTCTCTTCATCAAAATTTGTTGTATGTATTATGTTAAGTAAATAATTCTTATTGAATAATTTAAATATGATCACAAGGGCATAAGTGATAATAATAAATAATCTAAGGGATATTGGGTTGCCTTGGCGCAGTCCATTAGTGTTCAAAAAATAGTCAAATGGTGTTTATTAATGATATTAGAGAAATAAGATGAGTTGATGCAATTGTAGATCCATTGATAAGGGAATTTAAAACCTTGTATATAGTCAATAAGGACCTTTCAATTTATATTTTCAAAATCTATTTTGTAATCCAATTTAATGCTAAAAGAGTGTTCCTCCATTGCTATATGTGTGTAACATCTCATTGACAAGAATGTGTATGTCTTATATGTGTCTACCTATTATAAAATCAGCTTGTTACTTGTCACTAATTGGTAAAAAGTTTCTCTTATGAAACATCCAAATAAAGGTGAAAGACCCGAGCAATGTAGTGGAAGGTCCACTTTGGAAATATTAGTTACGGATGTGTATATTACCTTGTTGCCCAAGATAATTTGGTTCTTCCCAAAATTTAGATTCAAGATAGAAACAATTCAAAACACTCAAAGGGTTTTATTGAAAATAATTGCATTCAAATTTTTAGCTTCATCCAAATTAATTGTATCATCTAAAATTATAATATGATAAAAAAAGAGAAACTGGATGTCTTGACATGGTTAATCAATTATGTATCAACACTATAGTTGATGATCATTTTTAGCCCTTGCGTTGATGGGAATTATGTATTCTCAGTCATATAATGGCTGGGATATCACTTGGGGAAAATTTCATCTACATCACTCACAACAATCTAAATGTGTCATAGTACACCCAATCACAACCTATATAGTAAACCTTATCCAAAGCTACGTTGAGTGGTGTTAAAGAGCACTAAACAATAAGTGATTACTATATTCAGTTTAGGTCTAAGGATCACAGTCTCCATTGTAACATTAAGACATTTTTTACTGCCATATATTGGGTTCAATTATCATTCTTTAGGTGAGTATGTCCAATACAACTTGTTCTCTAAGAAGTACCCATGTGTTTGACTTGATATCCAATACCAAAACTGAAGAGAAGTAATCATCTGTCAACACTCGTTCTAGTCTTATGTGTTATTGTTGTCTAGATAACTTCCACAATAATATCTGAGTAAAGGCTTAATAAGAATTAGTACTCTAAGTATACATACAAATAATGTTCAAGTTTGCAATCTAAACCATATTTCATCAAGTCAAAACATTCTTAGGACACTATTGAAACAAATATAGTAATTGAAATTACACTTTACTTATAGTCAAATCATATACAAATTATCCTGGTATTATTCTCATATGAATGGCTCTTAGGGTATGCAACAAATTGTATCCTCTCTTATCTCCAAACAGGTGAAGAGGGTCATGTACATAGGGAAAAAAGACATCCCCTCTGATATCTCATTTTTTTTGCTGATGATAGTGATTTGTTTGCAAGAGTCAGTCTATAATAGGCATCCATGTTAGTTGATCGTACCAACTGCTAAGAGTGAGCCTTTACTCAGAAAGTAAACTTAAGTAAGTTGAAAAATATCTTTTCCTAAGAATGTCATTAAGAGAAGTAAAGCAACATCTACAATTTTTAAACATGGTGAAATTTCATAAACATGACAAATATCTTAGGCTATCCATTTTGATTTGATATTCCAAGAAGGAAACTTTCAAAGCAATCGAGGATAAGATGTAGAAAAAAAATGAAGGGATGGAAGGAAAGATATTTTATCATGGATAATAAAGAGCTTCTATTTCAGGAAGTTATTCAAGCACTCCCAACCTACATGATGGGAGTGTTATGTATACCATTAATATTATTGAAAAACTCATGAGAATGATAGAAAATTATGGGTAGGGATCATTTTGAATGGAAATGAAAAATCCATCATGCCTCATGGGATAAATTGTGTAAAGGTAAAGATGATAGTGGCATGGGGTTTACATATGTTAGATACATCAATAAGACATTTTGATAAAAATAAGTGTGGAAGCTTCATTCATATCTAATGTCCCTAGAGGCACAAGTCCTAGAAGATATATATGAAAAAGAATTGAATTTCATTGATGTGTACATAAGATTTGATCTTATATATACATGCAGAAGCATTAGGGGATCATGGTCTCATCTAAAATATGGTAGGATGTCACATTTGAAATGGCAGTGATGTCAACATTTGAAAACATGATTGGCTCCCTACAAAGAAAAGATTATTCTCAAGACTAAAATCAATTGATGATACGAATGAATAGAAACTTGGCATGCTTTTGAACAACAAGAACAATCATTAGAATAAAATGGTTATGGAAGATTTTCTCATATGAAGATATTTTTTCTATTCTTCATAACCCCCATGTTGTGATATGGAGATGAATTGTACTGGTTCTACTCTATCTATTGGACTTTCACATTTGAATAAGCCTATTGTCTTAATGGACATTGTAAGTTGAGTTGGTGGGTTATCACCTCCTCCAGTTATGGTAAATGTTGCAAAATTTGGAATCTTGGTACTACTACCAAACTCTAATACTTTATTGGGAGAGTTTGCTAGTGTTATATGGAAACTAGGAACAAAGTTAAACATACACGTGTGAGGGGGGATTTAGATTGCCAAATTTGTGAAGTGAAAAACAAAGATATATTTTTCACCTTGCTCATTTGTACTCATTATCTAACCATCAAGGAGAACAATTTTATGATATTTTTGGATTCCTCCTTTGTTGGGAGATGATAATATCTACCTTCAAAGCTCAACCCAAGTGAGATCACTGAAATCATCATCTACTGTCAGCTATGATTGAGAGAAAGAAATGAAATTGTATTTAAGCAAACCAATATGGTGTCTCTACTTATCAAGCACAACAAACAGGGGTGACCTCACACTACATGTAAAGATGTTGATCAAGAAAAAATATTGTGGTTGACCAGAGAGAAGAGTGTGAATATGGCCCCCCTATTCCTAAAGTCACTAAACAAAACATAAACGCCCCCTTCTCTTCTAAGAGACTAATCACTTTTAGTTTAACCTTTAGAGACCATTCCATTCAAGTTGTGAGCATGGCTACTAAATTTCTACTAATTAGTTGCCATGCCACACATGGATGAAGCCTACACAGTTTTGTTGTGAGCCCAAACTGTCAAAACTTTGGGCATTTCTAGATGGTTAGGGTAGTCGGTTGTGAAGACTCTGATTAAAAATTCTTCTTAACACAAAAGAAGGAAGCAAATTGGTGATGGATGCATTCAAAGAAGTCCTACAAATGAGATCATTTTTCTCTAGTATTTCTTACAACCATGTCTACATAGAGTGCAACAACACGTCAGATTCTTTAGCAAAAATGGGGATGGATGCAAGAAATTTGGTTGTATTTCTTGATCATTTCCAACAACTTTGTATGCAAGCTTCTTGTAATGACATTAATGATGCATAGATGGATCATTTTTAACTAACTAGAAACTATGTGACTGAAGAGTCAAAACCTTAATTAAAAAGGAAATATATCTAATTAAAGAGTTGAAATTTCATAATCATGATTGTGATCTATCTTGATGGCTACTATTATTGTTTCAAGTTTCATGTGATCACCATTATTTACCTAAAATTTAAGATGTTACCAAATAATCTATATCACCTATGAAGGCATACCATGTGTAAAGTTTGAACTGATAGAATTTTGATATAGACATGACATCACCACCATACACATGATACTAAGGGATAGTTATGCTTCACATAAACATGAAATGACCACAAACATGCAATGACTTATTTTCATATTACTGATATTCACGGCTTTGATCATATCCTAACATGTAATATTAGTATTACGACATATAATTCAAGAGAAGGAATCATTTCAATAAGAGGTTACTCCTTTATTGTGACGACCACTATCAAACCGACAACATAATTGTACAAAACTATGCGGAAATAATTATTAACGGTGGATTACTGAAAATCACTAAAAATTAAAACATTTTTCTAAGAGATCCATTACCAGGAAACTCTTTTAAGAAAGAACCAAACCATATATATATACATCATGGTTCACTTTGTACATACATTGTTCCATCACCTTGCAAGGATATGAGATAACAGTTGCTTTACCAAAACATACACAAAAGCAACATTATGTGTCGAGGCATACTAGACAAAATCTCAGATCGATTATAAAAATGTTTACGCACTATCTCCCAAAGGACCTGAGAGTACATGGACGTCATATAGGACTCTATATCTACAAGACACATAACAACGCATTCAACCTGAGCTGCTACTACTATCCTTATTGTTGTGGCCCACTTTCTACTGCATGATCTCTACCTCCTCATGCATGTCCACCTAAAAAGTTGTGGAACCCACGGGGTGAGACAACAAGTCTAAGCGAGAGATATAACTCTCTGCCAACAGTATTACTATCACAGTTAAACTTTTATGAATGAGAGCAGAAGAAACCTATATTAAATTAAACAAGTATAACTAATTATTATATGTAGAGTAGAGCAGTCTCATCATCTTATTAGTTCAGATATCTACAACTAAGCAATAGATTATTTAATCACTTTTAAAAGGAATATGAAGAACATGTAAAATTGTTATAAACTACACATTATAAAAACAAAGCAAGGTTTCAACCAATGTTTCTATCACACCCCATCTTCAAAACCTAGCTAAGTAATTGACAATGATTTATTAATATCATAAGTAATCAAGATCAAGACATGTGGGCTCGAGTATAATATCTTTCTCCTAAAGTTGAACCCATTATGGTATTTAGCATACATTGAGGCAAGATATATAAATTGATCATATTATGATAATATTTTGGATCTAACTGAATGTATATTTGGCATATGTCTAGAAGAAGATTTCGAACAATTTTGATGATAATTTTATATAAAATAAATAAATAGAAAGAAGGGAGTTTTGTGCACATTGAGATTTTGTATCCATCCAATACAACTTTGGGAACATTTCGGTGTTTAGTAGACTATTATGAGATAGTGGTTTGAGTTTACTGATGCTTCAAGTTGATTTTACTCATCGATTCGAGGATATACTAGATTGAAGCAATACAATTATAGTTACCTAAATTAGGGGTAGGTTATGTATTTAACTAAACAAGTGGAAGTGATATAGAATTTTAGATGTTAGATATGAGAAGGATTAAATGAGATGAAGTTGTGATTAAAGTTTGAACTTATTTGAGTATAAGGCGTGGCCTATAGATGTTCTAGAAGGAGGTAGGGTTGATTGACATGATTATAGTCGTTATTATATTGTACCAATTGATTTTGCAATTTGACCCAAGATTAAACAATGGTGGTGAGGTCATTGGTTTTGTAATGATTAGGGAAAAAGAAAAGGAATAGGAGCAGCCCGTATCCTTATTTACTAAGAAACCCAAGTGTCACGAAATAGAATATTTTAAACTAATTGTGAATAGGATGAGAACGCATGTCTACGGTATTCCTAGATCAACAAAACACGCTAATATCGGATGCTTCCTCATTATCTTAAAAAAAGATCACGACACTTTTGAATCGGACTCTCCTTTCATGAATGATTGGGAAGGAATCGAGGCATAGACTCTATAAATAAGGGAAATAGAATGTTTCCTTGCTACCAATGGAAACGGCGGCGCCGTATAGTACCTTACAGGGTGAATATCGTGACCCAGCACCTGCCGCACCTGCACAACGTGTTCCAGATTTGTGCGAGTGGGAGTAAACTGCCTAATGCGAGAAGAAAAAGCCCTATGTTCCAGTAGAACCCGTCATTGATGGAGATCAGGCTGGTGCTTTGTTCTCTGTGCCAAGGAGATGAACTCCACCTCACCGGCCTGGAGCTGCGACAACCCGTCTGGAACAAAATCCCAATCAGGGGTGAGGCACTATGGGCTGATGAGCGAAGATCCGTGACCAAGGGTCAAATAGACGAACAGGAGAAGAAGTGTAGGTCCAACCAGAATACGGAGTCAAGATTGCACGCCTTTCATGGACGTCGGTGATGAAGTCGTGTCTGTCAAAGGGGCCTCCCCTTCCCGGAGACGCTCTGTTTTTACGGCAAAACAGGGTACTGTGATCCCTGTATCGCAGATGGAGGTGGGCAGGGTCCGATCTCCTGTCTGCTAGGCCAATGGGCCGCCACTCAAGAGGCCCAATCAGCATGAAGTAGAAAGCAAGGTATTAACAATAAGATGGTTTTAATTGTTAAGACACTTTAGAAATTTATAGAAATTGATCTTCTTGTCAGAATTGGGTGTATAAGGGCTCATAGGGAAGGTTGAGATACAAAGACTATCTTCAAAGAGATTCTAGACTCTGAAAAATTATAGATAAGGTAATTTTATTTAAGGAAAAATTAGATAAGTGAATTATGTGCATATATGTTGATATTTCGTTAAAACAATGCTATAGGTTTGAACCTTGTCAAACTTCAGGGACATGTTACACCACAAGTTTAGAAGAATTTAGACCCGACTAGTGGGATACAAGGCAAATATATTATTTCCTATGACACAAGTAAGTGATTCATGCCCATGAGTGTTCATATTTATTAACTCATCACACTTATATATTTCTTAGAGAATACTTTCATGATCCAATGTTTTTAAGACTTTGAAGTTAAGATATGCAAGAAAGATAACCTATACTTTTGATGATTATGAAAGTTGACATGCTCAATATCTCAAGTGGAGATATGCCATGGAACAATTAGAGATTATGAATTAGAACTATAAGAAGAAGAACAAAATTTATTCCTAACATTTTGTTGATAATAATACTTCATATGAATGCTCAAGACTACAGGATATGAAATCCAAGTAAGGCTGCCAAACTACCATGGTTATGTGATATAACCATGTACTAAGATTTTCAGTACAAACATGTTATTATGATTTCTCATAAGTTATAGATATAACCATGTATTAAGATTTCAAGTAGAAATATGTTAACAAGACTTCTCTACTTCTTATATATGTAGAGCTCTAAGAACTAAGAAGTTAATTAGAGTCCTTAGAATGGGTAATATTTAAAAGTTAAGTACAATGTGGGTATACAAGTTTTGAGCATATTAAGACATGCTCCAGTTTTCAAGATAAAGTTACTATTGAGATTAGAATGTGTTTCAAATTGAGTTCGTTATTATAAGATTTTGATACAGTAAGTTATGATTGAGTTGCAATACAAGATTTTATAATATTTCTATTTTAAGATTTAAGGTCTAAGATGTAATCTCATATGAATATATCAAGATTCATGTTAAGATAAGGCTTCATGAGACTTTCAAGAGGTTGAGTTATCATGCTAGAAATCATATTTTAGGTATTTATTATTTAAATTACTTTTATATGCTTAGTATTACTATATTTAGTTTAGATTATTTTTCTAAGCCTTTAGACTTACATGTCATAAATCTAATATCAAAATGTAATTAAGTCATTCATTCAAACAAGAGTTTCTGATTGAGATCTATCTAGATAATAGGAGTATCAAATTTTGATTCAGATTTATATTACTCAGTATGTGGGTAGCCATATATTTGATTAAGATACATGATAAAGGTTTTAGACCCAATCTCAGTTTTGTAATTGAGATTATTCATATTTAGATGTAGATTCAGATCCAGAGTTTAGTACATGTTAAATACTCAGTATTCAATTTGAAATAAGTTTAGATTTAGAATTGAGTAAGCTTAGATTTAAGATAATTAATTAAGAACCTTCACATAATACATTATATGATAAGTCCTCGTTCAGAGAGTCCCAGGATGATTTAGAGGCATCTGTTGCCAATTCAAAGGAGTGTTTACTCCATTACAGAGGGAACATTGTGCCAACAGAGGGTGTGTTGCACCATAGAGGACACTTTGATATCAACAGAGGGTGCATTGTACCATAGAGGACACTTCGGTGTCAATAGAGAAGGACTTATCATATAATGGTGGCCACAAATCAGATAAAACTCGTAAATGAAAGATACCTTAGTTCAAAGCATGCACACAATCTCATTTATAAGTATAGTGAAACATATTAAGATAAGAGAGACATGACTCAGGCCCTTTGTGCAAGTCATGTGACCTAGGCACCAGCGTGCAGGCTGATTCAGAGACATAACCCAGGCCCAGAGTGTAGGTTATGTGATCCAGGCACCTTGGTGCATGTTATGAGGCCTGGGTACCAGAGTACAGGTCTCCAGAGAAAGATAAGTAAAAAAAGAACTAAGTTGAAGTAAGAAGAGATATTTATGTTTCAGATTTTGTAAAGTTTTTAATGTTAGTTCTCAGTATATAATGTTTAAGAATATTTTACAGTATCTTATTTCATCAAGCAATGTATATGTTAGAATACTCATGCCACTTACTCTGACGACTAGTTTTCCAATGCATGGCTGGGGACGAGATGTCTACAGGTGAGAGCAGGAGTAGTTGTAGCACCCAGAGACTTGGAACACAAGAATAGAGAAGGATAAGATCTGGTGGGGTGCCAACTATAAGAGGATCCTCATATTTATAGATTCAGTTATATGTTTTCATTTTTAGATCTTTAGAGTACAAACTATGTCTCAATATACTAAGTTAGTTTTCCATGTGATAGCATTTATGCTCCTTTTGTAATAATAATCATGAGAATGTTTTAATATCTCAGTTTGTGTGATTGATTATATTGTTGTTATGAATGCCAATTTTATGTAATTCCCCCTTGAGTGTACGAGTTATGGATAACTCAATGTTGCTTCCTCTATGTACGCGTGTGTACTTAGGGAGGGTGTTACAGTTTCCGTATTTGATCCTTAAATAGACACACTACATGACTGATTACATGTTTAAGCAATCCATTTTATGCCCTACAGAGATGGGAATATACCTTCCATGTTCCAACTTACCACTGTGAAGTTAGCATCAGTGCCATATAGGTTTATGGAAGAGTCGGAATCTATGACCTCTCCTTTCTCAGTCAGTATGAGATTATTGGCAGCGACATATGAGTCGATTTGCATTTTATCTAGCCTGGTGTATAGAGGCTCTTTGCTATAGAGATACAACGTGTAGCTTGTTCTCTGTTTAGGGTATGACCTATAGTCAATCTTGCTTATTGAGTCATGGCCCAGCCATACTCTTCTTAGGGTATGGCTTTACCACTAATCCCAATGTTGTAGAGATACGGCCTACGACCACACTCTTTTTAGGAAAATGGCTCAAGGCCAAATCTTAGGGTTTTAAGTAATGAAGGAAATACTCATCTTGCACCCTCACATATACAAAAATATGCGCTCTGAGTAAAACTCATTTTACTATTCAACAAACCCTTACACTGAATGATTCTATGGACAAGCCAACTACATTTTTAGTTCACTTGATAGATTAAGTGCATTACATCATCTTTTAGCATAAATCAAGTTACAAGCATATATTATGGATAAATGCTACCTAGAAAGGTGTAACATATCTTTCAAGAAATCTTGTATCAATTGGAACATATCTTGTTACACTCATTTTTACACTCATTCTGGGATCTCAGTCCCCTGAACATTTTATTGGAAATCTCATCTCTTCAACATTATCATTATCATGACCATATGTTTTGGGTATCAAACCCTCAGTTCATTATTGAACAATATCACCTCTCTTTAGCAATATCCAACTCTAGGTCATCAAACCCATATGAAAATCATACTTGTTGTACAAGTATATCATATGACTCACAATGCCTTATATAATCTGTATTATGCTAAATCATCATAGCTCATACCTGGCTATTCTCATCATTTCACAACACCTACATGGTTATGATTTCATAAAAAATGTAATATCAAGTAAATATCATGACCATGCCATAAAGAGAATCATTCAAATTGCAACCCTCTCATAATTAGGGTTAGGGTTTTCCTTTGTAACTGATTTAGGGGTTTTAAGTGCATATTTATCAATCAAACTCTAGTTCACATCATAAGAACTATATTATTGCCATAAGTGTTTAAGCATACTTCATCAAATATCATCAATTGATTATCAACATGAAGTATTACCTTTCTCATGTGAGTAGCACAAGTTTCTCTCTCATCCTTACTAGGATATTGACTTCAACATACTTATTACATTGATTTAACTTTCTTTAGGGTTATCAACCTACACTTATTAAAGTGTATTCATCTCATTACATTCATGATGTACCCATTGATTGTATTCAAGATGTATCGGCCTACACTCATCAAGGTGTATCGGCCTTCACTCATCAAGATGTATCAACCTTCATTCCAATCTTTGTATCGGCCTAGACACATTCACTTGTGTCTGCCTAGACACATATACTTGTGTAGGCCAAGACACATCTACTTGTGTCGGCCAAGGCATATCAAATTATATCGGTTTAGAGATGCTTAGAGTAGTATCATTTGTATGGTTCTTGAGGTATATCACCCATAGGGTATTCTTGTGTGTCGACCATACTATCATATTGTGTATCAGCCACATTATCAAATTATGTATCAGCCTCACCATCAACTAGGGTATCGGCCACCCCATCAACTTAGGGTATCAACCTCACCATCAACTAGGGTATTGGCCACTCCATCAACTTAGGGTATCAGCCTCACCATCAACTTATGGTATCGACCACTCTATCCACTAGTGTGTTGACTGCATAATCAACTAAGGTATCAGCCTAGCTATCCCTTTGAGTATCAACCATTGTTCAATGTGAGGTATCGACCTCTAGGGTTTGATTTGTATCGGGTGAACCCTTATAAACACCTTAGTTTCTTTCAACTATTGACCTCACCGTTACTTGGTATTTTGGCCAAAGCTTCAAAGAGTGTATTGCCCATACTTTCACAAAGTATGTTGGTCTAAGGGTGTCGCTCATAACATATGGGTTGGGAAAAGGGGATATCAGATTGTGAGTATATTGGATTAGGGTTAGGATTGACCAGGATAGCCTCCATACTCAACTAAGGCATCATAGTTTAATATTCCATCTATACTAGTCATCTCTTGGTCATGACAAACTAGTGCCTTTGAGGCATATCATTTTTAGAGCATCTAACATATCAGCCTAACAATCAACATATTATTTTAGAGCATCACAAGTCATATCGGCCATCGATGTGATGGTGAAAGAATGTGTATTAACTTATCTATTTTCTAGATATTGGCCAGACTTATTCTTAGCATTAGGTGAAAGGTTAAACAATTGATAAGACACTAGTTCTACTCATGTTACAAACTAAAAGGATGGGAGTTCATGTGTATCGGCTTAGGGTTTTTCACAAACCAATATCGGTTTGTGCATATTAGTCTCATCATCTTCAAGCTCAAACTCTTCGTCCATTACTACTTTAGTTCATGTACAACAACCCCATACATCCATTACAACTCATAGAACCATCATTTAATCAAGGAAAGTCGAAATAGAAAAAGAATCACCAAGTATTGCATGATAGAAGGTGAATAATAATAAAGTTGAGTTCAAGTTATATAACCTGCCTCAAGATCAACTCAAGAGCTTCAAGCTTCAAAGCTCCATGTTCCCAAGGTTGAAGATGACTTATCAGAAGTCCAAGACTCAATCACAACACTTCTCCATGAAAGAATGTATCATAGTAAGGAGCTTGGTGAAGAAAGAAGAAAAGGAAAGAATCGTGATCCGAGAAGCATAGTCTTTCCAAGGTTGAAGATGATCATGACTTCACCTTAGGCAATATGCTTAGACTTTTCTTTGCTTATTGAGATCCTAGGGTAGTCCTCTGAGAAAGAGATGGTAAAGGAGTTGAAAGGATTAATAGGAGGTGAAAAGAGAGGTATATATAGTTGAGGTTCATGAAAGAGAGTATGTATAAGGTGTCATCACCATGTACACTTAAGTGACACGTGTCCATGTATGGTGGCTTCATGCAACCATAATTATCCTTCCATGCAAAACTCTTGAGTATAATCCATAGGCAAGATATCGGCCATTTGGGTATCTTGCTTGACAAGATATCACAACCCAATCTTACTTTATGAGCAAACTGATTCAACTTTTACAAGGGAAATGTAAACTGATAGGATTCGCCTACTTGAGGTACTTAGCCCATAATGAACACTTTAAAAGGTTACCAAACTAATATGGGACCTCCTCTATGGCTTCCAATCCGATAGGCACTCCCATATACTTCATAACTCGACACAACCCGATTTAGGGTTCAAGGTACTCAACATTTCTTTGATTCTTTCACCACAAAGAGTGTTACCATTCAACCAAGACTCAAACAAGGCACCCCCTTCTTTCTATTTCCTCTAGTTGATACTAAGAGAGATAAGAGACATTCTAGAGGTGATAATTTACACATAAACCCCTCATTTGGGTAAATTGCAATCTTTACCAAAGTTATCATATAAAGCACAAACAATTTGCAAATAAGTTCAAAATTGAGAAATAAACTCTTCTCAAGTCTTAATTACTTTTCAAAAGATTAATATAAGGTTTTAAGAAACTTACTTAAGAAAAGCTTCTAGGGTTATCCCAAAACCCAGGTCAAGGGTGTTACATTTATAAAAGGGTTTTGATGACCATAATAATCATCTCCATTGAAGTTCTAATGCAAGATCATTCATTGTTGGAATGCCTTGTCCCATTTTCATAAAATGGTAGTTAACATGTTCTTAGTTTGAAGGTTTTGACCTTTAGGACATGATCATTATTTAAAGTATATTAAAAACAACTTTATACTTGATATTATACCATGGTGTTTTCACATACTCATGTACATTACCAGGTAAAATATGATTGAAAGATGATAATGGATAAACAACTAAGAAACTTGTTTACATAGATGTTATTGTGAATTTAAGAAATGAAAGAAAACTAAGATCAATATTGCTTAAATTATATTTTATGATTGCAAAGAGGGAGCATAACACAATACAAAGTCAACATATTATTTACATAGTTTGAGATATATTGATATTGTATGAATAATAGATTGCACACATGTAGATTAGAATGAGTGAGTAATGATGCACACAATAATGAGAATAAATAAACACCAAGACATTGAAGTAATTACATGGTAATGCTATGATATTTACATGACTAAAAATTTAAATAACAAAACCCAGATATAAATCACATATGGTCGATATGGATATCTATGATATGCTTGTTTAGAAAAGAGGAACTCGTCAGAAAGGAAAATTAGCTTATAATTATAGGTTGGGTATGAGTCTCAATAACCTACTTGAGCATTGTTTTAATTTTTTTAACTATCATGCATGGCAAGGCCTACAAGTCTAGATAGTTAAAGAACTTCTAGAACCACCTTAATCTATGTATAATCATAGTATATCAATTATACGATTGTACAAATAAAATTTCATAGGTTTTTACATTTCATGCAGTTTGCAAGTTGTGATTAACTTTTTATATTTGGTACCAAGTTACAACTACCTACTTGGAGAAAATTAAAAAATACCAATGATACTAAAAAGTATTTGATGTAGAGAAAATTAAGTTGGATCAATTAAGAACATGATGTAAAATATATAACAAAATGGTCATGCAAATTAAATGCAAAGAGAACCTAATCCGGTTGAAAAAAGAAAAAAATGAAAGTGCGCAATGGTTTGTTTCTTGGATTTCCTAAGTTGACCTATTGTGTTGACAACACAAAACTGTGATTATCTAGGACATTGACTAACATTTCAAAAGGTGGGTCTATCAACTATTTCTAATGATTAACACATAATGGAAGTGTATAAGAAATACTTGTGAAAAGAATGAGTTGTGAACTAAAATATGCATCAAAGATAAGAAGATAATGGAATGACATGTATAACATAATCACATGAGTAAGTGGTGACCGAAAAGTTTGGTCCAAGATAGGCTTTTATAACCTTGAAATTGTGATATACACTACTACGAAGCAAAAATGGACCACCATTATGATTTTATGATAATTGAAAATTTGGATAAATCATAATAACATCAAATCCAGAGAAAGGCAATCATGAAAATAGAATACTAGGTGTAAATCAGCCCTTGAAGGGATTTGGGGTCCTTAACCAACTTTTATATTTAGGAAATCTTTTTCCAAATTTATAACTAGGCTGGAAACAACTTTATATAAATCATCTTCAACTTGAAAGAGTAAGACAAATAGAATAAGTAGAGATAAATGACATATGCAGTCATACAATTTTTGTCTCAAGGGTGACACATTTGTATTTACAAAATACAACATTATTATCATGGGAAGTGCATACTCTCAAGAAAAATCAAGATTAAACTAAAATGAGGATGTCTCACTAAGGGAATGCAATAAACTGGCTAGGAAAATTGTGCACAAAACAAACCATAAGGGGCCTTTCCTATGAAATGACATTTTTTATTTCCTATAAAAGATAAAAAAATAACATCATTATAAAAAAAAGGGAAAATAAATGAGAAGACTATGAGGTGTTCCATCCATCATGTAGAAAGGAGTGTGTATCACCAACAAAAGGTTATAGTTAATCTAGATTGTGTAAGAGCAAGCTCTATCCTTGGACTTGTTGTTTGATGTGCATGAATGTAGTGGATGAAGTAATTAGGAGAAAGTGGAGGTTGAAGATGCAGCATAGGGAGATAGGGAAGCACTTCAAGTTGAAGCTTTAGGCAAGTTGTCCTGCCGAACCAATTGTCATAGCAGATATTTAGTGGTTGATCTATGAATCAAAGTGTTTTCTTGTATTTCTCTCATGTTTGGTGGTGCTTTGATTCTGCAATAGGGATGAGTAGGGGTGGGCATGGTCTGATTCAATTTTTGCTTACCATTAAAATTTTAAAAATAACACAAGATCACTTTGGAAACTTTGAATCAAATTGAACGTTCATCATGTGGTCTGCTTGGGTTTCAATTTAGGATCCTTTAGACTATGAAGTTGTCTATAAAGATGGTTATTTAATGCAAAATTCGTTTGTTGACATCTTTTTCTAGCCAGATAGACAACCCAACTCATAAAGTAAACGTCGTTAATAATAAAAGTGCAAACCATGATGATGGATACCAAGGTTGTCAAATGAGATGCATGCATCTAAACTAATTAGAAAATGTTATAAATAGAAACATTACTATGCATATGCAAAAACTTAAAAAAATGTATCGGTACCAATTACTGGTTTCTAACTAAAATCACAATTTTGATATTTATAACAAGTACATGGATAAGTTCAATTTCGTTTGGTGAAGTGGAGACCTCAATCGAAATCCAAGAACCAATTCTTCATGGTTTGGTTCGAAAGATTTGTATGTTTGCCAAATGGACATAACTATTAACCTCACCAAAATCTAATGAGACTGATCAACTCATTTTTAGATCCATACGGTCAGGTCTGATCTTTGGCCCAACTGTATAGATATGTAGTGAATGTTGGGACAAGATAGGTGTGAAGTGCAACCCCATGCATCTCCTCAAGATGTAGATCCCTAGGAGTTAAAGTTGCACTATATACCCGACTGGCTAGCTAACTGCTTGGTAGCATGCTATTGCTTGGTGAGGTTTTAAGCATGTGGAAGACCATCAGAAGTAAAGCATTGTAAAAAGTAAAAATGCTAAGATCACACATATATTGTACCGAACAACAATTTCCACATAAGGAACATAATTGGGTTAGGCATAGCTTTGAGCTTTCATGTGATTCACTGGCCAGTGGCCACGGATGACTATCCCATCTCAACCATGATCTCACCCTTCTGGTTTCTGATCCCTACCCTTTCTCTTTCACCCAAAAGGGCACAAGCCAACAACGGGAGGACTACGTGTATTACGATTTGCTAGAGACACCGACTCCTCTTGTCGACATTGTCGTGAGCTCTTGTCCATTCATGGTGTAAAGGTGATAGATCCACGATCAAGCAAGGGAACAGATTGGAAGTTTGAATACAAGAAAACTCAGCCAGAGGTGACCAACCATCCTCTGGATTTTCATTGGGCAAAACAACACATGGCTTTTGCGGTCTATCTACAAATTTTCAACATCAACATGAATTATGGTCCTACTAAACACCTGTTCAGCTTGCTCTAAACCCGTTGCTACCAAATTTTAGTTTGCTCACATGTCTAAACTGGGTAGATGCAAACTACCATCACTTTCTTTGGACAACATGTCTCCTTTGGATCAAATATTGGTGCCATCAATTTTGTCTTGAACAAAAAGAAATTCTTAGTAAATGCAGTGAACCAACAGACACAATAAGCCCAACCTAGGCCTAGCAAAGTTATTTGAGTTCATGTGTGCCATAGTATGCGTCATCCTCTCGATGACGAAGGCCTACCTAATTTTGATTTTGGATCCAATATCATGCACTATTATTTAATTTTGGTTCCACTACTACCTCTCTGTATACATAGGTGGATTGATTTTGAAAATAATCCCACCACCGCCTCTTGATGATCGACAAAAACCAATTTTCAATTTAGGTCCACTATAATTAGGGTTTTCTTTGGTTGTGTTTTGATGTGAGAACCAAAAGGTGAAATTAGGAATACGTACACACACTTTGAAAATAATCCCACCACCGCCTCTTGGTGACCAACATCAACCGACTTTCAATTTAGGTCCACTATAATTAGGGTTTTCTGTGGTTGTGTTTTGATGTGAGACCTGAAAGGTGAAATGAGGAATACGTACATGCACAATAAAATAAGATTTCAATTCAAGGATAATGTATTCACTGATATATGCATTGGATGTCATTATAAAAAATTTGATTGTAGGACTGCCCTTCACAACTAGTCCTAAAAATACTAACTAACTAATCCATTGGTCCTCCTATTAGCTTTCAAAAATACAATTATGATGATTTTAGTGGCCTTAATTAATGTATTTTTAAGTAAATATAAATCCTAAAAAATACAATTTGAAAGTTTACCGACCCTCATATTAAATAGTATTGTAAATTTTTTTTCTTTAGAATTGTAGCATGTCCCTCGCAAATATTATGTTCTTGAAACAACAACAATAATAATCATTCAACACAACCACATGTTCATAAATTAAAAAAAATTGAGCAATTCATCACTCAAAGACAGACTGATAACTTTTCTTTAGTAACTATACAAGATAAATGTACATACGGGAAGACATTATCCTTTACCCCTAAATTTATTAAGATATACATAGTTAAAATAAATACTTATGCAAGAACTGTGTTGATCATCGTGGAAGAAAGTTAACTATATGAGTGGTCATCAGTATTTAAAAACCCTTTCACGGTAGCCACACACATTTAGACATGTGTTACTAGGGGAGTACAAATTGGCATCTCGGAGGCCAAAAAGAAATGACCCCTTTTTTCCATGTAATCACAATCATCCTTATCCTCCTCATTCTCCTCATCCAACTCCTCTTACCTGTCTAACTCAATGCCACAATCTCAGCTAAGTAAGTAACTAAGAGCACGTAAAGTAACAATCACTCTTCAGATGAAATTCACTTAGTGTGTTCATTTCTAGATGCAGTTGGTTGTTACTCATCTTCATGAGACCATACCTTCCAATGGTTATGATAACTACTTCCTTTAGGTGAAAAATGCCACACATATACTAAATTCATATATTGAGAGAAGCATGTATAACATATGTACAAAATATAATCTAGCGGTAATCAATAGAGTGGGTGTTGACACCACATTTTTTCCACTAAATTGACAATCATGACGTGAACAACTCTTTGTCTAGTGATGAAATTTATCCAATTTGTTCCATATTTTCCATATCGTCACCTTTTAAATTCACTCATTTACTCATTTCCCACTGATTTATGGTTCACATAAAGAAAACATCCTTTCTTTTAAGTTAAGTATAATTTGGTTTTAATTGTGATTTGTACAAAATTCTTTTTATAAGTTGCTCATTCAAATTCTCCATGAAAAAATATTCAACTTTGATCTTAATCAAAAATTCAATTTTTTTATATTCAATTCAATATTGTAAGACCCTAGTCCTAAGTTAACCTCTTAAACATACTTTATTAACTTAATTGTTCCTTTTATAATATATTAAAATGCTTGATTAAGATATGTAACTAGTTGGATGATGTTTTGTTGATGAAGGTCTGTCTGCAGATTGCCCATGTTGGAGGTTCTTTTTGTAATTTTCACTAAGGATGTGTGCTCTCTCTTTCCTCTTCTAGTTTGAACTTGTCTTGGTGAGCTGAGATCATTTTATCAAGAACCCTACATTTCCATCAGTCGAGGACTGATGGAGGCACCTTGTCTTCTTGTCGATTGAGGGTCGATGGTGGTAACCTATCATGTTTACTTTCTATATTTTTGTTAGTTGTTAGGGTTGTTGGATGGAAACTGATGTAGCATGCATGTCATCAACTAATGACCCTCATCGAGATGATTTTTGAGGAGTCATGGAGTTAGTTGGAAGCTAATTCCTCACTAGTTAAGTCCCGATGGGATCCAGTTAGGAGACCACTAACTCTTCATCAATTGAGGATAGATGGGATGTAGTTGGTGGTTGGTGGTTTTTCATTAATTAAGAACCGATGGAGAGGCTTTCTAGTTTATCGTTTATCCTTTATTAATTCAAAAGATACAAGATTCGATACCAGTGGAAACTATCGATGAAGGGGTTGACTGATGATTTGCTACCTAATGAGACTTCTGAGCTAAAGACCGATGAACAGTTTGTGCTTGGAATCTGAGATATCAGTCTGCACCTATCAATGAGACTCCAACATGTTTGGACCAATGGTAGAGTCCAATAATAATATTATATGGATACAAAGTGTACAAGCACTGAAATAAACCTATCTTGCTCTCAACCGATGAATCTTTTATCAGCACCAACCAATGGGAGATCAGAGGTGTTCTCTGATTGGGCTGCTAGCTGATGAAGCCACAAATGTGAAGAATAATGGATTTGTAGATGTAATACCTTTATTTCTCCTATGAGGATATATATGTCCCTTTGCTTATCCTCCCATGCATCATTTTTTGTGAGTTCTTCATAGAGACCCAAAGAAGCAGTGAGACATTATTGGTTGACGCCAACTGATGTAACATATGGCATCATTGACTTCATCCAACATAGCCATTTACTTCTCTTCTCTTCATGTGTGATGATGAACACCCTACTTTGTGACTCCTGGACCTGGATCCATGTAACTGAGGCTCCTTCTCTCCATGATTTTGGTGACCCAACATCTTCTTCTTCTTCCTAGGACCGTGTTCTTGATTGTTTCTCTTTAGGGTTTTAACAACATTAGTCTTATGCTCTATTTACCTTATCTTATTTTCCTTTAGTTCCTCTTAGATCATGGGTCTAGTGTTTTGGAAAACATTAATAAGGGAAAACTCAAATATCATGAAATATCACAACTTTCTTGAAGAAAAATCATCTTGGAGCTTGAAGAGTGATGTTTGAGATTTCCACATAATATACACATATAATTATTTTGTTGTTAAATCTTTTTCTTGCATACTACAATGGTAGAAGCTTATGTTTGAACTTGCAGAATTCTTATTTTCCTTCATAAATATCTTCTTAGTGCCGGAACATGATGGTTTAGCATGCAAGTATATGGATTTAATTGATGACAAGTAATGAACTAAAAAGGTGGTACCTTTAGAGTTTGTTTGATGTACTAGGATTTAGAATACTAATTGCATGTCATCCCTTCTATTGAGAACTTTCCTTGTAACAACCTCATTTTCATATCAAATGAGATGAAGCTACTATTTTTAACTTGAGAATGTCACAAACATGATAATCATCACAATAACTATAAAAAGAAACCAAAAAACTAGTGTATAAAAGATATTCTCATCAATTATTTGGAAAGAAACTTGGTTAAATTAAACTTTATAAGATAAAATATATGTTGTAAATGCATGTAATTCTATCTTAAGATCTTGGATTGTATAGGTGGTACCCCACTAAGCAATCATCTTAAACATGTATACAAAAACTCTATCTTGATCACTCTTCTAAAGCTTGAGATCTACATACATCTTGTTCCCATCCATGTACAAAGGAAAGGGTACATTATTAGAGTAAGTGGCAAGGAGTTCTTAACAATAAAAATAAATGTATTGTAACTGAGAGCTGAAACTGAAAACTGAAATCTATAAGCTTGTAATGAATTATGAATTTTTTTTATTTGTGAGTTTTAACTTTATTATAGCCACCATTATATGGTAAGTCCTCTCTCGGTTGAGTGATGGCTTCGTGTGTATGTTCAAGTAGTGTGACAGCGAGTATGACCTCTAGGGAGGATCTAGGGTTCCTATGGTGAGGAGGAGCTTAGTGACAGAGAGGAATCATGTTGAAGCATCAACATTGGTGCCAAGAGGTAGACCTAACCCCCTGGAGTAACAAAATGAATGGATATCTATTGCTTCTCAATCGACAACATCTTGAGAAGACCTCATAAAATACTCCAAGGATGGAGAGAGTACAAAACTTTATTCGATTTTGTTTGAAATCTCAAATGTGAAATGGCTTTATCTACAAGCAAAGGGTATTAAGAATTCTTATAGGTGGTAAAATTTCATCGTCATCTACATTATCGACTTCAAATCACATCTTCCCATGATCATGAGTCACCTGGCTTGGCTCTAGAAGATTTTTCATAAAATTGATATCTATGCTAACTCACAAAGGTTCTTCATCATTAGGTTCTCCAAGCAGTAGGATATGATGCATGAGCTTGAGAATGGTCCTTGTTTCATCAAGGGGAAGCCGTTTATCCCGAAATGATGGTTGATTGCACTACTACAGAAATGGCTTATAACTTCACTTTTTCTGGTGTCGGTTGTAATAAAAAACCGACACCTAAATCATACAACGTCGGTGTTTAAAATAAGCCGACATCAATCTATGAAGGGCGACCAGACACGGGTATCACTTTTATTAAGTGTCGGTTCCTTAATAAGAAACCGACACCTAAAAGTAACCGCCAAAACCAAAATTTCCAGCGAAAAAAATTGCTTCTAAAAATTGACATACATCGTCGATGTTTAAGAGAGGAACCGACAACTAAAGGTTTTATGCGAGACAAAAATTTGCTCACTTTTTATCGTCGGTTTTGTGATAATAATTGACGCCGTTGTGTTTTCGAGCAAATAACCACGAAAATTTTCACCTCCCTTTAGTGTCGGTGGTTTGTTGCAAACCGACATTTAAAGTTTATATTGTCGGTTTTTATTACAAACCGACATCGAATGCTAACTTAATATCGCGCGAGCGAGCCCAACTCTTCCCCTTTCTCTCTGTGATTGCAATCAGCTATTAGGGTCTGGCGATTCTGACGTTCTCCTTGCTCGCCGCCGCCGATCTCCTTGCTCGCCTATGCCGTGAAGCGCCACCGTGAAGCGCTGCCATGGAGCTTGCCGTTTGTGGAGCTCGTTGGCGTTCGTGGAGCTCGTCGATCTCCTTGCCGCCGCCGTGAATCACTGACGTGGAGCTTGTCGTTTGTGGAGCTCATCGACGTTCGTGGAGCTTGCCGCCTCCATGGAACTGCCACCGTCGTTGGTCCTCTCCTCCAGCCGGTCCTCCTCTCGTTGGTGCTAGCAGTAGCCAGCACCAACAGCAGCAGCCGGAACCAGAGCCAGCGCCAGTAGCCGGTAGCCAGTGCCAACAGCAGCAGTCGGAACCAGAGCTTGCCATTATCGTCACCACTGCCACTGCTAGAGGTAAAGCCTCCAATTGACTAGGTTTGCATCCTGAATTCATTCTTGGCTTAACTTATTTTTTAATGTATGTTGTTGATATGTGTTGACCTTGGCTTAACCTATTTTTTAAACAAGTAGATGTCATTGATAATTTAGTTAACCAATCCCTATGATTGATCCTAATTCAGTTCAGTATTGTTTTGCATTCATACACGATCGTGCTAAAATTTGTAGTGTGCATTTCTAGTTTTAGGTTTGACTTTTTGATGTTACTAGCGGATAGGAGCCAGGCTCCTGTTCATTTTCTGATTCACTTCAAAATGATTAGAATGTGCCTGGATCCTTATTATAAGTATGTTCTTTTATCCTTTTAAAAAGTATTTCAAACATAGTGTCATGTACTCATAAAACTAAATATGAGTGTTGATTAAACAAATAGATAATAAGTGTCACCTCATTTTATGAAATACCAAGATACATCAAATTATAGAAAATACTAGTCTGAAAATTTATAACATCATTATATGTACTTACACTTTTTCTGAAAATATATAACATCGTTATATGTACTTATGTACACTTTGTTAATACTAATATTATGCAGTCTCTGTCCACCTACAACAGTCACTATGAACTGGGCCTCTATGTCAATGTTAACGTTCCCTATTGAAGAACAATTGGACATCATACTAGATGATTGTTCCTTAAACCAATTGGCCATACCCAAACATTGGCATTTTCTAAAAGGAAGACACTACAGGCCTGGTGAAGTGACCCTAAATTTTGGCAATTATTCACATGTTATCGAGGTTGAGTATGATTTGGCGGGAAATATTGTATCAAAATCTGGTTGGCGTGATTGGATTGGAAAGATGCATGTGGTCCGTAGCGATAGGCTTTTTCTCCGTCTAGTTGGCCATAATACCATCAACGTTTGGATAACCAACATCAACTGTGAGATCCCTGATCATCTACTGCGGTATGAACGCATGACAGAGGATATCATCTATGACGAATCTGATTATGAGGCCCCTGTCAGTTCAGATTCGTCTAAATACAGTGAGGAGCTCCTCGACACATCATCATCAAAAAGGCCACGGTAGGTCCAATTAACAAATATAATTGTCAAGACAAAAAAATTGTGTTTACACTTTTTGTCTGAAAGCAATCAATACTCATAGCTGCTTTCTTTTCTGAACTTCAGGAGAAGATCGCCACAATGATAAGTCCTCAAAGTTACTGATGCGGGACCATGTTGGTGTAGTATTTAGTTGTCTATCTATCTAGACTTGTCTGTATTAATAGTTATTTTAATTATGCGCATGTTTAGGGGTACACCAACCCCTTTGTTTAGTTATTGTTTAGGGGTACACCAACCCTTCTGTGTGGATGTAAAAAGAGATTAATGAATGGAACTGAAAGTTGCTACATGAATGCTTCTAACTGAATTGATGATTGGCTTGGTTGTTGAATGTTACAAATTACTAATAAATTTCATTATAAATGTTCTTTTATCCTTATTATAACTATGTTTTCAATGATCACTTCCATTACGGTTCAGGAGCTCGCCGGCCTTCTGCATGCCCGTTCGGCTTCCACGTGCACCCATCCATCTCGCCTCTCTCCCTGCTCCAGAGCAAGATGCCTGACTGGGCTCAAATAGAGGTAAACATCCCCAAAAACCCTCTGTCTCGCCCTCTGATTTGTATTTACTTAAATACTGATTTGTATTTACTTATCCACTCGTTCATCTAATGATTTTTATTCATCACATTATTTAAATTTAGGGCTTTATATTTAAATGCATCTAAACATTCATAAGCTATTAATTTTGATTAATTTAGGAAGCATTGATATGTTGTTATGGCTGTCCACAAATGTTTTTATAAGAAATTGTGTGTTGAATGGGGTTGTGAACAAGGAATTGGTGTTGTATTTGTTGGCCTAGAAACCTGTCCAAGATTTACTCATTAGGAGTAAATCTTGGATAGTCCCCGGTTTGGGACTGTTCTTAAAAACCTAATCTCACTTAGGATGTAAGTATATAATGTGTATTGGGTTTTCAAGAAAATTTCGGCAGCATTTCCCCGTTTGTTCTCTAAGTACATATGTACTTGGCCAGTCATGCTTGTTATATACAATCTTCCTCCCTGGTTGTGTATGAAAAATAAGTACGTTATGCTGTCGTTGTTGATATCAGGCCCTAAACAACCTGGAAATGATATCGATGTTTATCTTGAACCTCTGATTGATGACTTAAAGAAACTTTGGGGTGAAGGTGTGATGACCTATGATGCTTCACGAAGAGAGACATTTTGTTTGCACGATGTGTTGTTTTGCACTGTGAATGACTTTCCAGCATATGGGAATTTGTCTGGATATAGTGTCAAAGGATCTAAAGCGTGTCCTATATGTGAAGAGAACACTGAATCAATACAAATAAAACACGGCGGCAAGACTGTATATCTTGCTCATCGAAGGTTTCTTCTAAAATTTCATCTGTATCGTAGGTTGCGCAAAGCATTCAATGGACGGAATGAGGAACGTAGTGCACCTAAACCTATATCAGGGGAGGATGTTTATGAAAGAGTGAAAGACATCGCCAATGAATTTGGTAAGAGATCACAATGTACGATGGCCACAAAGAGTGACAAGTCTTTATTCAAGAAGAAGTCGATATTTTGGGATCTTCCTTATTGGAGCTCTTTGACAGTCAGGCATTGTATCGATGTCATGCACGTTGAGAAAAATGTATGTGATAGCGTCATCGGTACTCTGTTGAATATACCAGGTAAGACTAAAGATGGGATAAAATCTAGAATGGACCTACGTGAAATGGGAATAAGGTCAGAATTAACAAAATTACATGAAATGGGTAATAAAAGAACATACTTACCTCCCGCTTGTTACACGTTGTCTAGAAAGGAAAAGAAAGCATTTTGTGAATGCTTGGTAAATGTTAAGGTGCCACAGGGTTACTCATCCAACATCCGTACATTGGTATCAATGAAAGATCTGAAGTTGATAGGTCGTAAATCTCATAATTGTCACATTCTAATGCAACAAATATTACATGTGGCAATTAGATCTATATTGCCAAAGCATGTAAGGTTTGCAATCACCAGACTTTGTTTCTTTCTCAACAGTCTGTGCAACAAAGTTATTGACCATGATTCTCTCGATAATTTGCAAAGAGAAGTGGTTGTTACCCTATGTCAGCTTGAGATGTATTTTCCTCTGTCGTTCTTTGATATCATGGTACATCTTGTTGTCCACTTGACTAGGGAAGTGAAAATGTTGGGACCAGTTTTTTTGCATTGGATGTATCCCTTTGAACGATACATGAGCATTTTTAAAGGTGATGTTCGAAACCGTTATCGGCCTGAAGGGAGTATTATTGAGGGTTATGTGGTGAGAGAGGTTATGGATTTTTGCAATGACTTTCTGAGTGGTAATGACGCTCCCGTGAATGACAAGAATATTGAGGAGCATTTTGGCAAAGGAGTTTTGGGAGCACAGGTGAAAGTAATCAGTCGTGAGCAGTTGGAGCAAGGTCACTTGTATATTTTACACAACATGGACGAAGTGAGTGTTTATATCGAGGAACATACCAATTTCATCAAGAGACAATATCCTCGATCCAATTCAATGCGGCTTTCTAGAGAGCATGACAAGACATTTATTAAGTGGTTTGAAGATAAAGTCTTACATCAACTATCTCAAACACCAGATAATGTTACTGAAACCATCAAATGCCTCGCCTTTAAACCAAAATTGAATGTTATGTCTTATGAAGGGTTTGACATAAATGGTTTCTCATATTACACAAAGCGTCAAGATGATAAGAGTGTCGTCCAAAACAACGGGGTCACCCTTCAAGCGTCGACTATGTATTTTGTAAGTGCAAAGGATAAAAGTCCACGTGAAGCTAAAATGTCATATTACGGTGTCATTGAAGACATATGGGAGTTTGACTATGTAGATTTCAGAATTCCGCTCTTTAAATGTAATTGGGTTGACAACAACAAAGGAGTTATAGTGGATGAATTGGGTTTCACGTTAGTGAACTTTGAAAAGATTGGCGAGAAGGGTGAACCATTCATATTGGCATCACAGGCAAAACGAGTATTTTATATCGATGATCCTGCAAATGATAAATGGTCGGTTGTTCTTCATGGTAAAAGACAGTTCATTGAAGATCCTATAGATGAAGAAGAGTACTATGATAAGTATGATGACTCCAATCCATTCTCAGTTGGGTTGCCAACACCACCAAACATTGAAGTTGGGGATGACAATGACGTGTATGTTTGCGGGGATCATAATGAAGGATTGTTAATTGATAAAAGATCATAATATTAGAGGCATGGATGTTTATATTTTTATTATGTTCCCATGATGACTGTGTTGATGATCACCATGAGGGTGAGGACGTGCTTGCACCGCCTGACAATGTAAGTTTTAAGAATATATCCCTGAGGTTTCTATCTATATGTTCATTTATAATTATATTGTGTAAGTGTGTTTTTTATCAAATTTTTAGGATACTAGTTAATAGAAATTCTATTTAATTTGCAGGCATTCTCCAAAGACTAAATGCTATGCAAGACGGCCATGACATAGCTATGCAAGCCATCGACATTGCTTTGTAAATCCAAAGCGCAACAGTCGGAGAGAAAGCAAGCATCCCACACTATAGCTTAGTACATATATAGTGGGACTAAGGTGACGATCCCACCTAATAAAATAGGTTACCGACAACTACATGTTACGACTGGGAGGTCGTGATTCAACAACCGTATGCATTAGCAGGAGGACAAACAGATTTCACCACGAGTTAACATTGAAGAAGGTCTACTAACCTACATTGAGCTAAACAAGTTTATCAGTACTAGCCTAAGGAATAAGTATTGTTCGTCGGGACAATGACGGTCGTGGAAGCTTAGTGGCCACTACACATTCAACTGTGTCGGTTTCCCTACTAGTCACTGACGTCGATTTCCCTAGAGGACAGGCAACACGGCCATGCTGGTCAGCACGGCCGTGGCAGCGGGTGAGATGGCTGTCGGTTATCACTAAGAAACCGACACCGATAGTGCCCCAGATGGCGCCCTTTCTGTGGTGCGAAGGTATGTGGTGTCAGTTTTGCACCTAATAACCGACACTTATACCCCCTGCTGGCGCGTTTTCGGCGCATTTTCGGTGGGGTGCAAAGGGTTTTGGCGTCGGTTTGAGAACTGACGCGTAACTGTTGGGCTTTTAGCGGCACCCACATAGGTGTCGCTTAAGAACTAACAGTAAAGGCCTTAAAAAACTGACACTAAAGGCATGTTATGTACTAGTGTTGGGGATTGTCTTGAGAAATCAACCCTAACTGATGTCCTAACATAGATTCAACTCCACAATATTCCTCTAGATCTCTAGAGGAGAAGATGTTCTGCCACATTGGTAGTTTTATGGGGAAGTCGATCTACAAAAATAGAGCCACCAAAGCTTGCACCAGAATCAAATATGCTCGCCTCAATATCTTAATGACTATCAAATCCCCCTTCCATGAATCAATTTAGATCATCAGTGACTCTGGTGAGGGACACTAATTCTCTATGAAATATGATTTGATTCACTACTACAGAAATAGCTTATAACGTCACATTTAGAGGCGTCGACTATTACCAAAAAGTGATGCCTAAACCCTACAACGTCGGCTAATTACAAAGACCAACATCTATATTTGAAGACCGGCCAGACACGGGTATCACTTTTTATTTAGCGTTGGCTCCCTATAATGAACTGACGCCTAAAATAGCCCGCCAAATCCAATTTTTCGAGTGAGAAAAATTACCCCCAAAGTTTCACATAAGGCGTCGGTTTTTTGACCTAATAACCGACACCTAAAGACGAAAAAATTACCTCTAAAGGTCATCGATTTTTGTGGAAACACCGACGCTGATAAGGTTTCGTGCGGCATCCCTGCGAAAATTTTTAGGGTTAAGATTGTCAAATGGACGTCATTTTTTTTTGCAACCGACGTTGAAGGATATTAGGTGTCAGTTTTTTAAATAATCGATGCCTTTATTAACTTAATAACCCTCGACCGATCGAGAAACAGACTCTTCTCATTCTCTCTATTTCATCATGAAGCTGCTACCCCCGCCCGAAGCTGCTGCCCCCTACTCGATCGTCGCCGCCGCCTGATCAAGCCACCGCCCATTGCTCCTTACATCGCCGCCCCTGTTGTCTTCTTCCTCCCACCCGCTAGCTCCTCACACCGCCACCACTGATGACAGGGACGCCTAGCTGCTCTCTTCTTCCTCCACGCCACTGACAGGTAGGCAACTGCCTCTTCTTCTTCCTCCACCCCTTCTTCTTCCTCCATCTCTTCTTCTTCATGCTCCCTCCTTTCCAAATGGATAAAAGCAAGGCACGAGTCGACCTGTGGGCTGGACATGAGTGGTTGTGTTGGCTGACCACAATCGTGCTGGCCAACACGGGCATGGTCTTGTCCTGCCCACAGGTCGTGCCTTGCTTTTATCCATTTGGAAAGGAGGGAGCAAGAAGAAGAAGATACATTTTCAATTGAATACTAATGCTTGACCTAATTCTGTAAATTTTGATGCATGTTGAATTAAGATATTAAAACCCTAATACACATTTCACCATAATCTTGAATTAACTATATTGCTGAAATCTTGTGATCAATCTATCTAAGATGTTAAAACCCTAATGATAAATCTCTGATTTTGTAGTGATGTGTCGCCCTACTACATGAATCCCAGTTGTATGATGTAGATTTATGATAATGCATGAGCTAGTTTGAAATTTTGAAATCAATTATGAATCTCTCCATCCCTAGGTCATACTAATTTATGTGTAATCTTTATCTTGATGATGAACATGCATGGACACTCAAAATGTTGAAATCAATGTTATAGAATGACAACACATGTATTTGTTGGCCTAGAAACCCGTCCAAGATTTACTCATTATGAGTAAATCTTGGATAGTCCCCGGTTTGGGACTGTTCTTGAATACCTAATCTCACTTAGGATGTTTTACCCATTAATTATATATAAGACCTTAAACCCTAAAGTTTTAACCATAAACCCTAATCTTTTAACCCTAGACCCTAATCTTGTTCTAATATATACTTGTTTTCTCTTTGATCATAGAATGGATAGATCATGGATGTCCATTCCAAATTGCTACATCCCTGAGTTTATTTCTGGTCTTGACCAGTTTATTATATTTGTCGAGGAACATAGGAAACAACCTGGAGATAGGTTCTACTGTCCATGTAGGCATTGCGGTAACACCTTGAAAGGAAGCACTGGTGACGAAATCAAAAGTAATGTCATGTGCAACAGGATTGTACAAGGCTATACAGAATGGCACTGGCATGGAGAGATTTCAAACCTGAAATCAGTGGATGTCGATAGCAGTGTTTGTGTGAAAGAAGAAATTGCCTTCGATGACGTAGATGTGAACGAAACAGTTCTAGTAGACATCGTTGATGCGATGTTGGATAGTTATGGGGTAGAGCACACCGATCCACCTCCCATGTTTAGAAACATTGTCCATGATGTTGAGATACCGTTATATATAGGTTGTAAGTTTACGAAGCTTAGCGATGTATTGAGATTGTATAAACTAAAAGCTAATAATCGATGGAGCGACAAAAGCTTCACGTCATTGTTGTCTTTGTTGAAAGAAATTCTTCCTGAAGGAAATGAGCTACCAATCTCAACATACCAGTTAAAGAAATTATTGTGCCCAATGGGAATGGAGGCCAAGAAAATACACACATGCATGAATGATTGTGTATTATTTCAAAAGGACTATGTGGATTTGAAAGATTGTCCGAAATGTGGTGAGTCAAGGTATAAATTGACGACTTTGGGGGAGTTCAAAACTAGTTCTCCTGCCAAGGTGATGTTGAATATAGCGGGTAAGACTAAAGATGGGATAAAATCCAGAATGGACCTACGTGAAATGGGAATAAGGACAGAATTAACCGATGTAGTTAGTAGCGATCGGAGAACATACTTACCTCCTACTTGTTACACATTGTCTAGAAAGGAGAAGAAAGTTTTTTGTGAATGCTTGGTAAATGTTAAGATGCCACAGGGTTACTCATCCCACATCCGTACATTGGTATCAATGAAAGATCTGAAGTTGATAGGTCTTAAATCTCATGATTGTCACACTCTAATACAACAAATATTGCTCGTGGCAATTTGATCTATATTATCGAAGCATGTACGGTTTGTAATCACCAGACTTTATTTCTTTTTCAACAGTCTGTGCAGTAAAGTTATTGACCCTGATACTCTCAATAAATTGTAAAGAGAAGTGGTTGTTACCCTATCTCAGCTTGAGATGTATTTTCCTCCTTCGTTCTTTGATATCATGGTACATCTTGTTGTCCACTTGACTAGGGAAGTGAAAATGTTGGGACCAATTTTCTTGCATTGGATGTATCCCTTTGAACGATACATAAGCATTTTTAAAGGTGATGTTTAAAACCATTATCGGCCTGAAGGGAGTATTATTGAGGGTTATGTGGCGAGAGAGGTTATGGATTTTTGCAATGACTTTCTGAGTGCTAATGACGCTCCTGTGAATGACAAGAATATTGAGGAGCATTTTGGCAAATGAATTTTAGGATCACGGGTGAAAGTAATCAGCCATGAGCAGTTGGAGCAAGGTCACTTGTATATTTTACACAACATCGACGAAGTGAGTGTTTATATTGAGGAACATACCAATTTCATCAAGAGACAATATCCTCGATCCAATTCAATGTGGCTTGCTAGAGAGCATAATAAGACATTTATTAAGTGGTTTGAAGATAAAGTCTTACATCATCTATCTCAAACACCAAATAATCTTACTGAAACCATCAAATGCCTCGTCTTTAAACCAAAATTGAATGTTATGTCTTATGAAGGGTTTGACATAAATGGATTCTCATATTACACAAAGTGTCAAGATGATAAGAGTGTCATCCAAAATAGTGGGGTCACCCTTCAAGTGTCTTCATTGTTTTTTGCAAGTGCAAAGGATAAGAGTCCACATGAAGCTAAAATGTCATATTAAGGTGTCATTGAAGACATATGGGAGTTTGACTATGTAGATTTCAGAATTCTGCTCTTTAAATGTAATTGGGTTGACGACAACAACAAAGGAGTTATAGTGGATGAATTGGGTTTCACGTTAGTGAACTTTGAAAAGATTGGTGAGAAGGGTGAACCATTCATATTGACATCACAGGCGAAACAAGTATTTTATATCGATGATCCTACAAATGATAAATGGTCGGTTGTTCTTCATGGTAAAAGACAGTTTATTGAAGATCCTATAGATGAAGAAGAGTACTATGATAAGTATGATGACTCCAGTCCATTCTCAGTTGGGTTGCCAACACTACCAAACATTGAAGCTGGGGATCACAATGACTTGTATGTTCGTGGGGATCACAATGAATGATTGTTAATTGATAAAAGATCACAATATTAGAGACACGAATGTTTATATTTTTTATATGTTTTATTTTTCTGAATGTGAACTTTATAATGTGAACTTTACAATGTGAATGTGGACTTTACAATACAAATTACTTTACAATGTGAATGTGAACTTTACAATGTGAATTACTTTACAATGTGAATGTGAATTTTACAATGTGAATGTGAACTTTACAATGTGAATTACTTTACAATGTGAATGTGAACTTTACAATTAGTGTTACTTTACAATGTGAAATTTATAATTTGAATGTGAACTTTCAAATGGCTGAGCATTCCCATGATGACCATGTTGATGATCACCGTGAGGGTGAGGACATGCTTGCGCCACCTGACAATGTAAGTTTTAAGAATATATCCCTGAGGTTTCTATCTATATGTTCATTTATAATTATATCATGTAAGTGTGTTTTTTAATCAAATTTTAGGTTGTTGATGTACCCCCTGAAGAAATTACAGCACTTGATGAGCAGCAAAAGAAAATTGAGAAAGTGAGGGACATCATAATGATGAACAAGTTAATACAGCAAAGGGGCAATGGACCAAAATTGGCTGTGGATTTCAATCATGCAGGAAATCCATATGGAGTGAACCAAAACTCATTTGTTTCATATCTTGGGGTTCTTACTCGCAGCCATTACAGTCCTATCCTAGAATCCTGGAATAAAGTTCCTAAGGGGAAGAAAGACTACATATGGAAGGAACTATGCGTGAGTTATTATTATTTGTAATCCTATTTGTGTAGATTACTAATTTTTAGGATACTAGTTAATAGTAATTCTATTTAATTTGCAGAGCATATTTGATCTGGATGAAAAGTTGCATCGTAAATGTGTGATGCAACGCTGTGGGAGGGTCCTAAGGAACTATAGGACCAATCTCTCCTGAGATTACATACGCGATGCTGCTAAGAGGTTCTTGATTGATATATAATTCTAGACATTGATCACTATTTCACTAACTCTACAGTAATAATTTTTGTTTGTATTCTCTTTAAAAAATAAATTTAGGTAGAAGAAAGCCACAAAGCAATGGAACTACATGGACCCCAAAGACTGGGAGGCGTTTGTTACCCAAAGAAAAATAGATGAATTCAAGATATTAAGCACTACTCCTAATTTAATTAATATACATTTTTATGTATTCACCTATTCAAGATTAACCTTTAGTGTTACTAACCAAATCAATGTGCTAACTAAATAGGCCCTCAGTGAGGCACAAAGAGTAAGGCGTGCACTGAATGTGCACGACCACACAATGGGTCCAAGAGGATATGCAGACGTTCGCCAAAGACTATAGGTTGAGTCTGCTCAGCCTACTGCTACACAGGAGACTGTAGAGTCCTCTACTACTACTCCCGTACCTCTGCCTCACCATGCTATGTGGATAGTTGTGAGGTAAAACAAGAAGGGAGACATACTGAAGCCCGCAACTACTGAGGCAGCTGCAAAAATGGTAAAAATCAACTCTTAGAGCAATCAATCGATATTGATTATTGTTATGTTTACTTACTAATTTTTGTTTATGGTGATTAGCGGGAGCTACACGAGCAGAGGAAGGAAGGCAAGTTCATCCCTCAGGGCATAAGGGGTGAATTGACATTTTCTCTGGGTAACCCAGAGCATCCTGGACGTGTTCAGGGTGTAGGCGCTGGTGTGGGCATCAACGTGTTCTTTGGGCCATCCCAGTGCAAACATGTCTCAAAAGTGGGACTTTCACAAGCTGAGGTAACCTATTTTTATTTTAGGATGTTATTACAAAAGGAAATTCAATAATCAAAAGCTAGCATTTCTTTTATCCATGTATAGGTAGATTCGTTAATTGAGAAGAGAATCCAAGAAGCAATGGTGAAGTGGCAGGCGTCTCAGCCTGCCACTCATACAGTACATGTGGCGGGCCACTCTTCTCCTACTGTAGATGTAACATCCCTGACCTGGGTTATGAGTCAACCCTAGGTGTTTTGCCTAAATATGTAATTACATCTTTGTGATTAACTCTGAGCATGTAATTAAGTTCTCAGAAACATATATCTCAGTATTTGCTCCTTTTTATTTAAAGTAGTAGCATTGTTTTGATATACAGGGACCTATGTGCAATTTACCCAGTTAAAAGGGTTAGCTTGCAATTTGCACATGATGAGATGTTCCTCTGATGTTGAGACATCATGAGAAATATTTTTAGTAAAGTTTGAGGGATTTCCCAAGCTAAGGCACCAAGGTGCAGCTGTGGAAGCAATCCCGGTGCTTGAAACCCTAGTTTGGGGTAAAATGCAATTTACCCAAATTAAGGGATACAAATTGTAAAATATGTCATCTAATGTATCTTTTAGACTCTTGCCATCATTTAGAGAAGAAATGATGAGGAAGTCACCTCAATTGAATTATCAAGTTATGAGATATACCTTGTGAGTGAATAATCAGGGTATATGTGCAATGTTTCTCTATGTATGTACCTCATTATTAGCTTGCTCTCCTTTACCTTCTTTTCCTAAGACCTTAAGAGAAGGTTTGTCCTTAGAATAAAGAGGAAGGGACGATCAAGTAAAGAAGGAGGGACCTAGTTGGAATTATGGACAACTTATGTACTAATATTGAAAATCCTACCCCATGTATATAAGCTCTCCTTCCCTTAGTTGCAAGGAAACTCACCCTTCGTTCCTTTATTGTTTCATTTCACCAAAGACGACCAAGGACTGCCTTGGAGCTAAGGAGGACGACCAAGGGGTGCAAGGTAGGTTTAAACCCCTCTTCTTGCCTAATTCCATGGTTAAAACTCGAATTCAAGGTCATCTTCATGGCTAACTCTTGAAACCCTACCTTTCTAGCCGTCTCTTTTCATCCTTCCTTGGAGCTTTCACCTTGGCCAACCTGTACGAACTCAAGGACTCCATTAGAGCTTGGATCTTGAAAGCTTGGAGCTCAAGAAGCAAGCTTTAGGCGGGTTTTATAACTCTAAACCCATGCTTTACTATGTGCATCTTTATATGCGTTTTGATGATAGCTCTTAGTGTTTCCCTACTTTTCCCTGCTATTTTGCAAGAAAACCCATGGGATATTCGTACTGTTCTTGAGCTAGGAGATGAAGGCGTGATTTACAAGAAAAACCCACCGCTTTTCACTTCCTTAAACGGTCTCAAAAGTTTGCTCTCTCGGACTCAAGACCGCGAGGTGAGCAAACGGTCTCGAGACCGCGACAGGGCAAACGGTCTCAAGACCGTTTGGACCCGTTGACCGAGCATGGACCGTATAATAAATCTGTTCCTAATTATATAGGATAATTACCCTCAAAATTTGGTAGATTAACTCCAAAGGAATCTGCAGATATGACCTTTTTAAGTCACAACTTTAAATGAATTAATTGCTGATTTTCAAACGGTCTGAAATTGCCTTTTTGGGCAAACGGTCTCAAGACCGTGTAAGGTCGTTGACTAAGCATTGACCGTATGAGATTATTGTTCAAAATTATGTTAATTAACAACTCACCAAGTTTGATGGTCTAATTCCAAACGGGCTAAGAGTTGAAGGGTGAATACTAGGGCTAACCCTAGATAAAATCAGTACTGAAATTATGGTGACCTAATTAGGGTTTTTTAGGGTTGATTGACCTAAACGGTCTCAAGACCGTTTGGGGGTCACCAAACGGTCTCAAGACCACGAGGGCAATCAACCAAGACCGTTTGGAGGTCTGGGGTCAAGATTTGTTGACCAATTGAAGGTACTTTTACACCAATTTACATTGCAATTAAATATTGATATAATCATCAACTCAATTTGTTCAACCTTGATGAATTTCCACTAGAATCCAAAATTTGATGGGCAAACGGTCTCAAGACCATTTGGAACTCATCCAAACGGTCTCAAGACCGAGAGGACAATCACCCAAGACCGTTTGAAGGTCTAGGGTTGAGTAATTTGACCAATTGAGGACCCAATTGCAAATAAGTTGTCAATTTAATCAAAATTCTGTTTTGTGGTTCAATCATGGTTCAATCCCTATCAAATCACCTTAGAATTTGATGAAATCTTGGGCAAACGGTCTTAAGACCATGTGGGGTCCACCCACATGACCTCAAGACCGTTTGGGCTAAGTTTGGGCCCAATTGGAGCTCAATTGAAGGGTTCAACCTTGTATTGATGCACATTGTTGAGTGTTGATGGGTGAACATTGATAGACCCTAACTGAATCGATTTCAATCCTACTTGGTCAACAATTGAGGGTCAATTGGTTGACCAATTGGTCAAGCATAATATTGATTAACCCAATCCATAGGTGGTCAACATAGATTGGACCTTTTGAAGGCTTCAACATCGTTTGACATTATTGGTTGCACCTTTGAGCCTTGTTGAAGGACCAAGCGGCTGAGACCATGAGAGCCTCGCGGTCTCAAGACCGTGAGAGGGCTCGCGGTCTCAAGACCGTGAGGGGGCTCACGGTCTCAAGACCGAGAGGAGGCTCGCGGTCTCAAAACCGTGAAGGGCCTCGCGGTCCTGAGGTCAAACTAGCTAAACGGTCAACACCTCTTCGCGGACTCAACATCAAATTGATCTTCGCGGTCTCAACATTAACTTGAACCAATGGAAGGCTTCGCGGTCTTGAACCCTTGAAGAGGCTCGCTGTCTTGAAGCCTAAGGGGGGCTCGTGGTCTTGGAGTTAGAAGGAGGCTCGCGGTCTTGGAAAGTCAAAGTGGGCAAACGGTCAACACTTTCAACCGATCTCAATTCAATTGATGATTAATGATTGAAATCAATCAATGTGATTCAAGGTTGACTTCATTAAATCAAATGATGATATAAATGGTTCAATGTTGCCCTAATCAAACCCTAATGACAACCTAGGATATTAAGGGGTTATTTGACTAAGGTTTGACCATAATGATGATCAATGGGGTGAATTATCAAAATACCCCTAAAGGGTCAATTGAGTTATACCTTGCTCAATTCAAACCCTAATTACATGAGAATGATGTTTTTAGTCATAAAGACTCTATCTAATTTGATCTAGTCTAATGTTATCATCAACCATTAGTATGATGAAAGAAAGAGTACTCTAGAGAGAGAAAGTACCCTAGAGAGAGAAAGTAACTCTAATCACATAATGGTGATGCTTTTGGCTATGTTAGCCTATGATGACTCAATCCAACCTGTTTTAGAGTGATGTTGACATCACCTAGCATTATGATGAGAGAGAAAGTACTTCTAGAGAGAGAAAGTACTTCTAGAGAGAGAAAGTACCCTTTTTAAGTGGAAACTCAAGTAAAGCATCTCCAATGCACATAAGTGAGCATAATTAGGGTATGGTCCACCCGTGTGAGGTCATAGAAACCCTAATTATAATAAATGATGAACTCTTAACTAATCTAAGAGCATCAATGAAGATGTTACTCATACATGATGATGTTATGAGTTTAATTCACCTTGATGTGAATAGTAAACCCTAATTCAAGGGTAATGGCATGCTTTTGAGCAATAAACTCTATTTGATTTAAATTAAAGATTTAACTCTTATGACAAGAGTAGGAAGTACATTCCTTATTGTTGCATTACCTTTATCAGATGTATTAACCATGCAAGTTCTGATATGAAGGTAATCATATCCAGGTATGGATGTTGATGTTATATTCATTAGAGGCATGTTGTTAGCCTTATGAATAAGTAAAGTAATCGGATGCCTTGCCAGTGGCATCCTATGCTGATAATGGGCTATGAGAGCCATGAATACCATCAAGGTCATGCCTTAGAGATGACTTGTGATGAGGATAATGAGAAATGATGATTGATATGAGTTAGGCCTGTTACATTTAGTATTCTCCTTTTATAGCTGCTATGCTACTGTTATTGTTTGAAGAATAATGTATGCTGTTAAAGAATACTGAATGTACCTAACTAATCAAGTATAATGTAGAGCCCTGATCATAGATCCATCATTGTCAGAAATTAAGTGATGGTGAAACAGGTTTTCCTCAGGGAACTCCTGGAGCACATACTTTTGAGTATGTGGGGTACATGGATGTGTAGAACCTTACATCCTAGTGTAGGAAAGTGATGTAGATGTGGAATCCATCCATCCTTCACTATAGTTCCATACCGTATCAGTGGTAGGTAAACATGAAACCTCCTGATGACGAAGAAAGCACAGATATCCGTATCAGTGGTAGGTAAATATGAAACCTCCTGATGACGAAGAGAGTACAGAACGCCACTGTGACTCTAGAATAGCGAAGGACCAGTTTACCCTGGTGAGCTATAGTAGTAGAGACACGAGATTTCCTACAAGTGATCCTCTTACTGACTGAGGAAGGTGAAGGTCATGAGAATCTGGCTCTCTCAATGACCTATGTATGATACTGATGCGGCTTCTCAGCGATCAGTTGGAGTATGAGTGGTAAGCCTCATCTCCACAGGGCATAATGTTGTTTGTAAAACATAATCAACCATGTAGTATAACTTGTTAGAGATGACTCCAAGTTAGTTGATTGATGTTACATTGCAATAATGTTGATATTCTCCATATCTCCTAAATTGTAGAGATCTTGTTATACCTGCAACTGTTATAGAATACTTTGAAGGCTTTACTGTTTAAAATAATCTTTGATGTTATAATAAAGCTTCTGGCGGAGAGTTATAACTCTCGCTGGGACAATTATGTATAATTGTCTCACCCCGTAGGCTTCAACTTTTTAGGTGGACGTCAGAGACGAAGGAACCAACCTACAGGTGATCAGTCTCAGCAGCAGCAGCACCAGGGGCAGCAGTAATCTCAGGTGGAGATTTGTCCTGCCATGTGGTGTAGTTAGAGTCAGTCCTATGTGTCCTCTGTACTCTCAGGTCTTGGAGTCTTTTGTATAGTAATCTTGAGATTTTGTATTTTGATGTTTATAATTACTCGAGAAGTAATTATCCTGAGATGTAAACAGTTTATCTATCTTTATGAAAGAAGCTTTTATGGATTCAAGCTCTTGTCACGAAAAGTTTTAATTTCCCGTGATTTTGTCTTCCGTTGATTACCGATTCGCTTCCGCTAAGTTTTAATCGTGTTTATGTCATGGTTTGAAGATCAGACCCCACAATTAGTGGTATCAGAGCTCCAGGTTCAGTTGAGTCTACAGAGGCATAGGACTTAGGATGTTGAGTCTACCTTTAGTACTCCTTCCTCATCTAATAGAATATTCTGCTCCTCAGGAGAAGAAGATACATAAGAATGTCAGAACATCGTGATGAGCACGTGGCAGAGAGTAGTGCTAGTGCACCTCGAGGCGGTGCAAGAGTTCCGAGAATAGAACAACCTGCACCTGAGTCGCCAAGAGAGCCACCCCAGTTCGACCCAGCTGACATGAGTGATCCAGCTGTACAGACGATGTTCGGGCAGTTCATGACTGCCATGACACATATAACCGATAGGATGCCCATTCCTGCACCTAGGGCACCTGTCCAGCCTGAAGTATAAGGTATTGGTAAGGCATTCGAACGACTTCGTTGTGTCGGAGCTACCGAGTACTTCGGAACTGCCGACCCTGCAGATGCTGACTTATGGTTGACAGAGTTGGAGAAGGCTTTCAGGATTCTTATGATTCCGGAAGCTGAGAAGGTTAGACATGCTGTCTATCTTCTCAAAGGCAGTGTTGGTCACTGGTGGAACATGGAAGAGCAGAAGAGACCTGGAGTAGAGTTCTCATGGGAAGAGTTTCGTCGGGAATTTATCAATAGATATTTTCCAAAGACCTTCCTAGATGATAAGATCTCTCAGTTTGAAAAACTAAGGCAGGGTATGATGAACATTAGTGAGTATGAAGCTAAGTTCATGGAGTTGTTGCGGTTCTGTCCGCACATGGCTGCTACGGATGAGGAAAGAATCAGAAGATTCGAAAAGGGTTTGAATTCTGATATGTCAACCCCTGTGTCTGCCTTAGAAAACAGAGAGAGATTTTCTACCTTCGTTGAGTCAGTCCGAAGGATAGAGAGATCTGTGGTTGAGAAAAGACAAACCCATAAAAGATATCCTCAGTTCCAGGGTTCTTCATCTAGGGATTCCAAGAAACCTAGATTCTCTGCACCTAACCCTCCACCACCCAGATCGAGTTTTCAAACTCAATGGACACCAAGCAGAGGTAGAGGACGGAGTCAACCGCTTCAAGGGACGCACAGTTCTGCATCAGTGTCAGTTACTGGACCACCCAGACCACAGCAACAGGAGAAGAGTTGCTACAACTGTGGTAAGGTGGGACACTTGATGAAGGATTGCCGTTCTAGGCCTGTCGGTGTGACACAACAAACCCCGAGACAGAATCAACAGGGATCTCAGAATAGACAACATCAAGGAGCATCTCGAGGACGTGGACAAGCGTCTCAAGCTGGATCATCAGCACCACCTCAACACCAGGCGACTGCGAGGTTCTATGCTATGAACCCACCTGAGGCAGTGGTCAATCCACGGGTAGTGGCAGGTCAGATGAAACTTTTATATTATGATATGTCTACATCCTGTATTGTATCCATTCTGATTGATCCGGGTGCTACGCACTCTTTCATCACTCGTGAAATGATTCGTAACTGCAATGTGACTGTTAGTCATAGAGCAGATAGTTTGTTGTTAGAGACTCCGTTGAGTGGGTCTGCCGTTTTGCAGGAGGTATGTTCTCCCTGCATCCTTTTCTTTTCTGACCATCGCATTCAAGTGGATCTTATACCACTTGATATGTAGGGATTTGATATAATCCTTGGGATGTATACCTTAGAAAGGTATAGAGTTGTCTTGGATTGTGAGTCCAAGTTGGCTGTGTTTGCTGATGAAAGCAACACATGGATCTTTCAAGGTGAAAGAAAGATTCTGCCCACCTGTCTTGTGTCAGCTATGGTTGCTAATAAGCTGTTGAGGCAAGGATGTTATGCATTCTTAGCCCATGTGGTAGATGTTACCAAGGAAAGTTCCAATCCTGCTGAAGTTCCCATAGTCAGGGAATTCGAGGATGTGTTTCCTGAAGAACATCCTGGTATACCACCACCTCGGGAGATTGACTTTGAAATCAATCTGATTCCAGATACAAAACCCATAGCTCAAACTCCGTATAGGATGGCGCCTGCCGAGATGGCAGAACTCAAGAAACAGCTTCAAGAGCTACTTGAGAGAGGTTTTATCCGACCGAGTACTTCACCTTGGGGTGCTCCGGTCTTGTTTGTTAAAAAGAAAGATGGGTCAATGCGGTTGTGCATTGACTACAGACAACTCAATAAAGTGACAATAAAGAATAAGTATCCTCTGCCGAGGATTGATGATCTCTTTGACCAGTTGCGTGGTGCAACAGTCTTTTCAAAAATAGACTTGAGGTCTGGATATCATCAACTCCGTATTAAGGATAGTGACATATCCAAGTCTGCCTTTAGGACAAGATATGGTCACTATGAGTTCACGGTTATGTCGTTTGGACTAACCAATGCACCAACTGCATTTATGGAACTCATGAATAGAGTTTTTCGACCTTTCCTTGATCAGTGTGTTGTCGTCTTCATAGATGACATCCTGATTTATAGTATGAATGCTCAGCAGCATGAGCAGCATCTTCGCCAAGCTTTGACCTTGCTAAGAGAACATAAGCTGTACGCTAAGTTTAGCAAGTGTGAGTTCTGGCTGCCGGAGGTATCTTTTCTTGGACATGTAATATCCGCCTCGGGAATTCGTGTTGACCCTACAAAGGTAGAATTTGTTCTACAATGGGAACAACCAAAGACACCGACGGAGATTCGAAGTTTCTTGGGGTTAGCTGGCTATTATCGAAGGTTCATTAAGAACTTTAGTTCTATAGCTTTACCTTTGACTAAGTTAACCCGGAAAGATGTTCCTTTTTCTTGGAGTGATAAGTGTCAACAATCTTTCCAGTTGCTGAAGGAGAGGTTGACAAGTGCACCTGTGCTAGTGCTACCTGAACAAGGAAAAGGGTATATAGTTTTCTGTGATGCTTCCAAGAATGGACTTGGATGTGTGTTGATGCAGGATAAACAAGTGATTTCTTTTTCTTCCCGACAGCTTAAGAAACACGAGGAGAATTATCCAACACACGATCTAGAGTTAGCTGCTGTGGTTCATGCTTTGAAGATCTGGAGGCATTATCTCTACGGAGAAACATTCCAGATTTTCACAGACCACAAAAACCTTAAGTATATCTTCTCTCAGCATGAGCTCAACATGAGGCAACGTCGCTGGATGGAATTAATCAAGGACTACGATTGTACGATTGATTACCATCCAGGCAAGGCCAATGTTGTTGCAGATGCCTTGAGTAGGAAATCAGCAACATCAACCATGAATAGAGCACAACTAAACTCTTTAGGATGCTCTAGAAGAGATATGCTTATCTCTTTAAGACAAGACAATGTACAGTTGAAGGTGTCATTGTTAACCGGTTTGTTAGCTGAGATGCATATTAAACCTACTCTAAGGGAGAAGATTAAAGAGGCACAACTAGGTGATGCTGCAGTTCGACATATAAGATCTGAGTATGGAAATGAGAAGCAAGATGGTTTTCATGACTCAAAAGATCAAGTAGCTTGTTATAATGGAAGAATGATAGTGCCAGATGTGGACAACTTGAGAAAGTTAGTCCTGGAAGAAGCCCATTCTTCCATGTATGCTATGCATCCAGGGAGCACCAAGATGTATCGGAATTTGAAGGATCTATATTGGTGGCCTGGGATGAAGAAGGACGTTGCAGAGTTTGTTCTGAGGTGCCCTGTGTGTCAGCAAGTTAAAGCTGAACACCAGAAGCCTGCAGGAACAATGCAACCTTTACCCATATCACAGTGGAAATGGGACCATGTGACCATGGACTTTGTTGTTGGCCTACCCAGGACAAGCAAAGGACATGATTCCATTTGGGTAATTGTTGATAGGTTGACTAAGACAGCACATTTCTTACCTGTCAAAACAACCTATTCTGCTGAAAGGTTATCAGAGTTGTATGTTCAAGAGATAGTGTGTTTGCACGGAGTTCCTGTCACAATAGTTTCTGACAGAGGTCCTCAGTTTACCAGTCATTTTTGGGAACAGTTACACAGAGCCTTAGGCACCAAGCTAAGGTTTAGTACGGCCTTTCATCCACAGACTGATGGACAGTCGGAAAGGACCATACAAACCTTAGAAGACCTGTTGCGAGCATGTGTTCTCCAGTTCACCGGAAGTTGGGATCTACACCTAAGCTTGATAGAGTTTGCCTATAACAATAGCTATCAGCATAGTATTGATATGACACCTTATGAAGCCTTATATGGTAGACGTTGTAGATCACCCTTGTGTTGGTTTGAGACTGGTGAGCATCAGTTGTTAGGTCCTGACCTGGTGCAGCAAACCACGGAAAAGATTAAAGTTATACAACATAAGATTAAGACTGCTCAGGATAGGCAGAAATCTTATGCTGACAAACGTCGTAGACCCTTAGAGTTCCAGGTTGGAGACAGAGTGTATCTTAAGGTCTCACCTTGGAAAGGGGTCCTTCGTTTTGGAAGAAAAGGGAAGTTATCTCCTAGATATATGGGGCCTTATCCAATCATTGAACGGATTGGAAAGGTAGCATATAAACTAGAGCTTCCCCCAGAATTACAGAGGTTACACCCTGTGTTTCACATTTCTATGTTGAAGAAATGTCACCCAGACACTGAGTCAGTTCTACAACCTATGGAGGTAGAATTGAATGATGACATATCCTATGAGGAGGGACCAGTGTCAATCCTTGATAGACGAATTAAAAAGTTAAAGAAGAAAGATATAAGTCTTGTGAAAGTCCTCTGGAACCATCGTGGTATTAAAGAAGCCACATGGGAGTTAGAGGATGAGATGAGAAGGAAGTATCCTGCCCTTTTCTCGTAGTATGTTTTATCGATTTCGGGGACGAAATCCTTGTAAGGGGTGGATAATTTGTAACATCCCTGACCTGGGTTATGAGTCAACCCTAGGTGTTTTGCCTAAATATGTAATTACATCTTTGTGATTAACTCTGAGCATGTAATTAAGTTCTCAGAAACATATATCTCAGTATTTGCTCCTTTTTATTTAAAGTAGTAGCATTGTTTTGATATACATGGACCTATGTGCAATTTACCCAGTTAAAAGGGTTAGCTTGCAATTTGCACATGATGAGATGTTCCTCTGATGTTGAGACATCATGAGAAATCTTTTTAGCAAAGTTTGAGGGATTTCCCAAGCTAAGGCACCAAGGTGCAGCTGTGGAAGCAATCCCGGTGCTTGAAACCCTAGTTTGGGGTAAAATGCAATTTACCCAAATTAAGGGATACAAATTGTAAAATATGTCATCTAATGTATCTTTTAGACTCTTGCCATCATTTAGAGAAGAAATGATGAGGAAGTCACCTCAATTGAATTATCAAGTTATGAGATATACCTTGTGAGTGAATAATCAGGGTATATGTGCAATGTTTCTCTATGTATGTACCTCATTATTAGCTTGCTCTCCTTTACCTTCTTTTCCTAAGACCTTAAGAGAAGTTTTGTCCTTAGAATAAAGAGGAAGGGACGATCAAGTAAAGAAGGAGGGACCTAGTTGGAATTATGGACAACTTATGTACTAATATTCAAAATCCTACCCCATGTATATAAGCTCTCCTTCCCTTAGTTGCAAGGAAACTCACCCTTCGTTCCTTTACTGTTTCATTTCACCAAAGACGACCAAGGACTGCCTTGGAGCTAAGGAGGACGACCAAGGGGTGCAAGGTAGGTTTAAACCCCTCTTCTTGCCTAATTCCATGGTTAAAACTCGAATTCAAGGTCATCTTCATGGCTAACTCTTGAAACCCTACCTTTCTAGCCGTCTCTTTTCATCCTTCCTTGGAGATTTCACCTTGTACAACCTGTAAGAACTTAAGGACGCCATTAGAGCTTGTATCTTGAAAGCTTGGAGCTCAAGAAGCAAGCTTTAGGCGGGTTTTATAACTCTAAACCCATGCTTTACTATGTGCATCTTTATATGCGTTTTGATGATAGCTCTTAGTGTTTCCCTACTTTTCCCTGCTATTTTGCAAGCAAACCCATGGTATATTCGTACTGTTCTTGAGCTAGGAGATGAAGGCGTGATTTCCAAGAAAAACCCACCGCTTTTCACTTCCTTAAACGGTCTCAAAAGTTTTCTCTCTCGGACTCAAGACCGTGAGGTGAGAAAACGGTCTCGAGACCGCGACAGGGAAAACGGTCTCAAGACCGTTTGGCCCCGTTGACCGAGTGTGGAACGTATAAGAAATATGTGCTTAATTATATAGGCTAATTACCCTCAAAATTTTGGAGACTAACTCCAAAGGAATCGGGAGATATGACCTTTTTAAGTCACAACTTCAAATGAATTAATTGCTGATTTTCAAACGGTCTGAAATTGCCTTTTTGGGCAAACGGTCTCAAGACCGTGTAAGGTCGTTGACTAAGCGTTGACCGTATGAGATTATTGTTCAAAATTATGTTAATTAACAACTCACCAAGTTTGATGGTCTAATTCCAAACGGGCTAAGAGTTGAAGGGTGAATACTAGGGCTAACCCTAGATAAAATCAGTACTGAAATTATGGTGACCTAATTAGGGTTTTTTAGGGTTGATTAACCTAAACGGTCTCAAGACCGTTTGGGGGTCACCAAATGGTCTCAAGACCGCGAGGGCAATCAACCAAGACCGTTTGGAGGTCTGGGGTCAAGATTTGTTGACCAATTGAAGGTACTTTTACACCAATTTACATTGCAATTAAATATTGATATAATCATCAACTCAATTTGTTCAACCTTGATGAATTTCCACTAGAATCCAAAATTTGATGGGCAAACGGTCTCAAGACCGTTTGGAACTCATCCAAACGGTCTCAAGACCGAGAGGACAATCACCCAAGACCGTTTGAAGGTCTAGGGTTGAGTAATTTGACCAATTGAGGACCCAATTGCAAATAAGTTATCAATTTAATCAAAATTCTGTTTTGTGGTTCAATCATGGTTCAACCCCTATCAAATCACCTTAGACTTTGATGAAATCTTGGGCAAACGGTCTTAAGACCATGTGGGGTCCACCCACATGACCTCAAGACCGTTTGGGCTAAGTTTGGGCCCAATTGGAGCTCAATTGAAGGGTTCAACCTTGTATTGATGCACATTGTTGAGTGTTGATGGGTGAACATTGATAGACCCTAACTGAATCGATTTCAATCCTACTTGGTCAACAATTGAGGGTAAATTGGTTGACCAATTGGTCAAGCATAATATTGATTAAACCAATCCATAGGTGGTCAGCATAGATTGGACCTTTTGAAGGCTTCAACATCGTTTGACATTATTGGTTGCACCTTTGAGCCTTGTTGAAGGACCAAGCGGCTGAGACCATGAGAGCCTCGCGGTCTCAAGACCGTGAGAGGGCTCGCGATCTCAAGACCATGAGGGGGCTCACGGTCTCAAGACCGAGAGGAGGCTCGCGGTCTCAAGACCGCGAAGGGCCTCGCGGTCCTGAGGTCAAACTAGCTAAACGGTCAACACCTCTTCGCGGACTCAACATCAAATTGATCTTCGCGGTCTCAACATTAACTTGAACCAATGGAAGGCTTCGCGGTCTTGAACCCTTGAAGAGGCTCGCGGTCTTGGAGTTAGAAGGAGGCTCGCGGTCTTGGAAAGTCAAAGTGGGCAAACGGTCAACACTTTCAACCGATCTCAATTCAATTGATGATTAATGATTGAAATCAACCAATGTGATTCAAGGTTGACTTCATTAAATCAAATGATGATATAAATGGTTCAATGTTGCCCTAATCAAACCCTAATGACAACCTAGGATATTAAGGGGTTATTTGACTAAGGTTTGACCATAATGATGATCAATGGGGTGAATTATCAAAATACCCCTAAAGGGTCAATTGAGTTATACCTTGCTCAATTCAAACCCTAATTACATGAGAATGATGTTTTTAGTCATAATGACTCTATCTAATTTGATCTAGTCTAATGTTATCATCAACCATTAGTATGATGAAAGAAAGAGTACTCTAGAGAGAGAAAGTAACTCTAATCACATAATGGTGATGCTTTTGGCTATGTTAGCCTATGATGACTCAATCCAACCTATTTTAGAGTGATGTTGACATCACCTAGCATTATGATGAGAGAGAAAGTACTTCTAGAGAGAGAAAGTACCCTTTTTAAGTGGAAACTCAAGTAAAGCATCTCCAATGCACATAAGTGAGCATAATTAGGGTATGGTCCACCCGTGTGAGGTCATAGAAACCCTAATTATAATAAATGATGAACTCTTAACTAATCTAAGAGCATCAATGAAGATGTTACTCATACATGATGATGTTATGAGTTTAATTCACCTTGATGTGAATAGTAAACCCTAATTCAAGGGTAATGGCATGCTTTTGAGCAATAAACTCTATTTGATTTAAATTAAAGATTTAACTCTTATGACAAGAGTAGGAAGTACATTCCTTATTGTTGCATTACCTTTATCAGATGTATTAACCATGCAAGTTCTGATATGAAGGTAATCATATCCAGGTATGGATGTTGATGTTATATTCATTAGAGGCATGTTGTTAGCCTTATGAATAAGTAAAGTAATCGGATGCCTTGCCAGTGGCATCCTATGCTGATAATGGGCTATGAGAGCCATGAATACCATTAAGGTCATGCCTTAGAGATGACTTGTGATGAGGATAATGAGAAATGATGATTGATATGAGTTAGGCCTGTTACATTTAGTATTCTCCTTTTATAGCTGCTATGCTACTGTTATTGTTTGAAGAACAATGTATGCTGTTAAAGAATACTGAATGTACCTAACTAATCAAGTATAATGTAGAGCCCTGATCATAGATCCATCATTGTCAGAAATTAAGTGATGGTGAAACAGGTTTTCCTCAGGGAACTCCTGGAGCACATACTTTTGAGTATGTGGGGTACATGGATGTGTAGAACCTTACATCCTAGTGTAGGAAAGTGATGTAGATGTGGAATCCATCCATCCTTCACTATAGTTCCATACCGTATCAGTGGTAGGTAAACATGAAACCTCCTGATGACGAAGAAAGCACATATATCTATATCAGTGGTAGGTAAATATGAAACCTCCTGATGACGAAGAGAGTACAGAACGCCACTGTGACTCTAGAATAGCGAAGGACCAGTTTACCCTGGTGAGCTATAGTAGTAGAGACACGAGATGTCCTACAAGTGATCCTCTTACTGACTGAGGAAGGTGAAGGTCATGAGAATCTGGCTCTCTCAATGACCTATGTATGATACTGATGCGGCTTCTCAGAGATCAGTTGGAGTATGAGTGGTAAGCCTCATCTCCACAGGGCATAATGTTGTTTGTAAAACATAATCAACCATGTAGTATAACTTGTTAGAGATGACTCCAAGTTAGTTGATTGATGTTACATTACAATAATGTTGATATTCTCCATATCTCCTAAATTGTAGAGATCTTGTTATACCTGCAACTGTTATAGAATACTTTGAAGACTTTACTGTTTAAAATAATCTTTGATGTTATAATAAAGCTTCTGGTGGAGAGTTATAACTCTCGCTGGGACAATTATGTATAATTGTCTCACCCCGTAGGCTTCAACTTTTTAGGTGGACGTCGGAGACGAAGGAACCAGCCTACAGGTGATCAGTCTCAGCAGCAGCAGCACCAGGGGCAGCAGTAATCTCAGGTGGAGATTTGTCCTGCCATGTGGTGTAGTTAGAGTCAGTCCTATGTGTCCTCTGTACTCTCAGGTCTTGGAGTCTTTTGTATAGTAATCTTGAGATTTTGTATTTTGATGTTTATAATTACTCGAGAAGTAATTATCCTGAGATGTAAACAGTTTATCTATCTTTATGAAAGAAGCTTTTATGGATTCAAGCTCTTGTCACGAAAAGTTTTAATTTCCCGTGATTTTGTCTTCCGCTGATTACCGATTCGCTTCCGCTAAGTTTTAATCGTGTTTATGTCATGGTTTGGAGATCAGACCCCACAGTAGAAGTGGTTGGGAGTAATTCTGCAGACCCACCACCTAGCACGTCCTCTGTAAGTATTTTTATGACATAATAGCTAGTCTGTTCAAGATGATATGTTTGTGTATATATGCATATAACATTCTTTATGTAAATTTGTAGGGGTTGAAGCCATGCCGATTAAAAAGTCAAGAATATATCGTTACAAAGGTGTCGGCTTACCCACCCCTTAAAGGGTGCATATTTCATGGGTATCCAGTACCAGATGGTGTGGTACGTGTGAGCCCGATACATGTATTCTCCGACTGGCTGGATCTTGCACTGCCTCATGCACACCCAGATGCTGAAACACTTGGTGAGATAGTAGGCAGAGTGATACTATGGCCCAAAGTGGATGTCCTCTATACTGATATTGTATGATAAATTTCCATTACTTTAATTTGTTAATGTGTATATATGAGTCAATTGAAATGAAATTATATATATATAGGTCAAAAAGACAAGACCCTCTACATCTCGGCCTCCACCTCCTTGAATACCAAGTTGGCTTCCAAGGGACCTACACACCTCGATAGGTCCTAATTATAGGGGTGTGGCAGTATGGATTGGCAAACATGATACAAATTGCCCTATAATTATTACTATTCTGGAGGATGCTGTAGGTAAATTATACAAAAATAATCTATTTATACAAGTTTGGCATACATATTAATGCATACGTAATACACATTCTGCATACGTACGTATTAATGCATAGGTATTAATGTAGGTCAATCATACGAAAATAAGATATTTATACAATATATTTTGGAGTTGTTTAGTTATCAATGGTTGAACACATCTATGATATAGTTATGGATATGGTGAGATCTTATTTATACATCCATATACCTTGTTTTATATACGGTGATCTGGTTTCTTATATATTAATGCATACGTAATACACGTTTTGCATCCACTTACACAAGATAAGTAGAGATTTTGAGTTTTCCCATGTGGGATTTTTGGTTCCATCTTTGATTAGTCTTGTAGATACAGACCATTCTTCAGTTATTTCATATTGTTGTGATACTTTTGAATATTTTGGTAAAAATAAGAAGACGGTGATAATAGCTCCATTTAATGTGAGTAAGTTTACTTTGCTTATAATTTAGAATTAAGAAAATTACATTTTTATTATGGATTTTGAATTATTAATTTTTAACTTTCTTACCTGTAGTGGTAGGCATTGTGAGTTACTAGTTATTGTCCCCACGACGTTCACTGTCTATTATCTAGATCCTGGGGGGAATGAGTTGGAATTATATGGACATGCAATTAAAAGGCCATTATTCTCGTGAGAAATATTTCATGTTTTTATATCTGTTACTACATTACTATTTAATTATGCAATTTAATGGGTTACATTAACATATGTAGGACTTTACAAGAGTACAAAAAAGCTAGAGGAAAGGTCCCCAGGAAAAAGGATCTCTCACTAATTTGGGAGAATGTGAAAGTAATTTCCTGACTCCAATGTATATATTATTTATGTGAACTGTGCTTATTTGTATTTTTGAATATTTTGTATGTTTCAATTTATAGTGTGCTACACAAGACAACGACTGGGCATGTGCCTACTATGTGATGCTATTTATGGACCTAATCATCAAACATGTCGTAATGGAAATCAATAAGATACAATATGTATTATACATAGTCTCATTAGATAATATGAAATATATCAATCTTATTATATATTAATAATTATATATATACGTCATTCTCTTTGCAGGTCTTTAAAACTGCTGACTTCAGCACATGTGGAAAGCGTTTCGATGTACATGCTCCCTATACGAGAGATGAATTAGATGCTGTAAGAGAAGAATGGGCAAAAGCCCTACAAAGAGTGGGAATTTTTAGATTTAATTTTATTGACAATGATGACAATGATGAATAAAGAATAACTTTGTTCTCATAATTATTTTTGTGTGAATGTGAATGCATTTTTATAAATTGTCGTATGTGTGTGAATATGATCAATACATAAATGTTTCTATATGTGTCTGAATGTAAAAAGAGATGAAATGAATGGAACTGCAGGTTGCTACTAGTTTCAACATATGTGTGATGAAAAAAATAATATGAATTAAATGTGCTTATACATGTGTGTGAATCACATATATATAATATTGTCCATCTTGTTAATTTTGTAGGTTTGTGGCATGTTGTTGGCTGATATCAATGGATGTCGTAAACTTGTAGTTCAGAACTGAACTGTAGGTTCTCATCCTGCTGACCAGCCATACCATACAGCAGGCCTGCAAACTGATTAAAAAAATCTTAACATAGGCGTCGATTATTTGAACAAAACCGACACCAAAGACATACGACATCAGCTTTTGATAAAAAATCGACGTCTATGTGGCCCCAATTGGTTCATGAGATGGAGGTCCATCAGAACTGATCAGACAAGAGTAAAGATCTTGATTAATCTGACGTCCACGACTTTATGATGCCCTAAGTCTCTCTACTAATGAACTTTCTACAAAATGAGGCAAAATAGATTGTCGACAGTGTGTATGATTAATGATCTTAATGTGATCAATTTATATGCTTTAATTAATGTGCATTAGATATATTTTTTATTATGATGCAAACTTTTAAGCAATCAAGAAAGCATGCAAAAGAAATTGATTAGGCAAGCATGACAATGTGATCTATCTAGATCAACAAGAATGCTGTGACTAGATAAGCATGGTAAGATCTAGTTTTAAACTAAGATCAAGTGGTTACATTACTACATGTCAGTAGATAAGTAAGAAATTGTTTGCTTTATTTTAAGATCAAGAAGTTATGTTGCCACATGATGAACAAGTAGATAGATGAACAAGTAGATAGATGAACAACTAGATCATGAACAAGTTCATAAGCAATAATATAATGAGCAAGTTGATAAACAATTAAGGCATGTATGATATTGATATACATCGAGTGAAAAGATGAACAAGTAGAACAAATCAACTAGATCTAGAGGCCCTTGATGGCTCATTACCATTTTCTTAAACTTTCAGCGTATCAGAATTGTCATTCTAGAAGTATGATCTTCTAGACAAGAACAAGTCATGAGTCTAGCAAAGATGAGCTAGTTTGCTCTCTGGATTCAAGAGAGGCGAAAGGGGCAAATGTTGATGGTTGACATGCAGAGTATTCTATGATTGCTTGTAAGGGTGGGATGTTCATATCGAGAAAGAGATTTCATGAACTAATACCTTCAGATCAAGAATAGGAAACAAAAGTCATGATTTGTAACTTGCAGGACCAGAATATTGCTTCTTTTCATAGAGTTGACCATTGGAAGAATGCCACGTTCCACTACATGACAACCTAGCGAAAAGATGCAATATGTTGGGTGTCCCTGGACAAGAAACTTGGGTATTGCTTATCCGAAGTCTCTGACTTTCTAGAAGGTTTTGAGTTCATCTGGGATAGAAAATTCATTTTTGATGTCGAAATTGTGTCTTTGAGCAATAAAATTTCAATTTAAGAAGATGAGAAGAAGAGAGATAAAAACTTGAGGGACAAATCTTTATTTTTCTCTTTCTTTGTCAAAAAGATATAAAATTGAATTGAACATCCTCTCATTAACATAATGACATTGGTTTTTTAAAGACAGATAAAAAATCGAATCTTCAATTGGTATTAGAATTTAATATTCTAGTAATAGATAATTCAATAGAGCATTTTATTTAAAAACGCTGTAAAAACTCAATTAAAAGTCAAATTATACTTAATTCTAAAGAGATATTTTTTTTATTTGTGAACCCTTGACATGTGGAAGGATGGATAAATGAGTGCATTAAATAAGTGAAAAATATGAAAAATGTATAATGAATGAGACAAATTTGGTCGTTGGCAAGAGAACAAATTTGATCATGATCTTTAATGTGATAAAAAATGGATTCTCAATAGGGCCCACAACCCATTATGACACACACACACACACACACGGGCCTATCGAAACTGGGTATGACCCGGCAGGTTGCTTAGCCCTACCTTATTTCACTTGAGTTCTCGTTCCTAACTTTAGAGTTTGCTCAACTGCTAAGTAACGAATTCATTGTAGAAGTATATGTGATAGGACTACAAAAAAAGTTTACATAAGGCTAGCTGTTTATTTCTATAATATAATGGAACCACAAGGTACGTTGTAAATCAACCGGAATTGTATTTCTTTTTGCCTTATTTCTAAAGGGTTTGAAAATTGTGGTTTTATATACTTTGCAAGACTGGGGAAATCCGAAATCACTTCTACTCGAAACATGAACGTGAAAGAAAACTTGTGAGACGCGGAGACGACTCGAATTGCGATGTTAGTTGCGAAACGCTGAAATGGTCAGAGGAATCAGTCAGCATGTGTCCACTGTGTCCCGCGCTTATCTGTAAAGTCAAACACCAGACCCCTTTCTCCAAGCACGAAGCCTCTGCCCTTCCTCCACCAGAAAAATCTACGCTCCAGGCGGCTGCTGGGATTTCGGTGGCGATGGAGGTCGACTCTGACGCTGCAGGAGATGAGGGAAACGTCGAAGGGATCCCGGTGTATGGCGGTCGGTACGTCCAGTACAACCTCTTTGGCCACCTCTTCCAGGTCTCAGCCAAGTATGTACCTCCGCTCCGGCCCATCGGCAGGGGAGCCTACGGCATCGTCTGGTGAGTTATCCGTCTCTTAGACCCGCGATTCCCCACCAGCGGCTAGCGATTCTGTACGAGGTGGCTTCTATATTTTGCTATGTTTCTCCAGCTTAGTCCTTTGCTTGGTTTGAGTTTCAATGCGCCTAAACTGTTTCTAAGGCTATCAACAAAAATTCCAAGAAATAAAAAGCTTATGCCGGGCTGCAGTACTGCAAGCCATCGACTTAGGCAAGGGGGAGCAACATCTTGGTAAAATTATTCTCAGTCGCAGTTTGGTGGGTAGAAAAGAGAACTGAATTTCACACTGCAGACCTAAAGGTGTGTCATTATGTGTATAAAAGGATGTATCCCAGACATTTGAAGTTGAAGGAGATACAATATTCCCGCTCCTATCCCATTTCTCTTCTTTCCTCTCTCCCGTCGAAGTTTTCCTAATCTGATCTTTTCCTAGAACTAGCATGGTATCAGAGCTACAGATCCAGACCTAGTTTGCTTTCAACTGAAAATGCCGTTGTCTTCTTCACCATTCATCACACCATAAGTCAACCCAGTGGTGCATTTGGCTGATTAGGAGTTTTTGAAATCACCTTTTAAGCAATTGTATTCAACTGGTATCAATGTGGCGAACTTGATCTCTACTTGAAATTGGAGAACACAAATTATCTATATTGGGAGGTAGAGATCTGAGCTCCAACGTACATAAATAAAGACTAATCCATTGCTAAGTATTGACTGTCTTTAATAATATAACCACTAAACAAAAACTCAATTTAAGGCCACAAGGCAAAATATGAAAATTTAGGAAATGCTTCTTAATAGAAATAATTATATTAAAAAATGATAGTTGGCACATAACCATCACAAGACTGTATCTTTTGAACACTAGGACACATCATTAGACCATTAGAAGTCATGAATATGCAAAAAAAAAATGCAAAAATAATATAAGGTGGCAAATTAGGCAAAGCGCATGGAAAAGTGCACCCCCTAGGAAGCCTTGCTGCCTAGGCGGCCGCTTAGGCGCGCCTAGGCGATAGCCTTAAACAAGTATGACCAGTAGTACCGCCATTAGTGTTGAGCACGACATTCTTGAAAGCTGCACTGGAGGATTTACATTTCAAGGTCGGTGATTAACGCCTAGTGTCTTGCATAATAAACATGGTTGAGATGTCTTCTATCAAATCTATGGAAAGAACAAAGTTTGATGACCTACTTGGTTGGCACAGGTTCGCTAACAGTCACCAAGTAATTATGTGGCCAAAGATTTAACTAAAGAAGGGAAGCCTCTTGCCAATCTAATGGTTATGGATCATGATCAAACCTTTATTGGTGAGATGCATGTTGACATTGGAGCAACAAACATCATTGTGAAAGAATATTGTATTGAACTGATTCGATTAGATGAGATGAATAAAAGAGGTACAACCTTGTCCTATATATAGGAGCAAGGGAGAAACCCTGATACTTGTGTCCCAAGTAATCTAAACGGATAGAGACACTAAAGGCCACTAACTAATTAACCCATTAACTAAATAGGCTAATATATACTCTTTAACACTCCCCCTCAAGCTGGATCATGGGTGAAACACATGTCCAAGCTTGGAGTTACAAGACTCGATAAAATGATAAAAGAAGATAGATGTCACTCCCCATACAAAATAGATACTCCCCCTGAATCATACAATGGCGCATGAAACCGATAACTGGAGAGAATATGCTAAATGGGTCAATGTAAGATCCAGGTAGAAAAGTAAATGGATCTAATCCCAACCCGAAAAAGTTTATTAGGCTTAAAATAGGATCCGATTAGCCAAAGATAGATCCGAGTAAGGATCCAAATATCATAACTATTGGAGGACGTCAGAAACTTGGGAGAAGATAGATCAATTAGGGGTGATGAAGCATCTCTCTAAGCAGAAGCAAGGCCGAAACAATAGACAGAGATAATGGATGGTGATGGCGAGATATATAGCAGCAGGGCAGCAATGTGGGGCAACGACCTAGGAGCCTGGATGATAGCGATGAAGAGTGCGATCGTCGGTTGGGGATACGGTTGCTGGAAAATGAGGCAACAACTCTGCAGCAGATGGACACAAAAGATGGCGATGATTATGTCGCTCGGCTGATGTAGCACTTGGTCGCAACTAAGGAAATGATACTGGTCTCCTGCACGGCTCTGGAGATATTGCATGCCACGAGGCTGCATGCGGAGTCAAGTGCGGAGTCTCTCCATTCGAGGCGGCGAAGGCTGGTGCTGAGGACGTCAGGGCGGCACAGCGGCAGAGGCGATGGCTGCGATTGCGATGGCGCTGATTGCTGCTCCTAGGATTGGTCGCGGTTGCAACTCCTTTGGTTGCCGGTGATGGCTGCGACTAGCGGCGACAACAATAAGTGTTGTTGGCGCGCGACGCGGCTATGGTGGTCGTCGACGGCGATGTTGATTGCTACAGCTGGCGGCAACCGCGCCAGCGGCTAGGGCCTAGTGCGGCGATGGTGGCGTTGATTGTTGCTGTCGTTCAGTGATCTGCGGCTACCTTGTAGCGGCTATTGCTGGCCAACGACGGCTGATAGCGCCGAGACGGAGATTGCTAGCATATGAAAAGAAAATTAGTAAAGAAGAGGGGGAGGAGCCATGGAGGCCGCGATATGCCTGGCGGGCAGCCGACCTAAGCCATGGCAATGGCGACGGCCGCCCGCAGGCGGAGGCGCCCCCTTTGTTGCTCTCTCTCGGAGAGAGAGGCGGCGATTAGGGTTACGTGTGTTGGATCAATGGGCTCTAGAGTGGGGGTGAATAGAGCTACACACACTTCACAAAATCAATTAGACCACTAATTTAATCGTAGTGCAAAAACTAAAGCAATCAACAATTTGATGTCCTATTCTAGCATACAAAGCAAGGATAAGAGATAATGAATAGCATGCACTTGGACATGTAGTTTAGAGTGGTTCCACGTCCTAAACTTAGGAACGATGTCAATCCACTACCTAGAGTTGGTTAGACTCTAGGATTTGCAACTTGGTTCTCTTATATATATCACTATAAGATTACAAGATACATAAACCACACAACCAAGGGCTTAATTTCTCAAGCTAAGATCTTCTACCTATCCAAGGACTTACCCACAAAGCAAGATTCTTCAGCCTTCTTCAAAGGACTTACCCAATCTTACCTTTGTCTTCAGCCTTGCAGGATTTACCTATCTCACTTGAGCTTTGCCTTGCACCTCTCCTTCACTTGAAGAGCTTCTCCACGTTTTCCCTTCACCAAGGGACCTGGAGCAACGAGCTATCTTCACTCTTGAAGATCAGCAACACATCTTCCCCTTCACTCGGAGAAGAACAGCAGCAACTCCTCTTTCATTTGGAGAAGTAGCTTCAATCAATCTTCAATGGGATTTGGAGGTAGGAAGAAAGAAAGGAGAGCTTTACATAATACAAAGGATAGCTCTCATACACAGGGACCTAACTCACTCTTAACTCACAAATTTGTCTTGAAGGTAGAGAGAGAAAGGGGCTCAAGGGCTTAGAACACTCTCAACTAAGCTAGAACCAAGTTTGCAATGGAAGAGCAACTTGGAATGAAGTCCAAGGGGTTCTGTTTATAGTTGAGGGTGGCCCTTTAAGTTGTGGGACACTTGAATGCAAAAGTAGTTGTTTTTAGTTCAAGAAAATGGCTCTATTTTTGCCCAAAACAATTCACCAACGGTCATATTACTTTTTCTGCGAATTCCGTACAGTGCAATCGGTCGAGTTCCAATGGGGGTAACTCGACCGATCAAGTAACAGGCAAACCGATATTCAAAGGATCGGTCGAGTTTGTCCTAAGGAAACTCGACCGACCATTTCAACTGGAAATGGCCTGCTACCCGATCGGTCGAGTTCTGTGGGTGCACAACTCGACCGATGCAATCTTCAGAAAATCGACCAAGGTTGATCGGTCGAGTTTCAGGCTAGGGAAACTCGACCGACCAAGTGCCTGAAATTGATTTTCTAATTTGCAATAAAAGTGATTTGCACTTGATGAATTTTGTCCCAAACATTTTTCTCTTCTAAGTTACAAGCCAATTCATCATTACAAGTGATTACATGGATGTTCTAAGGTCGTTTATATAGAAATCCTAAATTGCACACTTGTAGCCATTTTGGCTTGCACTTGGCCCATTCTAGGGCTTTGTATATATGATCCTTTTCATGTACCTAATGCCTGCAAACAATCTTAAACACACATATTAGATACATATGAATGGAATGGTTAAGTCATTATCAAAATATAGGTAATGTATAACCTCTAGGTCAACATTCTCCCCCTTTTTGACAATGACAAACCATTCCTCAAACATATTGAAAAGGATAAGAAAGTTATACCTTTTTCTTGTTAATTAGGGGGATTCATGATAAGAACAATTGGAATTTACTCCCCCTCAAACTATGCTTCCTCTCACCTGCATGTTAGGTTTTCTATACATGGCAAAACCAATATCCGTGTAATATGTAATCCTTTGCATGTCACATGATCAACAACAAATTAACAAGAAAAGGATCACCTAGGTAAGAAAGCAATAGTATAATCACAAGAAACAATATGATTGAGTCTCAAACCATAAGATAATTCTCCCCCTTTTGACATTATCAAAAAGGTAGGGGGGGTAGAAGAGCAAAAACTAGGTCTTCTCCAAGACTCAACCACACATATATGCAAAGTAAGAAGCAATGTAAAAGCATATATCATACAACCATGAAGGAGAACATACAATCCAAGTCAGAATCAAAATATAGCTCAACAAGCACTAAGCATAAGATAACACAGAGTAAATAGCCAAAGTGCATAGCAATGATATTCCAACTCAGAAAGATGTTCTCATAAGCAACTACAACCATAAAAGCGAGAAAATAGAAAATAAGAAAATAGTACAGCTCAAAATAATGTGCCAGGATGTTACTTATACAAAAGAGTCTAGAAAGAGATATATAATAGACATGCTAGACTATAAGCTAAGACAACCTCCTAGACATCTAAGCTATCTATGTCAACAACTTCCTCGTCATCGCCTGGGTTGTAGTCCTCATCGCCATTTGAAGGCGGGGCAGCTGTGCCAGCAGCAGAACCAGCACCATCATCACCATCCTCGTCAGAAGCATCCTCAGCGTCACCATCATCAGCATCAACATCCTCGTCGGCATCCTCAGCCTGGTTGGGCATCTCCTTGTCGTCAGGACTAAATGAGCGACCGGGCCAACGGGCATTCTGCTCAGCCCACGACATACCAAGAGCAAGAAGCTCCTTGGCCTGCGGGAAGGACGGAGCAGAGTCCCCCAAGGAAGCGAGCAGAGAGGCCAGGGGGCCAGCAGGTAGCGGCAGATATGCAGGAGTGGAGCTACCAGAGGGATATTGAGGTGGAGCATCAGCGGAAGGCTCGGCAGCATATGGTGATGGAGCAGGGAAGTAATGCTCATATGCATAAGAAGCATAGGCACTACCCGGGTATGGCTGGTAGGCAGGGTAGGGTGAAGCACAGGATAGGTTCATGGTAGACATGATCGAACACAAATCTTGATGGAGGTGCTCTTGGACCTGGCGATTGTACGCCTGGTCATGCATCATATATCCAAGAAGGGTTTCATTTGATGCTCTGAAGGACGCACGGCTAGGGCGGGGATGGGGCTGCGGGGGTGGAGCATGGGTGGAGGTGGGAGGGGCACCAGAAGCAGAGGCTGAGGCGGAGCCAGAAGCACCAGGGGCAGAGGTAGGAACCAGGACAGCCTTCAGAAGGGTGGTTTCACTAATGCACACTCCCTTTCTAGCAACCGGGTAATGGAAGTCAGAAAAGAGTGATTTATCAGTGGCGAACTTGAAAAGACCACAGATCAGGACTGGGTAGGGAGGGTGGGTGCCCTTGGTGTTCTTGTCGGTGTCAAAATAGGTCATATGGTGTAAGATGTAACGAGCCCATTTGACACCTATATTGTTTAACAAACAATACATAAGAACCGCTGTGTTTTCCGCAATGTCCGTTTGATTACGCTTGGGATGGATATTGCAGTTAATCATAAGGGCCAAGATGTGCCTCTGGAGGTCAAGGGAGGATGAGGGCAGGGTTGACCGCTTCCTGTAGGCCACGTCAGGTTTCTTTAAAAACCGATGAATGTCCGGTAGCGTCAATTCATGGTGTTTATAAAAACCTTCCGGGTCAAGAAGATCGAAATACGCGTCATAGTCCTTACGCCAAGTAGTGTTTTCTTCGTCTCCGGTAAGGTAGAAATTGAAAGTTTCCTCGGAGAGTTGAAAACGACGGCTGGCGATCATCGATGTAAGAACTACTTCGGTATTCGGCGAGGGAACAAGCAAATCGTAGTTCCAACGCAGATTGGCGTAGAACTTGTGAACAACTTTTGTGCTTGATAACCGATTATGGAAGCATTCACGTTCAATTGCTAGGGCGGATAAGTAGTATTTGGCAAGAAACCTCGAAACAGAGGTGATATACTCTTGAAACCGATTTGCATCAACTAAGGGGCGAAAAGGAAAAGGAGATCGTGGAAGAAGATCCTTATACCGATTTACCGCCTCAATAGACACAAAGGAGGTGTTATCGAACGGAATCAAGCGATTAACGGAGGAGGAGGCTGGAGCATTGCTAGGGGCGACACGTTTTCGTCTATGGGAAGCCATGGAAACGAAAATAAGGAGAAAAACGTGCACACAAGCAAGATTAAACCTCAAACGCCGAAGAAAACACACCACAGACGCCCGGGAAGGTCAAGAACAGGTTGCTAAGTCGCCCTAGGGTTAGAAACGGGGGAGGGTTAGGGCTTGAGTTGAGAGTACGGGCTAGGAGATGAGGAATCGGTCGGCTATTTTCTAGTTGCAAGGGAAAATAGTCGGCCGATCCTAACTTTTAAGTTGGCTCAGCCCGCGGATCGGTCGAGTTCTGAGGGTGACAAACTCGACCGAACGGTCCACTGAAGACAAGCTCTCGGCTCCTGATCGGTCGAGTTTTCCAGGGTGGAAACTCGACCGAAGGTCAACCTGACCTAGCAGTCTAATTCTTAGATTCTAGCCATATACATGTCGATTAAAATTATTTTTCTATTCTATTATGCATAATTAACATACCTAGGCACATTTAGCTCATCATTGGGCACTATTTAGCGATAAAACGCGAAATTCGATAAAACCCAAAAATAAGCAAAAACTAAGCATGTTGATAGGCAGTTTAAGCACAAACAAGCATGTATATGAGCAACATAAGGTGAAGATTGACATGAGCAAGCTTATAGGAGAGAGACCACTAGCTAGATCACATAGCAATATCATTTAAATCAACAATGAGCAGTTTAGATCGAATAAAATTAAATTGATCTCTAGCTAGAGGTTTTGTGAAAATGTCCGCCAACTGATTTTCCGTGTCCACATGTGTTATATATATATTATTCTTGGCAATGTGGTCACGAAGAAAATGATGGCGAACCTCTATATGCTTGGCTCTACTATGCAATATAGGATTGTAAGATAGATTAATTGCACTAGTATTGTCACAATAGATAGGAGAAGCATAAAAAAATATGTTAAAGTCTTGGAGCATTTGCTTCATCCATAGGACCTGTGCACAACAACTCCCGACTGTAATGTATTCAGCTTCGGTAGTTGATAATGCCACTGTGCTTTGTTTCTTGGAGAACCAAGACACTAAGCATGGTCCTAGGAGGAAGCAAGTGCCACTTGTGCACTTTCTATCAATCAAACACCCTGCATAATCCGCATCACTATATGCTCTAAGAGTAAAATCCCTTGATTTAGGATACCATAGACCAAAATTTTGGGTTTTGGCTAAGTACCTCAAAATTCTCTTAACAGCGGTGAGATGCGACTTCTTAGGGCAAGATTGAAAGCGAGCGCACAAGCCAACACTAAACATAATATCAGGTCTAGAGGCAGTTAAATAAAGTAAACTTTCAATCATACCTCTATAGAGCTTCTCATCTACCTTTTCACCTTCTTCATCTTTGTCAAGTTTGGCGGTGTTTGACATGGATGTATCCATCAGCTTCATATTCTCCATCCCAAAGCGCTTGAGTAGTTCAGTTGTATATTTGCCTTGGTTGATGAAGTTTCCTTCCTTTGTTTGTTTGATTTGAAAGCCGAGGAAGAAGGTCAACTCACCCATCATGCTCATTTCAAATTCACTCTGCATAAGAGAACTAAACTCCTTGCAAAGATCAAGATCAGTCCCGCCAAAAATGATATCATCAACATAAATTTGAATGATAAGAAAATGGTTAGAAGTGTGTTTTAGAAACAAGGTAGAATCAACTTTGCCCATGACATACCCATTATCTAACAAAAAGTTCTTTAATTTCTCATACCAAGCTCGAGGTGCTTGTTTGAGTCCATAGAGAGCTTTTTGCAACAAATAAACATGATTGGGTAATTTGTCATTTTCAAAGCCCGGAGGTTGAGCAACAAAAACTTCCTCCTCGATTGTACCATTCAAAAACACACTTTTAACATCCATTTGATATAGCAAGAAATTTTTATAACTAGCAAAGGCAAGTAGCATACAGATAGATTCTAATCTAGCAACAGAAGCATAAGTTTCATCAAAATCAATACCTTCTTGTTGGTTGTAACCTTGTGCCACTAACCTTGCTTTGTTCCTTACCACTTTTCCATGCTCATCTAGCTTGTTGCGGTAGACCCATTTAGTGCCAATGATTTTTCTATCATTTGGTCTTGGCACTAGGTCCACACGCGATTCTTCTCGAATTGCTTTAGCTCTTCTTGCATGGCAAGGATCCACTCATCATCACCAAGGGCTTCTTTGATGTTCTTTGGCTCTAGTTGAGAGATGAAGGCACTATCTGCTTGTTCTTTGTTGTGAGCAGCTCGTGTCCTCACTCTCTCAAACGGGTTGCCAATGATCAACTCCTTGGGGTGATTCTTTGCAAAGCGTGGAGTGGGATCCTTCTTTTCTTCTTCTTTTTCTTCTTCTACCACCTGCTTGCCTTTGTCTTTGAGGTTGAGATCTTTAAGATAGGAATTATTTCATCTGCAACATCATCATCACCAATATGCTTGCCAACAATAGGGTTAGTTTCAATAAACTTAACATTGATAGATTCTTCAATTTTAGACAATTCAATGTTAAATACTCTATATGCCCTGCTAGTAGTGCTATAGCCTAGGAAGAAAGCCTTATAGGATTTCGGATCAAACTTGTCGAGAGAATCCTTCGTGTTTAAAACAAAACAAGGACATCCGAAAACATGAAAGAAATCAATGGACGGCTTCCTACCACGCCATAGTTCATAGGTTTTTTTTTTGAAAGTCGGATGTGTGAAAACTCGGTTTTGCACAAAACATGACGTGCTAACGGCTTCAGCCCAAAACTTCTTAGGAGTGTCATACTCAAGAAGCATGGTCCTAGCCATCTCTTGTAGCGACCTATTCTTCCTCTCAACAACCCCATTTTGTTGAGGTGTGCGAGGAGAAGAGAAATTGTGCGAGTAACCCGATTTTTCACAAAAACGCTCAAAAAGATCATTTTCAAACTCTCCCCCATGATCACTACGGATAGAAACAATATGGCAAGAAGCTTCGTTTTCAACCCGTTTACAAAAGCTCGAGAAAGCATCAAGAGTATCGCTTTTAGAAACGAGAAAGAAAGTCCAAGTATATCTAGAGAAATCATCAACAATAACAAGACAATACTTGGAGCCACGAAGCGTTTGAGTTCTCATTGGTCCGAATAGATCAATATGAAGAAGTTCAAGAACTCTCTTGGTACTCATGACTCCTTTGGATTTGAAGGAAGATTTGGTTTGTTTCCCTTGTGTACAAGGTTGGCATTCCTCATCCTTATCAAAATCCAATTTAGGAAGTCCTCGAACCAAGTCTTTTTTGTTCAACTTCTTAATTTGATGCAAATTCACATGACCCAAACGACGATGCCAAAGAGAAAGATCGTTTTTATCCACAACTAAGCATCTATTTAGTATGGGCTTAAGAGCATCGAGAACAATAACATAAAGATTACTATTTCTAGTTCCCTTATATATAACATTGTAGGAGAGGGAATCTAGAAGCAAACATTCTAAACCAGTAAATAACACAAGATAACCATTATCACATAATTGGCTAACACTAATTAAATTGTGATGTAGGCCATCAACAAGCAATACATTTTTAATACATAATTCATTGCCTACATCACCCTCACCTATAACCTTACCCTTCTTGTTGTCCTCGAAGGTTACCGATCCTCCTTTCTTTTTCACAAATTTGTTAAAATGGCTGATTTCTCCAGTCATATGCTTAGAGCAGCCACTATCAACAATCCATTTCTTTTTAACCTGCAAGAGAAGAGGATGTCGGAACCCAACTCAAACTTTGGGGTCCGGGGTTAGCTTGGGGACCCATTTCATCTTTGGGTTGGTCCCCTTGGGCTTGTAAGGACAATAGGTAGAATAATGGTCATCACATTTGCAATGAATACAAACCATAGGGTTTATAGAGCCGGAAGACTCTCCATTGAAAATTGGAGGTTCCACACTATTCTTCTTACCCTTCTTCTTCTTACCTTTGGGAGCAGTCCCATTATATCCTAAACCACTAGTACCAACTTGTTTGGTAGAGTGCTCTAGGACATCATTTAGGGATTTCTTTCCCGAAAGAAACCTTTGCAAAGTAGATCTTAATTTAGCATTATCATCACTAAGATTTACAACAATAGTAGATAGACTAGCAAGATCTTCTCTAGTATGCAAAAGGTCGGCCTCAAGACAGAGGGCTTTAGTAAGAAGAGAATCTTTTTCTAGAGTTAAGCTAGCAACTTCATTTCTAGGCAAAACAGGTCTAGAAGATAAATCATTAATTTGAGCAAGCAATTTTGCATTTTTAGATTTAAGAACAACTATCTCTCTTTGATAGGCATAGATTTCTTCTCTCCTAGCATCATCAATAAGCTTGAGTTCTACATTTTCAGTTTTAAAAGTATCAAGCTCATCTAGGCACTTTTAGTTTTCTATCTTAAGATTTTCAATATTTTTAAGATATGTACCATTCTCAACCTCTACTCCATTGTATTGAAGTTCAAGGTCAAGATATTGCCCTTGTAAGGATTCTATGCTATCAAGATGCAATTTTTCATTTTCATCAAGAATGTCAATTTTTGCATAAAGATCATCAACTATTTTGCCTAATCTTTTCCTCTTAGATTTACATTTAGCAAAAGATGATTGGCATTCATTAAGCATATCAATGAGAGTTTCCTTAGATAGCTCAAGTAAATTAACATCACTAACCTTGCTTACCTCACTTACCTCAATTACATCTTCACTAGTTGAGGCCATGAGGGCAAGATGGCATTCTCCATCTTCGGAGCTTGAGGAGCTTGAAGAAGACTCCTCCCATGCCGCATGAGCTGCATCTTTGGATCTTCTCTCCTTCTTGTCTTTCCTCTTGTACTTTGCTTCTCTTTTGTACTTGTCATCCTTCTTGTAGCTGCTCTTATGATGGCTCTTTTTGGCCTTTGGGCAATCACTCTTGTAGTGGCCTTTTTGACCATACTCGTAGCACCTAGGAGTTGAGGAGGAGGGCTTGCTCTTGAAGTGTTTCCCTTTTGAGTAGTTGGCTTCATGATCATTGACACCTTCATCTTCACTTGAGGAAGGGCAGGGAGACTTCATGGCAAGTTGTTGTTGCCGGACCATTTCTTCAATTTGAGCTTTGAAGGCTGTGTCCTTTATCTTCTTTGATTCCTTCTCTTCTCTTTTCTCCTCTTCCTCTTGCTTGTCAAGCCTAGGTTCATGGGCTTGGAGGTTACCAACCAGCTCCTCGGTTGACAACTCGCTTAGCTTGTAGACTTCTTCAATAGAAGTGACCTTTGGCTCTCATCTCTTTGGAAGAGATCTCAAGATTTTGGCATTGATTGTACCTCTATCCATGACACTCCCAAGGGCTGCAAGGCTGTTCAAGATGACGTTTAGCCTTGTGTACATATCCGCCACTCTTTCATTCTTCCCCATCTTGAAGTTCTCAAGAAGACCACCAAGCATGTAGACTTTGGCCTCCTTGACTTGCTCGGTCCCTTCATAGGTGACACACAACTTGTGCCATATCTCATGCGCCGTGTCCCAAGAAGAGATCCGGTTGAACTCGGATGGAGTAAGGGCGGCGTAGATGATGCTCACGGCTTTGGCGTTGAGTTGAGCACGCTTCATCTCATCTTCCGTCCATGTGGTGATGTCCCCTTTTGGATCTTCATACTTGAGATTGACAATCTTCCACATTTCGTAGCTCACCCCTTGTAGGTAGAATTGCATTCTCCTCTTCCAATATAGGAAGTTTGTGCCGTCGAAGACCGGGGGTCTCATTGAGAAGCTTCCTTCAAGGTTGAGTGACCCAAGAGCCGAATCGCCCATCTTCTCCTACTTGTTGAAGTAGCTTGGAGAAGACCTGTTCTGATACCACTTGTTGGATCAATGGGCTGTAGAGGGGGGGGGGTGAATAGAGCTACACACACTTCACAAAATCAATTAGACCACCAATTTAATCGTAGTGCAAAAACTAAAGCAATCAACAATTTGATGTCCTATTCTAGCATACAAAGCAAGGATAAGAGATAATGAATAGCATGCACTTGGACAGGTGGTTTAGAGTGGTTCCACGTCCTAAACTTAGGAACGATGTCAATCCACTACCTAGAGTTGGTTAGACTCTAGGATTTGCAACTTGGTTCTCTTATATATATCACTATAAGATTACAAGATACATAAACCACACAACCAAGGGCTTAATTTCTCAAGCTAAGATCTTCTACCTATCCAAGGACTTACCCACAAAGCAAGATTCTTCAGCCTTCTTCAAAGGACTTACCCAATCTTACCTTTGTCTTCAGCCTTGCAGGATTTACCTATCTCACTTGAGCTTTGCCTTGCACCTCTCCTTCACTTGGAGAGCTTCTCCACGTTTTCCCTTCACCAAGGGACCTGGAGCAACGAGCTATCTTCACTCTTGAAGATCAGCAACACATCTTCCCCTTCACTCGGAGAAGAACAACAACAACTCCTCTTTCACTTGGAGAAGTAGCTTCAATCAATCTTCAATGGGATTTGGAGGTAGGAAGAGAGAAAGGAGAGCTTTACATAATACAAAGGATAGCTCTCATACACAGGGACCTAACTCACTCTTAACTCACGAATTTGTCTTGAAGGTAGAGAGAGAAAGGGGCTCAAGGGCTTGGAACACTCTCAACTAAGCTAGAACCAAGTTTGCAATGGAAGAGCAGCTTGGAATGAAGTCCAAGGGGTTCTATTTATAGTTGAGGGTGGCCCTTTAAGTTGTGGGACACTTGGATGCAAAAGTAGTCGTTTTTTGTTCAAGAAAACGACTCTATTTTTGCCCAAAACAATTCACCAACGGTCATATTACTTTTTCTGCAAATTCCGTACAGTGCAATCGGTCGAGTTCCAATGGGGGTAACTCGACCGATCAAGTAACTGGCAAACCGATATTCAAAGGATCGGTCGAGTTTGTCCTGAGGAAACTCGACCGACCATTTCAACTGGAAATGGCCTGCTACCCGATCGGTCGAGTTTCTGTGGGTGCACAACTCGACCGATGCAATCTTCAGAAAACCGACCAAGGTTGATCGGTCGAGTTTCAGGCTAGGGAAACTCGACCGACCAAGTGCATGAAATTGATTTTCTAATTTGCAATAAAAGTGATTTGCACTTGGTGAATTTTGTCCCAAACATTTTTCTCTTCTAAGTTACAAGCCAATCCATCATTACAAGTGATTACATGGATGTTCTAAGGTCGTTTACATAGAAATCCTAAATTGCACACTTGTAGCCATTTTGGCTTGCACTTGGCCCATTCTAGGGCTTTGTATATATGATCCTTTTCATGTACCTAATGCCTGCAAACAATCTTAAACGCACATATTAGATACATATGAATGGAATGGTTAAGTCATTATCAAAATATAGGTAATGTATAACCTCTAGGTCAACAACGTGCGCGCCGGAGAGGAGAGGGAAGAGGGGCGGCGGCTAGGTTAGGGTTCTCTAGGAGCGAACGTGCTCTGATACCATGTGAAAAAATATTGTATTGAACTGATTCGATTAGATGAGATGAATAAAAGCGGTACAACCCTGCCCTATATATAGGAGCTAGGGAGAAACCCTGATACTTGTGTCCCAAGTAATCTAAACGGGCCGAGACACTAAAGGCCCACTAACTAATTAACATATTAACTAAATAGGCTAATATATACTCTTTAACAATCATCATTCAGGATCCTAGTATTTTAAGTGAAGTTCTCTTAGAAGGGGGAAACTTTTCTTTTGAAAGGTAATTGTCATGGAATCGTTTATTACCGAAAATCCACACTCTTAGTGGTTACATAGCCAAAGGCGAGTTAATCTGGGCGCCCGTTCCTAGGATGGATCACAACATATGCAAGAATAAAATCACTAACAACAAGATAGAGAAGTAAGGTATGAACAACATGGCATAGAACTAAACTCATAAGATCTTAAGCCCATATATCAGCCTGTGTGAATTCCATTTATATGTCATTAGATATCATCAAAGTAAAAGCAAAAGATTATCAGATAAGAGCAGAAACAACGATCTTAGCAAGAGTTGTAGTGTACTTGTTACCTAAAATCATAAAATGGGTGCACATCAACATCAATTGTGCCGAGTACGCTATAAAATACATAAACTCGCAGGTTTAAGAGAACATATATGCTTGGCAAAACTTGATATAATAGCAAGAAAGAAATAAACAACATAAAAAACTTTCTTATTAACAAACAAGCATGTTTTAAATGCAGTTCCATTATACTAAAGCAACATTTCATGGCCTTTGACCAACTTCCCATTGGAAGGGTCTGTGAGGGGCATATGAGGCTCAAAGCCTAAATGTCACCCTATTTCTACGTAAGGAACTTCAAGACCAAAGTCAATGAGCTAACCCTATTTCAACATGCCTTGTGCCCTTACACTAAGAATACAGGCAGGTACACAAGGTTTGTATAATGGACAAGTTTAATTATGTTCAAGTTTTTTAATATATTTTAAGGAAAACAAATGCACTAATCATAGGGAACAAGTAACTCAAACAAGTATGTAAAGCCAAATAGTTTAAGCATACATAGATACAAGCAAATTCAATACCACTATTCTGGCCAATAGGAGGATAAAGCGTACCTTAATCGGGTCACAAGATTAAGATACTTGATTAGAGATTCTTGACTATATCCTTAACAAGAGTCATACAAGGAGATCCTGGGGTAATAAATATATGTAATCGGATTAACATCAACAAGATTAGGTCTCATTAATCATTATCATGGTGGTTGGATGTGTCACCTAAGTCTAGGGATCATATCTCTCATCATTAATTCAATATTGCCAACCAGGTTATGCAAGGTTATTATCCAACAACATAGTACATCATGGGTTCATTAGCACTTACAGTGACACATCACAACTAGATCAAGGATATATAATTAGAGTTTCAAGATCCTAAATAGAGAAATCACAAGATTTGAGCAAGCTTAATCAATATAAGCATCAACATTGTCATAACTAGTTATATTGGGTCATTATCATGCAAGGTTGTCACCTTTAGATAATAGATGGGGTCTACTTGAGTTAGGTGTCATAAACATCACCAAGCTATTGATAAGAGATCATTATATAACATGGATGATCATTAGGGTGAGATTTGCATAAGATTAGAGACTTAGCTATCAAAATGCATACTACATCACATTTCAAGTTAAGATTAGGGCATTTAGTCACATTAGGCCACATGAATGATTCATAAGGAACTACGGGATACAAGGCAAGAGAAAAATGACTGATTTAGAGGTTACATAATGGATTCAAGTAGCGTTTGATGAATATTTGAACAAGGTGCAAGATTTAATATCCAAAGTCCACATAAAACACATTTCATAGCTCATTTCACATCATAAGGTCAAAATGGGGTACAAGTATGTACAAATTCAAATCTTGGTATAACATGCATAAAAAATTACTCATTTGGATCAAGCATAAGGCTTTAAGGTACATTCAATCAAGGTTAGGCATTAAAGAAGTAACCTTATTATAGGTCAGACATTAAACTACTATTTTTTTTAAAAAGAGAGCATATTATAGGTCAGTTAGTCAACATAGTCAACATAGGGTCATTTAAGGTTCAAACATGGTCAAAGTTCGAAACTTGATGCATCAAGGTATTCAAGTGACTGATCTTAGGATGACATTAAGATTCGGGGCATAATAGATTAAGCTTGAGGATTAGATGGCATACAACATGTAGAAAAAGGTCAAAATCTATTATCTTTATCATATTAGTGGAACTAGAAACAAAACTAGATCATGCAACTAGTCCCATTGAAAAGATCTCGTTCTCTATATACAAGTTCATATATTATGTGACCAAAATGGCCCAAGGGATGATGAAATATGTTATTTGTAAGGATCAACATAGAACATAGGAAAAAGAGGGGAAGGATGTCAATTTTACTTGATAACAAGCCACGGGAGTGCGAGTCTCGAATCGTCGCGGCCTCGGTTCGCGGTCGGCTAGCGCTGGCCCAGCCCATCATGCTCCCTGGCCGCCGCCAATCGCCCTCCATCGCCTGCAGTGGGTCTGAGGATGCCTGCCATTGCTTGTAGCGGGCCATGGTCGCACGTCATCGCCCACGAGCAGCGTCCCTCGCACGCAACAGAAAACAACACATCAAATCTGCTGCTTGTTGAAGCAGCGGCCACCAGCGTCGGGACGACCACGACGACCCTATAGGGTGCCGACTGGTCCTGGCTTGGTTGCTCGGAATAGGTTTTGTGGAAGCATGGATTGGCGGCACCCCAAAGGGAAAGCCATGGCGGCGCTAAGGTTAGAGGAGGAAGGAGGTGGAGGTAGGGGAGGTGCAATACTGCACAAAATGGATGGGAAGAGAGGGGAGACAAAGAGGGAAGAAAAACAAATCAAATCACGTCAAGGGGGTCAAATTGGCTTGGATGCCAAGGTGGGTAGGTGGTGGCAGCGCCACCCTTGCCAACGTTGTGTAAGGAGGTTGAAGGAGACCCCCCGTCCGTTGGATCGGAAGAGGTGAATCTGAGGGATGTGATCTAAGGGCCTAGATTAGAGGAAACATGTTCAAAAACCCGGAGTGATGACATGGCAGCTAAGGGGGGCGCCCACCTTGCTGGGCCGCGCCCCAACTTTGGGCCCAATAAGGCTCGGAAATTGATAAATGGCTAAAAACAAAGTTAAAACTAGGCAAGATTTCAAATGATCATATCTCCCTCATACTAGCTTGGAATTGAGCAAAATTTGGTGCGTTGGAAACGTGAGTATCCTCTACCAACTAACATATATTAGGGGAAAGAAGAGACCCATAAATGATTTCAAAAGGGGATGAGAGAGGATGATGTATGATGTAGGTGCAACTTTGGTTTCACATCAAATTGAGTGTCATCACTCACCATATGGACACAAGATAAGCTCAAAAAGCATCGAAACATATTAAATCATGAAATTGAGGGCTATAGTAAGAAATTAGCGCAAAGATAAAGTGCAAAGCACATACATGAGATGAGAGAAAAGTCCAGGTTTCACAGTGATTGTGCCTACTTACCAGTACCGCATATTGGAGATTCTTATCATTATATAAACAACTTGTATACCCCTGGAAAAAATTCTGTTAGTTCCTTAGGTTAAATGCAATCTTTTATATGGGTCTCTAACCAAGAAATATTCATGCTACTTTATCTATCCAAGTGATTCCTTCAAGATAAGCAAATGCACACGCTGCATATGACACTGGCCAAGAGTCGATTAAAGGTTAACTGTACGTCCTACAAGCTACAATTTGCTGCTCTTCTCTCAAGCTGAAAAAAAGCTGTCTCTTCTGACATATGACATAAATTGCTTGGGAATTCTCACATGCAAACTTTCCAAGTTCTAACAATAAATGAACGATGTCTGGTAACTAATAAATAATATCACAGATTTCTGTTGTGGCTGTGCTGTTAGTAGAAGTCACGCTCTTCCTTTCGATAATACTTGTGTTAGAAACAGTTCTTCCTGAAATGTAGCTTTGCCTGGCGAATCTCCAATTGCCTCGGTACATGGATATAACTACTATGCTCTACTCGTTGATGATCACAGTGATATTCTTGTTCCACCCCTGGAAGAATAGATTCAAGTTTCTTAAATGTTCATTCATTTTGGTAAAATGGCAGATGCAAGATTTAGTTCCGAAATCAAAGTTGTGGGGTGCATTTTTTACTAAAAATCTCACAGAATTACACCTCAATTTAGCTTTCCTTACACCCACGAACGAAATGGAAGGATGGAAAGGAAACATGGGCATTTGGTGGAGCTTTTTTCTTTCCAAGATGATAAATGGTAATGTACAAATAGATATTCGGTGGAATTCTTTTCATTAGCACGTTGTATGATAAACAGACTCCCCACTAAATCAACTAACATGGCTTCACCCCTTCAAAAACTATTTGGGAAAGAACCTTATTACTATACCTGGAGACCTTGGATGCCTTTTCTTTACATGTCTTAGCGAAGCCAACAGGCTCTAATTTGAACCAGGATCATTTCCTTGTGTATTCTTGGGTATAGTGAAACATTCAAAGGATATAGATGTCTATATTTCTCTACTAACCAAGTCTATTTTTCACGGCATATTGTTTTTAATGAACAAATTTTTTCACTTCTGTACAAAAGTTTACAGCAACACTGCTTCAGGTGAAATTGGCATGTATTGTGTATTTTTATATGCTGCTGATGTCAGTATCTCCAACAGTACTACATCATAGATTTCAGTTTCATATTATGCTGCTAAAGTTTGATTTCATTAGTGCTAATCATCTCCTTCACCTCTGTTGTTGGGTCTTGTAAGAAACCCTTGACTTTTTCCCCATAGTCACGATGCTGGTATATTTATATACAAGATCCGTTACATACTTTACACATAGGTCCCTGACCTTTTCTCACACTTACAAGTAGGTCTATGTACATATATATTAATAGCCCCCCTCAAGCTGAAGTACATATATTATATGTGCCTAAGCTTGTTACATAAGTGTTGAACCTGACAATCATATAGAGACTTTGTAAACAATCGACTAATTGATCTTCTAATCTGGCTGGTGTCCACTGGATCACCTGACTCTTATCTCACAGAAAACGACAATCAACTTCAATAGGTTTGGTTATCTCATGAAAGACAAGACTCTAGACAATGTGGCCAACAACTTGGTTGTCATACTTCAAGTCAATGGGAGCTTTGTGCATAAAACCAAGCTCCTCTAAGTAGAGAATACACGATTGCTTACATGTTGATAGGGTCATAGACTATAGCTCTGTATTTTGATTTTGCACTAGATCTTGCTACTATAGTTTGCTTTTTGCTTTTCTAGGACACTAAATTTCCTCCAACAATAGCTAGAAATAGACCTCATGTAAATACTTGATCCAACCCAATCAACATCTAAGAAACCTTGGACATGTAGATTTCCATGATTCTAATATAGAAGTCTCTTGCAAAGAGATTTCTCGAGATACCTTAGAATGTGCATCACATTCTCCATATGACATGTGCATGGGTTATCCATGAACTATCTAACAACACTACACTAGTAGCAAGATCATCAAGTAACTCCTCAACAAGTCAATCTATATCTCCATGGATCATCAAGTAACTTCCTCTGCTCCATGGACAATTTGACTTTAGAATTCCATTGGAGTATTAATAAGGGTCATCACCAATAATCACAATATCATTAACATACACTGCCATGAAAATGCTCCTAGAAGTCTGTCATCTATAAAAGATTGAATGATCCATGGTGCATCTCTAGAGCCTAAACTCAGAAGGAGCATTGTTGAATCTACCAAACGGACACGAGGTGACTGTTTGTTCATAGAGTGACTTGTGAAGATGGCATACTAGATTTGACTTACCCTGAGGAGCAAATCCAAGTGGTTGGTCCATGTAAATCTCCCCGTCTAGATAATGGTGTAGGAATTTTTCTTTCATATCAAGTTGGTGCAGAGACTAAGAGTGATAACGACCAGAGACAAAAAGATACAAAAAATGCCATCATTGCTACAGGAGAGAAGCTCTTTGAATAATCCTCACTACAAAGTTGAGCGTAGCCTTTGGCTACCAAACATGTCTTAAGCCGATAGACACATCCATCTGCACCTACTTTGATCGTGTAAACCCAACTACATCCACTACATACGTGCCCTATGTACGTGAAACAAGGGACCATGTCTTGTTTTAGTCAAGAGATGACATCACTTCCATAGCATGGCGCCAACTTGGGTGATCAAGTGCAACTAGAATAGATGGAGGTGTATAAACATCAAACATACAAGAAATAAAGGCATAATATGAAGGTGAGAGGTGGCTACAAGAAAAAAGTTAGAAATGGGATGTTCGATATCTTTGAGTGTGCAAGACCTAATACTTCTACTCAAAGAAGTAGTAAGATTCTTCTCAAAAGGTGGAGACATAACTGTCTCTACCTAGAACTTCTGACAAAGAAACACGTAGATGAGCTGAATTGTAGGAACTACTGTACCACTTGCATTATTACCAGATTCAGATTGTCCCCCTGTACTTGTACGACACGTGTAGACATGAATGATTGGTGGTCTTCGAAGCTTGGTTGAACTACATCATGAGGACCATCATTGCTAGGGGACTCAAAAAGAGACTTGACAACGATAGGAAGGGGCAAGAGCTCCTCCATAACTACAAATGTCACTGACGAACTATTATCAAAGTATGATGTGTCTTCAAAGAAGCTGACATCTGTATATACAAAGAAGGGAGTAAGGTAGAGATGTAGCACTTGTATCCCTTTTGAACATGAGAGTAACATAAGGAAACACATTTTATGGACTTTAGACTCAACTTATTCATACACTGACCAAGGTAATCCATAAAACAAGCACATGTGGACACTCTGGGCGGGACATTGTACAACAACTTTTTATGATGAAGGATCTGAACAACTATGCATTCTGGAGAAGGGATGATGGCATACAATTGATAAAGTAGGTTGTTGTGAGAGCTACACCCCCATAATTCTCTACCAACATGCATATGAAGTGTAATAGTGCTAGCGGTCTCAACAATATGACATTTTCCACTTAGCCACTATGTGTGATGTGGAGTATGTGGGCAAAATGACTGATGGATGATGCAAAGTGTGGAGGTGAAATAGATAAACTCATGGCTTAAGTACTCTCTAGAATTTTCAGAACAAAGAGTAAAAATATTCTTGTTAAATCGGGTTTCTACTTTTGCACAAGAGAATTTAAATATGGACAGAATTTTGGATCGTTCTCTTCATCAAATAAAGCCATGTAGCATGAGAATAATCACTGAAAAATATAATAAAATATCTTAGTCCAAGTTTATATGTATTATGACTCGGATCCGATATACCAAAATCAATTAACTCAAAAATAGACTTTGTTCTTGTTAAAGAGTATATATTAGCCTATTTAGTTAATAGGTTAATTAGTTAGTGGGCCTTTAGTATCTCGGTCCGTTTAGATTACTTGAGTCCCAAGTCTCATGGTTTCTCCCTTGCTCCTATATATAAGACAGGGCTGTACCTCTTTTATCACCGAATCAGTTCAATACAATATACTTTCACATGGTATCAGAGCACGTTCGCTCCTAGGGAGCCCTAACCTAGCCTCCGCCCCTCTTCCCTCTCCTCTCCAGCGCGCACGCAACCCTAGCCGCCGCCTCTCTTTCCGAGCAAGAGCAACAGAGGGGGTGCCTCCGCCTGCGGGCGGGCGCCGCCGTAGCCATGGCTTAGGCCGCCTGCCTGCCAAACACATCTCGACCTTCATGGCTTCTCATCCTCTTTCTTAAAGATCCTATCTTCTTTTTCGATCTTCTTTCCGTACGCTGGCAATTTCTGTCCCGGTGCCGCCATCATCAAGCCGCTGTATCCAGCAGCGCCATCGCCGCCGCAATCGCCGCCAGCCGCAACAATCAACACCGTCGGCCAGGCCAGCAGCCACCGCTGCCTGCCCATGCGCCGCCTATCCATCAATAACAATCAGCCCCCGTCAATAGCAACTTTTGTTGTCCCTATCCAGCAGATGTCGCCGCAGATCAACAGCTCCGCCCTTTTCCAGCAAGTAGCAGGTGTCGCCGTCAATCAGCAACGACAACTGCAGTCAACGATCTGCAACCAACATCTCTACCGTTGCATCGACTTGACGCCCTCAACACCAGCCTTTGTCGTCTCTCATGGAGAGGCTCCATACTTGACTCCGCATGCAGCCTAATGGCATGCAATATATCCGGAGCCACGCAGGAGACCGTTATCATCTCCTCCGATGTGGCCAAGTGCTACATTAGCCGAACGACATAATCCATTCCCCCGGCTGCTGCTCCACATTGCTGCTCTACTACTATTTATCTCGCCATCACCATCCACTATCTCTGTCTATTGTTGCCGCCTTACTTCTGCTTAGAGAGATGCTCCATTACCCCTAATTGTTCTATCTTCTCTCAAGTTTCTAACGTCCTCCAATACTTATGATATTCAGATCCTTAGTTGGATCTATCTATGGCTAATCAGATCCAATTTTAAGCCTAATCGGATTTTTCGGGTCGGGATTAGATCCATTTAATTTTCTACCAGGATCTTACATCGACCCATTAACATATTCTCTCCGGTTATCGGTTTCATTCTCTACATATTAGACATCTCCATATCACAAATTCCTCTAAAATCCACCAATTCCTCTCCCACCCACCCATCATGTGTGTATCCCTTTTTCCACGTACGGGGGGGGGTCGTATATCCATTTCTCCACACCAAACACTCACTCTCGTCGTATTTGGCGTGTGGGGAGGATAGAGAGGAGAGGAAGAGATGAGAAGAGAGAGAGCGTGAGAGAATATGTATAAGAGAGAGAGAGAGTATGAGAAGAGATGATATATGTATTCAGGCTACTTATTCTAGACTACTATTGAGCTTCGTATTGTTCAACACATTTGTTCTCCACTTTCAGACAAAATTGAAGGATCTCCACTGCAGCGTTAACACCGAGCTTCTCGCGTTCGTACTGCATTATGTACGTCAGGACAAGAGTTTGCTACGCATATTTCAGCCCTCTTGGTTCCTCTTCCTTCAATGTTAATGGTGGTTCAGTTGATCACTCTTGTTGCATTCTTGAGAGACATATGGGTTCTTTTTCAGACTTCTCAGAAGCTCAACAATTTCAAGCCTGCCAAGTCTACATCTGCAAGGTTGATAGTTCATCCAGTTATATCTTAACCGAGTTCCCTTCATCACGTCTTCATTGAGCTGCATCTGCTGTATTAGCATCGCCTTCCGCTGATCTTCTTGGGACTTTTCTTGATGGATGATATCTCCTTTCCTGTCAAGCCCCCAAGGTTCACGCGACAGAGTTATGGTACCTGCATCGTATTACCAACATATCGTCCGTTCATGTTCGTGTCACGTTATGCACGTCTTCTCAGACGCTTTTAAGACACCACTACAACTACATTATCATTGGAGACCCGCGTTTGTGCCGCGTTAAGTATGTATTCCAGTGAAGATGACGTAGTCATGGTATTGATGATTGTCTGCTCCAAGTGGCGAGTGACTGCTGCAGTATTCAGGTTCCATTTCAGATGTTCTTCATTCCAGATGCACTCCAAAAGACCTTCGTCAGTGCTCGAGGATCTTCAGCTTGCAAAATACAATTTCAAAGAAAAGAGGTGGCATCGCATGATTCAGGGGGAGTATTGTTTAAGGGGGAGTATCTATTTGTATGGGTCTATTTTGTATGGGGAGTGACATCTATCTTCTTTTATCATTTTACTGTTTTATCGAGTCCTGTAGCTCCAAGCTTGGACATGTGTTTCACCCATGATCCAGCTTGAGGGGGAGTGTTAAAGAGTATATATTGGCCTATTTAGTTAATAGGTTAATTAGTTAGTGGGCCTTTAGTATCTCGGCCCGTTTAGATTACTTGAGTCCTAAGTCTCAGGGTTTCTCCCTTGCTCCTATATATAGGACAGGGTTGTACCTCTTTTATCATCGAATTAGTTCAATACAATATTCTTTCACAGTTCTTTGGCCTTCTTTTGACCTAAAGACAAATATAGAATGTTTACCAAACTGACACAAGTCACACTGTAATTAATCCATATTAGACAATCCTGTAATCAAGACCTTGAGCTTCTCTAATGACGCATGACCAAGACAACTATGCACCATAAAACGAGACATAGTGAGTCCTATAGTACAAATGTCTATTTTGATGCCATTTTCGATGGTCCAATATATAAAAATTTCTACCGTAATTTTGACAAGATATTTGTTCGTGTCGACTCAATTTTTTTGCAAAAAATTGGATGACCAAATAAAGGAATTAAGTCGTAAAATTTTACGAGGATGATCTACATACATATATACACCTAATTATGCAATAATATCGAATGTTGATATGGGGTGTGGGGGGGCTTTTACATGTGTTGAGTGAAAAGATACAAAATTGTTTCGATGGGGATTTTAGTTCTGCAATCTATACCTATATATATTCTCTTGCATGACATGTTATATCTTATCAATCACATTCAATTAGATAATACATAATAATTCTCATTTTTTGATATTATTGATTTTTTTTCTCAATTTAAGCAAGAACACTTCCTTGGGGTAGTCGTGGCCGTCCTAGATACGTGTCAGACACGAACACGACATGGAGACGGCTGAACACGTTGCGGACACGACTCATAATTGTCCACTTTTCTTAAAGTCCTAGACACATCGTGGGCACGACTCGAAAGTGTCCACTTTTTTTCAGTGCATGGACACGCCATGGACACACATGGACACGTCTTGACACATTGTAGACGGAGCAGGCCCAAATCAATTCCCTATATAAAAGAAATATAATTTATGTGTCTCCTCTCTCCATCCTCTTATTTTGCACACTACAATTATTTCTCCTACCCCTCCTACTCCAAACTGTTATTAAATAGTAATCTATGTACAACATCTTTGTAGATATAATTCATCATTCTTATGAAGATTGCTCTAGGAATTCGGCCCACAAATTTCATATAATTCATTATTCTCCATTTCTACTTGATTTCATAGTAAAAATTTATTCTAGACTACTTATCCTCATTAATAATTTATATTTCTAATGTAAACCTACTAATGGTTTCATTATTTTTCATAATATAAAGTCTACATTCACATTACAAGTGAATTTTTGATTTGCTTTTATATTTCCTTTGTCTTTTCCTTAAAAAAACGCATTTATGACTTCACAAAGTTGGATGAATGGATATTGTATGTATCAATTCCTTGCTATGTGTGTATATGTATATGTATATCTATGTATGTGTAAATATGTGTATATGTATATGTCTATGAGTAAATCTGCATAGATATGTATATGTCTATGAGTATATCTGTATAGATATGTATATGTATATGTATATATGTATATTTGTATATATATGCACATGTATGTATGCATATATGTATGTGTGTGTGACGTGTCCAACGCCGTGTCTATGTCCTAGATTTTAAAAAATTGCCACATCCAATGTCTGTGTCTGTGTCCATGTCATGTCATGTGTTTGTGTCCGTGTTTGTGTCTGTGTCTGTGTCCGTGTCCATGCTTCCTAGGAAATTAGATACTTGAATTTTTGGTGGTGGGTTAGCAGATTTCTATCTCTGGTGGCTATCAAAATTGATATTCCGGTCGAAATTTTGACATTTCAACCGACTCTAAACCATGACAGTGACACACGGTTAGGGATGAGCATGGGGTTGGGCTGGCCCGATCCGACCCCCGACCCAGCCCGCATAACCCGGTTTAGACCCGAATCCGATTTATAATATGGGTGGGCCGAGCCTAAAATTTAAACCCATATTTTATTTGGGCCGGGTACGGGCTGAGGTAAACCCAGGCCCGAAAACTCAAATACCCAGATTAGATTTTATGTACTTTGTATATGTATACATATATGTTTGTCTTGAAAGAAAAACATACAAATTTCTTGTTTTGATCTCATTGTATTATTCAAATGGAACCTTTTGTTGTTTAGCTATGTATATATTAACAACTGAATAAAATATGGCATCAATACTTTGATTTGCAATGTATATAATACTCAGAAAACTCATGTCATTTGTTCATTAAAGAAAAATAAAGAAGCAATTAGCTCAGTGCATAGTAGATTCTGCTCATTTTTTGCTCATATGCCCACATGTAGGAGACATAAGATCTTTTGCCCTTCCAACACTCATTTCATTGTATATACATATAGGATGATGAAGCAAAAAGCCACAACATTGTAGATTCCACTGATTCTTGTAATTCTAATACATTCACATGTATGAGAAAATGATTTGTTGCTCTTTCGATATCCATTTTGTTGCTATAGGGGGTCACACAACTAAGGTATACCTATTCTAGCTGCATAGATCATAAAGTATGTATATATTTTTTTGAAGGTTGATCACAAAGTATATATCATACTAATTTAGTTTTCATGTTAGCAAGTTAGATCTAGCAAAATTTGGCATGATCATTCGATGTTATCTGGGCAAACCCGAACCCGGCGCGAAACCCAACATTCTTATATGGGCCGGGTATTGGCTGACATTTTCTAATTTTAGCCGGGCCCAAACCCGGCCCATAACCCGGTTTAAAATGTGAGTTTGGGTTTGGGACAGGCAAAACTCGGTATAACCCGGCCCGATGCTCATCCCTACACACGGTGTGTTGTGGAAAGTTGCTACTAATACAAGTATCTTGTAAGACTTTTGCCTGAGATACACACCAAGATCATCACTCCATACGTGAAGACTGGGGAGAAGTTAACAAATATCTTCATCAAGCATCTTCCTTCCTTCGATTACATGTAACAATATGAGAATACACAATGTGTACTCTCCATCATAAGGGGGACTGTTATAATAAGTACGCATATATGGGCCTAGCTCGGCCAGCCCATTGTACAACTTAACTAAGCATGTTCCCATGGAGCACTCTAACATGGTCCTCTCCTATATAAAGACCCCTTGTGTAATCACTTTGCTAATGAGGAATTAGCCTTTGTTTACCAACATGCTATATGCAAGAAGAGGGGGTTGACTTCATTGAAAACATTGTGTGGAGTTGTTCAACTCCAACTATAAAGTTTGTTCATACTTTTTGCTGAGACATTTGGTTGGTAAATAGCACAATTTATCATTTGGAATGCAATTCTGAATGATGCTCTTCTTAAGTCTATGTACATGGAATTGGTCCAGGATTCCAGACCAATGATTTCCGTGTTATGTCTGTCGTCTTAAAAAAAGGCTCTGTCTGTCCTCAAGCAGGCTCCACGAGCCTGGTTTAATAAGCTCGGCAACATCTAGTTTTCTTATGGCTTCTTTCCTAGTAAAAAAGATCCATCTCTTTTTGTGTTTCATCAAAACCACAATGTCATTTGTCGATGATATAATTCTAAGTAGCAATAATGTAGCACGTTTCCAGTTGTTATCTTGGTCCTCAGAACTAGTTTTGATCTTTGTAGCATGGGGACTGCTTATTGTGAGTGTGGGTATTAAACTTAAAACTGATTGGCAATGAGTGACGGGACTACACACCTTAAAAGCCCAAGGATCACCCCCAAAACTCAACATCGTGGGACTATTTTCGTATCGCCCTTCACGGGTAACCACTCCAATGTACCACGTATTTTTATTTGGTAGGGTCTGATGTCCTAACACTTGTTTTGTGGGATCTAGTCAGCTACCATGCATGATTGTGAATATTCAACTCAAAACCAATTGGCAATGAGTGAAAGGACCATACACCTTAAGAGCCCAACAATCACCCCAAAACTCAACAGTGCGGGACTATTCATTTCTCATGCATATTATTTTCTAATTATCCTGCTCAAGAAGCAATCAACTGGATTTCATATGGAACAAGACAAGTATATTAAAGAGGTTCTTTCCTAGGCTAACATACTTGACAGTGGCCTGTCTCCTCCCCTGATCGACTTAAAAACTCAAGAAGTTTTCTTTTGACGCTTTCTTTCTTTCCTCCCGCCCTTTGAGCGTTTCCTAAGCTAATGTCTCCCTAGATTTGGTGCATTGCATATGCTTCAGAGTTTTGAGTTAACAGTCATAACCTTAAAAAATACTGCTGCTTAGGGAAGTGATATTGCTTCATATAGATACTGTGGCTGAGAATGCAGGGAATGTTGGCAAGGCAGCAGTCTCAATCCCGATGAACATTCCACTGTCTTCAACACCTAGATCATAACAATAGTAGAGAGAGTTCTCCGTCCCTACAAAGTCAGCCATCTCTGACCTAACAATGTGTGGTGTTGGGTGTTCGCACAATAGCAAATGCATGCAGACGGACGGTTATAGTCAAAGGCAAGTAGTACAGACACGGGGCAGCAAAAATTGGGGACTAACTAATGTACCGTGTTTGGGAACCGTAATGCTTAGAAATGGATTTGCTATTTTGCAATGGTTTCAATCTCTTATTTCAGTGTCGGAACTTGGTGCAAACTGAAAATTTTCAACTGTAATTTCGAATAAAAGATGGATAAATGATAGAGAGGTTTCATTTCTTAATGCATATTTTTTATGGCAGTGCTGCAGTGAATTCTCAAACTGGTGAAGAGGTTGCTATAAAGAAAATTGGAAATGCATTTGACAATAGAATTGATGCCAAAAGAGCTTTAAGAGAAATAAAGCTTCTTTGCCATATGCAGCATGATAATGTGAGTTTAGAACTTCTAGAAGTTTTGTCTCCTATTTCGTTCACCCTCTTCAAAAAATTATTCTTTTGATAGATCTTTTTTATGATAGAATTTCTTGCACTTTTCTCAGGTTATTGCTATCAAAGACGTCATACGTCCACCAGAAAGAAAAAACTTCAATGATGTATACATTGTTTATGATTTAATGGACACGGACCTTCATCAAATAACACGCTCCAGCCAGCCATTGACCGATGACCATTGCCAGGTTTGCTCTTGCGCTTCAGCATCTAAGTTAAGGGATACTATTAGAGGGCAATGTGATGAATGAGCATCAATGGTCATTTGACTTTTGGTTCTGATCTCCACCTTCTCCCTTTGTGGTTGCCACTAATGATGGTGAGCCTTGCCACCAACATGAACTACATAGAATATGGTCTGGGTGCAATTGGAATTGACAACCCCTATATTGTATTATTTGTTTTACTACCTTTAACTAACCAGAAAGCCCCATTCTGATATTCCTATTGAATGCCTTGGAAGGCCAGCCTCAGTTCTTAGAGGCACGGGGAGGGGCTATTTCACTCTGTTCAGTGATCCAATCTGGCAGTGACCATCACATATTTCATCTTGTGACTTAAAAGCAGTTGCAGAATATAACATTTTTATGCATTTTACTTAAAATACTTTGATTTAGACATTAGTTACATACATACTAAAATATTAGGCATGCTTCCCAGTTCTTGATACACAGATCTGTGTTTTCATCTTGATATGTTTATCCATAGGAAAATTCTGAAGTTGATTGATACAATTTTTTAAAACTAATTCACGACTAGCACTCTCTAAAGAAATTCCATCCAGTTTCACCTCAAACATGCTAATATTAGTTGAGATCATGGCTTCATTTTGCATATAACCAGGTAAATTAACATGAAAATTAGCTTCAGATGAGCTAAGATTCTTACTGATTTCTGAAAATATTCATCACAGCCTAGTTCATATTTTTCTCATTTTCCTTTTTAGTGGGTATGGCCTTGATCTGCTCTGTACAATTATGGTAATTCTTGCAAATTCCAAAACATTGCAAACATATAGATATTTTCCTCTTAATGATATGTGGAAAGCTAAGTGCTTTGTTGCTCTTTTAACCTTTTGCACTGGAAATATATGAAAAAACGACTTTTGATTTTTATTGATTTCTACAATCAACTGATTTGAAGGCAATTTGCAGTACTTCTTGTATCAATTGTTACGGGGACTTAAATATGTACATTCGGCTGGAGTCTTGCATCGGGACCTGAAGCCCAGCAATTTATTTCTAAATGCAAATTGTGACCTTAAGATAGGAGATTTTGGACTAGCAAGAACTACGTCAGAAACTGATCTTATGACAGAATATGTTGTCACCCGCTGGTATAGAGCTCCAGAACTGCTGCTAAACTGCTCAGAGTATACTGCTGCAATTGATGTGTGGTCTGTAGGGTGCATACTTGCTGAGATTGCAACTCGGAGGCCATTGTTCCCTGGGAGGGACTATGTTCACCAGTTGAAACTCATCACTGAGGTAAGGCATTGTTAATGCCATATTTAATCATATTCTATGTGATGCTTGTACATCTTTGTTATTGTTGAAGAGAATTGCTCTTTTTTCTGTGTTAATTATTTCTATAATAGGGTTTCTAAGGAGACAAGCCTTTACGGTCATCTTATCATTTGTCTCTTCCATGAATGTCATATGTGTAATATTGTTCTGCACAATGTGCTAATACATCTTCTTAGTTTCCTTGTAACTCTCCATATCCTGGTGTTAAATAGGATGCAAGACCTCATCTATTAATGCTACAACTCCTCCGTTTTACATTTATCATAATATTCTTTCATTCTCCTAGAAGACAAATCACTCTCCAGGTGTTGATGCATTGCTGCATACATATGGGCACTTATATGCCTCCACAAGAAACAAAATCTTCATGGGATTCTATGTATTTTTCTTTCTTTGTTGTTCATCGGATTGATTGATCTTGTTTTCTTTGATTATCTATTGATCCAGTTCCTTGGTATTGGGATCAATGCTATTTGTTTGTTCCTTCAATCTCACCATTTCCAAGCATGCAACAACTACCTTCAATAACACCACCAAACCCAATAGACTGACTCTTCCTTTATTGAGCCCCTTCAATTGACTTAAGGCTACACAAGACTGGTGCAATTGGCATGCATCCTCGAATAGCATCCGGATCTATCGTGGGACTATATGCAATCCAGCACATGTCCATATTACTGCTCTACTTGCATGTCTAGATCCCATCTGCCTGTTAAGTATCTAGATGCAATTGTAATATATGGAGAAGAAGCCCCATGAATTGTAGAAATGTCTCTACTCCAGAATTATGTGTGAATGTGTGGATCTGTCTCACACATGTCAAGTAAATTGGCAATGCTCCTCACTTGTGGGGTTGCCTCGATGGGTGGCTAGTGCCTAGGTGTTACACACGACGACTTTCACTATCTGAGGTCAAGAATGCTTAAAAAATATGAAAATGAGAAAGGCATGCGGACCAGACGGTATTTCATGGATGAATGGAAGGGCATGGGGGATGGAGGAGCTATATGGTTAGTTAATTTCTTTAATAAGATTATGAAGATCAAGAAGATGTTAGAGGACTGGAGAAATAGTACTCTAGTCCCCATCTACAAGAACAAAGGATATGTTCAAAGCTCCACAAACTGTATAGTTATTAAGTTGATAAGTCACACTATGAAGCTTTGGGAGAGGATTATTGAACAAAGGCTAAGATTTATAACACAGATATTAGACAAATAATTTGGTTTCATGCCTGGAAGATCAACGACAAATGCTATTTTCTTATACGGAGGCTTATGGAGAAATACAGAGAAAGCAAAAGAGATCTACATATGGGTTTTATTGATTTGTAAATGGCTTATGATCGAGTACCCTAGGAAGTGTTATGGAGATTTTGGGAGAAAAATGGAGTGCCAATCCAATACATTGACTTGATGGAAAACATGTATGACAACTCAACTGTAAGTGTTAAGACACTTGGAGGAGACACCAACATTTCCTATAACAGTTGGGGTACATCAAGGATTGACACTCCGCCCATATCTATTCGTTCTTGTTATGGATGAGTTGACAAAGCATGTCCATGATAATATTCCTTGGTGCATGTATTTGCTGATGGTGCTGTGTTGATTGATGAAACTAAACAAAGATTGAATGATAAACTTTAACTTTGGAGAAATGTCTTCGAATATAATGGATTTATGATTAGTAGAAGCAAAATTGAGTATATGCATTGCAATTGCAGCCAATCTAGAATTGTGAATGGTGGGGCTAAGTTGGATGGAGTGGATTTACCAAGATGTGAGACGTTTTGTTACTTAGGTTCTATTCAAATGATGGTATGTTCAACATGATGTTTGTAACATGATCAAAAAGTCTTAAAAAATAGTGGATATCATGATCAGAAGAAACGTCGATGCAAACCATGTTGCAAACTCACATATAATTCAACTCTCCCTGACATTACCCCCATGCATAAGCTTATATAGAAAACTTGCAGGAAACCCTAATTGCCCTATTTTCACAAATGACCCTACTGAAATAACAAATAAAACTAATCAATTAAGATATACCAAGCCAAAAGAAAAAGTTGCAGATTTCGGGTACCAGAAAACTCACGGATTGCATGATGACTGACGTGAGATCTGGAAATTTTGAGGTGTCGTGGAAGACCCTCCAAAGACATGGAACGCTTGGGGTCGAAGAGGGTGCCCAAGTAATTTGATTTGGGGCTTTAAAAAGAACAATAATACTCACGTGGTGCTAACTGGAACCTATTGGGGTTGCTACTACAATGTAGACATCCTCAATCAGTAAGGACGGAGCTTTGTGCTCCTTGCTCCTCCGTCCTTTGGTTGCAAGGCCTCGGGAGAAGCTAGGGGGTGAATGACACCCTTGTTGGTGCCATTCCTGTGTCAAGGCGCCTTTGGGTGTAGTGTTGGTGGCTTCCACAATTGGTCAAGTTGCAGGTTGTCACTGGCTGGCTTACGTCCAAAATTTGCTGGAGGGGGGCCCAGAGGTCGGCCACCTCTGGGGTTGTGATTGGGGGTCACTGAGGAGGTGGGGAGCCATCTCGGATGAAACTCCTGGTGATGTTGGCTAGGGAGGGCACAAGACCCTCTTTGTTGTCTGGCGGCAAACTAGTGTAGAAAAAAATATGGAAAACAAAAAAGGAAATAAACATGGATAGGGGGGCACGTGAAAAATAGAAGGATTAAAGGCACGTAGGCTGGAATAGGATTTTGTGGAGGAATAATCTGGAGGAAGATTTGAAGGGAGTAGGGAGATTGACAAAGAACACAAAGGGGCGACGTGCTGATCCCAAAACAATACATGACCTTTTTGCATGAGTGGATGGGATTGGATCTAACCTAGGGTTTGGATCCAATGAGTGGTGGTGTTGGCTCCTAGACCTAGGGTTTAAGAGACCAACATGGAGGATAGATGGGTTGGTTGCACTTGGAGTTCTGGTCATCTCCAAGTTCCTAGGTAGACGACATCTCTAACGGGTGGGTTGGTTGGGTTCAGTTCATGTTGTTGTGGGTGCGGTTTACGTGGGTGTGGGTTAGAAAAGACTCACTTTCAAACAGGTCATACAAAAGCACACTCAAACCCTACTCGACGAATCATGGGTCAACCTGTGGGTACCCATATAGATTGTATTAGGTGACAACATTGTTGCTATAAACAAAAGAAAAATAAAATTTCACTTTCATTGTTGGCTTGCTTTTATAGCTGTAATTATAAAGAAGAAATCATACATTGACATTTCATATAGTTGTAAATGATTTTACTTCACCACACAATATCTAGTTGATATATGATGTCACATATAAAAAAAATACTTACATTTGTTAATAGAAATTTCTAACACCAAAGTGACACTAGAAGAATATTCCATTCAATCATACCACTATACGTTGATGTTTCAGTGATGACGTGAAGTGCGTGACAATGAAGATCTTAATGAGCCCATGATGAAAATTCTACCTTGCACAACGTGAATCTTGCGTCTGCTCAAAGATGAAGCTCTTGACTTTGCATTTGATGGTCTAAGCTTGCGAGCCTCCAAGGAGATCACAAACAAATCTGTGAATACATGTTCACGTTGAAGAAGTTGAAAAGCACCTACATAGTACATGCTTGTAGCACAGAGCAATCATTTCCGCTCAACTATCTGAGCCTGGTGCACGTTTTCAGAAACGGAGAAATCACACAAGTGGTAGCCGACGCCACAAACCAATAAGAAGCAATAAATGTAAACAATAGATAAGAAAGTCCTCTTACGTTAAATAATAGATAAGAAGGTCCTATTGTGTTGCCTTATATACTTATATGAACAATAAACAACTCTAACCGACTAATCGAATAAATTTGAATCATTAATCATTTGTTTTAAAAATAAACAAAATTATTTAGATGGGTCATCCGTGGGCCCGTGAGTCATGGCTAGTAAACAGGTTGTGTTGGGTATGACCCAAATTCAAAAGGACGACCGAATTCTTCAACCAAATCCGGATTTAAATAGGTCGACTCCTGGGACCCTGTGGGTCAATGAACTAATGATAGGTCTAATCCTGGGATCTAGAATTATGGTTTCAATCTTTAGGCTCTGATACCAATTGATGCAAACCACATTGCAAAAGAAAACTCACATATAATGCCAAACAATACTCCTATGCATAGGCATATATAGAAAACTCGTGGTAAGCCCTAATTGGCTTATTTTCACAATTGACCCTGTTGAAATAACAAATTAAACTAGTTTATTAAGAACTTACAACTTACAAGTAAGTCCCTAATATTACACTTAGATTCTACAACTAAAAATAATTGCATAGTAAACCCTAGACAAAAGCCAAGATGCATCAACTAATCAAAGACAAACATAAATATAGGAGGAATCATGACACACTCTAATCAAGAGACACCAAACCCTAGCCAGACGCTGAATAAGTAGGCTGTCTTACATTAAACCTCCATATGCTTGCTTGCCGAAATTCAAGTGGTGACAAGGAAACAGTGTAGAGAGATTGGAGACACAAGGTATAACATTTTATACACATGAATTGATAAGAATGGAGATAGCGTGAGAATTATTGTTGATAAGATGTTGAAGGATGATGTTGTTAAGATCACAAGAATGAGTGGTAGAAACATAGCTATTAAGCTTGTTCTTGGGGGAAAGGTTTTTAATATTATTAGCGCTTATGCCCCGAATTGGTCTCAATGAGGAGGCTAAGAAAGATTTTTGGGATTCCATAGGTTAGCTGATGCAAGGAGTACTAATGGAGCATATTTGTATTGAGAGTGATTTAAATGGCTATATGCTGAGAGCAATGTTGTTGATGAGAGAGTTCATGGTGGTTTTGAATATGGCAACAAAAATGGAGGAGTTAGGATATTAGATGTTGCAGTTGCCTGTATATGATTTTGAAAAACATCCATTTCAAGGAAAGTTATTCTTGTAAGTTTACTTTTAAGATTGGGTGCAATTGTAGCCAAACTAGTTACTTTCTTATAAGGCGGATGGATCAAAAAGTATGCTATAGGATTGTAAAGTGATTTTTGGCGTATAACTCACCACCCATCATAGGTTTGTGCTTTTAGATATTAACATGAAGATCAACAAAGGTAAAGCATAAAAAAACAAGATAGAAGGATCAAGTGGTGGAATCTTAAAGAAAAGAAATTGACATTTTATGATAAACTTTTCAAGGACATTTGGAACTTAGATTTTGATGTTAACATTGTGGCATTATATGAGCTCCTACATAACAAGAATTGCCAAAGAGGTTGATATTCCTTGGTGCACGTTATTTGTTGGTGATATTGTATCGATAGATGAAAGTAAAGAAATATTCAATGATAAAGTTGAACTTTCAAGAAATGCGTTGGAATCTAATAGATATAAGATCAATTGAAGCAAGACTATACATGCATTGCAATTTCAACCATCGAAATGTGAATGATAGGGTCAAGTCAGATGGAGTGGTTGCACCAATATGTGATAAGTTTTACTACTTGGGTTCTATTATTTAAATGGATGACGAGGTTCAAAATGATGTTGGTCACGTGATCAAAATAGGATGGTTGAAATGAAAGAATACAACGGTAGTAGTATGTCATTGGAATATCACTCTTAGATTACAAGTTTAACAAAACAACTATATGACCAACCATCCTATATAGGACTGAATATTGAGCAGTGAAGAAATAAGGTCTCAACAACAAGAACGTGGTCGAAATATGTATGCTTGGATGGATGTGTGGGAAGCAAGGAAAGATTGCTTGAGAAATGACTATATCAGGAACAAAACGGGGCTGGCAAGTATTGAGGACATGTTGAGCGAGGGTCGCCTGAGATGGTATGGACATGTGTTTGAGGTTTTTAATTTTTTCATCTTGATTAGAATATGATCCATAACGCAGCTGATTGAAAAGAAAGATACGTGTAGCTGACAGACACACACACATGCATACGCACACACATGCTCACGCATATAGAGTTGGGTTAGAATTCACTTGAGTGTGTAGATTTCGTCGCACTCTCAACTGTCATTTGCATATCAGGGCCAAGTTTTTGAAAATCCAAATAGTGAATCTCGTTATGTTTCTTATGAATAGTCTATACATAAAATTTAATCACTTTTAGATACTTCTAAGTCACTCATCCAAATACTACAAAATTGACATACATAATTTTTTCAGGTGCGTAAATTTTGTACTATTCGGATGCATGACCTATAAGAGTCCAAATGAGCTCAAATCCGGTATATAGATTATTCACATGGCACCTAAGAAGATAAATGATTTGGAATTTTTTAAAGAAAAATGATTAGGATTTTTAAATAAATACATAATCCAACTTATTAGTGTTGTCATCAATAGATGGTGCATGAAGTGACTTCATTTTATTTGTAATTTGAGGTAGGTATTGTTAAAGAAATGATTTATCCCAAGACCATACTTGTCAAGGCGGTAAGGCGACATGACGTTCAGGTAGAGAGCCTTGCAAATAGTCGCAACTAAGCGTAGCTTAGCGGCTTAAAAAAGTTAAAATATTATTACATTGAACCTGTAGGTATACAAATATTTAATGATTTTCCATAAACTTTTCTCCCTTCATATACATTTATTTCACAATTATATGTGTAAGTACGCGCATATACTTATGGTTAACTCAATGACATACATATGTATTTTTGTAAGAGGCATGGAAATTTACATTTAAAAAAAAAGTTTACTTAGCATCCCAAAACAAGAAGAAGATAATTCCAAATAGTGTAAGAGATTGAGATTTGGTACATAAGTAAAGATTACTCTATTGCTAAGTATTGACTATCTTTAATAATATAGCCACTAAACAGAAATTGAATTTAAGGCAACAAGGAAATATATGAGAATCTACAAAATGCATATTAATAGAAATAATTATAATAAAAAGTGGTAGTTGGGACATAACAATCACAAGAATGTATGTTCTGAACACTAGGACACATAATTAGGCCATTAAAAATAATTTGTAAGCAAAAAATGTGCCAAAATAACACGAGGCGGCATATTAGACAGAACAGGGCAAAGTGCACCCCCGTGGGACACCTTGCTGCCTAGGTGGCCGCTTTGGCGCGCCTAGGTGATAGTTTTAACAAGTATGCCCAGGTCCCATGCAGAGTAACAATAAAGGATACTTTCAAAGTCTTTAATACGACCTGCAAGAGACGAGGTTTTTGCTGCGGAACCTTAATTTTGGACTCGATCCTTTGTAGTGTCTATGTCTATGCATGAGTTATTTTTGTAATATAGCCATGAATAATTGGCACGCCAAGATATCTGCCTAAATTAGTAGTCAATTTCAAACCTACCCTGGAACTAATAATATGCCTCATATCAGTAGCTACAGTCGGTGAGAAATAAACCATAGTCTTCTCTGTAGATAATATAGTCAGAGAGAAATAATCCATACTCTTCTCTGTAGATAATGTTTATCCTGAGGCCTTCTCGAAGATGGCAAAGCATTCCATTATAGTATATATGGGTTGCATGTCCACTCTAGCAAACAAAGTTAAATCATCAACAAACACGACATAAGAGATCAGTGGCCCTTGTTGAGATAATTGTAAAAGCTTTCCATCTTCCTTCATCAACCGATCCTTCAATCAAATGGCTCAGCCGTTCAAAACATGAGACACAGATAAGGAGACAATGGATCTCCTTGTCTCAAACCTCTGTTTGTCTTAAGTGCACTGAATTTATTTCCATTTCGTTAGACACTTATTCTTCCACCTAAGATTGGAGTGATGATAGAATTTGAGATAGATTTGGGAATACCTGCCTTAGTCAAAGGACCATAATATTCTATGATATGCCTTCGCAAGATCAACCATACTTGTTAAGGCGATTACCTAGGCACCCAAGAGGGTGTGCTTTGCCTTGCATTTAGCCTAATTTGCCACCTTATGTCATTTTTGCATTTTTTTGCATATAAACAATTTTTAATGGTCTATTTTTGTGTCCTAGTGTTCAAAACTTACATTTTTGTGATTGTCATGTGCCAACTATCACTTTTGATTATAATTATTTCTATTATGAAAGATTTCCTAGATTTTCATTTTTTCCTTGTTACCTTAAATTCAATTTCTGTTTAGTGGCTATACTATTAAAGATAGTCAATACTTACCAATAGACTAATATTTATTTATGTGCCAAAACTCAACTCTTACATTATTTGGAAATGTCTTCTTGTTTTGGCAATGCTAAGTAAACTTTATTTGAAAATGTAATTTTTCATGCTCTCTTACCAAAATACATATGTATATCATTGAGTTAACCATAAGTTTATGTACTTACACAATGTTACTAGGACCAGACCGCTCATCGAGCCGGTGAGGCTACTGTTTCTTGATTAACCAGTTTGACCTGTGGCTGAACCGGCTCAACCAATGATGCCAGCAATATATGAAAAATAATACTAATATGTTAAAATACATACAATATGGGCTAAATATGAACTAGTTCAACTATGAGGAAGGTATATGTAAAATTCTTAGAACCCACAATAATGTCATAAGTTTATGTACTTACACAATGTTACTAGGACCAGACCGCTCATCGAGCCGGTGAGGCTACTGTTTCTTGATTAACCAGTTTGACCTGTGGCTGAACCGGCTCAACCAATGATGCCAGCAATATATGAAAAATAATACTAATATGTTAAAATACATACAATATGGGCTAAATATGAACTAGTTCAACTATGAGGAAGGTATATGTAGAATTCTTAGAACCCACAATAATGTCATAACCTCATATATCACAAAATACTAACGTTTCATACAAAATGATACTTCAAAATCCAAAGTTTATTAACACAATACGTGCTAAGCATAATTAGATTTAGACCGCTTTACATCAGGTGTAAAGGAAGTTGTAGTGAGATTGGGGCTGGGAAATCAGGGGTGGGTGTTTTTTTGTCTATGCCCGAAATTTGGTCACGTGTTGAGAGGTGGGAAAGAAATTGTAGTCACCCACTCATCGACTTAGAAGTTTTAGTTAATCAAACCGGTGCAATTGGTTAACCGGTGGACCTGTCAGTTCTGACCGGTCTGACTGGCCATCTGACTGGTTGGACTGGTATTACCGAGCTTATACAATAACCGAACCGAGAGAGGTCTCAGTTCACAGTTCGGTCCGACCGGGTTTTGATAACATTGCTTACACATATAATTGTGAAATAAATGCATATGAAGGGAGAAAAGTTTCTGAAAATCATGAAAAATATATGCATACCGACAGGTTAAATGTACTAATATTTTAGCCTTTTTTGAGCCGCCTAAGCGACGCTTAGTCGCGACTAGTCACAACGCTCTATGCCTGAACGCCATGTCGCCTTGCCGCCTTGACAAGTATGAGATCAACCTTGATTACCATGTATGAGGCAGATCCAGTGAATTAAAAAACGGCCGCCTGGCCGCTTAAGTGGGCAGCAAAGCCCATCCACCTAATATCGCCCTTGAGCGCCCGCTTGAGCGGGTTTTCAAAAAACACCCGCTTTTTGCCCGCTTTTTTCCCCGCTTCTACTTACCTATGAATAAGAGCAGTGCACCTGCCTGCTATTCCAGGTGCTTGCTTGCAGGTGCACGCTCTTATTCATAGGTAGGTAAGTAGATACTGCCAAGTCTATTTATTTATGAATAAGAGCACTCAACTTTGACACCTTCACAATCGCACCTGCTGTTGGATACATATTGGTATCCGTCATCAGCAAATAAAGGACTCTTGTGGGCCGTAAATTTTCACAAAACTGTGACTATTCCTGTTTAGGCGGTGTGTTTTCCGTGTGGGGTCAGAGAGTGTCGACGGTGTTGTTTTGCTTGTGGGGTCACGAAAAAGGTAGCTTCGTAATTGTAGCAGACCTGAGGGAAGTCTCCACTACGCCCCTCCAACCGTACGACGTAGATGAGTGACTCCCCCTCTGGAATGCTAGAGAATATAGGGGAGAAGATATAGTCTCACTGAGGCTTTCGGGGATAAGTCCTGCCAATTGCAGGCTATCCATCCACATGTTTTTACAAAGACATTAGTGGGGGGCTATACACTTGCCGGCTTGGGGCGACGAAGGATTTAAACGTGGTTTGTGTGGTATTTTTTTAACCCTATCTGTTCAAGACGGTTCCTATAGAGAGGGTAACAACGTAACGTTCCGGTGTATCCGGCTGGTGATGCTCTTCTAATACTGCTTTTTTCGTCTCGGGCAAATCTGGCAGTGTTGCCTTCGCAGCTATCGGGACACTGGGTGACTATGGTCTATTGCCAATGTGTGAATCCGACAATGTCCGCAGAACGGGTGAAACAAGGACGAAAATTACACGGGTTTCTCTGGTGTACAGAGAAGCAGGGTATGGGGGTAGTGTTTTACTAGAGGAACGTTACTGTTGACATTGCTTTCTGGAATATATGTTTTCCGGTCTGATACAATGCTCTATTTTCCTTGCCCATCAATTATAGCAGTATATAATTTGGACTTTTTATATTTAATTTTCTGATTACGTTCCATGTTCATGTATCTATTTAAACTGTAATATTTTTTTTTCTGCTAATTTTTTTCTACCTTCGTTTTTCATTATATTACACGTTCATGACCTGTATTTTTGTGTGAATATTGTAATCATCAACAGCTGAACATAGTTGCCAAAGGTATTATTATCGGCATACTTAGATATGCTTCCATAAATAATAGTTACAATGGGAAGGACATGTAATGGTTCTCATGACATGATGTCGTAACTATATAAACATGTCTTACCTGCAGTCATGACATGGGACAGGGACGTCGTCATTGTATGGTCAACGAGTATTAGACATACTTTTTTAATAGCTTATTAATGTAGTGTAGACTGGTTTTGGTTCGTATAGTACGCGTCTTGCAAACATATATGAAAATAATCCTATTCAAATATCTGTATCAGTTGCAGGCAGCTTCCAAAAGTTGTAGTAAGCTGTTTTTTTATAAAAAAATAATAATCTTAGTAGCTTAGATGGATTAATATTTTGACAATATGCAAATATGTAAATGTTATAATATTTAGTTATATTATTATTTTGGTATACGTTAATGGCAAGGACATATTACTGCAAGGCGATTATGACTATCCGTGTATCTACTTACCTATGAATAAGAGCAGTGCACCTGCCTGCTATTCCAGGTGCTTGCTTGCAGGTGCACGCTCTTATTCATAGGTAGGTAAGTAGATACTGCCAAGTCTATTTATTTATGAATAAGAGCACTCAACTTTGACACCTTCACAATCGCACCTGCTGTTGGATACATATTGGTTTCCGTCATCAGCAAATAAAGGACTCTTGTGGGCCGTAAATTTTCACAAAATTGTGACTACTCCTGTTCAGGCGGTGTGTTTTCCGTGTGGGGTCAGAGAGTGTCGACGGTGTTGTTTTTCTTGTGGGGTCACGAAAAAGGTAGCTTCATAATTGTAGCAGACCTGAGGGAATTCTCCACTACGCCCCTCCAACCGTACGACGTAGATGAGTGACTCCCCCTCTGGAATGCTAGAGAATATAGGGGAGAAGATATAGTCTCACTGAGGCTTTCGGGGATGAGTCCTGCCAATTGCAGGCTATCCATCCACATGTTTTTACAAAGACATTAGTGGGGGGCTATACATTTGCCGGCTTGGGGCGACGAAGGATTTAAACGTGGTTTGTGTGGTATTTTTTTAACCCTATCTGTTCAAGACGGTTCCTATAGAGAGGGTAACAACGTAACGTTCCGGTGTATCCGGCTGGTGATGCTCTTCTAATACTGCTTTTTTCGTCTCGGGAAAATCCGGCAGTGTTGCCTCCGCAGCTATCGGGACACTGGGTGACTATGGTCTATTGCCAATGTGTGAATCCGACAATGTCCGCAGAACGGGTGAAACAAGAACGGAAATTACACGGGTTTCTCTGGTGTACAGAGAAGCAGGGTATGGGGGTAGTGTTTTACTAGAGGAATGTTACTGTTGACATTGCTTTCTGGAATATATGTTTTCCGGTCTGATACAATGCTCTATTTTCCTTGCCCGTCAATTATAGCAGTATATAATTTGGACTTTTTATATTTAATTTTCTGATTACGTTCCATGTTCATGTATCTATTTAAACTGTAATATTTTTTTTCTGCTAATTTTTTTCTACCTTCGTTTTTCATTATATTACACGTTCATGACCTGTATTTTTTGTGTGACTATTGTAATCATCAACAGCTGAACATAGTTGCCAAAGGTATTATTATCGGCATACTTAGATATGCTTCCATAAATAATAGTTACAATGGGAAGGACATGTAATGGTTCTCATGACATGATATCGTAACTATATAAACATGTCTTACCTGCAGTCATGACATGGGACAGGGACGTCGTCATTGTATGGTCAACGAGTATTAGACATACTTTTTTAATAGCTTATTAATGTAGTGTAGACTGGTTTTGGTTCGTATAGTACGCGTCTTGCAAACATATATGAAAATAATCCTATTCAAATATCTGTATCAGTTGCAGGCAACTTCCAAAAGTTGTAGTAAGCTGTTTTTTTTATAAAAAAATAATAATCTTAGTAGCTTAGATGGATTAATATTTTGACAATATGCAAATATGTAAATGTTATAATATTTAGTTATATTATTATTTTGGTATACGTTAATGGCAAGGACGTATTACTGTAAGGCGATTATGACTATCCGTGTAAAAGGAAAAGGAAGAATCCCTATCGGAGAATACATAAAAATGAAACGGTCGGAGAAAATAAAGAAAATAGCTGAACTTGAACAAAAGTTAAAGGAAGAAAAAGACTTATATTATAAAGTGTGATATAAAGAAGAAGTAGCGGATAATTTGTCAAAGATTTCAACATAAATGTTGAGAGATGAGATGTCACTTCGATAGTTAGAATCTCTATGTACATATCGTACCATGCATGCAAAGACCTTGGAGACTTTATGAATACTTTTTTGTGAATATTTTTTTGATGTAAAAAGTCTCTATTTATGTGAGTTGTTAGTTGATGTGATGGTTTGAAGTTTTATATGTGCCTTTTGTTGGGAAATGTGATGTGACTGTTATAGTTAAAGTGTTTAATTTAATGTACAATAGTACGTACATACCAACCTAGGAGACTTTCAAATGTGACTTTTTCTTGTGAATAATACACATAATGTATCTACTTAGTTCATTTTTATCGTTGTATGCAAAGTTATTATTGATAAAAATTAAAGAAAGATATCCTAAAGTAATATTTCATGGTTCACACTCACGTTGCATCTAAAATTTCTTAGATGCTTTCAAAAAATAACAAAATATTTTTAAATTTAGCATCAATAATTTTCTATACATTTTGTTATTTGCTTTTGCATACAATCATAACCACATTTTACATTTTGATTTTGTTTACAATGACTAATATTTCATTTAATTTTCTTTGTCGTTCGTGTCTATTATGTTTCTTGGATTTTGTAACACTTATTATTTTCTATTATAAATAATTCCTAAAAATATAATTAATAAGATGAATTTTAAATAATTTATATAGGATGAAATATTCAAATCTACCGGAGGAAAAGAAGGAAATGATACAGAAAAAATAAAGAGAATATTATGCCAACCTCTCCGAAGATAAAAAGATAGCGAAGCTTGAAAAAAGCAGACAAAATTATGCCAAAAGAAAATTAGAGAAAATCAATGAAACTTTGGAAGACAAAAATCTGGAAAGAAGAAATATTAATGATTCTATCTGTGATCATGTCATGCAACCATAAACTGTTACTACATGGGAATTTGGGTCTACATCGAGTGCTAAGGAAACAACTTATGTTCCCTCATGTTCATCACATATGAAAAAGAAGAGTGCTCATATGATGAAAAGATTCATAATGGATTTATCAATACCTAAAGAGCCATATATACTTCCTAGCTGCACAAACTGTGTACATTGTCATGCAAAAATATTTCCATATGAAGTGAAAACATTTTGTTGCTATGATGGAGAAATTTCTTTAGTAACAAATATCACCCCATCAGAATTATACTATATATATTCATCATTGGACAAAGAGGCTATTCACTTTAGACAATGCATCAGAACATACAACATCACATTTGCTTTTACATCTATAGGTGTGAATGAAGATAGAACACTTTCAAAGAGAAACAAAGGGATATACACTTTCAAGGTGCAAGAACAAATATATCATTTCATAAACAGAATAATACCCGAAGATGGAAACCCATCACATCTACAATTATACTTTTATGACACTGATCATGAGTTAGAAAACAGACTGCATCAATCATCAAGATTAAAGGAGGGTGTAGTTAGAAGATTGATTACTATACTACATAGTAATCCATACTCAAAGTTTTTTCAGAATTTAAGGGATTTGGATAATTTTGATGATGTAAAAGTAATCATACATAGTAATCATACCTACACAGTACTCTAGGTTTCACATGTTTTTTGTGGGGTGTTATGTTTGTCAGGTGTCTTTTATGAGGTGTTCTGTACATATAAACAATGTAGTAGCTGTCATACCTACATAATACTCCATGTTTCACATATTTTTTGTGATGTGTTATGTTTTTCAGGTGTCTTTATGAGGTGTTATGAACATATGACCAATACATCAGCCATCATACCTACAAAGTACTCTAGATTTCACATATTTTTTGTGAGGTGTTGTATGCCGACCATCATAAGTTATGCACGTGCTTAGCACGTGCACACTGCTAGTTTAAAAAAAAATGCTGCTGTAAGCATGTAATGTTAATTAATTATATAATCCAAGTAGTATTGAGTATAATATATGAAGCTTGTATACATTAAATGTTCTATGATATACCTAGTCCTACTTTAGAATGCAAACTTTGTATGTAAGCTGTATATAATAGGGTACTGCTGTAATATATCCAAGTAAATATCATATTACTCTATTATACTTCCAATGGTTTTACTGATTTTACTGATATTTTTGCAGATTTCGTTCATTAGTGATTGATACTACTGGTTAGTATTACTGATTTCCTTAGAAATATATTTTTTATATACACACATGTAATTCTAAAGTATAATTGATACATGTAATTTTTTATATAAATATATAAGAGTTTAAGCATCCACTTTTTCAAAAATCACCCGCTTAAGCGCCCGCCTGCCGCTTGAGCGGCTACAAGGTCCCGTCCGTACGCCTCCCGCTTCCCGTTTTTTTAATACATTGGGCAGATCCAGGCCTGCACATGTTACAAATCAACTCCTGAACGAGAATCACATTGTCTGCTATTCATCTACCCGGAATAAAGCAGCTCTGTGACTTTTTCAAGTATGGTTTAAGCCTGTCAACTATGATCTTAGAAATGAGTTTAAGACATGCATTGTTAAGAGAAATTGGACGAAGTTGACTGCGTGTAGTGGGACTACTTTGCTTAGGAATTAGAGTTATTATAGCATTACATAACTCCCTTCTGTAACGGAAGACCTAGTTATTATAGCGCTACATACATAATCAGGCTAGAATGCTGATGGCGTACCCGGAATTTCACATGAAAAATGAATTTAAACAAGGCTTTCTGATTGTTTGTTGTTACTTCTGGTGCTGATGGCGTACCCGGATATTTACATGAAAAATGAATGTAAACAAGGCATTCCGTTTGTTTGCTGTTACTTATGCTTAGCATCCACGATTCTCCATATAATCCAATTTTGGGTATATATCTACTTAATAAAGGGTTTGCTTGTTTGTCTGTGCTTTTTAATATATGCTTATAAATAATCTCTTTGCTTCTGAAAAGCTGTTAGGCTCACCTGATGATTCAAGCCTTGGGTTTCTGAGAAACAATACTGCCCTAAGGTATGTACGACAGATCCCACAATACCCAAAACAAGAGTTCTCTGAGAAGTTTCCTGACATGAACCCTGAAGCTTTGGACTTGATGAAGAAGATGTTGGTCTTCAATCCAAGCAAGAGGATCACAGGTATCCGTAGCTCTAAGAAAGTTTGCCAGTTTCGGATACACTAACCTTACCATGGAAGTATTATCCTTGCAGTTAACGAGGCTCTCTGCCATCCATATCTAGCTCCTCTGCATGGCATAAATGAAGAGCCTACTTGTCCAAACCCCTTCAATTTTGATTTTGAGCAGCCATCGTTCACGGAGGAAAACATCAAAGAATTGATTTACAGAGAGGGTTTGAGATTCAACCCAGAACCACAGTGATATATTTCTCGTAAGTTTAATATTGCTTGTTCACCAAATAAGCATATAAAGTTTCTTATAAGTTTGCTTGTCTTTCCCAATAACATAAATCTGAAGTATATTGATAAGCATGCTGCCCGAACAATGACCAATCCATCTAATTAAAATTTGGGTTAAGACATCCCAAAACAATCCTGTCGGCCCTAATTTGTGTTTGCAGTCTGCCATTCTTTATATTTTCTGTCCGTTTGCGTTTGTACTTGATGATCTATAAAATCCATGACCTGGTGTTGGAATTCTTTACAGGGTACTGAATTGACGTATCGACATCAATACCAAGCACCTTGTATATGTAAAATTTTACTGGTTTGGGTTTTTTATTGGGCTCGGGCAAACATACACTGGCATGGCTTCCTATGTAATTTATCTACATCTCGTTGACATTTTGCTTGGCATCATCTGTAGTCTGTACAGTTGAAGAGTGGATGAAGCATTCATCAACCAGATGCATCTGACCTTAATTCCGACATCAGAGCTGATGCTTTCATGCCGCATGATATACTGCGGCAAGGCTCCTTATATAATTATACTAGACATAAACCTGTGCTATGTACGGGCTTTAAATATTAAAATAACTTGACACATTATTTTCTATTTCTAGAATTATTGTTGAAATATCCATTGAATGGCTCTACAGTTTCAACAATGCCTACAAATTTGGGCAAGGTGGGTGATAATTCACTATTACCGACATACAAAACAACAACTAAGCTAATAATTTATGATAGTATAAACCAAACAACTTAAAGGGAAAAGATACTTCAATAAATAATCACCATAAAGGGTGGAGAGCAAAGCCCAACACCTTCACACACACAAAGCACATTTGTTCAACTAAAATCCAAGATGAAACTCCATGACAAAACCAAAAACATATGGAGGATGTAACAATAAATTAAAATTTTGTCATTTATGTGGTCTCAAATAGTTGGATGATCATCCATTAATAAAAAATTAATTTGTAATGCATTTGTTATTATATGATATATCAGTTCCATATGTAGGAACATGACACATGATTCAAGTTGAGGCTCTACTCCAAATGCAAAAAATATTAGAAATGTCAATGGATGATTGAGAGGTTCTCGACTTATTCAATAGAAATCTTACTGATATGCTAATGATCGTTTGTGTTTAGTGGATACACCGTGAACTACATTAAGAGAGATCAAAAAATCAACTTGATCAGTCAACTTCTAGGGATAGCATCCGATCTATTAATAAACTAGGGATAGCATCCGATCTATTAATAAACTATTGTGCCAACCGTAACGGGGCTTAGTTTAGACCTGATTATTGTTAGTCACATTACTTAGTTTGAAATATATTTTCATACATGAGTCAAGGTTACGATTATGAAGTTATTAAAATTAGCTTACTGTTTACTGCAATTGTACTTCCCCTGCACACCCATCCACATTGGACAGGAGAACATGATCATACAAAGGGTCTCATTCATATAAAAATGTGGAACAAACAAAATGATTGTATGAGTCCCAATGACAAGAACTATTGGGAAAGAGAATATGATCCGATCAAAATTGAACTCAAGGTTGTCTTTAAAATGCTTAGGTATTGGGCATTAGAGTAGCAAAAGTGCATACGATGAATCTCACTGACATAAGAACTGCTCAAAGTCTTCTTTGATTCAGATTTAAATGGTGCCTCAATAAAAATATGTTTGATAAAAAATACAAATATTTGATATCTGAACAGAATCTACCTGCCTAATATTTGGCAAACAAAATGTTTAAAATCAATGCAGTCATCCTTGTTTACAATATCATAGATCGTGATCAGTATAAAATTACTAATATATCAACATGCAACAACATATTTGGTTCTAAACACAACAACTACAAGTGGTACACCATCGACCTATGGCCCTATTCATTTTTTTATTCTATTTCAAATTTTGACTTCCTTGCTCTTCATAACAGAGTCATCCAGGTGCTGATGAGCCCTTTGGGTAGGCTCAACACACTTGGTTTGTTGATGGGAGAGGGTCGTGTCTCATTCATTTAAAAAATCGTCGTTTAGTAAATGGAGGTCAGCACGAGGTGCATGTGTGTCCCTAGACTCCCCACTAATCCCCAAACCCACATAATTGTGATGGTCTTAGCTAAGAAAATAATATCAATAGCATACTCAAAGTATGTTGTCCAAGTATCTCACTCTATGGACTTTCATTATATAGGATTACACTCTGACTTATATACAAAGTGTAGAGTGGGAGTTGACTTCCGTGAATATTAATGGCAATGCGGTAGTTAGGACCGTTTGAACTATAAATACATTGTTGAGGGCTTGTTTACTTCTCACAAATACATTTTTGAGGGACTTGATGGTCCTGACAAATATTTTTCAAGGGGCTAATTTCTTCATTAATATTATTTTTGAGGGGCTATATGGTCCTCATCAATACAATTTTGATGGTTGATTTGGTCTTGACCACTACATTTTCAGGGACTAAAATTCTTGATCAACAAGAACTCCAAATTATTTTTTCAAATCAGTGTACAAATAAATACAAAGAGTAGATGAATAAATACAATGCATACAAATCAGTTGATGAATAAAGTTAATTCAGTTCATAAATAAAGTTAAATCAATACATGATTAAATAATATCAAAATCAATACATAAACAAACACCATTCAATATATAACTAAATAAAAATATTAGATGAATCAATACAATACATATAGTAGATGAAGAAATACAATACATACAGCCAAATTCATAAAGAAAGAAAATAATATAAATCATTTGATTATTAAATAATTCCTAAATCAGTACACAAATGTATACAAATAGTTAATTTAGTTCATAAATAAAGTTAAATTAGTACATGCTTGAATAATATGAAAATTAGTACATAAACAAACACCAATAAGTAGATAACTAAATAAAAATAATAGATAATTAAATACAAAAATGTAGATCAACAGATGAAAAAAAAAATAGTAAACGAATAAATTTCGTAGACAAATCAGTTTATAAATAAATACAAATAGTAGATGAAGAGATACAATAAATACAAATCAGTACATAAAGAATGTTAAAACAGTTGATAAGTAAAAAGCAATCAATAGAATGTTAATTAATATCAAAATCACTACATAAATAAACGTAAATCAGTTGATAACTGAATAAAAAATAGAACATAAATATATACAAATAGTCCATGAAGAGATACAATAAACACAAATAAATTCATAAAGAAAGTTAAAGCAGTTCATAAGTAAAAATAAATCAGTAGAAAGTTAAATAATATCAAAATCACTACATAAATAAACGTAAATCAGTTGAAAACTAAATAAAAAACAGTACATAAATATAGTTAATTGGATAAATAAATACAAATCAGTTGACAAATGAATTATATAATTTCAGAAGCAGTACATAAATAAATTCAAATGAGTAGATAAGTAAATTAAAAAAAATAAATTTAATAGATGAATATATACATAAATGAGTAAATGACTAAATAATATCAAGATCAGTACATACATAAAATTCCCCTTTGGTGTAGGAATGACTGCTTCGTGAAACGAGACCCTCTGCCGTGTTTTTCACTGCAACTAAGGAAGAAAAATTGGAAATCTTTAAACAAATGGTAAGACGGTATGTAAGAAAATCTATCATGCTGTCCGGTAAAGTGATAATGGGGACGGAGAAGCGATGATGACAGGCACAACATTAATGGTTGTGGGAGTGGATTTTATGTGATCTTGGACATGTGGCCAGACAAATATGATGTAAGGGTGCTAGGTTTTTGAGTAAGAAGTGGAATTTCAAACCAAGAATAGACACTATCTTATTTTTTATTGAGAAATTGGTAGTAGATGATAGGAATAAGTCGGACAACCTTTGAAAAAGTAATAGAAGATGTTTAAGTAGAATGTGATAATGATGATCATATTGGTGTGTAAATTGCTGCTGACAGGTGGAGGATGTAGATGACGCTATCATGTTTAGGACAACAACCTGCCCAAAGCATTTTATAGAAAATAAATGCAAAGGTAAAAGGTGGAGGGTGGAATTGCATCAAATTTTAGCACTTTCTTATGAGAACGACAAGAGCTGGATTGGGAAGAGGGGATGTAATCATCTGGTCTCTGTTGGGTATGTTACTCTTTCTTCAAATTGACTGAAGAGAAAGTCAAAAAGGCAGAGAAGGCTTTGACGAAAGTTCAGGAATTTTTGGAGCGTGCAGACCTTCCAAGTGATATTAAAATAGTAATTGATGATGAGCGGTTTTTGTTAATGAAAGCCTTTTTATCTCTTGCTAAGCGCCATCACATCACATGTCGAACAATGTCACCATAGTAACAATTCTTAATCTAATTTTATTGATTAGGATGTTGCTGATTTATAATAAGTGAATGTTTATTCAGGTCTCCCGGAAGTATATGATGGTACTGTAGAAAATATGCACTTGCACTGGAAGCACTATGCACTTGTCAAGATTGTTGTAAAAGGAAAAAGTTTTACTCAGGTGAAAAATATATCAGTATCGGTTGAAGTTGAGAACTGGGGTGTGCTAATTTCTCTTGATAAGACTACCAAGGGCTATGAAGTAGAATATATTTTGCTGTGAGCAGAGACCAAGGCAGGAATCGAGAGAGTGCTAATTCCTCCACACACTCGTCTAGCTTCTCTAGCTCGTTGAGGTGCAGGGCAACGCTGCTGGGACCTGATCCGTCGTTGACGTTGTGGGCGAAAGATCGGTTGCGGCTTCCCGACTAAAAAGAATAGGGGAAGCAACCAGGCTGGGACAGAGCAGAGGTAAGTCGTAGGTGATAGGTATCATCGCAACGACCACGGAGGGAAGTCGTAGATGTGAACTGCGGAAATGGGAGGGATTATGCAGGGTTCTCCTAGTTGATTTTTTCAGAAGCATACGATTTTTCCATATTCAGTAATAAAATTCAACGAATGGTTCTTGTAAGCAGACTAAGAAAGAAACGATAGTATTCACTTTGAAATTTATGAAGGAAAGGATCTAACAAACAAAACATACGAATCACCAACTACTACCTACGAAACATGTTGGCATAAGAAAAATACAAAAAGAAAGATTTGAGGACAAAACGAAACGACAGACACACACAGTCCACATAGAACAAACGAGAAGAGAGAAGACACTGAACTATATCGCGCTCTTTACAATAAAATGGTACCTGGTCGTGGCCACCAAATGTGAAACCAATTTCCACCGTCACTGTGAAACGCGTCCTCTTACCAACGATTCACGTCCTCTGATTTCATCTCTTCGTAAAGCCGTATAGAGACTGTGGACATGAGGAGAGAGTTGTTCTTTGCGCAGGATGGAGAAAGACTTTAGGCGGCTGGGTGTCGTGCGAGTGGGGAGGTGTCTGGGTTAAAAGGGGAGATAAGACGGAGATAAGACAGACTGCCCCTAAGCACTTTTTTACAGAACAAAGGATTCAACTGTAATTTACAAAAATGCTGCCGAAAATTGCAGAACTAATCCAAAACGGATCTTTATATATAGTTTGAAATTTATGAAGGAAAGGATCTAACAAACAAAACATACGGATCACCAACTACTACCTACGGAACATGTTGGCATAAGAAAAATACAAAAAGAAAGATTTGAGGACAGAACGAAACCACAGGCACACACAGTCCACATAGAACAAACGAGAAGAGAAAAGACGCTGAACTATATCGCGCTCTTTACAACAAAATGGTACCTGGTCGTGGCCACCAAATGTGAAACTAATTTCCACCGTCACTGTGAAACACGTCCTCTTACCAACGATTCACGTCCTCTGATTTCATCTCTTCGTAAAGCCGTATAGAGACTGTGGACATGAGGAGAGAGTTGTTCTTTGCGCAGGATGGAGAAAGACTTTAGGCGGCTGGGTGTCGTGCGAGTGGGGAGGTGTGCGGGTTAAAAGGGGAGATAAGACGGAGATAAGACGGACTGCCCCTAAACGCTTTTTTACATAACAAAGGATTCAACTGTAATTTACAAAAATGCTGCCGAAAATTGCAGAACTAATCCAAAACGGATCTTTATATATAGTATAGATTCCAGGTATATTGTACAGAATACTTTGTTTTAGAAACTGAGGTACATGCATGTTCAGCCTGCTGTCTGGTATGATAATTAAATGATAGCCTAATACTCGTGATTCGGTGGTAAGAAATATCGAAGGAAACACGCGAGCCCGCACCTCATTTTACTAAATGGTCAATCAAAACAGTGAAAGGCCGAAGGAGAGGAAAAGGGGGAAGGGACTTATATAGTCCAGAACAATTTTGGCTATGTTGGGCATCCGTGTGCTGACCTATATCCGGTCAAATAAATAACATTGGTGGAGCAGGCTAAAAATTGACTCAGAATAAACCTAGATTTGTTTTTGGGTTTGAAATGTATTAGAGTTTTTGAACGTTGTCAGGGCCTAGACTTGGTATGTCACCCGTTTAACAGTTTTGCCTTGGGGGCGAAGATTGGTCAAAACGCAGTATGACCTAGCTTGACGTTCATTCCTATTTACTTTTGAGATGACGTCGAAGATAAACGATTATAGCTATCAAATTAACAAAGAGTGTCCAGTCTTCCGTTCTAGCCATTCTCTTAGGAAAACAAACGTCTCCTCTTATTTCTTCTAATTTCTTCTAAATTATCAGCAGTGGCAGAAGAAATCTCAAATCTTCACTAGTAGAACACTAGAACTTTTCTTTCAAGATAGGCCTCAGACTAGGTCCAATACGGCATCTGACTTGGCCCACCTAACATAACCAACCTTATACGTTTGAGGCTGGCCTTCACCCCATTTCATATGGGCTGGCATAGGAACTCAGATTTCAGAAAACCCAATCGTCCTATTTATTATGAATGCATTACGCCTAATATACCGTTTTACTTATTTTGTAGGATAGATTGCAATGATGTTCACGTAAGTATTTCAAACAAGATATGCTTGGTTGAACCACTACACAACACGGTGTTTAGATACCCGTTGTGGCAATCATAGGAACCTACTTGCTGGAACTGATTGGAAAGTAACACCTACAGCTATTATGAGAACGAGGAAGCCCTTAGGGGCTGTTTAGTTCGGGATCTCATCTGGACTGGGCACTGTCTTTTTGTGTCACGTAGGCGTTAATTCTGACTAACTCTGCCGGGATCTAGTATTGTTTTGTTTGACAAAAATCGGATTGACGGGGTCCGTTTTGGATTCTGTAATCCTCTAATCCAGACCATGTCAGTCCTGCTATCAACATGATTTTGGGATCTCAGTCCGGATTTGGCTCTATCTTTTGTGTTATTTTGTTTTATACGACGGACTGAAAAATACAAGTTATGAGGCCAGTTCAATTTAATGAGTGCTTGCAATGGGATTGTGCTACAAAACAAAAATAGGATTGAATCCAGATAAATTAATGCATATCGACTAATCCGGTTTTCGTAATCTTGATCTCAAACCAAACAGGGGTTTAGTGATAACAAGGAGAAAAATAACTTCTTACTCACATAAAGCAATTCAGTAGGATAAATTGGTCAATAAAGATCCAACATGCTCATAGAGAAATCAACAGTAGTTGACAATCTCGCCAACCAAGTGGCAGATAGTAAACCTGGGAACAAAGGTTTGGATCGAACCGCTGGAAAAATTAAATGTCTCCTTTGATTGGATTAGTTTAAGTGTTGCGTTAAGAGGAGAGTTATTGTCTATAACCATTACACACTCGAGTCCTAATGATGTAGCAACGTTTTGGCCTCATCAAGAGGAAGGACTGAGAAGAAGAATTAAAATACCTTCCAATTTCTAAACTCAATCATTTTGACCCACTTGACACTCGTAATAAAGCGAGGGCTTCCAAAGAGGACATATTACACATTATTTAAAACAATATCCCACAGAAAGGAGTCATGAAGCTCTAGACTTGTAGAAAATGTAGTGTAGGCAAACCCAAAAGTGTCTGGCCACGTATTAAAAAATAGCACGTTTAACTTCAAAAGTAATCGGGGAGAAAGTATAAATGCAAAAATTGTTTAAGCCATTTCAGTTGGCTTCACAAACACTTTTGCATACCGCTCGATGTGAGGGGCTTCACAAATTTCCAACAACTGAAATTCGGATTGATGAACAACCAGCGGTATTTCGACATATATGATGCGAAATGTCCTTAAGTTGGTAAGAATCCGAAGAAAAGAGATGCAAGTCCGTCGCCTCATTTCACATATGTACACGTCAAAATTTTGTCGTTTATAACATTTTACCGTTCCTAAATACTGAGTACCATACACTTGCAAATAGTATCCGTTTTATACAACAAGAGTACTTGGAAAATATCTACATCAAAAGTATTTCTGAATTGCATGTACCTCTAAAGCGTGTCAAATGCCTAGTAAAACATTCAAAGAGAGAAAATACATTCAGGGGATATGCATTATAATATATTGAACAATAGTTATTTTCCTATAAAATCAGTTATCAATATTATAATCGTCGTATCGCAGGAGTACCTCACTTCTACATATAGATAATTTGTAGGAGAAGTACCATTCTTATACACGACTTTTTTATACATAAAGAACCACTTATTACCTCAATTTATAGCAAATACATCATCCTTGTAGTTCACCAAAAAAAAACATCATCCTTCTAGAGTACCTCACCTTCATACACAAACTACATAAATGTACCTCATATTTAGGAAAAGCATCTTGCTGCCTATGGTTCATCTACTGAAAGGATTTTAGAGTGTGAGTTTATGTTATGCCAGAAATTAGAGTTTATACTATTAGTATAATTATTTTGAGACATTCACAATGTGACATGAATATAACCGTGACACGCATAGTGTATAAGGTTCTGAAGGCCACATAGGAATAGAGACATGTAAGCTCTCATACCATCCTATGATGTAGCAAAACTCTAGAGTAACATATGAATAATTATTTGATAGTAATTGATTAGGAATGTCAAAGTTCTACTTCAAATTGATTTATTAAGTGTTGAGAGTAAAGAGGAGTATTAATGTAGTTTATTAATTAACATTGATTATGTAGGGTTAATATAGGTTTGGTCCTTGCCTTTTTCACTTCCGTCTAACTTAAACCCTCAATCAAACCTTAAAATCCCTAAATTCTTCTCTAAAAAACTAAAGAAACAACCCTAGCTAAACTAGCGTCCTAATGTACTCCCTGAGGACTGACCCCATACTTACTGCATTCCCTATAGTATATCCCGATTCATGCATTGTGGATATATTATTGAGAGAGTACCAGTAGTCGGGTTATAAATAAAAAAATGTTAGCTTAGTGTGCTTTACCCCCGAGGTGCACTAAGCTTTTTGGCATTATTACCAAGGACTGCCTTAAGGACCTAGCTAGTTGTTTCTTTTTGACATTTTCTAGTAGCCCTAAACATTGATATTTTTATTCTTTATTACACTTTTGTAATTGATATACCTACACCACTTCTCTTTGTTTGGTTGTTCCTTGTGATGTGGAAATTCATGTTTGGATGTTGCTCATTGTCTATTAATACTTTCTATAGAGATCCTAAGACTGGTTTGAGAAGGTCGAAGAACATGCCCATCATCCAAGTAGAAGAGCCATCAATGGAGGAACACGAAGAAGAGCATCAAGGTGACCCACCAATTCCACCAATGCCAAGGCCCCTATTACTTCATGATGAGAAACTACACATCACCGATTACTACAAGAGTGGAGTACATGTCAGGGCAAGTGTTCCCTGTTCTACCGAATCTAGTGGGACTTGTTTTCAAACTCTGATACCATCTTGTAAGGAGTGGGACCCAAGAGGGGATCCACTCCATACTAATTTGAGAATAAACTCATCTATACAAACATACTTTCAAGCATGCTCGAATAGACATAATATTTTCAATTCTCAAATGATGATATTTAAAAAGAGAGCTAAGTATAGCAGCAGAATAATATTTCATGACTATATTCAATTTTACAAAAGTACATCATCAACTCCCATAAAGGGTTTACATGAAAGTTACAACATAAGGATCTAAGTAGAGGGATATCCAACTATCTCAATTCTATATCTCATTAAGAGTCTTCTCCATAAACTAGGTCCATGTATGCGTGTAAGATCCCCCATGTTCTACACCTAGGGTTATGCTACCACTGGGTGGGTTGATAAAAAAATGACACCCAAGAGGAGGAAAGCAAAAGGAAATGACGTCAGCAAATGCTGAGTGTGCACATAGTAAAACAATTGTGCATTAATTAAAGTGAGAGAAGACTTGACATAAAGAGATGTCAATAATGAGATGTCTAAAAGAGAAAAGTTTGTCAAGAGGATATAACATGTCCAAAAAATGAGGCAATTAATAAAAAAGATATGATTAATAAAATGTTTCTTTTTATACTCACATCAACATCATCACAAAGATAAATAGTTGAATGGTAATAAATAAACACTGACTAGCATATACTAAAATGTAGGATAGGAACCCATATGTATTCCATACCAAAGGACAGGAAGACTAAAACCTCAGTGTCAAATAAATATATATTTCGTAGGAGAATATAACCCATTGGATAAAAGGGGAATAAATCCCAGTGCCTAATATCATAGGTGGCAGGGGAATAAGACCCAATGCCTGACAGGGGAATAAAACCCAGTGCCTAATACCATATTGGCAGGGGAATAGAACCCAGTGCCTAGTAGGGGAATAAGACCCAGTGCCTATAAAAATATAAGTGGTAGGGACATAAAACCCGATGCCTATATGGAGTCACTACTTGTAGTTATGATTAGTCAATCATCCATGCATCATGTCATTTTAAGTTTACATCAAATGGGGTCAAAGGACCCTAACCATTGGTAAGATAAGGTCATAAGACCATCAATGTGGTAAGAACATTAACAAATCAGGATATTATTAACAAGGAATAATACTTTCACAAAATGATAGGATTGTTCACAATTAGTCAATGCCTCATATGAGAAAATATATTTTGTCATGATATTATGCCCAATTTAAATAGAGTAGATGTACATATCTTGACTTGAGTATCAAGTCAGAGATTGGATCCTAATCCTACAAGTCTAAAGTTAACTCAACCATGGGTGGAATTGGGTTGAAATAGCAGAATGACGGGCCACAATGCCAAAATAGGTTCGCCACGTTCTAAGTTCTCAATTTCAGAGCACGAGACTAGAGAAGAAATTGGTAGAGGGAAAAGTTTAAGCGAGGTGAGACGAAATCAAAGACAAGGTCCCATAGTTATATGATTAGGTCCTAGGGTTTCTATGATGGGACTAGAGACACTTGTTTCCAAGCTTTAGGCATTTCTGTAATACGCCAAGATAGGCTTTAAGTAGACCCTTATTAGATGTGGCAGAAAGTATGGAAAAGTTAATAAAGGAAAAAGAGGAAGGGAGAGTGAGAGAAGGAATCATAAGACAAAAATAGTACCACACATAAAAGAAAAAGAAAAATAAAATGTGATAGGAAGAAAATTAGAAACCATATCAAACATAATGTATTATATTAAATGTTTAACAATTAATGTTTTTGATTATATATTCTCTTTATAAATTTATTTGAGGGTCTAAAAAGAAAGTAAATTGTGATACATAGGTTAATTTAGACATGTAGAATTTGAAATTTACATTAGTTTTCATTTTTGGAATGTTTAATATTTCATTTATCTTATTTGAATCCTTTTAGCATTATTTAATTAATTTATTTTATAATTTATATATGGACACTAGTATTATCCAACTAAAATGTGATTTGGCAATTGGACTAATTAATACATGAGAAATAAATTTGACATTACTTTCTTGTTTAAAAATTCTATAGTGGATTATTTCATATACATGAATGTTTTACTTACTATATTGGGTATTTATGATCCTTTCAAAATTTTCCACTCATGAGAGAAATAAAGAATATCTTATATTTCCTCAATCTCTCTTCATTATCCTCAATTATGTTTATTTCTAATTTCTTTCAGATAATAGTAACATAGTTTCCCAATCCATATTAGTTGTTTCTAGAATATCCTATAAAGATAATTAAAGAGGAGAAGTTGTATTCTCTTACAACTTTTTACTACTAACATTTTATATCTAATTATTTAGTGCATATGAGTGCAATTCTATTCTTTACATATGTATTAATTAATGTGTTTCTAAAATAAATTTTGGATTTTATTTCTTTAATGATAATATTGTTCATGTGTGTACAATATTGTTTCCCATTATGTTACACCATAAATTTATTTATAACAATCCATACAAGTTGGTTTACATTATTCATTTAATTTATTAGATGCTTTCTTTTTAATAATAAATTCAATATTTTTGGCCTTATCTTTCATTTTCTTTTCTTAAGGAATTTGAGGCATCTAGAAACTCCTAAAATATGTGAAACTTAGTCTACAAGAAATCTTAAACACGAGGAAAATAATTTTACAATTAATTCTTCCTATTGTGGTTGTTTAGCATTTTATTTAATATTTTGGGATTTACTATACCTTTATTATAAACATCCACTCAATCGAGTCTTATTGTATTCAATACATTTTTAAAAGAGCTATATATTATTATTTTGCAGAAAATTCTACATTTTACTTATTTTACATAATTAATCTATTAATTTATATTTATTTAAATAATAGGACATTATTAAAATTTATGGACATGTAATTATCAATTGTTACTCCAAAGCATATTATTCATTTTTTTTATTTAGCCATTGTGTTAGTAAAGAAAATACATGTAACATATTTCATGATTATATTACATGTTGGCTTATTATTATGTAAATGTGTTTTAATTTTTATCCTTGCTTGATCAAATCTAAGAAACCAAATCTTACTAGATTTTTGATCATAGAATAGGGTAAGATTCTAAGTTTTGGTTTGTTACAACACCCAACCCCTTAAAGAAGATTTCATCCCCGAAATCTAAACAACCTAAATTAAGAGTTTGTAGGATACTTCTATATTTTGAGTATAGTTTTATTGTATTGATTGGTGCAAAATTTCCTTAAGGGTGCCATATATGTATAGCCAAGGTGTTCTACGTAGAAAGGTATGTTTAATTAACCCAGCTAGGATGTAGTTATTGTAGATATTTGAGTTAGATTAATTATGTAAAAGTTAGGTAATGTGTTTTTAGTCCAACATCTTTAACTAGTTTTCTAATTCTTGAAGATTAAGGCTTTCTATATGGGTAACATGAGGTACGACAACTATGTTCCAATAAATCTTTTCTAGGTCAAAGGTATCAGTTGGCCTAATAGGTTGGTCTTCCTAAAACATAAGCAAAATGTATAAGGGAAAGGGTTCCAAGGATGAATTTCTAAAATAGTTAGATTGTTGAGCACAACTATGTTCTGATACCATCTTGTAAATAGTGGGACCCGATAGAGGACCACTCCTTACTTAATTCATGAAAATAATTTGCATATAACCCCATGAACTCAAATATGACCAACTAAAAGGGGTGCAATATTTGTTTCTCAAACAAATGAATACAAAGACATAGTTTGTTGTAGCGGAACATAAAAAATCTAACTATTATACAAATTCATTGTTCATTTTAACATTGGGCCTTATACACAAAGTCTAAACTATGAATATAATTATGAAGATCATATTGTGGTAAGCAACCTTTCCATCTCAGAACTCATCCTTGCACTTGGTCTTAAGTAAAGTCTCTCCTCCCTGAACAATAGGCTGAGCTAACTTTGGGTGGGTTGTAAAACAACACCCAGGAAACAGAAAATAAAAGAAAGTACGTCAGTGAATGTTGAATATGCACAAAGTAAAATAATTGGGCATTAATTAAAGTGAGACAAGATTTGAAATAAAGAGATGTCAATAATGGGATGTCCAATAGAGAAGAGTTTGTAAAAAAAAATTCACATGATCAAAATATGAGGCAATTATTAATAAGGATATGATTAATAAATTGATTCTTTCCACACTCATATCAACATAATCACAAATATAAATAGTTGCATGGTGATAAATAAACATTGACTAGCATATACTGAAAAATAGGGTAGTGTAAGACCCATGACCTGAGTTTTGGGGTAACCCTTTTTATTTAGCTTAATCACATGATTAGAACCTTGATCTAATCTTTTGAGATGTAATTAGGGCTTGTTGTAAGCTTAAGTTTCAAGTTTGAGTTTGTTTGGATGAAGTTTGTGCTTTTTGTGCTAGTTTTGATACAAATTGAAATCTACCCAATGTAGAGGGTGGATGTGCAATTTGCAACCTCTAGAGTGTTCCCTCTCTTTCTTGACATCATTTAGAGTAAAGATAAATAGTAGGGTGCTTTGTTTGAGTCTTGGTTGAGGAGTATCACCCCGAGTGGTGATTAGGGTTGATGTGAGTGTTGAATGCCCTGGCCATGTGTGTTGGTTGTGTTGTCTTGACCTTGGATCATGACCAAGGTTGGTTTTGGAGGGTGTCGTAGTTGAGACACCTTCTCTAGGTGTTGGGGTTCATGACCTAGGTAGTCTAGGGTGGTCTGGGGTCGAGATGGTTGCCCTAGAATAGGTTGTCTCGACCTAGGAATGGTAGTGATCCCTTGTCTCGACCAAGTGGTGATGGTGGTGTGTGTGTCATGACCATGGGAGGTGCACCCTAGGAGGGTTATGACCGCGACTATGTGGGTTGACATAGTGTTTGAGACACTACCTAGAGTGTATCACCACATCTTTCATGTCATGCTTAGGTGGTGTCATGTTGGCTTTTGAGTGGATAAGTGTCGCTTTGGTCCCTTAGTATGTTGACACCTCACCCGTTGCTCTCTCTCTTCTTCCATCTATATAATCCCCTTATCTCTTCTTTCTTGGAACCCTTTTTTGTCCATCTATCTTCTTCCTCCTTCTTTGCTTGATTGTTAGAGCTTGGTGGAGTAAGGAGGTTCGTCCTTGGAGCTTGGGGGATCAATATCCTCTTGCATGTGGTGGTGGTGATCCGAGATCATCTTCCATCCTTGGTAAGTGTTTGTCTTCTAAGTTGATGTTTATTTTGATCTCCCACCTTCATCTTCCTCTCTTTTCTCAGCCTTAGACCATGGTTCTTCCATGGTGGTCATTTTGGGAGAGAAACTCCTCATCACAAGGGTCATAGACCATGTTTTGACTAGGTAGACCCAAGTGTGAAGATGATTTTCCTCTCTTTTTCCCTTTCTCTTTTGATTCGGCCAAGAGCTTATTTCCTTGGGCTAGCTTTGACCTTGGTGTCTTCTCCTTCTAGAGGTACTCTTGTGGTTGAGTGTGTATCTTTTGGTGAAGCTTCTTCAACCCTAGATCATGTGCTTGGAGCTCTTGATCTTAGAGTTTGGAGCTATTAGTGGTGATTATCTTAAGGTTATAACACTAACCTACTCTATTATTGCACTTATTTATGCTTTTTCTTACTATATTCTCTCTCTAGAATGCTTCCTCATCATGCTTGTACTTATTAGTAATATCTAGAGCTTGTTTGATGGAGATACCTTGCTTGGTTTGGTAGAAATCTAAAACCCTAATCTATGTGTACCTATTTTGTGGATGATGAGTTGTGGAGGTTCTTCTATAAGTTTTAACTTGGATCTTGATCCCATGCATGGTGTTCATATACCTCAAAGTTGGATATATGTTAGGCTCGGTCTTGGTTACCTTGAGCATGGTTTTCCCTTCTTTGGAAGAGGTTCTTCTTTGGTGGTCTCTTAACCTATGCTTTAGGGTTTGGTGATCGATTTGTTGAGTTTTTCTTCATAGTGACCTTGGTTCTTCCCTTGGTTTCAATTCTATTTTGAGACCTAGATGGTTCATCTTGGTGTGGTCGTGACACTTTCCTCTTAGTGGGCGTGACCTTGATAGCTTTTGGTCGAGATGCTTCCTTGTGGTTGAGTTTGACTTAGTGGTCTTAGGTCAAGGCCTTTTGTGGTCTAGTCACCCTGGTGTTGGTGTCTTATTCCTACCTTGCTTGGGTTGAGACTCACCTTAGAGTGTAGGGCTGTGGCCATGATGGTCTTGGATCGCAACATGGGTGGAGGTTGAGACACCCTTGAGGCTGAGATACCTTTGGTAGAGATGCTTTGTGAAACCCTAACCCTAAGTGCTGCGGGTGCGACATGACCTAGAGGGCGGAGGTCGTGACATGTTGATGGATGGTCGAGACACATTAGTGTCACGGTCATGACATGGACCATGATGGTGGTCACGACCTATGTGGTTATGTGATCAACATAGGGTGATGGTAGGTGGATGAGAAGCACATGTAAGCACTTAATGATATTTATATATGAATGATACATAAGTCATATACATATTGGTGTTTAGAATGATATTTGATGAACTCTAATGATGTTTCCTAATCCTTATACACTCCAAGAGGATGGAGGGTGATGGTTCTAGGGTTCATGGCTGAACCTAGTCTTGTAAACTCTAATCAGCTAAGAGGAAACCACAGCCCTAATAAAGAACTATGATCTTAGTTGTTTCTCTATCATGAAAGGATTATGATGTTATGTGGTTATCTCTCTCTTACTTATCAACTTTCTACCATGCATGTATTATGAGCTTGATAATCATAGCTAGTGTATGTTATGGTGATTAAACATGATATATGTTGAATATGAGCCTTCAAGAGGCATGCTAAAACACTCGTGATACATGAATGATGAGTTGAGGGATTGAAATCCCATAGCATGTGACTTTGATATTGATGATGTGAAGAATGGAAATGATACAAGCATCATGTGGTGATAGTGTGACAAGTTCACACCCTATACATTTTATTTATTCTGGAGTTATGACTTTATATGTCGTAACTTGATTGATGCTAAAAGACACTTAATTGACTTAACTAATCAACTATAACTTAATAATGTAGTTTTTCTATGTACCATAGATCCATCCCAGTGTCAGCAATTGCTGGATGGTGAAACGAGCTTTCCCTAGTGAAAGCTTGAAGTCATATATTGTTGAGTATATGCATTCATAGGATTGACTATGGGCCATACCCTGGTATGAGTGTAGCTGTAGGCCATATCTAAATGACACGATGCTTATGTGGTTTCACATGATTGGTTACAGGACATACCCTGGTATGAGTGCGGATGTGGGCTGTATCTCAGTTTCACTAGCGTTGTGACTCGTACCGAGGTGGGCTAGGACTTCCACTATTTGACTATATGTCATAGGTCGCAGTTGACTGGTATGTCTCTTTTGTGTACTTGTGTACTGACCATGAGGTTTGGTGAGGTTGTGGATTCTGTCTCTTCCATGGTCCTTGTATGGCACCAATTTCGACTTAGTAGTGGTCGGTTGGATTTGGGTGGTACGATTCAAATCCTCGAGGCATAATAAAATATGTAATCAGCCGTGTAGTGTACTTGCTTAGGATCAAATACGAAAATACTGGGTGAAGCCTTGCTTGCTATTATATAGTATAGCCGGTAGTAAATATACATGTTCTTCATAATCATTTTATGATGATAAGATGTTCCACAATCCAATTGCAATTGCTTATGTTGATTAGGAATGATTATCTACTTATTGTAATTGTAGCTTTAATTCTATTCTTTATTTACCTTATTTGTGCTTATAATAGTGTTGGTGGAGAGTTATATCTCCCGTTGAGATTTGGAATCTCAACCCATGGGTTTTCCCACATCTTTTAGGTGCATGTGCACGAGGAGGTAGATATCTTACAGCGGAGCCTGAGCAGCAACAAGGAGGACAGTAGCAGCTAAGGTTGGGAATGTTGCTTGTGGTCTTTTGTTGTTAGAGTCCTAGATTCATCCCTATACACTCAGGTCTTGGGGGAATTACATATGTTCCTTGATAATGTTATCGATATGAGTTTTTGGTTTAGGCGCCCTTGTTGTATATAGTAGGCTATTGTACATGTTTATGTAAATGAAATGATATCGCATGTGACAGGTAATCTTTTATGTACTTGTTGAAAATAACGACACTTTATGATATATAATTCAGATGGCAAGCTTTTGGAACCTGATGTAATAAGTTTCTTGATGTTGGTTCTTGTTGTAATTGGTTTTAATTTTTAGTGCTTTTTGGTAATCCGTTGTAGAGTTTTGTATTAATCTCGTAGCTTGTGTTTGTGTGACAATGAGTGTGACAATTGGTTGGTATCATAACTTTCGATTTGCTGAGTCTACAGGGACCTAGGAATAGAGTTTGTGTATGTTCTTGTGTCCTCTAGTCTGTCTTATAGTGACTTCTACTGATATAGAAGAAGAAGAAAATCTTAAATATGTCTGGAGAACATGAAGAACATGCTATTGAGAGTAGTGTTGCTGCACTAGGTGATGGTGTAAGGAACTAGGTGCAAGAAGATCGAGTGCCTGAGGGTCCACACTTTAACCCAACCATGCTTGAAAACTCTTCCTTTCAGTCTCTTTTTGGGCAGTTCATGGCTACTATGATGCATATGGCGGACATGATGCCCGCACCACAGCCTAGGGCACTGGTTCCCAACGTGGAATCTTTGGGTACTAGGAAAATTTTTGAATGGCTTCGCCATGTCGGGTCAGTGGAGTATGCTGGGACGGATGATCCAGTAGATGCTAATATGTGGCTTACTGAGCATGAGAAAGCCTTTAAGATCCTTAGCATCTTGGAGGCAGATAAGGTGAAGCATGCAGTGTATCTTTTGAAGGGGAGTGCTGGCTATTGGTGGGCCATAGAAGAGGAGAAGAGGCCTGGAGTGGTTGTTGGATGGGAGGAGTTCTGATGCGAGTTCGTCAGTTGGTACTTTCCGTGAACCTATATGGATGAGAAGATCAATGAATTTGAGAGGATCCAGTAGGGTTCCATGTCGATCAATGAGTATGAGGCCAAGTTTATGGAACTTCTTCAGTTATGTCTGCACATGGATACCACAGATGGTGAGAGGATACAATGTTTTAAGAAGGCGTTGAATGTTGAGTTGTCCACCCCAGTGGATACTTTGGAGAATCATGAGCGGTTTTCCACATTCATGGAGTCTGTTTGGAGGATTCAGAGGTCTATGATAGAGAAGCGGGAGATGAGTCCCAGGAAGAGGTATGCATAGTTCCAGGGTCATTCGCTAGAAGGCTTTAAGAAGTTGAGGTTTTCAGTACCGCCAACACCATAAAGGTTCAGTTCTCAGATGCATTGGTCACAAAGTATAAGGTAGATGGCATATACTTCCACCTATTGGAGCTCACAACAATACGTCTGTGTCAGTGACGGGGCTGTCTAGGCCTCAGTTTGATACCAGAGCTTGCCAAAAGTGTGGGAAGGTAGGACACTTGAGGTGAAAGTGCCCAGTGAGAGATGACAAGGTGACCCAGCAACAGAAGCAGAGCCAGTAGGGCTTGCAGAGGTAACAGTTCAGCGGTGTAGAGGATGAAGACCGAATCGTCTACTCAAAGAAGAATAGGACGGAGGAGACAACAAGAAATGACTAGATTCTATGGTATGAGTCATCCGGAGGTGGTGGTCATCCCGTGAGTACTAACATATCAGATGTAGTTATTTCATTATGATTTGTCCTCTTCTTACTTCATATATGTTTTGGTTGACCTGGGTGCAACATACTCTTTTGTCGCTCATGAAGTGCTTGAGAGTTGTATTTTGCCCATTAGTCATAGGAGAGATAGTTTGTTGTTAAAAACTTCATTAATTAGTTCTGTAGTGTTGTTGGAGGTGTGTCCTTCCTGTGTCCTTTCTTTCTCATGGCACAACATACAAGTGGATCTCATACCACTTGACATGCATGGATTCAACGTACTCCTTGGAATGGACACCTTAGAGAAGTATAGGGTGGTCTTAGAATGTGGTTCCAAGCAGGCGACATTTTTATATGGTGATGATGTTGGGTTTTAGGGGAGGCAGAGAAGGCAGCGGAAACAAAAATTTTCTCCCCAAAACCCAGAACAATGAAACGCATCAACGTCTATACAATAGGAAAGGATGGTTTGTGGAATCATACCTTGTCCCAAGGCTTTCTCAGCGACAATACCTCGCGCCTTACATGGTCTTCACCTCCTATCTTGGACGGTGTCTGTGCAGCTCCTGGTCGCACCGGGACTGATGGAATTGAAGGTTGTCCTCCTAGCGGAAGAAACCTCCCGCCTATGAAGTAGTCCACATGGACCACCTGGAACTCCAATCTCCTTGTCCCACAAGGAATTGGAAGGATTCACACCCTCCTGTTGGCGTACTAGTCGCCAACACACTCTCCTGCCACCAGTTGCAACTGCAGTTTTCTTTCCCTTACTGTGCCTCCCTTATCGGGTAGCACTTGCTCGGGCTCTCTCTCGGTTATCAAAACTAGAGAAAACGACAAATTTGCAGAGCAACTGGTTTGCACTGAGTTGTACTTTGAGAAGCCCCAATACCCCTATATATAGGAGGGTCATGGGACAGAGTTCTCCATCCCAGACAATGTGGGACTAAAAGCAGGAGTAGAAGGGTTTGAGATTTTCCACAAAAACAACCAACTCGCAACCTGAACCGATCGTTTCACAACTGAAACGGTCGGTTGGGGACATGAACCGGTCGGTTGACACCTCAACTGATCGGTTGGGACCCATGAGCCGGTCGGTTCACTTCTAAACCGGTCGGTTCGTGATCCTGACCAGTTCCCGATTGACTTTCCTTCTTTTGCTTCTAATTGGTATCGAATACCAATCCTATTTCCCAATCAAATTGGACAAGTGAAACGAAAGGAAAATTCTCACCAATCCTACTTTCCCAACTGGCTCGGTTGCATCAGTTGAATCGATCGTTTCAACACTTGAAGCAATCATTTCACCCTGACCATGAGCCGATCGACTCAACACTTGAGCCGACCGGTTCACCAAGCTCAGCCGATCGGTTCATCTCATGAGCCGATCGATTGGGAGTGCAGATTGTGCAGAATCAGTCAATTGCGATTTCAATCAATCCGATACTCCAATCAATGTGTCCAACACCTTAAACATTATGACATTGAGCTATCAATTGATTGAGTATTTAATTGAACTACTAAACTCCTTTAGTAATCAATCTAAACATTGTTTGTGGACAAAACTCCTCTTCCAGGTTAAATCCTATGTGTGTGACCCTGCAGGTCCATTTCACATTGGCAGTGAAAGTCCATAACACTTATGACTTCACAAGCAAAGGGCGGTGCCTAGTCACACATCAGTGCTACCCAAGTGAAAGAGAAAGTTGGAGAACAACTTTCAATCCTACAATCCGTGAATGGTGTTACAGTGAATGTATAATTCCTTTGTCACTGATATCCCGAATGAACTCGAGGCATGGAACAGTCATCCTGTCAACGTTCATTCACTTTCTTAATCTCAGAGTAGATTGGAAGAGATATGTATGACATCAATATCATATACTGATTCACACATACATGCACACGCCTATTTCAATCCTATTCATCAAGTGGCCTTGGATATCAAACTCCCTTAGGAGGGACAAATCCCATATCTATCACTCACCCCTCAAAAGCCCCATGTATTAAAGCCACCCAATCATCACCTTTATAACAACCCATGTTTCAGGACTGCGTTTGATGATGTCAAAGTGTGCCCAACGACATGTGTTGAGTGTAGTGATTTCAGGTCAAAGAATCACACCCACCACCATCACTGTGAGTACTGACTGTGGCTACCATGTCATGGTTCCATGTGTCAAACTCACGGTGGGTCTGTCTGGTACACTTGTTCTCTAACAAGTACCTATGTGTTTGGTTTGATATCTCTATATCATGACTAATGAGATTCTATCATCAACCAACACCACAATCTAGTCTTGTGTGTCATTGTTGTCTATCTAACTTCCACAATGACATCCGATTAGGGACATAACAAGAATGTACAAACTCTTAGCACCCGCATGATCTCATCGTTCAGGTCCTGAACCTGAAGGCATACATCATTGAGTACTGTCATTCTCTAGACATTCAATCTGTTCTATCACTATCTCATATGACTGAATCAGAAAGAATTGGAAGCTTGCCTTTGATGTTTATCAAATCAATCTTAATGTATCCCACCAATCATCCCATGATTGGCTCTCAGGGCATACATACAAACAGACTCCCACTTGCACTGCGAGCTAATTACCCTTGAATCATATTCATAGTGATCTTAAACATGTCCCACATATTATTGTGCTCTAGTGCCAACATAGTGAGTAATGGCAACACCTTTCCAAAGTCAGTATAAATTGCATGTCTCTCATCTCTTCGCTGTACGTCACACATATGAGATGGAGTTGCCGTAATATGCGATCTTGTATTCCTTTGCTAACCTTTAGCCACATTGCATGATCAATGATTCCATACTTATCATCAATGAGCGGAATATCTATAAGTTCATCTCATGAACTTCCATATCCATATAGTATCCTCTGTTGTTCTCTAACGCATAGATACTCGACATTTCCTTTTAAATGGTTTTATTGGAACACTTCCAATTATCAACAAACTTTCACTTTTGTATATCCTATATATATTTTGCGATTAATTTTCTGTCCTTTCGGAAGTTCGCATCAATGTAACTCTTTACAGTGAACTCTTCCTTATCTCCATAGAACTAGTACTTCTCAAGTACCTATCAAGTTCTCATGGTATTCCAGTAACCCTTACTGGAAGTAGACAAACATCCACTCGTCATATCCCACATACGAGTTATCAGGATGAGCACATCATATTGTCATGTCCTACATACAAGATGATGAATGCATATTGTTCTTGCCATGCAAGATAATGGGATGATTACATACATGATAGATCCATATCTATTCTTAGTGTTCCCATTCTTCATAAGAATTGGACACTTGGCCTTGGGATACTAACTCCATGTAACATGGACAAGTTTTCTCCCACTGAATCTGTACATACTGAACCCTTCAGTACAGATTGCCAATGTATGCTTTCTCTTTTCAGGTCAAGAAGATTTCGAGAACTATCTCTATAGATCTCTATTCCTATCACATAGGAAACATCTCTATCTTCCTTAAAGATAATTTCCACTTTTGGATTTCCATTCTAGAACATTTCCATTTCACATCAACATGTGGAATGTGAACACGCTCCCACTAAATCACAGATCCCTTCTTTATCTTTGACATATCAGTCAAACCCTTTGACTATATCATCAAAGTAAAGATCCAATTTTGAGTTGCTTGTACTCAATCAATCACATTGATTAGTTCATTGTAACTGATAGACTTCATTTGCATTAGTGGACTCATAAACCTTATAGGTTGTGTCACATACACATCCTCATAGGAATGCAGTTTTAGTATCCATATGCCAAATGTCTTAGTCATTAAGTTGCAGTCAACAAGCATCATCCTTCTCAAAATGTTATCCATGTGTCTTAACACTTAAGACTTATTCGCACTTATGGATTTTATTCCAATGGGTGCTACCATCAAGGTCATACCTTATGGTTCACATGGATGTCATTTAGGATGTAATGGTCATAAACCATAACTCAAAATCCAGTTCCTCATATTCATCTAGATAGTTGACTCATCACATGAACAACTCATCACATAGATAATTGAGGTGTATCTGTTAAGGATATAAGAACTCACAACTCCTTGTGATTCTTAATGTCCTCTATTAGTCTGGGGTATTCTTTTATTAAGAAGAATTCAGTTATTTGATAATCATTCTCTAACTCCTTAGAGTGTGATTCCTTCTTGATTTAGACATCACCATGCCTTAATCATGAGTTCACTATGATACACTATCATAATCACTCAAAAGGATCTCAAACATTTGGTCCAAGTATTTCATTCATTGATCTCATCAAGAATTAATACTTTCCCAAATTTGCACTTCATCTATGATAATCTTGAACACTTCAAGATATAGGTATTGGTATTTCTTTAAACACCATTTGAAGTATTAGCACTTGTTCCAATAGGTATGTAAATACATCACATGTATCATACCTAATAGGATAATCATTCTCCCACTACCATAAGTGAAGATTGATTAATCATGTCTAAGATATTCATGTCATTTACTGGTTCTCTAACCAAAAGAGTCTAAATTTATCCATCACATGGAAACTAGAAATGAATTTATCATGATTGATGCTAATTGTTTGAGTTATCTATAACTTTTAGGTATCATTTTATCTTATGCATATCAAATACCACAAGATAAACAAGGCATTGCCACAAATATCATATCTTTAGAAATTGAAACATCTCTTTATTGATTGCCATCATTGTCATACAATATGCAAAAATAAAGTGTTTCTATCTCCATTGGAAAATATGAAATAGCAGTTCACAACTATATTACATGCCTTTTAGGCTGAAAATAAACTAAAGTACTCCTATTTATGGCGGCAACACTTTCCTTAAGTATTGAGTGCTTTACACTTTATATCTTGGTATCATATACCTCAAAAAGTGTTATAAGTTTACTTTCATGACACCTTTAAGTGGAGACATTAGTCGCCTCCTTCTTTTGTTCTTCCAGATAGAGAGGACAATTCCTTTTCCAATGTCTTGGCTTTTGACAATGGTGGCAAATGCCTTTCTTGGTCACGCCTCCCTTGGCCTTGAGAGCTGAAGACGACTTGGGCTCCTGGCTAGCATCAGAACCTTTCTTAGCTTTGCCCTTGTCCTTGTTCTTGGACTTGCCTTTCTTGCTCGTGATCACCATCACAGACTTAGGCTTGTCCTTCTTCATCTGTATCTCGGCTGTCCTCAACATGCCCAACAACTCTGACAGTGGCCTATCAAAGTTGTTCATGTTGTAGTTCATCACAAACTAACTGTAGGATTCTGGAAACGATTGCAGTATCACGTCAGTAGCCAACTCTTGGCTCAGTGGAAATCCCAGTCTTTGCAGGTTCTCCACATACCCAATCATCTTGAGTGTGTGAGGACCAACTGGATCTCCTTCTGTCATGACACACTTGAACAATGCCCTTGAGACATTGTATCTCTCTTGCCGTGCCTGGTCTTCATACATGTTCCTGAGATGCTGAATCATCTCAATGACACCCATGTTCTCATGTTGTCTTTGCAACTTGTGGTTCATAGAGTACAACATCAAGTACTTTGCATCAATGGCATCATCAGAATGCTTCTTGTAAGCATCCCTTTCTGTCTTTGGTGCATTAGGAGCAGGTTCCTCTGGAATTAGAGTATCCAGGACATAGAGCTTTCTCTCTTGAGTGAGAACAATTCTCAATGTCCTATACCAGTCGTGGAAGTTTGTCCCATTTATCTTGTCCTTTTCAAGGACCGATCGCAAAGAAAAGTGATTGTTGTTTGTTGCCATTTGTAATACAAAAGGAAAATATGCAATTTTAGTCCAAAAACTCATTTTTGACTTATTTGATTGATTTGAAAAGTTGACGATATAATTAGGCCTTTAATTAATTATCTCTCCCACTATTTTAATTCAAATTGATATCCCTCACCATCAATTTGGAAGATTGCAGCGTACAACCTTCTAGTGGGCAAGATCTTGAAATCCTCTAAGTCATGGACCAGCTAGGGTTGTCACCCACAACATAGATCTCTCAGGTAGGAAACTCTTGCCAATTGCATCATATGCAATTCTTGATAAGATGTCATATGCAACTACTTGCCATGATCATCTCCATTCCTCAAGGTGCTAGATCCTATCTAGGTCACCTTGTTAAGTCTGACCCAAAGCAAACACGATGAATATGCACCCTGCTTGGGCAGACCCACACATTCATCCTTCACGCTTCCACGAGATAGACAGTACACCACGCTAGGGCGTGCCCACACTTGGTCGATCAAGCTTTTCATGTGTGTTACATTTGGAAGGCATCTAAAACTTAATATTTAATGAGGGATTTGGTTTTTATATACATATACATATCCAATCGCCACAATACATAGTACGTATCATATACATGCTATATCCCACAGAAAACATGCGAAATGATACAAGCGATAATTATGGCCATCCTATTGTGATTCCTTGAGCCAAGAGGAATCATGGTCATTTAGGTCTACATTACATGAAACCTGTACAAGATGAACTCTGTGCTTTGCCTTCCGAGTAGATCAACTCATCTCATGAATGCCTTGCTCATTCTGGCCCGGTCGTCTGGGTGCCACCAGCCGATCGGTTGGCTCCTCCAACCGATCAGTTTGCCCGGTCATCGTGCATCTCATCATGGCCGCCACCCGCTCGTATCACTCCTTGAACCGGTCATCAACCGATCGGCTCACTCCTTGAACCGATCGTCTGGAACGTCAACTGATCGGTTCACTCCTTGAACCGGTCGTCTCAGCTGTTGTCAGGAAGTCCGCCGTTCTTCGACATAACAGGAAATACAAATCTATCCTATTTTACATTGTAAAAGAGAAGCCTCGAGTTACATTCGAGGGGAGCAAAGGTAGGAAAGAAGCCTCGAATTATTTTGAGTTACATCAGGAATAGGAGAAAGAAGATCGGTGCGTAGACCGAGATGCAAGCAACCACATATAACCATACACAGATAGGGTTTATTGGCCATAATCACGCTATACATCCACCACAAAACTCGTTTAAGGGCGACGTGTATCGAGTGCATTAATAATACATATCATATATGTAATTGGGATTTGTGGATTTAGGATTGAACATGCATAAAGCCAATTTTATTTGCATCGTATGCAATAAATAAAGGCGACAAACCATAATTGATCATATCGATATTCCTAAAATATAGAGCAGTTGACGTGGCTCTGATACCACTGTTGGGTTTTAGGAGAGGCAGAGAAGGCAGCAGAAACAAAAATTTTCTCCCCAAAACCCAGAATAATGAAACGCGTCAACGTCTATACAATAGGAAAGGATGGTTTGTGGAATCATACCTTGTCCTGAGGTTTGCTCGGTGACAATACCTCGCGCCTTGCGCGGTCTTCACCTCCTGTCTTGGACGATGTCTGTGCAACTCTGGTCGCACCGGGACTGACAGAATTGAAGGTTGTCCTCCTAGCGGTAGAAACCTCCCGCCTCTGAAGTAGTCCACACAGACCACTTGGAACTCCAATCTCCTTGTCCCACAAGGAATTGGAAGGAGTCGCACCCTCCTGTTGGCGTACTAGTCGCCAACACACTCTCCTGCCACCAGTTGCAACTGCAGTTTTCTTTCCCTTACTGTGCCTCCCTTATCAGGTAGCACTTGCTCGGGCTCTCTCTCGGTTATCAAAACTAGAGAAAACAACAACTTTGCAGGCAACTAGTTTGCACTGAGTTGTACTTTGAGAAGCCCCCAATACCCCTATATATATAGGAGGGTCATGGGACAGCGTTCTCCATCCCGGACAATGTGGGACTAAAAGTAGGAGTAGAAGGGTTCGAGATTTTCCACAAAAACAACCAACTCGCAACCTGAACCGATCGTTTCACAACTAAAACGGTCGGTTGGGGACATGAACCGGTCGGTTGACACCTCAACCGATCGGTTGGGACCCATGAGCCGGTCGGTTCACTTCTGAACTGGTCGGTTTGTGATCCTGACCAGTTCCCGATTGACTTTCCTTCTTTTGTTTCTAATTGGTATCGAATACCAATCCTATTTCCCAGTCAAATTGGGCAAGTGAAACGAAAGGAAAATTCTCACCAATCCTACTTTCCCAACTTGCTCAGTTGCATCAGTTGAATCGATCGTTTCAACACTTGAAGCAATCGTTTCACCCTGACTATGAGCCGATCGACTCAACACTTGAGCTGACCGGTTCACCAAGCTCAGCCGATCGGTTCATCTCATGAGTCGATCGGTTGAGAGTGCAGATTGTGCAGAATCAGTCAATTGTGATTTCAATCAATCCGATACTCCAATCAATGTGTCCAACACCTTGAACATTATGACATTGAGCTATCAATTGATTGAGTGTTTAATTGAACTACTAAACTCCTTTAGTAATCAATCTAAACATTGTTTGTGGACAAAACTCCTCTTCCAGGTTAAATCCTATATGTGTGACCCTACAGGTCCATTTCACGTTGGCAGTGAAAGTCCATAACACTTATGACTTCACAAGCAAAGAGTGGTGCCTAGTCACACATCAGTGCTACCCAAGTGAAAGAGAAAGTTGGAGAACAACTTTCAATCCTACAATCTGTGAATGGTGTTACAGTGAATGTATAATTCCTTTGTCACTGATATCCCGAATGAACTCGAGGCATGGAACAATCATCCTGTCAACGTTCATTCACTTTCTTGATCTCAGAGTAGATTGGAAGAGATATGTATGACATCAATATCATATACTGATTCACACATGCGTACGCACGCCTATTTCAATCCTACTCATCAAGTGGCCTTGGATATCAAACTCCCTTAGGAGGGACAAATCCCATATCTATCACTCACTCCTCAAAAGCCCCATGTGTCAAAGCCACCCAATCATCACCTTTATAACAACCCATGTTTCAAGACTGCATTTGATGATGTCAAAGTGTGCCCAACGACATGTGTTGAGTGTAGTGATTTCAGGTCAAAGAATCACACCCACCACCATCACTGTGAGTACTGACTGTGACTACCATGTCATGGTTCCATGTGTCAAACTCACGGTGGGTCTGTCTGGTACACTTGTTCTCTAACAAGTACCTATGTGTTTGGTTTGATATCTCTATATCATGACTAATGAGATTTTGTCATCAACCAACACCACAATATAGTCTTGTGTGTCATTGTTGTCTATCTACCTTCCACAATGACATCCGAATAGGGACATAACAAGAATGTGCAAACTCTTAGCATATGCATCATCTCATCGTTCAGGTCCTGAACCTGAAGGCATACGTCATTGAGTACTGTCATTCTCTAGACATTCAATCTATTCTATCACTATCTCATATGAATGAATCAGAAAGAATTGGAAGCTTGCTTTTGATGTTTATCAAATCAATCTTAATGTATCCCACCAATCATCACATGATTGGCTCTCAGGGCATACATACCAACAGATGAAACATGGATCTTCCAAGGGGACAGGAAGATTCTTCATACGTGTCTGGTATTGGTGATGGTAGTAGGGAAGCTATTGAGATAGGGTTGTGAGGCGTTCTTGGCACATGTGCTGGATACTGAGGCAAGGAGTCCTAGTATTCAGAAGGTGTCACTTGTTAGAGTGTTTGAGGATATGTTTCTTGAGGAGCTCTCAGTGTTCCCCCGCTCCGAGAGATTGACTTTGAGATCAATCTAGTTCCAGGCACACAATCTATAGCTCAGACACTGTACAAGATGGCTCCAACAGAGATGGCAAAGTTGAAGTGATAGTTGCAAGATCTCCTTGACAAGGATTTTATCAGGTTAGGTACATCGTCGTGGGGTGCTCCAGTGCTATTTGTGAAGAAAAAGGGCGGATCTATGAGGTTGTGTATAGTCTATAGACAGTTGAACAAGGTGACGATAAAGAACAAGTATCCCTTGCCAAGGATAGACAATTTGATTGCTCAGTTGTGTGGTGTGATAGTGTTCTAAAGATAGACCAGAGGTCAGGATATCACCAACTGAGGATCAAAGAGGATGACATACCTAAGTCGGCTTTTAGAATGAGGTATGATTACTATGAGTTTGTGGATATGTTGTTTGGGATGACTAATGCATCAGAAACATTTTGATGGACACAATGTTCTGACCGTTTCTTAATTAGTTTGTGGTGGCCTTCATAGATGACATCATGTATATAGTCGTGACAGTCGACAACATGAGCAACATCTTCGTCAAGCATTGACCGTGTTGAGGAAGCATAGGCTCTATGCCAAGTTCAACAAGTGTGAGTTCTGGTTGAAGGAGATAGCTTTTTCGGGGCATGTCATATCAGCTGAGGGGGTTCATGTAGATCCTAAGAAGGTTGAGTCTGTGACAGAGTGGGAGTAAGTGAGGACGCCGATAGAACTACACAGTTTTTTGGATTTGGCAGGCTATTACAAGAGATTCATCAAGAACTTTAGTGTTGTTGCTTTTCCCCTAACAAAGTTGACAAGGAAGGATGTGTCATTTGTCTGGGATGACAGATGTCAGTGTGCTTTTCAGACATTTAAGGAGAAGCTGACAAGTGCACCGATGTTGGTCTTGCCTGAGTAGGGGAAAAGATATATGGTCTTTTGTGATGCATCCAGGAATGGCTTGGGTTGTGTGTTGATGCAAGACAAGCAAGTGGTTTCTTTTTCTTCTTGACAACTTAAGAAACATGAGGAGAATTAGCCAAACCACGACCTTGATTTAGTTGTTGTGGTACACACTTTGAAGATCTGGAGGCACTACGTTTATAGAGAGGAGTGTCAGATCTTCACGGATCATAAGAACTTGAAGTACATCTTCTCACAATAGGACATGAAGATGAGGCAGTGACAATGTATGGAGTTAATCAAGGACTATGACTGCACGACTCCTTACCATCCATGGAAGACTAATACTATGGTAGATGTGTTGAGTAGGAAGTCTTCATCTTCACCTATGGATAGAGCCCAACTGAGTTCTTTGGTGTGCCACAAGTGAGAAATGCTGGTCTCCTTGTGTCAGATGAATGTATAGTTGGAGGTGTCAATGCTAGAAAGTTTGTTGACACAGTTGCAGGTGAAGCCCACACTGAGACAACAGATCAGAGAGGCACATCAGGTTTACTGTGATGCAGCATATTAGATCAAAGTTTGGCAGTGAGAAGTGTGATGTCTTCCATGAGTCAGATGATGGGACCGTTTTTTACCATGGCAGAGTAATGGTTTTTGATGTTGATGATCTAAGGATGATGGTGCTAGAGGAGGATCAGTCATCTATGTATGCTATGCACTGAGGTAGCACCAAGATGTATCATAACCCAAAGGACATGTATTAGTGGCCTGGCTTGAAGTGGGATGTAGTAGAGTTCATTGCGAGATGCACCGTACGTCATCAGGTTAAAGCCAAACATCAGAAGCATGCATGGATGTTGGAACCGTTGCCTATGCCATAGTGGAAATGGGATCATGTGACTATGGACTTTGTAGTTGGTCTTCCTAGGATAGCCAAGGGTCATAATTCTTTTTAGATGATCATTGATAGGTTGACCAAGTTAGTGCATTTCTGTTACAACCCCAATTTTTTGGGTTCTTTTGGTGAGAAATGTAATTTCTCCTATTAAAGACATTTGAACAAATAATGATATAATTTGTCTTGAATAAAAGGATTTCGTTTACAATAGCCTTGTTGGTTGTTTTGTGGGCTTTATTGGCTATTGGGCCCAATAATGAGGATAAGACAAAAGAAACTCCATTATTAATAAGAAATGAAGAAAAGAAAGATGTAGAAACCTCTAGAAGGCAAAAGAATATAATCCAAAGGTGGATTTCGTGCCTCTTGGGTTTCTTGGGTTCCAAGGAGTCCAAAGTTGCAAAGATAATGCAATAAGAAAAGAAAAGATCAATTAAATATTTCTTTATTAAGAAAGAAATTGAAAATAATGATAAAATGTGAGAAATAAGTAGAAAGAGGTATAATTGAGTTATCTTTGGTGGGTTTTTGTATCCATAAGGTTCCTAACTTTAAAAGGAATTCCAATAAGGAAAATGAAAAAAGAGATAAAGAGAAATCCTCGAAAAGAGATATTTTAATAAAGAAATATAAAGGATAATGAGAAATAATGGATATGGATACATCTGGAAGGATAATGAGTATCCACTAAAAAGGATTTCGAAATATTAGAGTTTCTTGGGGTCCAAGGATCCCCAATGGAGAAAAAGAAAGAGAAAATACCAATAATATAAAATGAGAGGATAACGTGATACATAATTAATGAATTTTATGACATTGTTAAAAAGGAGGTATTTTCTACTAAAGGAAAATATAAATTCATGCCAATGGAATAAAAGTCAAGCATAAAGAGAATAAGAGAGAGGAATTTTCGAATTCCTAAATATCCAAAGTATATAGTTTATCAAGGAGATAAATAGGAGAGAGAAGATTGCTTCTCAATGAAGAAATAGGATTCCTATTAGGAAAAGGCTTTGTTTCTTCGTGGGCAAGCATACTGGGGCATGGCTACCCTCCCTTATATAAGGGTAGAACCCCTGGTTCGAGTTTAAGAGAGATCCCACACAACTCTATCTCTTCTCCGTGTTCCTTACATGAAAACCCTAACCATTGAGAATAACACTACCTCTGGAGCATTGAGGGGCCATGAAGTAGTTGCGATGAAAGCAGGATGCCCCACGATGTTGGGGAGAGGCTTGGCCATCACCATTGTGCCCTAACCCAGGTGCAACAATTGCAACTCGGCTGCAAGAACAGCCGCACGAGCGGGCTTGGTTCTCTTGAAACCGACCATCTTAGCCAGGATTTGATGCCATGTTGGGCACGATGGAGAATGGTGGAGGCAGGGCGATGAGTTCTGGCAAGCGTCATGCCTTAGAGAGGTGGGAAATGACCCCGGAATCGACTACAGACGACGACCGCATAGGGTTCTCAAGGAGGAAGACGACATGGTGGCATTGGACGGAATTGCCCCTCCGGGTGTTGCTGAACCAAGGAAACTTGTGGGGGTATAAGAGTAAATCCATTATATTTTCCAAACCAGCGAGCTACGTTGCATGAGTTGGCCGATGTGTCAGCCTCTGATTGGTCCAAGTAAGAAATTATTGCAAAAATCATATCTTTTTATTGGTAGCTCAGATGAATGCATATAAAATATGAAAGTTGCTCAGAGAAATGAGAGGAATTCATTAAAAATAGTTTTAGAAGCTAATTCCTCTTGCAATTCGAAAAATAGTGGAAGTTATCAACTTTAATGTATTAATGATTAAGAAACCCTATTTTGAGATGATTAATGTACTTAAGAAGGGTTTTATGGATGATTAGAGTTGATATTAGCATGTTCATTATAAAAAGGCACATTAAGAACAAAAAGGATGAACTTTGCACGTAATTGGTTTAATTTAGAATTCCATGTGCATAAATGAGCTTTAATGGGCCTTGAAACCCTAATGTTAGTAATTATGACTCTTAATGGCTTTAATTATTCAAATTCATGAATAAGGCTGAGATATGATGGTTCTAAGCCATTTAGAGTATAAAAGTTCCGAATTATGGATAAATACCCTTAATATAGTAATTAGGGTTTTCTAATGGATAAAGGTGGAATTAATGAAAAATAGAGTTCATATGTAAATTAGATCATAATGAACTATGTGTTGTTAATCCGGAAGGAACCAAAGATGATAATTAGGCCTAATGGTCTTGTCATGAATTAAAAGGATAAAAATGGTAGTTTTAATGTAAAAGTGCATAATGGACTGAATTGATGTTTAATTGCGCCTTTAATATGAAATTAAGGGTATATGTTGTTAAAAGGTAACCTTAATATATTTCGTGAAGAATAGATGAGATAATTAGGGCTTGTGAGTAATTGTATAAAATTAGGGTTTAAAAGAGTAAAAATGAAGAGGAACCCTAATTGCAATAGAAACGCTAAAAGTGGACCAGAAACCCTAGGAAACGAGCTAGGTTTAATAGATCTTGATGGCATGATCAATGATAGGAAATTGTATGCATATTTCAAGAGCTCTTTGTGTGCTTGCTTGCCTATTGGATTTATTGCATTGATTGGATTAATTCTATCTCAAATCATCCTGACAGGTATGTGGTTAATTATGTTTAATCACATTAGTTTCCCAAAGATTTTCTGATGATTCATCGCATTGAATGCAACCTATCAGTTTGAATGTTCATACTTGCAAATCATAAAGTCACTATGATTATCACAATAATAATAGAAGTGTGTATTCTCACACCTACATGCCACCCTGATGGATGATGCCAAAAGGTCAAGCCCAAGAGGGAAGACTAATGGGCACCATGAGTGGTGACCCCAAACACCAAGCTCCAGATTGAGAAGGTGGTCTTTATTGAATGACTAATGGGTACCATGAGAGGTGACCCCAGGCACCAAGCTCGAGAATGAGAAGGTGACCTTAAGTCATTGGAAAAAGAGAAACCCTAAGGAGGGTATGCCAGGGTTAGGGCAAAAGCAGTGGAGAATGTCACATTGAAAGCGTAAATTGGTTTGTTAATTAACTTGATTGTGATATTTAGATTGTTAGCCATATTTGTGAAATTTTGGTTGTCCCCACATACCAACATATTTCGATATGCTGACCGACATTTTGTTTGTCGGCATTTTAGGTACAAGTTTGAAAAGGAAAAATAGTAAAGTGGCATGTGTGGAATTAAATAAGAGTTAAAGTACAAAGGAGGATTAGTTAGAATAGACTCCATATGTGGAAAGAAGTAGATATCCAAGTTTTTGAAAAAGGTATGCAAAGTTTTATTTTATACCAGATTTCAGTTTAGTTTGGTAGAATTTCATTATTATTATTGATTATTTGTCAAACCTTTGATCCTATTAATTGGGATAATGGCTTTGACCTCTTGGTCTCCCTTAATTGGGGGTTACTGGGAGGCGGGGTTGTTACATCTGGTATCAGAGCATTGGTTCCTCATTTAATATTTAGTAATTATGAAATTTTACAAACTCTATAGAACCCAAAAGAGTTATTAGAGGATTTTCCGAAAGACAAAGGTGTCTAGAAAAGGATCACGTCTGGGGGCTGGCAACATTTTCCTCCACACCGCTAGTCAGAATACGAGGACTCCCAGATTTGTGTGACTGCCTGGCCAATGTCTCATGATTTGACTCGAAATAAGATACCTTTAGGACTCTCTCATCTTGTTCATCCCTTCTCAACTCAAATGTTGTTAAGGATTTTGTGGATTAGGGTTTTCTCTCTCTTCCTCATTCTCTTGAGGTATGGGTAAAGTAGATAAGGTTTAAGGAATCATCCACCAAATTAATGAAAGCATGTAAATAAGATGTCATGGACATAAGCTTAATAGTTTAAGCGTAAACTAAAGAATAGATACATGCTTAGGTCATATGACATGAGTTGTCATGCCCTCAGGAGATACCTGAGGCTAGACCTTCTTGTTAGGTGGATGAGTAGAGAGAGTTAGTCTTGGAGGTAGAGACCTCCATTTTAAGTAGAGACCTGGAACATCCTTTGAGGATGATGCTAACCCTAACCTTAAGTGAAGGTTAGATAGAGAGATGACACAATGATCTAGATGTCATGATAGACCAGATGTGTGGACATGCTTTTGGATACCCATGACGTTATGAGCCATGTGAGGTTGGATGACCTAGTGCCTTTGGCGACCCAACCCTAGGAAGGGTCGTGCATGTTAGAGTGAAGGATAGCTCCTTCAATGATGAGGTTAGTGAAGAACCTATAGAAACCCTATGGGCTTATGCGAGTAGGGCATAACATGCACCCAAAGTACATCAGTAGTGCGGGAAGTAGGTTGAAACTCTAGCTAGAAGAGTATGTTGGATAGCTTATTAGATAAGCAAGAAGAGTTTTGGATAATCTTGAGCGAACATCAGTTTGAACAGAGGATTCACCCATGTAGGGGTATGCTTGTGAGCTCGATCCTTCATGGAGAAAGAACCTCTATTAGTAAGGTTGTTTGTAGGGTTAGCTCTAGAGAGAGAGAGCAGGACCCAAGCAAGAAGGTTGGAAGCTTAGACTCCGAGATATGAGAAACAATGGGGAGTTGAGGATGATGCGACCTAAGTGGATGGTTGCGGTTGCCTCATACATGATCCCTAGAGGCTGATGGTATCTTGGTTGCCTTTAGAGGAACCAAACCCTAGAGAGAGGATGAGACTGCTGGTACCTATGTGCCTATGGTATAGGTGTTTACCTTCTGAGATGGGAAGAAGAGTTCCTTAGACCCTGAAGAGTTTTAGTAACAAGTTGTGAGGTCTTTTACCTTGTTGGTTGTCCTTGAGGAGGAATCCACTCCGAAGTGTTGTTCAAGTAGAAGGATCATGGAAAGTGCATGTCATACCCTGTACATACTTGATTCGTGGTTAGAATGTTGAGCATGCAGTTGGACATCAGGAAGGTGAACCTAGGGTTCCTAGGCCTAAGAGGGAAAGTGTTGTACCTGATTCTCATTATGAGATTTGAGTTTTTATAGATTTGAGTATGGTACTCCTCATGTTGAGAGGAAAGGGAAACCCCTTAAGTCCAAGGTATGGTTGATGAACCCCTCACAACTAAGTTGGTGACATGGGAAGGTATGATCTTGGTCCAATGTTGATGAATGAAAACAAGTACGACCTAGCATGGTTTAGTAGGTGGTCTTCTTGTGCCTTAGTAGCTTGCTAGGGTTAATCATGTTCATGTGGATGTAAACCCTAGACATAAGCACATTTGTGACCTTTGTTATCAAGGTATAGTTTCCTCCCATCCTGGGAGAGGGATCCTTTTGTAACGTATATACCAATTTATGTTGGTTTTGAAGTAACCTAAAGAGGTCTCATAGGATCTTGTGAAGCTAAGTGAAAATTACATAGTAAGAGAATGAACATGTAGACCCATAGATAACCATCTCTAAGTGCATGTGGGTGTGTTACCATGGAGGTAACCGGTATGGGGCCTGAACAAGGTAAGCAGGTCGCCATGACCCCTATGAAAGGATGAAAGTCAACCCAGGAATGCAGAGATAGATGATGGAGTCTTGGGTAAAGTTCTAAGTTGGACATGTACTATATTAGAATCCTAAGTCTATCTGAGGGTCAGTAGGGATAAGACCGATGTAAGTAGGAGTTGCCTAATTCCCTAGTTGCACATGACCTTAGGGTCAGGAGGTAACAACTATCATTGTCTGAGGGCCATGGGTTAGGAGATTGATCACCTTCAAGAACTCATGGGACCAAAAGGGCAGATGAGTAGGGCACTCTCTGGATGCATAAGGGAAGATGGATGAACCCAAAAGTGCCGGAATCCTACAGACCTAGAGGAGATGACCAAGGATTGTGTTGTGACCAAGTAGGTTCGAGACCAGTTTTCCATGGAAGTAACTCTGATATCGAGATGATTGTGATGTAGAGACATATGTTGCACGTTTCAACTTAGATTTGAAGGTGTACTGGCAAGGTGGGATGTACCATCTCTACTCTTGGAACAGGAAGAACTTTGTATTTGGATTGCAGCCAAATGCTTATTTCCTCTAGTTATGGGAGTGAGAGATAGGACAATATGCATGCCATACACCAAGGATAAAAATGATGTGAGTTGGAACGTTGCTATGAGGTATGAGGACAAGGATGATAACATACCCTTATGGAGTGAACGATATGTGGATGGTTTACAAACGGTAAGAGAAATAAGGTAGTCATCTTACGAGGATGTTTTTATCATGAGCTATGAGTTATACAAGGTTGAGTTCGAAACCAAGAGCATGAGCTCAAAGTTTCTTGATGAAGATAGACTTAGAGTCCAATATGAGATGATAAGTGGAATACATGGAGATGTATGTTTTCAACACAGAAGGATGTGAGGTGATAATGGATGCTCTGGTTGAGATGCAGCTGCCTAGTTAGCTAGAGGCTAGAAGAGGCTGTTAGGTTAACCCTAAGTTTGAAAAAGGAGATATGTTTGGGCTAACACCCGAATGTAACGAGATCTTTTGAACAAGTTAGTAGTTGTTTGGTTAGCCAGCCTAGGCCTTAATGCAATAAAAGGATGGTTGTAGAACCTCAAATGCACTTCTATGGAAAGGAAGGTGATGAAACCCCAACTAGAGTGGTTTAGGATTTCTGAGGAATCAATCTTGAGGAATCATGACATACAAGAGATCATGATTTTAAGTTCACCATACACTGTGGTACTACTAAGATAGTAAGTTGCAGTAGTACATTGGATGATTAAGATGAAGTTGTACATGGTTTGTCGCCATGCAAGCCAGGAGGTGAAGGACAAACACCAGTAACCCAAAGAGTTGATGTAGATGATAAAGAGTCCCTGAGAGGGAATGTGAGTTCATCCCTATGGATGTTGTGGTAAGTCTCCCCTAGACCAAGGAAGGTCAAGATGGAATATGGGTTATGGTAGATCACCTTACCTAGATGATATGAGAAAGAAAGAATGTTGTCAAGGGACGGATCTGGTTGAACTACATATGAGAGAAAGATGGTTCAGCTACACCATGATACGAGTTCAAAAGTTCTTGAGTATAACCTAAAGATTTACTTCCATAAGGTGGAAGTAGGTATGAGACGAACTCGATGCTAGTAAAGTTTATCACCCCTAGCTAATGGTTAGTATGATCCATACTAAAGGGTCTGATGAGAGCATGTGTGCTTGTTCAGGGTGATACATGGAGACAGTTCTTGTCTTCTGTAAGATGTGATGATAACCACCATAGCCAGTGTCGGGATGTAAAGAAGCTCTATAAGGGAGGTTGTGTCGGTCACCACTTCATTAAGATGATGTTGGTGAAGAGACCTCGTGAAGGTCAAGAAAGAACCACAATGTGTGCAGATGAAGTCGCTTTGATCGTGTAATGGCTGAGAGAGAGAGCCTAGGGGCAACATGAGTCGTGAGCTGATGCAAAGCAGGCTGACATGTAGTTCACTGTGGGAGAGTATGTGATGTGAAAATTTGACCCCTCTAAGTTATAACTAAGAGAGCTGAGTCCCGACTGCATGGTCCATTTGAGATGGAATGGTGGAGATGGTTGTGTTTAGCCTTACCCCTTAGGATAATGTGATGTATAATGTGTTCCATGAGTCTGATCTAGAACACTATGTGAGGTACCCAAGCCATGTGCTGATCCATAAACCTATTCAGCTTTATGAGAGGCTAAAATGTCCTGAGTCGCCTATGAGGGTATGATATACCAAGGTGAGAAAGAACTCATATGGAATAATATGATATGATGAAGGTTCTTTGGAAGCACTATGGAAAGGGTGAGGCCACATGGGATCCATGATGGACATACGAAAGGCTTATCCTATTTGTTTGTGTGCCTGGTGGAATTTTGAGGGAAAAATTCCTATAAGAGGGGAAGGATGTTACAACCCCAATTTTTTGGGTTCTTTTGGTGAGAAATGTAATTTATCCTATTAAAGATATTTGAACAAATAATGATATAATTTGTCTTGAATAAAAGGATTTTTTTTACAATAGCCTTGTTGGTTGTTTTGTGGGCTTTATTGGCTATTGGGCCCAATAACGAGGATAAGACAAAAGAAACTCCATTATTAATAAGAAATGGAGAAAAGAAAGATGTAGAAACCTCTAGAAGGCAAAAGAATATAATCCAAAGGTGGATTTCGTGCCTCTTGGGTTCTTTGGGTTCCAAGGAGTCTAAAGTTGCAAAGATAATGCAACAAGAAAAGAAAAGATCCATTAAATATTTCTTTATTAAGAAAGAAATTTAAAACAATGATAAAATGTGGGAAATAAGTAGAAAGAGGTATAATGAGTTATCTTTGGTGGATTTTCGTATCCATAAGGTTCCTAATGTTAAAAGGAATTCCAATAAGGAAAATGAAAAGAGAGATAAAGAGAAATCCTCGAAAAGAGATATTTTAATAAAGAAATAAAAAGGATAATGAGAAATAATGAATATGGATGCATCTAGAAGGATAATGAGTATCCACTAAAAAGGATTTCAAAATATTAGAGTTTCTTGGGGTCCAAGGAGCCCCAATGGAGAAAAAGAAAGAGAAAATACCAATAATACAAAATGAGAGGATAATGTGATACAAAATTAATGAATTTTGTGACATTGTTAAAAAGGAGGTATTTTCTACTAAAGGAAAAATATAAATTCGTGCCAATGGAATAAAAGCCAAGCATAAAGAGAATAAGAGAGAGGAATTCTCGAATTCCTAAATATCCAAAGAATATAGTTTATCAAGGAGATAAATAGGAGAGAGAAGATTGCTTCTCAATGAAGAAATAGTATTCCTATTGGGAAAAGGGTTTGTTTCTTCATGGGCAAGCATGCTGGGGCATGGCTACCCTCCCCTATATAAGGGGTAGAACCCTTGGTTCGAGTTCAAGAGAGATCCCACACAACTCTATCTCTTCTCCTTGTTCCTTTTGTGAAAACCCTAACCTTTGAGAATAGGACTACCTCTGGAGCTACAAGGGGCCATGAAGTAGTTGAGATGAAAGCATGATGCCCCACGATGCTTGGGAGAGGCTTGGCCATCACCATCGTGCCCTAACCCAGGCGTAGCAGCTGCAACTCGGCTGCAAGAATAGCCGCACGAGCGGGCTTGGTTCTCTTGAAACCAGCTGTCTTAGCCTTGCTTTGAGGCCATGTTTGGCATGATGGAGAATGGTGGAGGTAGGGCGATGAGTTCCGACAATCTTCATGCCTTGGAGAGGTGGGAAATGACCCCGAAATCGACTGCAGATGACGGCCGCATAGGGTTCTCAAGGAGGAAGACGACGGGGTGGCATTGGATGGAATTTTCCCTCTGGGTGTTGCTGAACCAAGGAAACATGCGGGGGTATAAGAGTAAATTCGTTATATTTTTCAAACCAGTGAGCTACGTTGCATGAGTTGGCCGACGTGTCAGCCTCTGATTGGTCCAAGTAAAAAATTATTGCAAAAATCATATCTTTTTATTGGTAGCTCAGATGAATTTGTATAAAATTTGAAAGTTGCTCAGAAAAATGAGAGGAATTCATTAAAAATAGTTTTAGAGGCTAATTCCTATTGGAATTCGAAAAGTAGTGGAAGTTATCAACTTTAATGTATTAATGATTAAGAAACCCTATTTTGAGATGATTAATGTACTTAAGAAGGGTTTTAGGATGATTAGAGTTGATATTAGCATGTTAATTATAAAAAGGTACATTAAGAACAAAAAGGATGAACTTTGCACATAATTGGTTTAATTTAGAATTCCATGTGCATAAACGAGCTTTAATGGGCCTTGAAACCCTAATGTTAGTAATAAGGATTCTTAATGGCTTTAATTGTTCAAATTCATGAATAAGGTTGGGATATGATGGTTCTAAGCTATTTTGAGTATAAAAGTTCCTAATTATGGATAAATACCCTTAATATGGTAATTAGGGTTTTCTAATGGATAAAGGTGGAATGAATGACAAATAGAGTTCATATGTAAATTAGATCATAGTGAACTATGAGTTTTTAATCCAGAAGGAACCAAAGATGATAATTACGCCTAATGGTCTTATCATGAATTAAAATGACAAAAATGGTAGTTTTAATGTAAAAGAGCATAATGGACTGAATTGATGTTTAATTTTTCCTTTAATATGAAATTAAGGTTATATATTGTTAAAATGTAACCTTAATATCTTTCATGAAGAATAGATGAGATAATTAGGGTTTGTGAGTAATTGTATAAAATTAGGGTTTAAAAGAGTAAAATGAAGAGGAACCCTAATTGCAATAGAAACGCTAAAAGTGGACCAGAAACCCTAGGAAGCGAGCTAGGTTTAATAGATCTTGATGGCATGATCAATGATAGGAAATTGTATGCATATTTCAGGATCTCTTTGTGTTCTTGTTTGCCTGTTGGATTTCTTGCATTGATTGGATTAATTCTGTCTCAAATCAGCCTGACAGGTATGTGGTTAATTATGGTTAATCACATTAGTTTCCCAAAGATTTTCTAGATGATTCATCGCATTGAATGCAACCTATCAATTTGAATGTTCATACTTGCAAATCATAAAGTCACTATGATTATCACAATAATAATAGAAGTGTGTATTCTCGCACCTACATGCCACCCTGATGGATGATGCCAAAAGGTCAAGCCCAAAGGGAAGACTAATGGGCACCACGAGTGGTGACCCCAGACACCAAGCTCTGGATTGAGAAGGTGGTCTTTATTGAATGACTAATGGGCATCGTGAGAGGTGACCCCAGACACCAAGCTCGAGAATGAGAAGGTGGCCTTAAGTCGTTGGCAAAAGAGAAACCCTAAGGAGGGTATGCCAGGGTTAGGGCAAAAACGGATGAGAATGTCACATTGAAAGCGTAAATTGGTTTGTTAATTAACTTGATTGTGATATTTAGATTGCTAGCCATATTTGTGAAATTTTGGTTGTCCCCACATACCGACATATTTCGATATGCTGACCGACATTTTGTTTGTCGGCATTTTAGGTACAAGTTTGAAAAGGACTAACAGTAAAGTGGCATGTGTGAAATTAAATAAGAGTTAAAGTACAAAGGATGATTAGTTAGAATAGACTCCATATGTGGAAAGAAGTAGATATCCAAGTTTTTGAAAAGGTATGCAAAGTTTTATTTTATACCAGATTTCAGATTAGTTTGGTAGAATTTCATAATTATTATTGATTATTTGTCGAACCTTTAATCCTGTTAATTGGGATAATGGATCTGACCTCTTGGTCTCCCTTAATTGGGGGTTACTGGGAGGCAGGGTCGTTACAATTTCCTTCCTGTGAAGATAATGTATACATTTGAGAAGCTTGCCCAGATCTATGTTGATGATATAGCGTGTTTGCACGGAGTTCCAACCACTATTGTGTCTGATAGAGTTCCTTAGTTTATGAGTCTCTTTTGGGAGTGAACACACACAAATCTAGGTATGAAGTTGATGTTTAGCACTTCCTTCTACTTGCATACAAATGGTTAATATGAAAGGACCATTCAGACCATGGAGGATCTATTGAGTGCTTTTGTTCTCCAATTTTTGAGCAGTTGGGATGCACACCTCATCCTGATAGATTTCACCTATAACAACAGTTACCAGAGCAGACTTGACATGGCACCGTATGAGGCATTGTATGAGAGGCATTGTAGGTCTTCGTTGTGTTGGTATGAGATAGGCAAGTATCCGCTTCTCGGTCCTGAGCTTGTGCAACAGACGACAAAAAAGATCAAAGTGATTCAGCAACAGTTGAAGGCAACACAGGACATGTAGAATTCGTATGCAGATATCCTCTATAGACCTTTGGAGTTCAAAGTGGGAGATAGAGTGTATCTCAAGGTATCTCCCTGGAAAGGTGTTCTGAGGTTTGTGAAGAAGGGTAAGTTGGCTCGCAGGTTTATAGGACCTTACCCTATGGTGGCACATGTTGGTAAGGTGGCCTACAGGTTGGAGTTGCAACCTGAGTTGCATAGGTTGCATCTACTATTTCATATGAGTATTTTGAGGAAGTGACATCCTGATAAAGAGATAGTATTGTAGCCAATTGAAGTAGAGCTTGATGAGGACATGTATTATGTTGAAGGTCCAGTGTTAATCATTGATAGAAGAGTGAAGAAGTTGAAGAAGAAAGACATAGTTCTTGTGAAGGTTCTATGGCATCATCTTGGAGTTGAAGAAGCCATGTGGGAGCTTGAGGAAGAGATGAGGAGGAAATACCCCTCTTTTCTCTGAGCATTTTGGGGGTTGAAATCCTTGTTAGATGTTTATGGCTTGTAAGACCCATGACCTGAGTTTTGGGGTAACCCTATTTGCTTTAGCTTAATCATTTGATTAGAACCTTGCTCTAAGCTTTTGAGATGTAATTAGGTCTTGTGGTGAACTTAAGTTTCAAGTTTGAGCTTGTTTGGATGAAGTTTGTGCTTTCTATGCTAGTTTTGGTGAAAATTGCAATCTATCTAATGTAGGGGGTGGATGTGCAATTTGCCACCTCTAGGGTGTTCCCTCTCTTTCTTGATATCATCTAGAGGAAATAGAAAGAGGGGGTGCCTTGTTTGAGCCTTGGTTTAGGAGTATCACCTCAGGTGGTGATTAGGGTTGATGTGAGTGTTGAATGCCCTGACCATGTGTGTTGGTTGTGTTGTCTTGACCTTGGGTCACGACCAATGCTGGTTTTGGAGGGTGTCTCGATTGAGACACATCCTCTAGGTGTTTTGGGTCATGACCTATGTAGTCTAGGGTGGTATAGGGTTGAGATGGTTGCCCTAGAATAGGTTGTCTTGACCTAGGAGTGGTAGTGGTCCCTTGTCTCGACCAAGTGGTGATGGTAGTGTGTGTCGCTACCACAAGAGGTGCACCCTAGGAGGGTCGTGACCGCGACTATGTGGGATGACATAGTGGTCAAGAGACTACCTATAGTGTGTCACCATGTCTTGCATGTCATGCTTAAGTGATGGCATGTTGGCCTTTTGAGTGGACAAGTATCCCTTAGTATGTTAACACCTCACCCCTTGCTCTCTCTCTCTTCTTCCATATATATAACCCCCTTATCTCTTCTTGCTTGCAACCCTTTTTCAACCATATGTCTTATTCCTCCTTCTTTGATTTATTCTTGGAGCTTGGTGGAGCAAGGAGGTTCGTCCTTGGAGCTTGGGGGATCAATCTCCTCTTGCATGTGGTGGTGGTGATCCTAGCTCATCTTCAATCCTTGGTAAGAGTTTGTCTTCTACATTGATCTTTCTTTTGATCTCCTGCCTTCATCTTTCTCTCTTTTGGCCCTAGACCATGGTTCTTCCATGATGGTCATTTTGGGAGAGAAACTCCTCATCCCAGGGGTCATAGACAATGTTTTCACAAGGTAGACCCAAGTGTGAAGATGATTTCTCCTCTCTTACTCGCTTTCTCTTTTGGTTCATCCTAAGGGTCAAGATGCTTTGTGAAACCCTAACCCTAAGTGTCACGGGCGTGACATGGCCTAGAGGGTGGAGGTCGTGACATATTGATGGATGGTTGAGACACATTAGTGTCGCGGTCATTTATGGACCATGATGGGTGGTCGCGACCTATGTGGTTATGTGTTCAACATAGGGTGATGGTAGGTGTATCAGAAGCACATGTGAACACTTAATGATATGAATATATATATGATACATAATTCATATATATATATTGCTATTTAGAATGATATCTAATCAACTTTAATGATGTTTCCTAATCCTTATACACTCCAACATGATGGAGGGTGATGGTTCTAGGGTTCATGGTTGCACCTAGTCTTGTAAACTCTAATCAGCTAAGAGGAATCACTAACCCTAATAAAAAACTATTATCTTGATTTTTTCTCTATCATGCCAAGATTAAGATGTTATGTGGTTATCTCTCTCTTGTTTATCAACTTCTAACCATGCAAGTATTATGAGCTTGATAATCATAGCTAGTGTATGTTATGGTGATTAAACACGATACATGTTGAATATGAGCCTTCAAGAGGCACGCTAAAACACTCGTGATACATGAATGATGAGTTGAGGGATTGAAATCCCATAGCATGTGACTTTGGTATTGATTATGTGAAGAATGGAAATGATACAAAATCATGTGGTGATAGTGTGACAAGTTCTCACCCTATACATTTTATATCTTCTGGAGTTGTGCTATGCCCTTATCTTTGTAGAGTTTGTTATGACTTTATACATTGTAACTTGATTGATTCTAAAATACACTTAGTTGACTTAACTAATCAAGTGGAACTTAATCATGTAGTTTTTCCTTATGCCATAGATCCATCCCAGTGTTAGAAATTGCTAGATGGTGAAATGGGCTTTCCCTGGTGAAAGCTTGGAGTCATATACTGGTGAGTATATGCATTCGCAAGATTGGATGCATGACATACCCTGGTATGATTGGGGATGCAAGTCGTAGCTCAGTTTCACTAGCACCGTGACTTGTACCAATGTGGGCTAGGACTTTCACTATTTGACTATATGTCCCAAGTTGCAGTTGAATGGTATGTATCTGTTGTGTACTTGTGTGCTGACCATGAGGTTTAGTGAGGTCATGGATTTCATCTCTTCCATGTACCCTGTATGGCACTGATTTTGACTTCGTAGTGTTCGGTTGGATTTGGGTGGTACGAATCAAATCCTCGGGGCATAATAAGATACATAATCAGCAATGTAGTGTACTTGCTTAGGATCAAATTGGAAAACATTAGATTAGGCCTTACGTGCTTTTATACAATATAGCTGGTAGTAAATATACATGTTCTTCATAATCCTTTTTTGATGATAATATGTTCCACAATCCAATTGCAATTGCTTATGTTGATTAGGAATGATTATCTGCTTATTTTAATTGTAGCCATTCATTTGTTCTTTATTTACCTTATCTATTGTAATAATAGTGTTGGTGGAGAGTTATAACTCCTGCTAAGATTTGGAATCTCACTCTATCGGTTTCCCATATCTTTTAGGTGGACGTACACAAGAAGGTATAGGTCGTGTAGCGGATGCTAAGCAACAACAAGGAGAACAGTAGCAAATAAGGTTGGGAATGCTTCTTGTAGTCTTTTGTAGTTAGAGTCCTAGAGTCGTCCATGTACACTTAGGTCTTGGGGGAGTTACATATGTTCCTGGATGGTGTTATCGATATGAGTTTTTAGTTTATGCGCCCTTGTTGTATATGGTAGGCTGTTGTACATGTTTATGTAAATGAACCGGTATCACATGTGATAGGTAGTCTTTTATGCACATGTTTTAAAGAACAATGCTTTATGATATATAATTTAGATGGCAAGTTTTTGGGCCCTGATGTAATAAGTTTCTTGTTGTTGGTTCTTGTTGTAATTGATTTCATTTTTTAGTGTTTTTTGGTAATCCACTATAGAGTTTTGTTTTAATCTCGTGGCTTGTATTTGTGTGACAATGGGTGTCACATGTAGGAACCCATATGTATTCCATACCAAAGGACAAGAGAACTAAAACCTCGATACCAAACAAATATAGGAAGTTGCAGGGAATATAACCCAGTGTATGATAGGGCAATAAAATCCAATGCCTAATATCATATGTGCCAAGGGAATAGAACTCAGTGCCTGACAGTGGAATAAGACCCAATGCCAATAAAAAATATAAGTGGAAGGGGAATAAAACCTAGTGCCTATGTGGAGTCACTATTTATAGTTATGACTAGTCAATCATCCATGCAAAATAGGACAGACAAGAACAAAATATACTAGTTTTCATGCAAAGGATGAAGATATTAAGTTTACATCAAATGGGGTCAAAGGACCCTAGCCATTGGTAAGATAAGGTCAGAAGATCATCAATGTGGTAACAACATCAACAAATTAGGAGAATATTAACAAGGAAGAATACTTTCACAAAAGGATAGGATTGTCCACAATTTAGTTAATGCTTGATATGAGAAAAATATATTTAGTCATGATATTATTCCCTATTTAAATGGAGTAGATGTACATACCTTGACTTGAGTATTAAGTTAGATATTGGATCCTAATCCTCCAAGTCTAAAGTCAACTCAATCGTGGGTGGAATTGGGTTGAAATAGTAGAATGACGGGTCGTACTACCCAGAATAGGTCCACCAAGTTTTAAGTTCTCGATATCAGGGTGCGATACTAGAGAAGAAATTGGTACATGTAAAAGTCTAAGAAAGGTGTGGTGGAATCATAGACAAGGTCCCATATTTATATGATTAGGTTCTAGGGTTTCTATGATGGGGCTCAAAGATGCTTGTGTCCCAAGCTTTAGGCATTTCTGGAATAACCATAGTAGGCTTTGAGTAGACCTTTATTAGATGCGTGAGAAAGTAAGGAAAAGTTAATAAAGGAAAAAGAGAAAGAGAGGGAGAGAGAAGGAATCAAAATACAAAAAGAGTACCACAAGTAAAAGGAAAAGGAAAATAAAACATGATAGGAAGAAAATTAGAAACCATATCAAACAAAATGTATCAAATTAAACATTTAACAATTAATGTTTGCAATTGTATATTATCTTTCTAAGCTTATTTGAGGGTCCAAAAATAAAGATAATAATGACACATAGTTTAATTAAGACATGTAGAATCTAAAATTTACATTAGTTTTCATTTTTTGAATGTTCAATATGTCATTCACTTTATTTGAATCCTTTTAGCATTATTTTATAATTTATTTTATAATTTGTATATAGACACTAGTATTATCCAACTAAAATGTGATTTGATAATTGGACCAATTAATACATGAGACATAAATTTGACATTACTTTCTTGTTTAAAAATTGTATAGTGGATTATTTCATATACATGAATGTTTTACTTACTATATTGATTATTTACGATCCTTTTGAAATTTCCTGAGAGAAATATAGAATATCTTGTATTTCCTCATTCTCTCTTCATTATCATCAACTGTGTTTATTTCTAATTTCATTTGGATAATAGTAACTTAGTTTCTCAATACATGTTAATTGTTTCCATAATATCAATAGCATCCTATAAAGATAACTACAGAGGGGAAATTGTATTCTCTTATTACTTTTTACTACTAACATTTTACATCTATTATTTAGTACATACGAGTGCGATGATATTCTTTACATATGTATTAATTAGTGTGTTTCTAAAATAATTTTTGGATTTTATTTATTTTATGATAATACTTTTTATGTGTATACAATATTATTTCCCATCATGTTACACCACAATTTTATTTGTAACAATCCATACAAGTTGGTTTACATTATTCATTTAATATATTAGATGCTTTCTTTTTAATAATAAATTGAATATTTTTGGCCTTATCTTTCATTTGCTTTTCTTAAGGATTTTGAGGCATCTAGAAACTCCTAAAAGATGTGAAATTTAGCCTACAAACAAACTTGAACATGGGGAAAGCTATTTTACAATTAATTCTTCGTATTGTGGTTGTTTAACATTTTATTTAATATTTTGGACTTTAATATACATTCTCTCTTCTAAACTACACTAGGATGTCCAAATATTTCTGAAATTCACACATTAACTGATTTTGGCATGTAGATTTCAGATTTGAGGTTTTCTCCAATTTTGAAGGCTTTTCGTATTTATATTTAACACTTTTGACTCTTAATCTTATTTTCTTCTCTAAATAGAATTAAATTAGTTATCATTATGCAAACAATGTGAAAGTTGGTACCCAAGGCAATTAGGACCCAAGGAATAGGCTTTTACCATTATATTTTACTTTTGAAATTCCTTTTTATGAGTTATGGCACCATTAGACTGTTTTTCTTATTACCAATATGTTTATCAAAACATATTACCTTTATTATAAACATCCACTCAATTGAGTCTTATTGTACTCAATACATTTTTAAAAGAGCTATACATTATTATTTTGCACGAAATTCTACATTTTATTTATTTTAAATATTTAATTTATTAATTTCATATTTATTTAACTAATAGAACATTATTAATATTTATGGTTTTGAAATTACCAATTGTTACTCGAAAGCATTGTATTCATTTTTAATTTAGTCATTGTGTTAGTTAAGAAAATACATGTATCATATTTCATGATTATATTAAATGTTGGCACATTATTATGTAAATGTGTTTTAATTTTTATCCTTATTTGGTCAAATCTAAGAAACTAAATCTTACTAGATTTCTGATAATAGAATAGGGTAAGACTCTAAGTTTTGATTTGTTACAGAAAACATACAACTATATCCATCTCACCCTCTACATAGATACATTCTTGGAGACATGCTCCACGTTCCACACTCCAGCTGCAACAAATGACTCTATTTGTCTCACCCTCTTTCCATTCCCCTTGAATGATAAGGCTAACGAGTGGTGTTCTAAAAAAACTGATGTGATGATGGAGAGACTAAAAAGAATGAGTTCCTCAAGAAGTTTTACCCCATAGGAAAACTCACTCAATGAGAAGAAGCATCAAATGATTCAGCCAATGGGGCATGATAAATTTCATGAGAGTTGGGAGAGATATAAAAAGCTATTGAGAGACTACCTTCACTATGAAGTACCCTTGTGGCAACTGGTACAATCTTTTTACTCCTAATTATCTCAATCGGAACAAATGGTGGCATATTCCTCTTCTAGTTGTGCATGACAAAGCCTCCTGAAGAGTCATGGCCTCTATTTGAGCCCTTCACCAAAAATTCAAGACATAGAGGATCAATGTAACCAATGATTATATACCACCGTCTTCATCAGATGATGCAAATCTACAAATGATGAAGATTCTTGCCAACATGACAAATTTGATGAAGAGTCAAGTGGGGTATTCATCCATTCAGTGCAATCTATCGAGTCTTTAAAGGAAGATGTGAATGCCATGTAATCTTTTAAGAACCACAATAATCATGACTCCACATCCAAATTCTACACCCCCAATGAAGAAATCACCCCAACTTCTCATGGAAGTAATAAGGTGATGATGAACAAGAGCAGCCAAGGAAACATTCAAGCCTAAGCTATAGTTAGAGATATGAGAATGAAGTTCATTGAAAATTGAGAAGCTTAGGTGAAGTCAAGAAAGATGTGTCCACTCATGGACAAACCATTGATAGGCTTGGCTAAAAACTAGATCATCTACCTTGAATCTTACTTTCCATGAGAAGTGGAGGCTTCCTTGGCACACCTTAATGAACCCAAACAATGCAAATGGACAAGTGGTAGCCCCTCAAAGCTCCCTTGTGCACCACCTATGTAAGTGAAACATGTCCAACAATATCAAGGCCTCCCCTAATGCATATGGTCCTTCACCACAACATCCACAATTTAACTATCAATACCCTCCTCCACCATAACAACAACTGCAACAACCTTATATACCTCAACCACCACTTCAACAACAAAAACACCACAACATCCATACATCTACACAATGCATCCCATCACCAATATCCTAAGGCCACCACCACCACCACAAACATCACAAGCCCCACCTATCCCCATGAGCAAGTGAATGTAGTGAACATCTTGGGGTGTGGATGTTGGTATATATGCCCATAGAGCCATCCCAAGCGATTTCATGGAGCTAGATATTTATTAATCAATTAATGCGATTATTTGGTTAATTAATGAATTCCAGAATATTTTAATTAATCCAAGAGTGTTTTAATTAACACAATGTTTCTGTTTACCGATGAGTTAAGGAAACCCTACTTCCTTTCGTATCCTATTTAAAGGAGGTTTACGGCCGATATCTATATAAGATATCGAGAGATGCTTTTAGTTTATGCTCACATACGTAAATCCTATCCATCACCGTCCTTAGGAGAGGAAGGAGAGCAACGCACCGCTAGCACGCCGCCGCATAGACACAACTCCTTCCCGCCGGCTTTGGAAGCACGACGTGGAGTTCCAGTCCATCCGCATGGACAAAGTAGAGACGCAGACGCTGAGACGCCTAGGTTCGGAGGACATCGACGACCATCCATGCGTGTTACGAGAGGCGTACATCATCGCACAGGAGTTCCGTCAAATCTTCCTGTGACAGCGAATGGGAGAGAAGTTCCGTCCGTGTAGGTCAGCATCGTTGCACCATCGTGCAGCGGGACATCGCCGGACTTACTCCGCGATAAGGTATATCCCGCAAACACTCCTTCCAAATACGTTGTTGTCGATGAGATCCTATTTCGGGTTGTGTGGATTTTGTTGCTTCTTCCGCATATGTTTTCTCCACAAAACCCAACAGTGGATAGGTTCTTGAGGAGCCTAAAAGCAAAAAAGAAAAAGCAAACATCATATTGAACAAGAGTATGTGGATACTTTAATGCCAAAAAAGTTTTGTGATGATGTTATTAGAATAATTAATTATGTTGTACCACCTTTTATTGATTATGTGATACCAAGTGTCCTGCCCTATACTCCAATTGAGAGTGATTCTATCACCCATGTTATGTTGGTGATACCAACCGTCCCACCATTGCCAAGTGAAGGCCCTCGTGTGATCCCTCAAAATGATTTAGCTCCTTAAGTAACACTTCGATTTGATCAAGTTGGTTCAAGAAAATATAGTGTTAATAATCTCCCATAACCAGATGACTTGGACGATCCCTCCCTCAAAAGGAGACAAAAACACAATGTTGACATCTTTGAAATATTTAGGCAAGTCAAGGTGAACATCCCATTGCTTGATGAAATCAAACAAATTCTAACGTATGCCAAATTCTTGAAGTATGCTTATGCTTTGAAAAGAAAGACAACGGGAAGAATGACAAAGAAGATTAAGTTGATTGAGAATGTGAATTTAAGCTTGAAACATTCCATTCCCATCAAGAAAAAGGACTTGGGAGCCCCTCCTATCACATTCCATATTGGTGATAGTCTTACTGAGAATTATTTGATTGACTTAGGTTCTAGTGTGAACTTTATGCCCTATAGTGATATTGTAACACCCAAAAATTTTGAATCTTATAGAATGACCCTAATCTGAAACCCTAATTTTGTTTATTGATGTTTAAGATATAGAATAAGGTGATGATGGCTCTCAATTACGTTATTTTAATTAATTTAGATAACTGTTTTACTTAATCACTTCAATTGAAACTTAATATCACCAATTTAGCCATAATTACCCAATAATTGCCATTAAGGGTTTAAAAAATTTAACCCAACCAATGTTATTTTTATGGCCTCATAATTTTTAAATAAGTTAGTTTTCATAATGTCAGGATTTTCCCAAAATATTAAAACCAAATTCATCTTAACTAACCCTATATGAATAATTAAACATTAATTCTAAAAAGAAAAATATAGTAAACTAGGTTGGTCAAATCAAGAAACTAACTATATTTTTTGGGTTCCTTGTGTCAAACTAAGTAATAATTTTTTTTGAGAGGATTTGAACCTTCCTAGACAATAAAATTTAACTAGGAAAGAACTAACCTAATTCTAATAAATAATCCTAAAAATATCTAATCCTAACTCCAACTGGACTTTGGTCCAGCTGACTACATGAAATAGCCCTTTTGTCGTGGCCTTGGTCAGAGCATGAGTCGGACTCTGATGAATTCATATTCATCCAATTTTAGCTGCATTTTTAGCCTAATTAAGCATTCATATAGCTTAGTTTTCCTCAGGAATATCTTTGTTTTGATCTACTTAGGTTCTTATGATAATTGGTAGAAATTTGATACTTTTCTTGACTCCCTTTGTATGTTTTGAATTCTATCACTCTACAACAAGTTTGCCTATGGGCTATCACTCAACATGCCAATCGACCTTTGATTTTTGGTAAATATCAAGCATCGATAATAGATATCGTTGACATTGATGCTCGACAGATCCATCGACCTCCTTGGTCGACATCCAAGCACTTGTCAATCAAGCCATTGACAAATGACATTTTCACCCAACGATCGACAATCCTGTCAACACTCTTGTCAATAACCATAACTGTTTGGCAGTCTCGTCGACCCTCAAGGTCGATAACCTATCAATCTCCCGGATTGATGCCTGAAAGTCCAAAAGTCAAGACCGACAGACTTGTCGATCGACAATAAGTGATTGACATTTATGGAAAGTGGTCAACAACCATGACCCTATACATTTGCCATTAAAATCATCTCAGATTTCTGGAGACTGAAAATGTTGAAAGGCTATCGTTGAGATCATAAAAAGGACGAGACCTATCGATCAAACTAGTTCTATCGACCTAGCTTGGAGACATCTATCGACCACCAATATTGATTGACAGATCTCTTTCATCAACAACTCCATGCCATTGATCTCCCTCTCTTGGCGATCGATCTCTCCTACAAGCTGTTGTTCATCCACCTGCTTCTACTACAAGTCAGGGTTATACTTGAAGGAAAAAGAAGGAAGGATGCATGTTGTCACACACCACATCGAATCACTTCTTCTACCCTTATGATTATGATGGTGTCCTCTTCCTCCTCTAGTGATATTAATTTTGTCATGTCGAGGGAGTAATATTTTCACTGGGGTGCGGGGATTATCCCCACTACCCATTTCTTGCAATTTCAATTATGTTCTAATTTTTGTATGAAATCATTTAATTCACAACTAATCATTTATTACATGTCTTGTGGACTGATCACCCACTTTTACGTTATTTATTATAATCTTTTACCGCTAGAAATTCAACGTTTAAGATCTGAATATCGATTAGCTTTGGTTGATGCCCTATCGAGAACTTCTGACGGGAAGTCTCCGAAGTAGTGGATATAGGATCTATAAGTAACGAGACATCAAGCTTACATGGATATCTACTCTTACAAGTTTCTAACGCCGAAATGGGAAACTTGCATAACTTCAATTATATCTTCATATAGGTTTGGATTTGAATGGTTGCACATATTTGAGTAGTGGTGGTGAACCCTAGTTCGACCCTAGTATCTCCATCCATTTATAACTAGAACCTTAACCTAGCTATTTTCATTTTGCAACCTTAGACTAATCAAACCAATCTCCTTTTTTTTGATAAATACTAGGTCTTAGAAAGTTTCTTTGATCAAATAATTCTTAAAAAAGTTGTCCCCTTGGGATTCAATCCTCAACTATACTGCGATAAGACACATACACTTGCGGCTGGCATATTGCATATTAGTTTGATAAACTCTAGAAAATACATTCCTAGTGAACTTGTAGTGTGATAATATACCATGCCAGACTCCAAGGCCTGGACTCTTCCACAAGACTAGGACTTACTCCTTCGCCTGACTCTTAGACTGGGTAGATCTCACAGTATCCGGTCACTTCTCACCCGACGATCTCTCTTAGCAATTCCTATCGTCTTGATTTGATAAGTTTTTCACAATCGATGATTTCTCCCAGATCTTTGAAACCCTAGTTTGACCACCTCTCGTACCCTGGATCTCCTGGTCGACAAGGTACATCCTAGTTTTTTCCATGAATTGAACTCCTCCATGTCCCTATCAACGCCGCTTGCACCCAATCTATAAATATGGGACCTTTCACCATACTTGGATAATGAGGAGTTACTTTTACATATCAGAAACTGATTGAGCACCTCATGGCTCCCCACTGACTAACCACCCTGTTGCCGCTCTATGTGTCTGTCAACCACAGAGCCCCAGTCATAATGATGCAAAAGAAAGCATCAGTCGAGTCATGGAAGCAAGGAGAAGCTTTTACGGATGACTATTGCCTTCAATTTTGAGGTTTGCCATGTTTCCCTTTTTTATTTGATCTTGTACACTGAAATAATCTGAGAAGACATCGCCTCTTATTCCTTCATGCTTAAGACATCAAGAACCATCATGCACCTATAGTTTCTTATCAGTTATCCTCATGCACAATGGCCTTGCCATTTTGGTTACCCACAAAATCTGCTTCACCTGACTTCCATGGCACAAGAAACAACCATGTTTTTTAGGCATCCGACAACTATGATACCCAACTTGGAATTGTCAGGTTCCTCAAGACATAAGGAAGGTGCCCATCACCCTGTGTTTCAACGACATGAACTAGATCTCAGTTTGGATTCTTCAAATCATGTTTTTCCTCTCACTGGTCATCGTTTTGCTTCATTCCTAGTCGGGAACGAAGATGTGAGGTTTTTGTTTACCGATTTTTCCCTATTAGATTTTCATTTTTATCACACATCTAAAGGGTTCCTTTCCATATATCACGTCCCCAGATGGTTTTCAACCATGTATGTTGTTTGAGTGGGTCCAAGTTGCAAGGCTGGTGTTGATTGGCTAATGTCAGAGAGGGTTTCACCTCCTTTGTAGATAACGCTGCCTACTAGGCTTTTTTTGAATTTCTATTGTTAGTGCTTCTCAAATTCGTTTATAATTTATCTGATGTCAAAAAATTTTCATAAAAATATTGTTGGAAAGGATTTTGAATGGTGAACAATATAATAATGGTTTAAATTCTATTTTCACTTTGTTTCCCCATGTACCCTAAAGAACCCCAAAACCCTAGAAATTAATATGATTATAACTATTAATGAATGATAATTGCTTTAACAGGGTAATTAGGGTTTCAATTAACCCTAACAACATGATTAGGATTTGGTCAATCTAGGAGGAGCAACTAAAATATTCTCTAAAAGAAAGGTAAGTGGTCCATGAACTTTGAACATAATTATTTGTTGATTTTAAGTATATGTATATGATGAGTGTTATAAATGATTATTTACTATTTTCAATTGTTAAAAGTCAAATAATTTATAATGAGCTAAATCTCATGTTTTATTGTTAATAATTATTATATCATATTTTATGAACATTAAGAGTAAAGTCAATATTAAGAATTAGGAGAATGTCAAGAGTTTTCAAGAGAAAAATAATGTTAAAAGATAACTTATATAAGATTCTCAATATGAGGCTCCTCAAAGAAAAACTAAGATATACTTTGGTGCATAAGAGAAGAGGCACATCAATGCAACTCAAAAGGCACTTTAGTGCATAAGAGAAGAGTCACTTTGGTGAAAAACCTGAGGATTCTTATATAGGTCAATACAAAAGATTTAATCTAAAAATAATTGTGTTCCTTTTCAATGTTTAGTGCTTAAAAGTTTATTTTTAATTTATAGGTTTTCCTAAAGTTATAATATGTTCAATTCCACTTACCAATTGTTTGATGTATGGCTGGTGGCGCGATGCCTGTAGGTAAGGAGCAAGCTTAGAGGATTAATCCATCTGACGTGTGAGGAGTAGCTCAAGGATCTTTAAGAAGAAAAGACCTGGTGGGGTGCCTATATACCTAGTTTAGATTTCTTTTCATGTTTATGAGAAAGTGTATGGTGTTTAAAGGTGAACATGTTTAATTTTGTTCATGTATGAGTTGTGTTTAGGACTTGAGTATGAGAACTGTTATTTCATTCTGTGTTAGTTATAAATTCTATTTTTATGCAATGATTATCATGTTTGTAACATTCCCGATAAGATTATGCTTCTTCTTAGCATTGTGCATGTTTAGAAAATTGGGATGTTACAGATATCTTCAATTATGCTTGGGAAAATTGAAGTTGGAAAATTATATTCTACAATTGTTCGACCGGTATATAAAAGTCCCAAGAGGTAAGGTGGATTAGTTCTTGTTATGATTGCACAAAGACAAAAGTGGTGTTCCCTGTGGACTTTATTGTTCTAGATGTGGAATTTGAGGACAAGAAGATCCCCATGAACTGTTATTTCCTTGCATTTTTTGTATTTTTTTTTAATTTCTTGCCATTGTCACCTACCCAATTGCATTGCATGTAAATTTTTCTAATATGTTTTGTGTGATTAATTAGCTTCAGTTTCATGTCATCTCTTTCTTTACAACTCAGATTTTATTGATGATAGGGGCACATCACACATTTTGCCAACTTTTCCCAAACTTGAAACATTTTATTCTGAAAGCTTGTTTTAGCTCAATCTCTATCCTATTTGATTGAGAAATTTGAATTGAATGGTTAATTATAATTGCACTCCCATTAGCACTTGATTATAACTAAATGATCATAGATTTTGAACTTATGCATTTGCTCCACTTCTCTTGTGGACTATGTGGTTGAAATGAAATTGAGGTAAGCCGTAGACATTTAGGGTTGTTTAAGTCTTGTGAAAAGAATGATATTTACCATAATTGCTCATTAATTATGGTTAGTTAAATTCATGCAAAAAATGATTGGGATTATTTGCATGAAGAATACCTTATGTGAAGATCCACATCATGTGACCCCTCTCTTGATTCACATTTTCTTCCATCCTTTCATATCCCTCTACCTAATTAAAGGATACTTAAAAGTATAAAAAAGTAAGCCTTTACCACCCTCTAAAATTTGGTTTTTTCATATCTTCCTCTCATTTGCTTCTTATTACCACCATATGCCCTAGTTACACCTAGGGAAAAAAGAAAAAAAATAAAAGAAAATAAAACTGCTCAAATGGGATAGCACCTAAATAAAGAAAAGATGAGTGCTCTTATGTAATAACACTCCAATCTCCTTCCACAGTCCGCTTCTTTTAATTGCATACACATTGGGCTAGGAATCATCATACCTAGGCCATCTTGCCCCCATATACGACCAAGTGGATCATGTGATGTTGATTTTTGGATAAAGTTGAGTGCATGCAAGTGAAATTATATCCAAATCTGCAATGGTTTACTTGAAACTTTATGGACACTACATCACTTCCATGAGTCTTAATACCTTATTCAACAAGTATTTATGCTTTGCGCCTAGATCACATTTGGTTTTTGTTAGAGGAGAGAAGAGAAGTGTATCACATATATGAATTCATGCTTGAACTTATGTAGTCAACGATCATATACTTGATTGCATTTGTCATTTCACAACATATTAAATTGAAAAGAGGGATTTCGTTGGATCACATTTGAGATGAAGTATATTTTAAGTTTGATGCTAGTGATGGATCCCTATTTTGGTTCTCCATCTTGTGTTATTTGTCCCTCATTCACAACAAAACATAAAGAATGCATTCTATTTTCCAATAATTATCACTTACTATCAAAGCACTTTTAGGTACTTTGTAGGCTACTTGGTGGATGGAGGAGGGAGAGATGGCCACTAACACTCCTATGTACTTGGAGGATTTGAAGGAGCCATTGATCCAAATCCAACCTATTCCAAACTTTCAAAGGGTCATTGAAAAAAGGATCCCCACTACTTGATCAAGAATCTGCACAAAGTGCAACCTTGCCCCCAAGAATGATTAAGCTATGGAAAGAACATCAAGGAAAAATCAAAGAAAGCACCAAGACTCTTCAAAATCCCTCATGATTCTAAGTTCACTATTGTTATAACCCCAATTTTGATTGCATTTTATGCAAATATTTCATAAGAAAACGACTTGATAATTTGTGTGCATTATTTTATAACTTGGGTTTCTTTGCAAAATTGTCTTGAATAATGAATTTCATGATTTTCCCTATTTTAATAAGCCAACGGAAGTGTAAAAGGATAAAGGACAAAAGAAAAACCCATAATAAGTGAAAAGGCAAGAAGAAAATAAATAACATATGTTTTGTTTAAGAAAAACATGGAATTCTCTAGAAGGAGACATCAGTGGCCACAATAGGATGGTTTTAGTTTCACTTGCCTTATAATATCTACAAAAATCAAAATTAAGAGAATAGAAAAGAAATAATGAGAAAATATCAATTTTAATGCATAATATATGCCTTTTTAGTGTATGACTTGCATATGAATAAAAAGAGTTATTCTTTTCGAGTTATGGTCTCAAATTCTGTCCACAGAAAGATTATGTCATAAAGAACTTTCCCTTAAAATTTGGGATTAATATGATTAATGGTTTAGGAGATATAGATTTTATAAAAATCCATAAAGTGTGGATGATAGTCTGGAAAATATTAAAAGTCCTGATTTTTCTATTCATAATAGAAATCTTTTATGTTGCACACATAATGTGGAACATTGAATCCAAGATCCAAATGGCGCACACTTATTATCTAGCTCGCACTCCTTCCTGGAAAGAAGAACAGGAAACCAAAGTTTCCTAGATCAGATTTCACGATCATCAATGCATGATCACAATTGGAAACCTTTCCATCGGATTTGTGAGATCAAACCGACATCACCTACCCTGGATTTCACCCAGTTTTGTGGATTCTAGGAGTTTTGCCCAAACCCCAGGGACCCTGCCTCCAGGGATAAGTATAAAAAGGGGTGTACAACCCCTCTACAAACCTATCCAACAACCCCAAAGATTGCCCACAGGTTGTTGAGCACTCCTCCATCTTCAACTACCCAAAGTAGTGCGATATTCACCTCTGTCTTTGTCGTCGACTCGTTAGAAATTCTTCACCATTATCCCACTGTTCTAGACTGTCTCTAGAGAAATTGAGAGGTTCTTTGAGTTTGCGGTGCCTAGGTGAAGGTTTGTGTAACGTTGATTGAAGCTTGGAGGGCGGGAATCTCAGAGTCAACCAAGGAGTTGACTCCGGGCCCGCGAAGAAGAAACAGGCCGAGGTTGAAGAAGGGTTGTGGGAAAAAAACACTTTGCCCCCATGCACGCTGAGGTAAGGGTAATATGGTCCTTACACCTCATTTTCTCGCTCATTTAATTAGTTTGCCACTCAAGTGGGCTGCCTACGTGGCGGCCTGTGATTGGTCAGAAAAGGTTAAAATTGCTAAAATCATAGTAAATCATAGGATTATCTAAAAGTAGCAAATAATATATGTATCTTGATCAAAAAAATGCAAGACACACAATAAAAATATGATCTTGTCCTATATCTACTTCTAATTTGAAAAATTGTCAAAGTTTCTATTTTTAAAGTGATTAAATGGATCAAAACCCTAATCTATGGGCGTTGATGAATCTATTAGACTTTGTTGATGTTTTTAATCAATGATTGATCTGTTATGAATAAAAGGAATACCTTGGACTCATATGAATATCTTAATCCAAGATTTGAAAGATTAGGGTTTCCTTATGCATAAAAGTACCTCTGATGATAGAATTAGGGTTTGTCAACCCAATAAACATAAAAGTGCCAAATATCCATCTTTCTATCTCTCTAACCCTAGTTTGACTTAAAAAGGATAAAGATTGGGACTTTTTCATAAAAGACACCTTTTCTAGCACAATGTTATGTATGAAACCTAAAAGTAGGATTTGTGGACTAAGAATGTGAAAAGAGCAATAAATGGACTAATGGAGTGTTATGGGTAATAAAATAAGAAAGTGGACTTAAAAGCCTAACTTGAGAACCAAGTCAGTCCTTTGATAGGTTTCGGGATAATATAGTGACACATGGATGTTATGCCTTGATTTTCAGGTTGATTTGCTTGGTTGATTGTGTAATTAATCTTACTTGTTCCTTTTTGGACTGTGAATACTCCTGAGATAGGTATGTGGCTACGCCTAGTGTCACATGATTTCTAGGAGATTTCTTCGCATGGTTTGAAGATATATGATTTTATGTTTATTTCATTCCATGTAAACTTTAAAGTGACTATGACTATCACATTATATATGGACATGCCTAGCCCATTTCTAGGCCACCACTAGATCTATGGAAAGGCCATCCGCCTGAATAGGGGAAGGCACATTTTGGTACTAGCCTGAATAGGGGGGTACACAAGAAGTCACCCGCCTTAATAGGTAGAAACATGATGAAGTCATCAACCTGAATAGGGGAAGAGTGTGAATACTACAGTATGAGGCCCTGAGGGGTTATGATAGAGGATGGAGACACCTAGATTGGGCAGTCATGTTGAAAATGTTAAATTTGTTTTGTTAAATAATAATTGTTGAATTATGTTGTTACCACAACTTGTGAAGTTTTGTTTCCCTCACATACCGATATAAATCATTATACTTACTGACATTTTGATTGTCAACATTTTTAGGATAATCTTGCTGGAAATTGGACATTCAAGAAAAGAAGAATTGAAAGCAAATAAATGAAGTAAGGCTCGGAGGATATAGATAAATAGTTTATTTCTTGGTAAAATTCTAGAACCCATATTTTTGTAAACTTTGGCACAAGGATATTTTTATCATGTACCAAATTTCGTTAGTTTAGTAGAATTTATTAATTTTTTTTATTATGTGCAAAACCATTTGATCCTATTTTTGGGACAACAACTCAAGTTTCTTTGCCTTCCTTAAATGGGGGTTGCCAGGGAATGGGGTCATTACAACTATACAATGCCATGGAATGGTCGTTCTATGCACAATATGTTTGTGCCACAAGGACCATTTTCAACCTTTCATTGTCATTTCACCTTGAAACCACTAAAAAAATACTAAAAAGCCAAAGTGCCCCACCTAGGCCCTAGAACAGTTGTTCTGGTCACAAAATGAGAATGCTAGACTGTCCATTTTCACCAATTCATCCATTCAACCCCATTCCATAAATAATTCCATCCTCACCTAGAACATTTGTTATATCCAGAATGACCATGTCACTTTAAAGCCAAAACAATCATTTGACCTAATATGTCCATGCCACAACCATGAATTTTTTTGTTCAACCTTGGAAAAGTCATTCCATTAGTCCACACATGCTCTCCTAAGGTCTAAATGACCGCTCTACCCCTGAAACCATCGTTCAACCCTACAATCCTATTTATACCTACATTACAATTTCTAAACTACTCCCTACTTAACCCTAGCCTCCATATCACCCTATATATACATTAGTGGCAGCTAAGAGGCAAAGGGTATCTGTTGTTATTCCTCTTAGCTGCCACCCACTCCTACCTACACCATTTACTTCATTCTCTTTCACCATTTACCTAAAAAATCTAGTTTTCTAGGATTTTGACTATATCCATTCCACCTTTCATGTCATTTCACCTATTTGGAGGAGGAGGATGAGCTTGGAGCTGTAGGAGGTGAAGATTGGAGCTCTTCCATCCATGTTCATGGAGTTTCAATCTTTTTCTTCCTTTTCTTTTATTAGTTCTTTGATAATGAGTAGCTATTTGGGGGGAAATTATGTATGTATAATACATTATTAAATATATAATTATGCACAATGATATGATTTCATTTCCTAAGATGATATTATTGCTAGTTCTCTTTTCCTACCTCTTACTGTGTTTGTTTGAGCTATGAATAGCCTATGGCATAGAGAAAGGGATGATTTTGGGTCTTTTGATGGGAAAAATCCTAAGTTCCTAGGGGTGCTTTAACTAGTTTCTCACAATTCTCCTTTATCTCTCTATTCCACTAGTCTTAGGTGAGAGATCTAAATGCCTAGATGGGATCCTCCATATACACTTCGCAAAAAGGCTTGCTTAGTGGCTAGATGGAGATATTGGGAGGTGAAATACCCTTCACCTATACTTCACACCACTACTTGCCCCAAAATGTTTTAGGAGAAGTCCACCTAGAAGTCTAAAGTTGGATAATCTAGATCTATGAATATCTATCACTTAGTATATAGATCCTCTTAAAGGTAGATGGGAAGTGATAGGGACTAATTTCCCATACACCACCATACCACCCATGGGCAACTAATAGGATATGATGCAGACTTTATATTAATTGTTTTATATGGTTTGATTTTACTTCTTGAATGTTTAGGGTATCCCCCAAAAACAAAAAACAAAAACAGCCCGCTACTCCCATTTCTTGCTAGAACGCTAACTTGTTTTCTTGCTTGATAGTTGTCTCTTGTTTGCCTACTCTTCTTGTTTGTTCTTTCTAGAGTAATTAGTTCCTATTTAGTTTCTTGTTGTAGGTTTTTCTTAGTTAGTTTCTTAGTGTACTCTTTGCTTGTCTTCTTGGTGTAATTGTTGGTCTAGTATATTTAGTTGCTTTCTCGTGTTGTTGATTGATTTAACTTAGTCTAATTTCCTTAGTTTGTTAGTTAGCATTGATTGTGTAGGGTTAATCTACGTTTGATTTATGCCGTTCTTTCTTGCTTATTCACCTTAGTCGAACTTAAACCCCAAATCGAATCCTGAAAAGAGGAACTTAGAGAAACAATCATAGTTAGACTAGCATCGTAATTCACTCCATGAAGATCTACCCCGAACATGCCATATTTCCTATACTCGTGCCGTGCACTTGCGGATCTTTTATTGAGAGCGTGCCAACAAACGAGTTATAAGTAAATTTTTTATCATCGCGGTGTGCTTCACCTCCGAGGGGCACCAATACCCTTATAGCATGTAGGTATTTTCAATCATTTGGATTTACATAAGGTACAATTCTCATTTGTCATACATTATGACAAACATGAGTTAATCTAGGTTTGGTTCCTACCGTTTTTTCTGCTTGTTCACCTTTTTAATTCTTTATCATTCCACATTGTGACCAACAAGAATGCATGAATCTAAAAGCACAACATATCATTAATTCTTTATTATTCCAGATTTTTATTTAAAAAATGGAAGAAAATATGCAAGATAGCACGCTTAATCTAGAAGTAGTTGGCGAGAAGGCAGTGTCGAAAAGTCGTTTTAGCTAACAAATGGGCAGATATCGGATGAGGGTCAGCCATTTGGGCTTCAGGAACATGCTATGCATAGTGGCCGATATGAGGGGTTTTGACAGATATCCCACAACTGAAATTGACGAAAGTAAACAACCAGTCGATGCTCCAATAATATAATTTTGTGGAAAACCCCGAAGAAGAATGAAAGATGCAAACTTGTCGCCTAAGCTCGGATTACACATGTAATAATCAGCACACAATGATAGCCGAAAGGCTAAGTAAGACATGTCGTAAAGTATCTCTTTACTGCCAATCCGTTGATAACTGGGTATGATGGCAACCATGGCGCGATTAGACGACTGACGCTCCTCTGCGTCACCTTGAGTAGGAGCATTCCTGGATCTCCACCTCTTCGATGGGCAGCCTATCTTCAGGGAAAGGGCACTCCTCCACGGCATCCTGCGACGCCCTCTGGTACTGCAACGCATCACAAGGCTGTGGCGTGACGTAGCTAGACACCCCCTGTATCTGTGAGCAAGTCCACGCCGGTTTCTTGGACTTAACATACCCAATGGTGGCATTCGAGATACATATCCCTGTAAACGGCTTCACCTGCAACCCCTCAAGCTGTCCAGCCATGGTCACATTCTCGGCAAAGATATCCCTGTAATTGATCCCATTAATCACCGGCACGGCGTTCCTATCCCACCCATCATCCGGGTGCGACCCGTAGTTCCCCGTCATCCAAAACACCCACTTCATGGTATGGAGCGACATCCCTTTTACAAACACATCCTTGACATACGCACCTCTGCCAATGGCAGTCTTGATCCTCACTCCAGACTCGGAATTCACCGCCGTGATATCCTCCGCCCTCACGTCACTAATCCCACCGGACATCTCACTACCCAGCGCAATCACCGCACTGGTCGGCGACACACAGGTCAGCCTCTTGACGACAATATGCTGGCTCGGCATCCCGAACGCAATGCCGTACTGGTCCCATCCGGATTTGATGGCCACGCAATCGTCACCGGACACGACGTAGCAGTCCTGGATGAGGACGTTGGAGCACGAGTCCGGGTTGATCCCGTCGGTGTTGGGTGAGTCGATTGGTGCGAGGACGGTGACGCCGGAGACGATGACGTTGGTGCTGTAGATTGGGTGGATGTTCCATGACGGGGAGTTGACGAACGTGAGGTTGGAGATGAGGATCTGGTCCGAGTACATGAGCTCCACGAGGTACCCGCGCGTGTAGGTGAGCTGCTTGGCGCGGTATTTCAGCCACCAGCTCTGGCCTTGACCGTCGATGGTGCCGTTGTCGCCTGTTAAAATTAATTAATGAAAGAGTTGTTAGATCGATAAAAGATAAATTAATTAATGAAAGAGTTGTTAGATCGATAAAAGATAACGGGACATTATTGCAGTTCGTACATAGTTTTCCAGGCGTGGACGATTCAAGGTTTATGCAGTTACTTAGTACGTGAATTTCCAGTTCGCGTGATGCGCGTGCGTGCACGACTACGTGATCTTCTTAATCAAATAATTAACACCTGTCGGCCGGAAACTAAATCAGTTGATCACAGCTCCACGTTTTAAATACTTTTGGTCAAGTCATAACAGGAACCTGGCGATGATTTTTGACGTGCCTAATCCATGCCATTCACTTAAACCTAAAACTTAGCAAGGCTTATATCACACTGTTTGAACTGTGGGGAAGGCTATCACACTGCTGAATCTCTTATTAACAGCTTTCAGCCGGAAATAAAATCAGTCGATCACAACCTCAGGTTTAATTGCTTTCCATCAAAGTCATGACAGGATTTTGACGTCCCTAATCCAAGGCGGCATTCACTCAATTGGGCAAGGACAGAGGGGGTTGGTTGCTTTACGTTAGAAGACTTTGTTATCTGAGGAATTGACAAGTGCAGGCCGACACTGTTTGAATTGAGATTGGGGCAAGACTAATTAAACGATAAAGGGATGGATGGCTGACTGTTAACTAAGACTATATGAGCACACACAAAGGTCAATGAAGCAATTAAGAGAAAACACGTTGAAACACCAAGTAAGGTTGTTGTGGCTTTGACGCCAAGTAACGTTGTCTTCGGGAATGGCACTACGGAGGATCATGATGATCCAAAGTGTGGAGTTAGGTGTTACCTGTGATGACGACGTCCGTGAGATTGATACCCCTGATCAGGCTGCTATACCTCCCTCCGGGCGCATCCCTGCCTCTACCATAGGACGGCAACGGGTCCGTAAGCGGCCACTCGTTCATATCCTGCACAGGTACACATCATTGTCGTTGAATAACAAAAGAATGACATTAACAAAGGCACGAACCGGCCAGAATCAAGAAAGAAAAATGATCATAGTTTTGCAGGGAGTGAGTTAGACGTCACAAGCGAGCGGCGGGTTGGGCTAGTCAATGACGCCTTCCCCAACAGTCCTCCTTTTCCTTAATTAGTCTTTTCTATTCTCGACATTAATAGTTGATGTGGACTCCGATCTAAAAATCTAGAATCTGGTCTACAAAACAAACTACGATTCTCTGATTACGCCAAGCTAACTATACCTAATCCCGTCCCTTCTCTTTAGCTATTATACTTAATGAAGAGGGAGCCGGCCATCATCAATGGGAACCGGCGGTATACCCTAATCTAGAACTGGTCAAGATTATCAACTGCCCATCATAAATGGCAACCCAAAATATCCGTCCTAAAAAAAGAAGATTTTACTCATGTATACCCAAAAGTAATCAAGAAATTTGGTCACAATACGCACAAGTCGTGTGAAACAGGGCCGGATTTGTGAAAAGAACGTGTAACATTCATCTAGGAATTGTCACAGCCTTCTACTAAATTTAACTTTTAAGGACGGTTTTCATTTCCTTGAAATATACAACGGGTCAGCCATGGTGATGGTGCCAAACGACGGTGGTGACAGTCACAGTATGGCAAAAATTTTGATCAAAAAATAGGGATTGATCAACAAATCTGGTCAAGATGTTCACGTGGTGACTGATGGATATTGATTGTGGTGAAACAAAGTGCCGTCCAATCCAAACTATTCTAAACACCAGATCCGGTTAGTTACACAAAAGGTACGTTTGGTTAATGGGATCCGATGGAATTTGGAGAAATGCAGTAAGTGTCCTGTCTTGGTTTCACTGATTTGTTGAGTTTCAAAAATTCAGAATTATTTTGCATGTGGGGACCAGCAGTCGCGTGCTGCGAAGACACAGCAGGTAGCAACCGGCAACAGAAACCGGTCACGCAAGCTTCTTGCAGAGCGGCATCCGGCGTTTGTGAAATGAGGATGTGAATCCCGCACTGACTGTATACTTGGATAATATTAGTTTTCTCTCATTTCACTGCTCCCATAAAAAATTTGTGTGCAATACAATGCGGTGGGTTACGACAAATCAAACGTGCCCAAAGTGGTGTTTTTGACGGATAGTTTTTTAGTCTGTGTTTGGTTCGAGATGGAGATTACGAAATCCAGATTAGATTAGACCGGATTAGTCAATCATCTTTCTGTTTGGCAAACCAATCTCATCATTAAATTAGACTGGTTTCGTAACTTGTGTTTTTCAGTCTGACATGTAAAACAAAATACACAAAAGACAGTGAAATCTAAATTGGGTTTCAGGACAACGGAACCTGAAACGGGAGCCGTTTCAGGATGTTCAACCAAACACAGATGTAACGCGGCACAAGAAGACAAGCCAAAATCCGGATGATATCCCGAACCAACCAGGGACTTAGATACCAGAGAAAACATAATATTAACACCCCCACCCCCACCCCCACCCCCAAAAAAATGGAAAAGCAGAATAAAGAATAAGCCCGACAGAATAACGAAAAAGCCGACAGAATAACGAAAAAGCCCGGAAGAAAACAAGCTACCCGTGACCTTGTTTGTAAGCGTTCCAAACAGAAACAAGTAACAAAATGCCAAAAGCCACGAACCAAGGTAGTAGTGTCATCAGCAAACAACCGCAGCAGGCAGGGGAGTCACGGATCCAGATTCAATGAAACAGCGAGTGAACAAAGTAATACTACTCATGTGTTTGCCGGACCAGCAATTGACTGGTTCCGACACGGCCACAGACAGTTGAGCATGATTGAGGTGAAGAACAAGGGGAAGCATTTTGTTTTTCCTGAGCTTTGTTTTTGTTAGTCCATATGGTTAATATTAATTGATAATCAATTAATAGTAACATAATCAATTGATATTAACACATATATTAGGCATGATAATGATGTACTCGATATCTTTGTCAATTTAGAAAGCAATTTCATTCTGAAATCACATAGGTGTTTCGATGTATTACTTTGGTCTTTTCCCCCACTCTGTCTTTGTCATGATGTATTGCTGGCTGCGAGAAATCATACTTAGCTGTCTTGAGAAGATGATGTTTCAGCTACTACGAAATGGCGTAAATAAATAATCAACATTTTGATCATCATAATGTATAATGCCAGAGGAACGCCATTCAGATGAAAGTCAGGGACTTGCCATGCAAAAACTAGAGAGAGTGGGGGTGGAAGAGGGAGAGCCGGCAAAACGAAACCGTCGTGGCAACCACTAATAACAAGTGACGAGAACCGCACCTGAGACCCGAGTATGACGGCGTCGCGGTGCAGGTACAGCGTGAAGCAGCTGGTCAGGTTGAAGCTACCCGTGAGCCACCTACCGGAAGGCACGTACAACAGGCCACCTCCATCCCCTGCGAACTGCGACAAATGGTCGATTGCCGCCTGGAACGCCCTCGTGTTGGACGTGACACCGTCCGGGACACCGCCGAAGTCGGCAAGGGAGGCCGTGTGGGACCGGCAGTTGGGTGCCCCTTGGTACTTGAACTCGTCGATGGACGGCAGAGCTCCTCCGCCCCCGTGGCCCCTCCGTATGCCGTGGTGGCCGCCGGGGATGTACCCGCCCTTGCGACGGCACTCTGCGGGGGAGACAAGCAGAGAAGAGGCGACGAGGATGACGAGCAGGAGGATCGACGGGAAGGGGACCTGTGGCGGAGGCAGTCGAACCGATTAGACGTGTTTCTTTGATATTAACAAATAGTGAAAAAGGAAAGCGCACGAAAAAATGAGGATTTTTCCAGACAAAAGCAGAGGGGGCGGAGAGGAAGAGGCCTCACAAGTGAATTGGGTCTTCTTCCCATGCTTCTGACGTCGCTTCCTCTGGTCCTCTGCGTCTCCTCGTCTCTCTCCATTGTTCTGGAGGTGAGGAGAAAGAAACAAAACAGAATAAAGGCAAGGGACTAGGTGGGATCAGAAGACGAGTACAACGGAATCACGGGGCAGCTGAAGTGGTGATGATGGCCCGGCCTCTGCCTTGGCTACCTCTCGCGGTGGAGCGAGGAGGAGTGGAGACGGGAGGGCGGTACTTATATAGTAACTGCCGCCTCACCTGCGTGGGGAATTATAAGTTCCTTGCTCCTCTCTATTCTCTAGTGCTCTTTTTCACTCCCTTGTTCGTGTATATTAGCAGTTCCCATTCAAGGGACGATAATATTATACTCAATATTGGTAGAAAGCACTATGTTACATCAACCAGTTTTCTGAAAAAAAGAAAGATTTAATCATCAATTAATCGAACACAATGTTGAAAGTGAGCCCCCGTTAACCTCTTTTCCAAGTCGCTTGGTGGTTCGTCGCTATTATTATGCAACTTTTCTTTTCCGCAGAGAAGCTAAAGTCAGTTTGTGAGCCAGATAAGAAAAAGGAAGGCATTGTCTATAGGTTCAGGAATTGTCTTCATCTTCTATTGGCGGCAAACCGCATGTCATAATAACAAGTTAACAAACGGGTGTAGAGTGTAAACTCACTCCAAATTTGGGTCAGGCCGCCAACTCTATGATTGGTAGTGCCAGACCCTCTACACAAATCATGATTCTTGCCACTATGTGAATGTTTGGTATGCCCTCTATACATATAGATCTAGCCACTACTTTGAAAGATGGAAAACCCTTTATATTAATTGGTTCAACCACTAATTGAATGCCGTCACTTCCTCTATGGGGATAATGGCTCAACACCACTTCGATGTTGGCGAACCTTCTACACGAATCATGTTAAGTGTTAGTATTAAATTTTTTTTTTTTGAGAGTAAACAGATCCATTCATTACTCAAGCCAAACGGCATCTACAAGTAGAGAAGAACAACCACAAGAACAATCAACAGTCAGGTACACAGACTTAGAACCACTACCACTCATATTGGAATGAGAATAAAACACTTCTGCATAGATCTCTCTTCTTCGAGGCTGACTTAAGCGGCTTTTATGAGAGATGCCTTCAACTTGAGCATTAGGCAGCGGTGTAAGGGATGAACCAAACCAGTGTTCCATCCGATTGTTATCTCTACCATCCATGTCAACAGCTTGAGCAGCAAATGAACCTGAGGCAGAATGAGACATGCTAGAGATCACGATACTCTCACGACAGGAGAGAGAAACAGCCCCCTAAAGGACATACAAACACCGAAGAACGGTGACAAGAAGGCAGAGAACCTGCCTAGAACCCAAAAACACACGCACAAAAGGGAAATCAAACAGACATAAAAGAAAGAACGCTAAACAGGGGGGCAAACGCCAGCCTTCGGCAGGTACACGCCAGACTCTGTAGACTCGACCGCCTCCACACCGCCACCAAGCAAAAGTTGCACCAGAGGCGAAGCCGCCGCACGGAAGCCACCGCCCCTTCTGTAGGGTTTTAGGGGAGACAGAGAAGGCAGTGGAAATAAAAAAAAATTCTCTCCTAACCCATACCGAGGAAATGCGTCAACGTCTATATAATAGGAAAGGATGGTTTGCGGAATCATACCTTGTCCCGAGGCTTGCTCGGCGACAATACCTCGCGCAATGCGCGGTCTTCAACTCCGGACTTCGACGGTGTCTGTGCAGCTCCTGGTCGCACCGGGACTGACAACTCCTACTCGAACCGGACTGTCAGATGACAGTTGTCCTCCTAAGCGGCAGTGTCCTCCCGCCTCTGTAGTAGTCCACACGGACCACCTAGAACTCCACTCTCCTTGTCCTACAAGGAAGTGGAAGGAGTCGCACCCTCCTGTTGACGTACTAGTCGCCAACACGCTCTCCTGCCTCCTGTTGCAACTGCAGTTGTCCTTCCCTTGCTGCACCTCCCTTTTGCGGGAAGCACTTGCTCGGGCTCTCTCACGGTTACCAAAACCAGAGAGAACGACAACTTGCAGAGCAACTGGTTGCACTGAGCTGTACTTTGAGAAGCCCCCAATACCCCTATATATATAGGAGAGTCATGGGACAGGGTTCTCCATCCCGGGCAATGCGGGACTAAAGCAGGAGTAGAAGGGTTCGAGAATTTTCCACAAAAAGCAACCGGTTCGCAACTTGAAATGATCGGTTTACAACTGAACCGATCGGTTCGGCCATTGAGTCGATCGGTTGGACCTGAGCCGATCGTTTGGGGCACTCCAACCGATCGGTTGGTGCCCTGAACCGATCGGTTCATGGTCCTAATCCGGCTCAAAAAGACTTTCCTTGTTTCTTTCCCAATTGGTATCGAATACCAATATTATTCCCAATCGAATTGGGCAATTTGGAACCAAAGGAAAATTCTTGCCGACATGACTTTTCCCAACTGGTCGGTTGCACCAGTTGAGCCGATCGGTTCAACCCTTGAACCGGTCATTTCAACCTGGGCATGAGCCGATCGGCCTGGACACTCCAGCCGACCGGTTCAGCAACCTCAGCCGACCGATTCATCACATGAACCGATCGGTTGGGAGCACAGGTTGGGCAAAATCAGTCAATTGTGATTTCAATCAATCCGATACTCCAATCAATGCGTCCAACACCTTGAACCATACGATATTGAGCTATCGACTGATTGAGTGTTTAATTGAACTACTAAACTCCTTTAGTAATCAATCTAAACTTTGCTTTGTGGATAAAACTCCTCTTCTAGGTTAAATCCTATGTGTGTGACCCTACAGGTCCATTTCACGTTGGCAGTGAAAGTCCATAACACTTATGACTTCACAAGCAAAGAGCGGTGCCTAGTCACACATCAGTGCTACCCAAGTGAAAGTAGAAAGTTGGAGAACAACTTTCATCCTACAAACCGTGAATGGTGTTACAACGAATGTATAATTCCTTTGTCACTGATATCCCGAATGAACTCGAGGCATGGAACAGTCATCCTGTCAACGTTCATTCACTTCCTTGATCTCAGAGTAGACTGGAAGAGATATGTATGACATCAGTATCACATACTGATTCACACATGCGTGCACGCCTTTCTCAATCCTACTCATCAAGTGGCCATGGATATCAAACTCCCTCAGGAGGGACAAATCCCATATCTATCACTCGCCCCTCAAAACCCCCATGTGTCAAAGCCACCCAATCATCACCTTTATAACAACCCATGTTTCAGGACTGTGTTTGATGATGTCAAAGTGTGCCCAACGACATGTGTTGAGTGCAGTGATTTCAGGTCTAAGAGTCACACTCACCACCATCACTGTGAGTACTGACTGTGACTACCATCTCATGGTTCCATGTGTCAAACTCACGGTGGGTATGTCCGGTACCTTGTTCTCTAACAAGTACCTATGTGTTTGGTTTGATATCTCTATATCATGACTAATGAGATTCTGTCATCAACCAACACCACAATCTAGTCTTGTGTGTCATTGCTGTCTATCTACCTTCCACAATGACATCCGACTAGGGACATAACAAGAATGTACAAACTCTTAGCATCCGTATGATCTCATCGTTCAGGTCATGAACCTGAAGGCATACGTCATTGAGTACTGTCATTCTCTAGACATTCAATCTGTTCTATCACTATCTCGTATGACTGAACCAGAAAGAATTGGAAGCTCGCCTTTTATGTTTATCAAATCAATCTTAATGTATCCCACCAATCATCCCATAATTGGCTCTCAGGGCATACATACCAACAGACTCCCACTTGCACTGCGAGCCAATCACCCATGAATCATATTCATAGTGATCTTCAAACATCTCCCACATGTTACTGTGCTCTAGTGCCAACATAGTGAGTAATGGCAACATCTTGCCAAAGTCAGTATAAATTGCATGCCTCACATCTCTTCACTGTACGTCGCACGTATGAGATGGAGTTGCCGTAATATGCGATCTAGTATTCCTATGCTAACCTTTAGCCACATTGCATGATCAAGGATTCCAGACTTGTCATCAATGAGTGGAATATAAGTTCATCTCATGAACTTTCAGATCCATATAGTATCCATTGCTGTTCACTAACACCTAGATACTCGGCATTTCCCTTTTAAATGGCTTTATTGGAACACTTCCAATTATCAACAAACATTCTCTTTTATACATCTTATATATATTTTGCGATTAATTTTCTGTCCTTTCGGAAGTTCGCATCAATGTAACTTTTACATCGAACTCTTCCTTATCTCCATAGAACTAGTACTTCACAAGCACTTATCAAGTTCTCATGGTATTCCAGTAACCCTTGCTGGAAGTAGACAGACATCCACTCGTCATGTCCTACATACGAGTTATCAGGATGAGCACATCATATTGTCATGTCCTACATACAAGATGATGAATGCATTTTATTCTTGCCATGTCATACATGCAAGATAATGGGATGATTACATACATGATAGATCCATATCTATTCTTAGTGTTCCCATTCTTCATAAGAATTGGACACTTGGCCTTTGGGATACTAATATCCATGTAACATGGACAAGTTTTCTCCCACTGAATCTGTGCATACTGAACACTTTAGTACAGATTGCCAATGTATGCTTTCTCTTTCCAGGTCAAGAGATTTTTCGAGAACTATCTCTATAGATCTCTATTCCTATCACATAGGAAACATCTCTATCTTCCTTAAAGATAATTTCCACTTTTTGGATTTCCATTCTTGAAAAATTCCATTTCACATCAATATGTGGAATGTGAATACGCTCCCACTAAATCACAGATCACTTCTTTATCTTTGACATATCAGTCAAACCCTTTGACTATATTATCAAAATAAAGATCCAATTTTGAGTTGCTTGTACTCAATCAATCACATTGATTAGTCCATTGTAACTTATAGACTTCATTTGCATTAGTGGATTCATAAACCTTATAGGTTGTGTCACGTACACATCCTAGTTTTATTCCTCATAGGAATGCGGTTTTAGTATCCATATGCCAAATGTCTTAGTCATTAAGTTGCAATCAACAAGCATCATCCTTCTCAAAATGTTATCCATGTGTCTTAACACTTAAGACTCATTTGCACTTATGGATATAATCCAATGAGTGCTACCATCAAGGTCATACCTTATGGTTCACATGGATGTCATTTAGGATGTAAAGGTCATAAACCATAACTCAAGATTTGGTTCCTCATATTCATCTTGATAGTTGACTCATCACATGAATAACTCATCACATAGATAATTGAGGTGTATCTGTTAAAGATATAAGAACTCACAACCCTTGTGATTCTTGATTTCTTTTATTAGTATGGGGTATTCTTTTATTAAGAAGAATTCAGTTATTTGATAATCATTCTCTAACTCCTTAGAGTATGATTCCTTCTTGATTCAGACATCACCATGCCTTAATCATGAGTTCACTATGATACACTATCATAATCACTCATAAGGATCTCAAACATTTGGTCCAAGTATTTCATTCATTGATCTCATCAAGAATTAATACTTTACCAAATTTGTACTTCATTTATGATAATCTTGAACATTTCAAGACATTCATATTGGTATTTATCTAAACACCATTTGAAGTATTAGCATTTATTCCAATAGGTATGTAAATACATCACATGTATTATACCTAATAGGATAATCACTCTTCCACTACTTTAGTGAAGATTGATTAATCATGTCCAAGATATTCATGTCCCTTACTGGTTCTCTAACCAAAACAGTCTAGTTTTATCCATCACATGGAAACTAGAATTGAATTTCTCATGATTAATGCTAATTAAATTGTTTGAGTTATCTATAACTTTTAGGTATCGTCTTATCTTATGCATATCAAATATCACAAGATAAATAAGGCATTGCCACAAAGATCATATCTTTAAGATTGAAAACACAACTTTATTAATTGCCATCATTGTCATACAATATGCAAAAATAAAGTGTTTCTATCTATTGGCAAGTATGAAATAGCAGTTCATAACTGTATTACATGCCTTATTGGCTGAAAATAAACTAAAGTATTCCTATCTATAAAGGCAACACTTGCCCCAAGTAAGAATGCTTTACACTTTACATCTTGATATCATATATCTCAAAAGTGTTACAAGTTTACTTTCATGACACCTTTAAGTAGAGGTTTCAGTCGCCTCCTTCTTCTTTTGTTCTTCCAGGTAGAGAGGACAATTCCTTTTCCAATGTCCTGGCTTTTGACAATGGTGGCAATTTCCTTTCTTGGTCACGCCTCCCTTGGCCTTGAGAGCTGAAGATGGCTTGGACTCCTGGCTAGCTTTAGAACCTTTCTTAGCTTTGCCCTTGCCCTTGCGCTTGGACTTGCCTTTCTTGCTCGTGATCACCATCACGGACTTAGGCTTGTCCTTCTTCATCTGTAACTCGACTGTCCTCAACATGCCCAACAACTCTGACAGTGGCCTATCAAAGTTGTTCATGTTGTAGTTCATCACAAACTGGCTGTAAGATTTTGGCAACGATTGCAGTATCACGTCAGTAGCCAACTCTTGGCTCAGTGGAAATCCCAGTCTCTGCAGGTTCTCCACATACCCAATCATCTTGAGTGTGTGAGGACCAACTGGATCTCCTTCTGTCATGACGCACTTGAACAACGCCCTAGAAACATTGTACCTCTCTTGCCGTGCCTGATCTTCATACATGTTCCTGAGATGCAGAATCATCTCTATGACACCCATGTTCTCATGTTGCCTCTGCAACTCATGGTTCATTGAACATAGCATCAAGCACTTTGCATCAATGGCATCATCAGAATGCTTCTTGTAAGCATCCCTTTCTGTCCTTGGTGCATTAGGAGCGGGTTCCTCTGGAATTGGAGTATCCAGGACATAGAGCTTACGCTCTTGAGTGAGAACAATTCTCAATGTCCGATACCAGTCGTGGAAGTTTGTCCCATTTAGCTTGTCCTTGTCAAGGACCGATCGCAAAGAAAAGTTGTTGTTGTTTGTTGCCATTTGAACTACAAAAAGGAAAAGATGCAATTTTAGTCCAAAACTCATTTTTGACTTATTTGATTGATTTGAAAATTTGACGATATAATTAGGCCTTTAATTAATTATCGCTCCCACTATTTTACTTCAAATTGATAGCCCTCACCAACAATTCGGAAGATTGCAGCGTACAACCTTCTAGTGGGCAAGATCCTGAAATCCTCTAAGTCATGGACCAGCTTGGGCTGTCACCCACAACATAGATCTCTCAGGTAGGCAACTTTTGCCAATTGCATCATATGCAACTCTTGATAAGATGTCATCTACAACTCCTTGCAATGATCATCTCCATGCCTCAAGGCGCTAGATCCTATCTAGGTCACCTTGTTAAGTCCAACCCAAAGCAAACACGATGAATATGCACCCTGCTTGGGCAGACCCACACATTCATCATTCACGCTTCCACGAGATAGACGGTGCACCACGCTTGGGCGTGCCCACACTTGGTCGATCAAGCTTTTCACGTGTGTCGCATTTGGAAGGCATCTAAAACTTAATATTTAATGAGGGATTTGGTTTTATATACATATACATATCCAATCACCACAATACATAGTGCGTATCATATACATGCTATATCCCACAGAAAACATGCACAAACAATAAAGAGCGATGATTATGGCCATCCTAATGTGATTCCTCGAGCCAAGAGGAATCACGGTCATCTAGGTCTACATCACATGCAACCTGTACAAGATGAAATCTGTGCCTTTGCCTTCCGAGTTGATCAACTCATCACATGAATGATCTGTACTCTCCAGCCGGTCGTCTGGGTGCCACCAGCCGATCGGTTGGCTCCTCCAACTGATCGATTCACCTGGTCGTCGTGCATCTCGTCATGTCCGCCACCCGCTCGTCTCGCTCCTCAAACCGGTCATCAACCGATCGGTTCATTCCTTGAACCGACCGTCTGGAAGGTCAACCGATCGGTTCACTCCTTGAACCGACCGTCTGAGCAGTCGTCTTGATATCCGCCGGTCTTTGACATAACAGGAAATAAAATCCCATTCTATTTATTACATTGATTTAAAGGAGAAACCCCGATTTACATTCGGGGGGAGCAAAGGTAGGAAGAATCTCGAATTATTTCGAGTTACATCAGGAATAAGAGAGGGAAGATCGGTGCGCAGACCGAGATGCAAGCAACCACAAACAACCACACATAGATAGGGGTTTATAGGCCATAATCACGCTACACACATCCACCACAAAACTCGTTTAAGGGCGACGCGTATCGAGTGCATTAATAATACATATCATATATGTAATTTGGGATTTGTGGATTTAGGATTGGACATGCATAAATCCAATATTATTCGCATCGCATGCAATAAATAAAGGCGACAAACCAAAATCGATCATATCGATATTCCTAAAATATAGAGCAGTTGACGTGGCTCTGATACCACTGTAGGGTTTTAGGGGAGACAGAGAAGGCAGCGGAAACAAAAAAAAATTCTCTCCCAACCCATACCGAGGAAACGCGTCAACGTCTATATAATAGGAAAAGATGGTTTGCGGAATCATACCTTGTCCCGAGGCTTGCTCGGCGACAATACCTCGCGCAATGCGCGGTCTTTAACTCCGGACTTCGACGGTGTCTGTGCAGCTCCTGGTCGCACCGGGACTGACAACTCCTACTCGAACCGGACTGTCGGATGACAGTTGTCCTCCCGCCTCTGTAGTAGTCCACACGGACCACCTGGAACTCCACTCTCCTTGTCCTACAAGGAAGTGGAAGGAGTCACACCCTCCTGTTGATGTACTAGTCACCAACACGCTCTCCTGCCTCTTGTTGCAACTGCAGTTGTCCTTCCCTTGCTGCACCTCCCTTTTGCGGGAAGCACTTGCTCGGGCTCTCTCACGGTTACCAAAACCAGAGAGAACGATAACTTGCAGAGCAACTGGTTGCACTGAGCTGTACTTTGAGAAGCCCCCAATACCCCTATATATATAGGAGAGTCATGGGACAGGGTTCTCCATCCCGGGCAATGCGGGACTAAAGCAGGAGTAGAAGGGTTCGAGAATTTTCCACAAAAAGCAACCGGTTCGCAACTTGAAATGATCGGTTTACAACTGAACCGATCGGTTCGGCCATTGAGTCGATCGGTTGGACCTGAGCCGATCGTTTGGGGCACTCCAACCGATCGGTTGGTGCCCTGAACCGATCGGTTCATGGTCCTAATCCGGCTCAAAAAGACTTTCCTTGTTTCTTTCCCAATTGGTATTGAATACCAATATTATTCCCAATCAAATTGGGCAATTTGAAACCAAAGGAAAATTCTTGCCGACATGACTTTTCCCAACTGGTCGGTTGCACCAGTTGAGCCGATCGGTTCAACCCTTGAACCGGTCGTTTCAACTTGGGCATGAGCCGATCGGCCTGGACACTCCAGCCGACCGGTTCAGCAACCTCAGCCGACCGGTTCATCACATGAACCGATCGGTTGGGAGCATAGGTTGGGCAAAATCAATCAATTGCGATTTCAATCAATCCGATACTCCAATCAATGCGTCCAACACCTTTAACCATACGATATTGAGCTATCGACTGATTGAGTGTTTAATTGAACTACTAAACTCCTTTAGTAATCAATCTAAACATTGCTTTGTGGACAAAACTCCTCTTCCAGGTTAAATCCTATGTGTGTGACCCTGCAGGTCCATTTCACGTTGGCAGTGAAAGTCCATAACACTTATGACTTCACAAGCAAAGAGCGGTGCCTAGTCACACATCAGTGCTACCCAAGTGAAAGTAGAAAGTTGGAGAACAACTTTCATCCTACAAACTGTGAATGGTGTTACAACGAATGTATAATTCCTTTGTCACTGATATCCCGAATGAACTCGAGGCATGGAACAGTCATCCTATCAACGTTCATTCACTTCCTTGATCTCAGAGTAGACTGGAAGAGATATGTATGACATCAGTATCACATACTGATTCACACATGCGTGCACGCCTTTCTCAATCCTACTCATCAAGTGGCCATGGATATCAAACTCCCTCAGGAGGGACAAATCCCATATCTATCACTCGCCCCTCAAAAGCCCCATGTGTCAAAGCCACCCAATCATCACCTTTATAACAACCCATGTTTTAGGACTGCGTTTGATGATGTCAAAGTGTGCCCAACGACATGTGTTGAGTGCAGTGATTTCAGGTCTAAGAATCACACTCACCACCATCACTGTGAGTACTGACTGTGACTACTATCTCATGGTTCCATGTGTCAAACTCACGGTGGGTCTGTCCGGTACCTTGTTCTCTAACAAGTACCTATGTGTTTGGTTTGATATCTCTATATCATGACTAATGAGATTCTGTCATCAACCAACACCACAATCTAGTCTTGTGTGTCATTGTTGTCTATCTACCTTCCACAATGACATCCGACTAGGGACATAACAAGAATGTACAAACTCTTAGCATCCGTATGATCTCATCGTTCAGGTCATGAACCTGAAGGCATACGTCATTGAGTACTGTCATTCTCTAGACATTCAATCTGTTCTATCACTATCTCATATGACTGAACCAGAAAGAATTGGAAGCTCGCCTTTTATGTTTATCAAATCAATCTTAATGTATCCCACCAATCATCCCATGATTGGCTCTCAGGGCATACATACCAACACCTTCACCCTGTGACTCCCGGATCAGAGGACCGGGAGACCTGACCCCGACGGCTAGAAAGGGGAAAGGCAGAAGGCGATGGAGAGGAGAGAAACCAGACGGACGAAGAACGCGATATGCAGATCGGACAGGCGCCGACGAAAGCCCAGGGGGAGAGGGTGGCCACGCGCCAGCAGCCGACCTCCTCCCCCGAGTCGGAGGATCGAGCGCCCGGAACCCTAGATCGCCTTCGCGATCGCCAGAGCGGAACGAGCAGAAATCATTAAGTGTTAGTATTAATTGATTATCAATTAATTTGTAGATTGATTGTTTGTTAATATAAACATTTGTCTATATGTATATTTTTGACCGTTGCTTGTATTATACCGTTGACTGTCAGTTTCTTTCACATATTTATTGTTTTTATTGTAAAGACGATCTCATCCATATATATAAAGGGGCATAATCCTTATACAAAGACATAATAAACATACTTGTATTTTTAAGTTTCAATTCATTCATATAGTATCACATCCAGTTTAGGGTTTGGTTTATCCTCCCATCTGCCATCAATATTTTGTCATCTCTCATTTTCATTTCTATTGTTTCACAATATAAGCCAACAATACCAATAATAATTTTCTCACGCATCATGCATTGGAAATTCTTTTACACACTGCCAAAGATTGGCGGCCATGACAGGCAACTGTTTGTGGTGACCTCCTTAGACACCATGTTCTCTCTCAGTTGGATCCTTCCAGAACTCCTCCTCAACACCTTTCATCTAATAAAAAAGAGGGTGTTCTCATCAACCCGGAATTTACAAAGTACCAAATTCACAAGGAACATATTATGTCATATTTCATCAATTTTGTTCACATAAGTCTTCAAAATGGCATCTTTGAAAAAACACCATCGTTTCTTCCATATGAGCCAATTAAACGACGCACCACTTATCTCATAATCTCATGCCCACTTAAATCCTATAGGGGTCTCATCGCTTGAAAAACTCTACAATCAACCACCACCCTACATGCACTTGCGTGTTTTTAGTTGTACTTGCTTCGTCCTTCTTCCCCAACACGAGCGAAACAAACTTGAGGCATGATCTGCGCGTTGTGTCCTTCTAGGATACAATGACGAACACAAAAGGTATCATTGTTTTGACCATGTTGCCCACCGTCTGCCCATAGAAAGGCATATTACTTTCCTTGAGGATACATCTTAGTATACTTCCAGTACCACATATCACTCCTTTCTTCATGAATTCATCACCATCCCTCATGAGGAATCTATTATCACAACAACTTCAGCCACACATCCCGACACTGAAACTACCCATATTAAGATTCCCATTGAGATTGAGGCTACCCTTGTTGAACCTTCCATTGGGATTGATGGTACCCATGTTGAGCCTCCAGTCACATCACCACTAATAGGCATTGAGGCTACCCATGTTGACCCTCAAACATCATCAGATGACACGACACATGATTATGATCATAATGTTGTACAAAACCTTTCTTCTAGTGACATTAACATGGGTCCAAGAAGATCTCAACACGAGCAACGACCAAATTGACATTATGCTCATTCAACAGTCACATGTTACTCTTTAGAATATGAATTTTTTAACTGCTCTTCATACAGATCTTGTTCCATCTTCATATCAGCAAGCTTCTAGTTCTATACAATGGAAGAAGGCTATGCAAGAAGAGTTCCAACCCTTTGAACGCACCCGCACTTAGGATATTGTTCCTTTACCTGTAGATACTTCACATGTCAATTGCAAGTGATTTTACAAAATCGAACACAAGGTTGATGGCATGATTGACAACACACCTAGTTGCTAGAGCCTTCACTTAGGAGTATGACATTGACTATGGAGAAATATTTTCTCCTATTGCTCACATAACCACCATCAGAACTCTTCTTACTGTTACAACATCCCTTCATTGGACATTATATAGATGGATGTGCAAAATGCATTTCTACATAGAGAACTCTCAGAAACCATATACATGGATCCGCCACCAGGACTAGTAGTACCTGGATCTCATGTTTGTCTTTTATGTTATCCATTTATTGACTCAAATAGGCACCCATGCCCTGGTTTGAATGCCTTAGACAAGCCATCATATGTGCAAGTTACACCCAAAGTTTTGTAACACCCGGGCCCACTGCCCAAGGCTCTAGTAGAGTTTTAGAAATGATGACTGTCCCCACAGACCACCACTAGCCTTAACTATGCACTTTATCCTCACTCACGCACATGTCAGGATCAACTTCCCGACAGGTCACCCATCCCAGTACTACTCCAAGCTGAGCATGCTTAACTATGGAGTTCTTTAGAGATGGGCTCCCGGAAAAAGAGGTGCACCTTGGTGATATGGGTAGTCCAATCATTCCTTTTAAGATCATGTTATTCGAGGCCTCAAATCCTGGGATGTTACAATCTCCCCCACTTAGACTCTTGACGTCCTCGTCAAGGCTCAACTATAAGGCCTCATAATCTCTTCCCCATTTCAGTGCAGACCCACAATGGCCCATGGACACCTAGCTCCCGATCACGGAATACCAGCGCAAGGGTGGCTACGTCAACCATGGATATCCCTTTCCTACATGCCTGGACCGCACGGCTCAAGACTGGCATGCCATGCCCATGTGGGCCCCACCTACTGGAGGGGAATTGGCTCTGATACCATTTATAACACCCGGGCCCACTGCCCAAGGCTCTAGTAGAGTTTCAGGAATGACAACTGTCCCCACAGACCACCACTAGCCTTAACTGTGCACTTTGTCCACACTCACACACATGTCAGGATCAACTTCCCGACAGGGCACCCATCCTAGTACTACTCCAAGCTGAGCACACTTAACTATGAATTTCTTTAGAGATGGGCTCCCGGAAAAGGAAGTGCACCTTGGTGATATGGGTAGTCCAATCATTCCTTTTAAGATCATGTTATCCGAGGCCTCAAATCCTGAGATGTTACAAGTTTACATAATTATTATTTGTTTGTGCGCCATACACCTCAAAGTCGAGTCATCACACTCCTGTATGTAGATGACATGATCATCACATGAGGTGATGTAGTAGGAATCAATGAATTGCAATATTATCTTGCTAAAAAATTTCAAATGAAGGACCTTAGACAACTTCACTATTTTCTAAGCCTAGAGATTGCTCACGGGCATAAAGGAATTGTAGTCTTTCAACAAAAGCATGCAACATATATCATTGAGCGTGCCAAAATATATGAATTATGAGATGTAGAGACACCTCTTGAACTTTATGTAAAATTACGTCCAACTAATGGTGAGCCATTATCTAATCCCGTAAGGTATAGTCAGGTAGTAGGATAACTACTATACTTATGCATCACTAGGCTAGATATTCAACATGTTGTTTGCATTGTGTCATAATTCTGATCTTCTCCCTGAAGTGTCCATTATGCTACCATACTCCTTATCATACACTACACATAGTATCTACTCATGAGCTTGTCTTCCGACCTTATCCTATGTGCATACACTGATGCTAACTAGACTGATGCCCAACCACTGGACACTCCACCACTAGTTTTTGTCTTCTTCTTGATGATTCTTTCATATCATGGAGGAGCATGAAACAAGATGTTATATCTCTTTCTTCTACTGAGGCAGAGTATAGAGAAATGTGTGACGCCACTCAAGAAATAGTGCACATCCGTTGGTTACTAAGTGACATGAGAGTTGTCATTTCTAAAACTACATCTATGCTCTATGAAAACAAGGCACAATGTAAATTGGTAGTGATCTAGTATTATATTACATGACTATACACATAGAGATAGTATGTCACTTCATGAGAGAAAAGAATCTAGCTGGCATCATCACGCTCCCCTTCATAAACTCTACATATCATATTATAGACATCTTCACAAAAATGCACAACACTATATCAAATCATAATAGGTTGATTCACAAACTTTGCATCTTCGATCTACCTTGAGTTTGAGGGGGTGTTAGTATTAATTAATTATCAACTGAGATATGGCTTGATTATTAGTTAATGTTAACATTGACCATATGCATATTGTCGATCGTTGACTGTATTTACACTATTGACTGTCAGTTTCTTTCACACACTCATTGTATTTACTATAAAGAGGATCTCATCCCCTATATATAAAGGGGCATACTCCTTATACAAAGACATCAAAAAATACTTGTATTTTCAAGTTTCAATTTATTCACAGTAAGGACACTACTTGATTGGGTTTAGGATTTGCTAGTCTCTTATGAACACGGAGTATACTACACCCTTACTAGATCAAGGCCACCTGGCATATTGATGCCCTTACTATGAAATGTGGTTCAATCGATACCTGACACATCTTTTTTACAAAATGTGATTCGTTCACTACTTGGTTGTTGACACACTTTTTTAGAGTATGTGAGAACTTTCCCCAAGTAAGGCAACCAATGGACCCACTCGAACAAAGTAAGCTCTTGTACCCCCTAAACTGTCCACACACACTACTACAGAAACAGCCTTTGGCGTCGCTTGTTTAACCCCCTTTGGCGTCGGTTTTTGACTGACGCCTATGTGGGCGCCGCTAAAGGTCGAACACTTCGGCGTCGGTTTTTTAACCGACGCCAATAGTCCATATAGGCGTCGGTCTTTTAGTAGATAACCGACGCCAAAAGAGTCCTAGATGACGCTGTTTTCTGTGGCGCGAACCCTTTTGGCGTCGGTTTTCTATAAAAAAACCGACACCATACTTCAAGACGACACGACCGTGCTTCCCTGCACGGCCATGTTTAGTACTATAGGTGTCGGTTTTATATGAATAACCGACGCCTTTTCCACCACGGCCGTGCTATCCTGCACGGTCGGGTTGTTTGTACTATTAGGCGTCAGTTTTTGTCCAATAACCGACGTTGTAGGTCTTTGCTGACAGTTTTCTGTAAATAACCGACGCCTATATCTATTTTTTTTATATCAGTTTGTAGGCCTGCTGTGGCTGGTCAGTAGGATGAGAACCTGCAGTTCAGTTTTCTGAACTGCAGGTTTACGACATCCATTGATATCAGCCTACAAACAGGCCACAAACCTACAAAAGTCCCAAGGAAAATTTCACACAAGTAGATACATTCAGACATCAATTCAATTCTCACATTCACACATATAGAAACATTCAAATACGTGTATTAACATTCAGAAATATTCATTTACAAAGTATCATTCATTATCGCTATCAACATCCCAATTATATCTTACAGTTGCCACTACTTGTATGGCTTTTGCCCATTCTTCTCTTATTTCATCTAATGCTTCCATCGTATATGGAGCATGTATATTTTTTAAGCGTTTACCTATAGTGTGGTCAGTTTTAAACACCTGCAAAGAGAATGATGTATATATAAGTAATAATATAAAAATAAGATTGATATATTTCATACTAACTAATGAGACTATATATAATACCTCATGTATGTTATCGATGTCCAATGTGGCATGTCATATAATCATCTGCATAAATCGCATCACATAGTATGCGCATGCCCAGCCGTTATCTTGTGTAGCACACTATAAATTGAAACATACAAAATAATACAACTAAGCACAATTCACATCAATAATATATACATTGGAGTCGGGAACTTACTTGTACGTTCTGCCAATTTATTGGCTGGTTCTTTTTCCTTGGGACCGTTCCTCCAGCCTTTTTGAATGCATCTAAACCCCTACATGTCAATATAACACAGTAAATTGCTTAAGTAAATAGTAATGTAATAACAGATGTTAATGGATACAAAAATGAAATATTTCTCACCAGAATAATGACATTCTCATTACGTGTCCAATTTTAGTGTTTAATGTACTTCCCGCGGGATCTAGATAATAAACAGTGAACGTCCCGGGGACAATAACTAGTAACTCCCAATGTTTACCGCTAGAGGTAAAAAGTTAACAATTAATAACTCAAAATGCACAATAAAAATGGAATTTTCTTAAGTCCAAATTATAAATAAAGTAAACTTACTTGACATTGAATAAAGCTATTATTATCGTCTTCTTTTGCTGACCAAAAATTGTAAAAGCATCTATACAGTATTGTTGAACACTATCAGGGTCTTTAGCTACCATACTAATCAATGATGGAATCAAAAATCCCACATGATCAAATGCAAATTGTTTGCATTGATCTTTGACTAAGTAGCTGCAAAATATGTATTACTTATACATTAATATATAAGAAACCAGATCACCGGATCTTACACAAGGTATGTAGATGTATAAACAAGATCTCACCTTATCCATGTCTCTATCATTGATGTATTCAGCCAATCATACATAAACAACTCAATAATATCTTGTATAAATAAAGAGCTATCGTATGATTGACCTGCATAATCTGCATCTAAAGAAACAATTATAGGGCAATGTATATTATGTTCCCGTAGCCAACATGCCATTCCCCTACAAGCAGGACCTAACGGGTATGTTAAGTCAGTTGGAACCTAACTTGGTAATGCGGGAAGTGGAGGTGGAGGCCTAGGTGCTCATGGTGTCTTCTTTTTAACCTGTATATATAATTTCAGATCAGTTGACCTCATATATACACATTAACAGTCTAAATCAATGTAAATTTATCTTACAATTTCAGTAGTGTAGACGACATCTGCTTTGGGCCACAATATGACCCCGCCTTCTGCCTCACCAAGTGTATCAATATCTGGGTGGGCATATGGCAACGCAACTTCCCTCCAATCGGGTAACACACGTAATGGGCCCACACGAACGTAGCCCTGTGGCATTGGCGTCCCATTAACGTTGCCCCAGGAAGGGACTGATAAGCCTGCGCCTCTACAACAACATAGTCTTGTATTCTTAAGCGGCATGGCTTCAATGCCTACAAATTTACGTAAAGAATGTTATACATATATACATATCATCTTGAAAACATATCATCTTGAAAAGACTAGCTACAATGTCATAAACAATACTTACAGCAGACGTGTTAGGCGATGGGTCTCCAGGATTACTCACAGTCTGTGCATCAGGAGAAGAGTGGGTTGCCATAGGCTGATTGGAAGCCTGAGATGCCTACCACCGCATCAATTCTTCCTTGACCTTCTCAGCAACTACATCGTTGACCTTCTTAGCAACTATATCCTCGACTCTCTTATTCTCCTATACATGGATAAAAGAAACATTAGCTTCTTATTATTGAATTTCCTTTTGAAGTAACATTTAAAAAAAAGAATATGTTACCTCTTCTTGAGAAAGTCCCGCTCTGGGTTTGCGCTGGGATGGCCCAAAGAATGCTTTGATGCCCACACTAGCGCATGCACCCCTAACACGTCCAGGATGCTCTAGGTTACCCAGAGCAACTGTGAATTCATCCCTTGTGCCCTAAGGGATGAACGTGCCTTGTTTCCTCTGCTCGTGCAGCTCCCGCTAATCACCATCAACAGAAATTGGTAAGTTAACAACACAAATAATCAATATTCAAACGATTGCTCTAAGAGTTGTATTTTACCATTTTCGCAGCCGCCTCAGCAGTTACGGGCTTCTTTATTTCACCCTTCTTATTTTGCCTCCCAGCTATCCAGATATCATGGCGAGGCATGGGTGTGGAAGACTCCTGAGTAGGAGCAGACTCCTGAGTAGCCGCAGACTCCGCATGTAGTCTTTGGCGAACGCTTGCATAGCCTTTTGGACCCATAGTGTGGTCATGCACATTCAGTGCACGCCTTGCTTTTTGTGCGTCACTGAGGGCCTAGTTAGTATGCATATTAATGATTTGGTTAGTATCACTAAATGTTAATCTTGAATAGGTGAATACAATGTATATTAATTAAATTGGGAGTGACACCTAATACCTTGAATTCTTCAGATTTTCTTGAAGCAACAAAATTGTCCCAATCTTCTTTGTCCAAGAAGTTCCATTGTTCAAGGGCTGACTTCTTTTTCTTATCACCCTCTTTTATGTATTCTCTATTCAGATTTGTCCTATAATTCCTAAGCATCTTTCCAGCGCGTTGCATCACACTTTTACGATGCAACTTCTCATCCAATGCAAACAGATTCTGTAAAATAGAAATGTTATTAACTAGTATCCAAAATAGAATTGCAAATAATAGAATTTGTAATCTACAAAATAGAATTGCAAATAATAATAACTCACGCATAAATCCTTCCATATCAAGTCTTTTTTCCCCTGAGGAACTTTATGCCAGTTATCATACTTAACACCACAATGGCTCCGAGTGGTACACCCAAGATAGTTTACAAAATTATTGCGGTTCACTCCAATTGCATTTCCTCCATTATCAAACTCCACAACCAATTTGGATCCACTGCCACTAAGCGCTATTAACTTCTTCAACAGAGTGATGCCCCTTTTCTTGTTAAGTGTTTGGTGCTGCACATCAAGTTGCTCCAGTGCTTCAGTGGGTACATGTGCATCATCAACCTAAAATTTGACAAAAATAAACACACTGAATTAGCCCAATATAGAAATATAAGATATATGACATAACTAGAAGATAATGAATTTTATAGAAATACAGGATATGTTTTTAGAACTTACATTGGTATCCTCGCCATTCTCGTCATGGACAACATGCTCATCATGTACTTCATGATCATCATGGACATCATGCTCATCATGGTCAGCCATCTGAAAATGTCATTAAAAAGGCAAACATTTAGCATTTGTATTAACTAGAAAAAGGCAAACATTTAGCATTTGTATTAACTAGAAAAAGGCAAACATTTAGTATTTGTATAAACATACATGTCTCTAAAATTGTGATCTTTTATCAATTAACAATCCTTCATTGTGATCTCCGCGCACATATAAGTCATCATTAGCTTCAATATTTTGTGGAGTTGGCAACCCAACTGAGAATGGACTGGAGTCATCATACTTATCATAGTACTCTTCTTCATCTATAGGATCTTCAATGAACTGTCTTTTACCATGAAGAACAACCGACCATTTATCATTTGCAGGATCATCGATATAGAATATTTGTTTCGCCTGTGATGCCAATATGAATGGTTCACCCTTCTCGCCAATCTTTTCAAAGTTCACCAAAGTGAAACCCAATTCATCCACTATAACTCCTTTGGTGTTATCAACCCAATTACATTTAAAGAGTGGAATTTTGAAATCTATGTAGTCAAACTCCCAAATGTCTTCAATGACACCGTAATATGACATTTTAGATTCACGTGGACTCTTATCCTTTGCACTTGCAAAGTACATAGTCGACGCTTGAAGAGTAACCCCACTATTTTGGACGACACTCTTATCATCGTGGCGCTTTGTGTAATATGTGAATCCATTAATGTCAAACCCTTCATAAGACATAACATTCGGTTTTGGTTTAAAGGCGAGGCATTTGATAGTTTCTGTAATATCATTTGGTGTTTGAGATAGTTGATGTAAGACTTTATCTTCAAACCACTTAGTAAAAGTCTTATTATGCTCTCTAGCAAGCCACATTGAACTTGTTCGAGGATGTTGTCTCTTTATGAAATTGGTATGTTCCTCGATATAAACACTCACTTCGTCCATATTGTGTAAAATATACAAGTGAGCTTGTTCCAACTGCTCACAGCTGATTACTTTCACCCGTGATCCCAAAATTCCTTTGCCCTCCTCAATATTCTTGTCATTATCAGGAGTGTCATTACCACTGAGAAAGTCATTGCAAAAATCCATAACCTCTCTCGCCACATAACCTTCAATAATACTCCCTTCAGGCCGATAACGGTTTCGAACATCACCTTTAAAAATGCTCATGTATCATTCAAAGGGATACATCCAATGCAAGAAAACTGGTCCCAACATTTTCACTTCCCTAGTCAAGTGGACAACAAGATGTACCATGATATCAAAGAATGAAGGAGTGAAATACATCTCAAGCTGTCATAGGGTAACAACCACTTCTCTTTGCAAATTATCGAGAGTATCAGGGTCAATAACTTTGCTGCTTAGACTGTTGAAAAAGAAACAAAGTCTGGTAATTGCAAACCTTACATGCTTCGGCAATATAGATCGAATTGCCACGGGCAATATTTATTGCATTAGAGTGTGACAATAATGAGATTTAAGACCTATCAACTTCAGATCTTTCATTGATACCAATCTACGGATGTTGGATGAGTAACCATGTGGCACCTTAACATTTACTAAGCATTCACAAAAAGTTTTCTTCTCCTTTCTAGACAATGTGTAACAAGCGGGAGGTAAGTATGTTCTTTTATTACCCATTTCACGTAATTCTGTTAATTCTGACCTTATTCCCATTTCACGTAGGTCCAGTCTAGATTTTATCCCATCTTTAGTCTTACCTGGTATATTTAACAGAGTACCAATGATGCTATCACAGAAATTTTTCTCAACGTGCATTACATCGATACAATGCCTGACTGTCAAAGAACTCCAATAAGGAAGATCCCAAAATATTGACTTCTTCTTGAATGAAGAATTGTCACTCCGTGTGGCCATACTACATTGTGATTTCTTACCAAATTCATTGACAATGTCTTTTACTCTTGCATAAACAACATCCCCTGGTATAGGTTTAGGTGCACTCCGTTCATCATTCCATCCATTGAATGCTTTGCGCTTCCTACGATACGGATGGAATTTTGAAAGAAACCTTCGATGACCAAGATATACAGTCTTGCCGCCATGTTTTAGTCTTATTGAATCAGTGTTTTCTTCACATATAGGACACACTTTAGCTCCTTTGACACTATATCCAGACAAATTCTCATATGCTGGAAAGTCATTAACAGTGCAAAACAACATAGCGTGCAAACGAAATGTCTCTCTTGCTGAAGCATCATAGGTCATCACACCTTCAGCCCAAAGTTTCTTTAAGTCATCAATCAAAGGTTCAAGATAAACATCGATATCATTTCTAGGTTGTTAGGGGCCCGATATCAACAACGACAACATAACGTACTTATTTTTCATACACATCCAGGGAGGAAGATTGTATATAAAAAGCATGACTGGACAAGTGCTATGTTGGATGCTCAATGACCCGTACGGATTCATCCCATCTGTACAAAGCCCAAGTCTTAGATTCCTATCTTCTTCACCAAATTTGGGGTACAATAGATCAATCTTCTTCCACTGTGGGGAATCAGACGCATGTCGTAGGATCCCATCATTATTTTTCTTAACATCTGCATGCCACCTCAAATTCTTCGCATCTTTCGGATTTGCAAACAAGCGTTGAAACCGTGATATTATAGGTAGATACCACAACACCTTGGTAGGAGAACCAGTTTTGGACTCCCCCGAAGTCGTCAATTTATACCTTGACGCACCACATTTTGGACAATCTTTCAAATCTACATAGTCCTTTTGAAATAATACACAATCATTCGGGCATGCGTGTATCTTCTTGGCCTCCATTCCCATTGGGCACAACATTTTCTTTACCTGGTATGTTGAGATTGGCAGCTCGTTTCCTTCAGGAAGCATTTCTTTCAACAAAGTCAATAATGAAGTGAAGCTTTTGTCACTCCATCTATTGTTAGCTTTCAACTTATACAATCTCAACACAGCGCTAAGCTTCGTAAACTTAGCACAGCCTGTGTATAACGGTATCTCAGCATCATGCACAATGTTTCCAAAGATAGGAGGTGGATCGGTGTGCTCTACCCTACAACTATCCAGCTTCGCATCAACGATGTCTGCTGGAACTGGTTCCTTCACATTTACGTCATCGGAGGCAATTTCTTCTTCCACCCAAGCACTGCTATCGACATCTACTGGTTTCGATTTAGAAATCTCTCCATGCCAGTGCCATTCTGTATAGCCTTGTACAATCCCGTTGCACATGACATGAGTTTTGATTTCCTCACCAATGTTGACTTTCAAGTTGTTACCGCAATGCCTACATGGACAGTAGAACCTATCTGTAGGTTTTTTCCTATGTTCCTCGGCAAATCTAATAAACTGATCAAGACCAGATATAAACTCTGTGGTGCAACGATTACGAATGGACATCCATGATCTATTCATTCTATGATCAGAGAAAACAAGTATATATTAGGAAACAAGTATATATTAGGAAAAGATTAGGGTATACACTTACATCCTAAGTGTATAATGTGATGTCATTCTTATATATAATAAATGTGTACCACCTATCCCATCCTTGAACACCTAATCTCACTAGTAAGTGTATAATGTGTATTGGGTTTTCCAGAAAATTTCGGCAGCATTTCCCCGCTGTTCTCTAAGTACATATGTAATTAGAGAACAAACGGGGAAATGCTACCGAAATTTTCTCGAAAACCCAATACACATTATACACTTACATCCTAAGTGAGATTAGGTGTTCAAGAACAGTCCCAAACTGGGGACTATCCAAGATTTACTCCTAATGAGTCAATCTTGGACGGGTTTCTAGGCCAACAAACACATTTGATGTCATTCTTATATATAATAAATGTGTACCACCTATCCCATCCTTGAACACCTAATCTCACTAGTAAGTGTATAATGTGTATTGGGTTTTTGAGAAAATTTCGGCAGCATTTCCCCGTTGTTCTCTAAGTACATATGTACTTAGAGAACAAACGGGGAAATGCTACTGAAATTTTCTCGAAAACCCAATACACATTATACACTTACATCCTAAGTGAGATTAGGTGTTCAAGAACAGTCCCAAACTGGGGACTATCCAAGATTTACTCCTAATGAGTCAATCTTGGACGGGTTTCTAGGCCAACAAACACATTTGATGTCAATCTTATATATAATAAATGTGTACCACCTATCCCATCCTTAAACACCTAATCTCACTAATAAGTGTATAATGTGTATTGGGTTTTCAAGAAAATTTCGGCAGCATTTCCCCGCTGTTCTCTAAGTACACATGTACTTAGAGAACAAACGGGGAAATGCTACTGAAATTTTCTCGAAAACCCAATACACATTATACACTTACATCCTAAGTGAGATTAGGTGTTCAAGAACAGTCCCAAACCGGGGACTATCCAAGATTTACTCCTAATGAGTCAATCTTGGACGGGTTTCTAGGCCAACAAACACAATAATAGATATGTACATGTTAGAGTTTCATCACAATTAATGTTAGGGTTTCATCACAATTGATGTTAGGGTTTCATCAATGTTAGGTTTAATCAAATAAAATTAGGATGTTAGAATTTACAAGTTTAAATCTTATTTCAACATGCATCAAAATTTACTGAATTAAGTCAAACATTAGGATTAGAAGCACAAATATATGCAAGCAAAAAATTTGTTCATATCCTAGGATTTACATAAAACATTACATGAAAATTTGTTCATATCTTTACCAACAGCAAGCACGGCCGTGCTGTCTAGCACGGCCGTGGTAGGCCAACACAGCCACGGTCGTGCTTGCTGCATGTTGGTAAATAGCTAGGGAGAAGGAGAGGTAGCACTACCTGGAGCTAGTGTGGAGAGGACCGCCGGCGGTAGCAGCGTGTGGAGGAGCTAGAGCAGCAGTGGCAGCGACAGCAACAAACGACCGGGGGCGGGCGGCGGGCAGAAGCAACTGACGGTCGGAGAAGCAACAGGCGCTGACCGGAGAAGCACCAGGAGAAGAAGCAACAGCGGCGGGCGGCGGGCAGCGGCGCCGGTGAGCAGAAGAGAACCAGAGCAGCGGCGGCGAGCAGCAGCAACCGACGATGGGTGATTTGGGAGAACGGCGGCGAGCAGCAGCACAGAAGAGAAGTCGCGATGAAACAGGAAGAAAGGGGGAAGAGCCGGGTATCGGGTCTATTAAGTTGATCAACGACGTCGGTTACTACACAACCGACGCCTATTATGCTTTAGCGTCGGTTGTTTGAACCAACCGACGTCCAATTGGATGATATTTTCACGAAAATGTTTGGCGGGAACCACTTTCAGCGTCGGTTATAGAAGGTTAACCGACGCTGAAAGTGACACTTTTCGCGTAAATTTTCATCGCGCATAGGCATCGGTTTCTATCTACATAACCGACGCTGAAAGTGACACTATTTTTTTTGCTCGAAAATTGGATTTCGCGGGCGACTTTAGGCGTCGGTTTGTTATTAACAACCGACGCTGTATTCAAAGCAGTACCCGTGTCTAGTTGGTCTTCGAATATAGACATCGGTTTGCCTAAATAACCGACGTCTGATATTTTAGGCGTCGGTTTTCCTAAAGAACCGACGCCCAGAAAAGCGACACTGAATGCTGTTTCTGTGCAGTGACACTAGAGAAGATGTTTGAATTAAAATAATGGATGGCTTGTTTGATAAGATTAATTGATTTTCAAGGTGTGCAATTGTTACACCCACATCCCATGATTACCGCTAATCATGAGATTAGGGCATAAGTTTGAGGATTATACTTAATATAAAGTTCACTCTCAACTTTTTCTTTTTCTTTTATCTCAAACTCTTTTTTCTTCTTTTTGCATTCAATCACATAAACAAACTTTACAAGGGAATTAAACCTTGATTACTCAAATATGATCTCAACATTAATGATACACATACAGACATTCATTTTGTTCCTCTCACTTCCATGTACATACAACATGATAACCATGTATATACTCTATCATTAAGGAAAGAAAGATACAAATCATCATTAAGTCAATTTGTGGGCCAGATAAGAAAAAGGAAGGCATTGTCTATAGGTTCAGGAATTGTCTTCATCTTCTATTGGCGGCAAACCATATGTGTTAAGACCCACTTTCCGATTAACTAGTAAATACCTCGAATTACGTGAAACACCTCAATTAGTGTTGAGTATCAAATTAAATATCATGGATAATCAAAATAAGTTAATATGTGAATCAATAGTTGAGTTTGAATCACCTAAGGCGACTAATGATATTAATATTGATTAACTAGTTAATTAGGTTGAGTTGAATACCCAATGTTGCAATTAAGTGATTTGACCTGATGTGATAAGCTAGTTAACTTGATTTTATGCCCTGGGATGATAGAGAATCTCGTGCTTGAAAGTTTGCAAGAAAAATCACCCAAAACCGACTTCCGAGCTAAAAGATATGGGCATCTGAGTGTTCAGGGACCTAGATGTAGTTTTAGATTTTCGCTGGGTAAATTGCGTGTCGGCCCCCTCCGCGAACCGACCCTTACCCCTTCTTCTTCGTTCCTTCCCACCCCGATAGAACAGGGGAGCGGCGCCCAGCAGTCCGTTTACAGCGGCAGAAGAGGGGAGATCTTGGGCAACTTCTTTTGGGCTTGGTAGCTTCGACCAGCAGCGCCCCTTCCTCCCACCTTCTCCTTCCTCCATCTTCCCTCTATCTCGCCCGCCTACAACTCGACCTAGCTGCGCTGCCAACGGCCAGTAGTTGCAGCGCCGCGCAGCGGCCTTGAGGTGGCCGGCCAAGAGCTCGTGTGGGTATGAAAGGCATCACCCAATCGCTCGTCTCGAGCTCGGCTTCATGTAAGGCTCTAGAATCCAAAGCTTTGTACCTTGCTGCGCTCATCTGTGCCCCAAGCAATAGGGACGGCGCCCCATTTATTTGCAGCAGCAGTTGCTGCGTTTTTGGCCGATTAGCCACCTTGGGTGAGAGGAAGCATCAAGGAACGATGCCTTGAACCCGTCCTTGAGGTCCTAGCAGCAATCCGCCGCCATCAAGCCCTCGAGCAACACCCAGCAAAGGTCCTTCCAACCTGTGCGTGTGTGAGGAAGCTGCTTTTTGCAGCAGGCTAAATCACAGGGTTGAACCAAGGTTGAAGAAGACCCAACGAATGCCCCGAATTCGGCCTTGGACGCATGAGACACCGAAGAAAGGTAGTCTTGGCTTTTGATTGAGATTCCAAATCTAGAATCTGTAGCTTATAGCCTTAATTAGGTGCTAAATCGAGTTCGTCTACAATGAGATTTTCATGCAACTCAGTTTGCACGGCGTGCAAAGTAACAGATAGCGTAACGAGTTTCTGCCCAGATTTGCACGGCGTGCAAATCAGGTTGCACGGCGTGCAAAGTTGCAGAAAAGTAGAATAAAGGTGCACTGGAGGTGCACGGCGTGCAGCCTAGGTGCACGGCGTGCACGTTGCTGTAAAGGTCAGAGTTAGACGTGGTTGTGGACGTTTTTCGGTGTATACGAACACACCGAAGTGGGTGAGTAGTAGTTCATTTAGAAATCAATATTTAACTCAAATTAATTGTTTAATTGCTTCTGTATCAATTGATATAACTTCTAAACAGTATAGTTCATACAATAGAGAATGTTAGATTCATTAGAATCGAACTACGTAATATACTTAATGAAAATGATGAGATTTCCTGTATTATTGTTGCAATGTATTTACTGATTTCAAATATAGTTGCTTAACATTGAAACTGGATAAATGATTCTGAATCATGTTTAATTATGATAATTATATATATGTGCTTTTGTGATGTTTAGATTGTGCAAAATGCATGAAATGTGTTATTCCTGTTTAAATGATTATTTGTTAATCAAGTATAGACCTAGATGCCCTAACGCCGTAGAACCCCTAACATGTGTCTGCGATTTAGGGGTGAAACTCGTGTTGCAACATTATTCGTGCGATGTCATGGAGACACGAGGATGGTAAGGTAGTGTCCAACAATAACGCGTGCTTGTGTCACGGTGGCACTAGAGGAAAGTGGGGGTTATTGCAACATTATCCGTGCGTGTGTCATGGAGATAACCCCGTGAGACTCTCTGCCTGTGTGCTCAGGTTTGCAGAGTCTGGAGCACACGTGGTTGTGCAGCACACGTGGTTGTGCAGTGAGGCCGTGGAGCCTGGGGTCCTGTAGCAGAGCAGGGCTGAAGTCAGACTTAGCATTTCCCGGGTGTGTCGCTAAGTCTTGTACGGTGGGGCCGTAGCATGAACTTGCTGCGGATCTTTATATGCAGAGTACACTGCATATATTTAGGGCATAATAATAAAATGAATAAATAATCATGTAGGTTCACAGTAAATTTATATAACTGTTTATTTACCTGAAATACCTGTTGATGCTTAGAAATGTGGTTACTATCTGTATGTTTGCTTTGATATTAGAACTGCCTTGCTTAGTTCTGCATTTATGTTTATTTTCAGTTTATAAACCTGACGAGTTGTTTAATGATAGCTAAGTGAAATGCTATTCACTGAGCGAGTAGGCTCATACCTCTACTCAAAACATTTTCAGGTTATCATCAGCAGCAGGAAATCTGAAGGATCGATTTATCCTTACGCCTAGTCGATAGAAGGTTCGTAGTTAGTAGTTAGAGGTCTCTTAGTCCATTCCCCTCGATCCTCGGGACAAGGTGTGAGTGAGAGAGAGAATGTGTATAAAGATGTAAATTAACTGTTATGCTTTATTTTATGTCGAATAATGTAATATGTTGTAACCTCTGTTTATATTACTAGTCAGTTTGATAAAGATGCATCCGTAGTTTGTTTAGTTTCATTTTACAGCATAAATCAGATTTTCCTATTAATCTCTTTAAAAGGTTTTAAAAAGTGAAAAGTGGTTGGCTTATGAGTAAATCCCATCCTGTCGCGTCCTAATCTCGTGGTTTGTGGTTAATGTGAGATTGGGGCGTGACAACTTTTGGTATCAGAGCTTTGGTTTGAGTACATAGTTACTCAAGGTCAGGGGACGATAAGAGACCAATAGGATTAGGACTTAGGTGTCTTTCTTCTAACTGTGATTTTATAACAGGAAATGTTATGTTATACTATTGCAGATAGCAGGAAGAGGATGTGGTCACGAGAATCAAGTAATGAGCTTAAGATGAGTCGTTAAGAATCATTAGGGTCAAAAGATAAGGTCATAAGTAAGGCGAATAATGAATGATGTGTTTTAGCTCTGGAAGGTCTGAGTGTTTAGATACCCTGGCCAGGTGTCTGAATACTTAGATTGACCAGTATCAAGCTACTCTGTCTGTTCTTCTCTGGATGCCCTGGCCAGGTATGCAGAGGAAGGATAGGCTAGAGAGAAAACCCTAGAAATCTTAGGGTTAAGAAATAAGGAAATAATGTAGGAATAAGAGGTTAAATAAAGGATGTGATATAACTCTTACTTGATTTTGCTTATTTGATATAAAGATCACTAGAAATGTTTTATATGCATGAAATGAAATTTGCAGTTTGTAAAGTAAACATGATCCTTTTATATTGTTGTGTCATGTAGTGAATTGTTAAGTGTTTGTTTTCTTAGTACTAAAGTAGACCCAAATTTATGATTAAATGAGTTTGCTTTGAGTGAATGTTCATTCCACATGTTTAAGATTAATAGGGGTTGATTAATCCCGAGTAGCTCTTGGCTTCAGGACTACAGGTTCGGCCTGGTCCGGCTGGCAGGATGCGTTACTGGGATTTAATGACTCCTATTAACAAGTAAATTAAGAATAGAAGTTTAAATGTTCTTTTGTCTTGAGAATTAGGGTTTGAGGAGCATAGACCCTAATAGGCCCAAATTATGATTTAAATGACATATGCATACAGAATTTGATGAATAGGATGTCTCACTAAATGATTTTAGTATTTTATGCGTAATTATTATCTGGTTAAAATTGGGATATGAATTGGATATATAAATAAACAACATTGGAAAATATCAAAATGTTTGAATAATATTCTGACTTGTTAATCGGCCGAGTTTCAAACTCGACCGATCACATTTTCTGAATAATATAGCAGTGTGGTAATTGAATTTTATCTTTTTATTGGTATATCCAATTGATCTCAAATTTTAACTATGTTTGAAAATCACAAATTTTAGACACTCTATTAATTTGGTGTAATTTTTGGATGACTTTTGATCTCTACAGTAAGGTGTCGGTCGAGTTGCAACTCGACCGAATCTGCTGCAGACTGCTATATAGCAGTGCACGGTTCTATTTTTAATTAATTATTGGTAACTTTAAATGACCTGAAATTTTTACTGTAGGTTTAAAACTTTATTAGGCACAACATATAAAATTTTCAAAATTTTTGGAGTTTCTGTTTACAGTTTAATAAACGAATTACAGAAACTATTATAAAACTGAATTTTCAGCTAAATGTAATTAAAGTTGAGTGTTGGGTTAATATGTTATTGACTCAAGCAACTCAATTTGATTTATATAATCGACCACACACACACAATAATGCTATGCTATTAATAAAGGATCAAACCCTAGAATGATTAAAGTTGTAGTAGTTTAAGGGATATCATTAGTGATGTAACCTTGAATACTAGTAACTTTGTAAAATAAGATCTTGAGATATGTTCTATGAAAAGTAAACTGGTTTTGATAGTGATCTAGGGTTTTGAAGTAGATAATCTGATCGGTACATGAACAACATGAAATGATTTAGAGGAATAAGTAAGACATAAACCTAAAATGTAACAATAAGTAGCATAGAAATCGGAGTATTATCCGATATATGATCTGGAGATAGTTGATGTAGTTCATGTTTTTAAGACATGGCGTCACTATCTTTATGATGTGACAATAGATTATCAACCTGGTTAAGAGAATGTGGTGACTGATGCTTTCAGCAGAAAGTCAAGTCCAACAGTTAATGCATTCTCTATGGCAGGTTTCAATAGAGACCTGTTAGTAGAAATGTGGAGGTTGAACTTAGACTTAGGGGTAATAACACAAAGTGATTTGATTGTATAGATGTAAGTTAAGCCTACCTCTTATGATCAGATCAAGGAACTACCATAGGGTGATAGTAAGTCAAACCAGATCATACATGACATGATATGAGGAAAAGAAACTAGAGTTTAAGTTTTTAGATGATAAGATGTTGTATTAGCATGACATGCTGTGTGTACCTTGTGATAAAGTAAAATTCTTTTAAGGGGAAAAGCCTGAAAGAAAAAAATTCTTAGGGAAGTGCATGTAGTGATGTATGCTATGCTATCAGGAAACACTAAGATGTATATGAAATCCAAGAAGTTGAAATGGATGGTTAGATATGCAGAAGGATGTAACTGAGTACGTGGTTAGAAGTAGTGTGTACCAGTAGGTTAAAGCTGAACCCTAGAGATCTATAGCTACCTTGTAATCTTTTTCTATGCCTGAATGGGAATGGGAATTTATCACAATGAATTTTGTGGTAAGATTACCCAGGACACCTAGAGGTTGTGATTTGATATGAATGATTGTGGATAGACTAATTTAGTCTGCTCGCTTTCTTCATATTAAGTCGACCTTTGATGTCTCGAAACTTGACTAAGATACGTGGATAAAATAATTAGGTTGCTTGGTAATCCAGATTCAATCATGTCATTTTGAGAACCTAAGTTCACATCTAGGTTGTGGAAACAGTTGCATCGTGCTTCGGGCACAAAGATAAGATTCAGTACAACCTTTTTACCCGCATACGGATGGTCAGTCTGAGAGAACCATTCAGACTCTTAAGGACATGCTGAGAGCATATGTTATGCGTCTCAGTGAAAGTTGAGAAGAACATTTAAGTCTTATAGAGTTTGCTTAGTGTGAATGTTGAGTTTAGAAATGCACAACTGATAATGGTGCGGTTTGAGTATGAACCCAGAAAACACAGATTTGGTAAATCATTAGATGCATGTTTTCAAGCTAGAAAGATAGCATTAAAATATCTAAATAAACCTAGTGCATGCTTCCTGTTATGTTAATGGGTATGACTTAACATTTTCATGAATTGACACGTTTCTCTGAGATATCATTAGAAATTCTCAAGTACTATTAATTATTTGTGTTATGATATGTAAGCAACTCTTAATTGAGTTATGTGGTGCATAAACCAGGAATTTGGTTAATATGCACGTTCTTCGAGAAAATTTAAGTAATTGAAAAATAGTACAGATGGTTTGTTATATGTGAAGTAAATGACTTCTATTGATGTAATAAGATGTTCAATTACATGAATCCGATATGTATGTGCCAAAATTGATTGAGTTTGGAATATTTATGAATTTTTAATCTGTCTGCATGCCTGATATAAAGATTACTCAGTAATTACAATGATTTTGAATATACTGCTTTGCCAGTTCCAGAATGATACTGTATTGTGATTTGAGTTGCAATCGAACAGATGAGATAATGGAAACCCTAAGAGTAGGGTGTTGCCATGTGATCAATAAATGAGAAAACCCTAAGAGTAGGGTGTTGGCATGTGATGAATGAACAATGCAAATGAAACCCTAAGGATAGGGTGTACGATGAATCAAGTATTTTAATACCAATTCTCAGTATGATATGTAGTGATGCTTAATAGTTAAATTGCATGATTTAATTTTAGTACCAAACTGACATGCATTCTGTTTATTTAAGAATTTTAGTTTGTCTGCATGAATAACATGATAATTTCTCAGTAGTTATCATAAAATGAGATACTGCTATAACAGTTCTGGAAAGACAATGTTTTGTGGGTTGGTCTGGGATCAGATCAGATGTGTTCTAGGTTAAGGGACTTATACAGATGGTTGATCAGAGGATCAAGAAACTCACAAATTATGAGATGTCATTAGTGATAATTTTGTGGAAAAATCTTAACCTAGAGGAAGCTACGTAGGAGTACAAGTCAGAGATAAGTAACACGTTTCCTTCCTCTTTTAGGAATTTCGGGGACGAAATTCTTTTAAGGGGAAAAGGTTGTTAAGACCCACTTTCCGATTAACTAGTAAATACCTCGAATTACGTGAAACACCTCAATTAGTGTTGAGTATCAAATTAAATATCATGGATAATCAAAATAAGTTAATATGTGAATCAATAGTTGAGTTTGAATCACCTAAGGCGACTAATGATATTAATATTGATTAACTAGTTAATTAGGTTGAGTTGAATACCCAATGTTGCAATTAAGTGATTTGACCTGATGTGATAAGCTAGTTAACTTGATTTTATGCCCTGGGATGATAGAGAATCTCGTGCTTGAAAGTTTGCAAGAAAAATCACCCGAAACCGACTTCCGAGCTAAAAGATATGGGCATCTGAGTGTTCAGGGACCTAGATGTAGTTTTAGATTTTCGCTGGGTAAATTGCGTGTCGGCCCCCTCCGCGAACCGACCCTTACCCCTTATTCTTCGTTCCTTCCCACCCCGATAGAACAGGGGAGCGGCGCCCAGCAGTCCGTTTACAGCGGCAGAAGAGGGGAGATCTTGGGCAACTTCTTTTGGGCTTGGTAGCTTCGACCAGCAGCGCCCCTTCCTCCCACCTTCTCCTTCCTCCATCTTCCCTCTATCTCGCCCGCCTACAACTCGACCTAGCTGCGCTGCCAACGGCCAGTAGTTGCAGCGCCGCGCAGCGGCCTTGAGGTGGCCGGCCAAGAGCTCGTGTGGGTATGAAAGGCATCACCCAATCGCTCGTCTCGAGCTCGGCTTCATGTAAGGCTCTAGAATCCAAAGCTTTCTACCTTGCTGCGCTCATCTGTGCCCCAAGCAATAGGGACGGCGCCCCATTTATTTGCAGCAGCAGTTGCTGCGTTTTTGGCCGATTAGCCACCTTGGGTGAGAGGAAGCATCAAGGAACGATGCCTTGAACCCGTCCTTGAGGTCCTAGCAGCAATCCGCCGCCATCAAGCCCTCGAGCAACACCCAGCAAAGGTCCTTCCAACCTGTGCGTGTGTGAGGAAGCTGCTTTTTGCAGCAGGCTAAATCACAGGGTTGAACCAAGGTTGAAGAAGACCCAACGAATGCCCCGAATTTGGCCTTGGACGCATGAGACACCGAAGAAAGGTAGTCTTGGCTTTTGATTGAGATTCCAAATCTAGAATCTGTAGCTTATAGCCTTAATTAGGTGCTAAATCGAGTTCGTCTACAATGAGATTTTCGTTTCTGCGCAGGTGCACGGCGTGCAACTCAGTTTGCACGGCGTGCAAAGTAACAGATAGCGTAACGAGTTTCTGCCCAGATTTGCACGGCGTGCAAATCAGGTTGCACGGCGTGCAAAGTTGCAGAAAAGTAGAATAAAGGTGCACTGGAGGTGCACGGCATGCAGCCTAGGTGCACGGCGTGCACGTTGCTGTAAAGGTCAGAGTTAGACGTGGTTGTGGACGTTTTTCGGTGTATACGAACACACCGAAGTGGGTGAGTAGTAGTTCATTTAGAAATCAATATTTAACTCAAATTAATTGTTTAATTGCTTCTGTATCAATTGATATAACTTCTAAACAGTATAGTTCATACAATAGAGAATGTTAGATTCATTAGAATCGAACTACGTAATATACTTAATGAAAATGATGAGATTTCCTGTATTATTGTTGCAATGTATTTACTGATTTCAAATATAGTTGCTTAACATTGAAACTGGATAAATGATTCTGAATCATGTTTAATTATGATAATTATATATATATGCTTTTGTGATGTTTAGATTGTGCAAAATGCATGAAATGTGTTATTCCTGTTTAAATGATTATTTGTTAATCAAGTATAGACCTAGATGCCCTAACGCCGTAGAACCCCTAACATGTGTCTGCGATTTAGGGGTGAAACTCGTGTTGCAACATTATCCGTGCGATGTCATGGAGACACGAGGATGGTAAGGTAGTGTCCAACAATAACGCGTGCTTGTGTCACGGTGGCACTAGAGGAAAGTGGGGGTTATTGCAACATTATCCGTGCGTGTGTCATAAAGATAACCCCGTGAGACTCTCTGCCTGTGTGCTCAGGTTTGCAGAGTCTGGAGCACACGTGGTTGTGCAGCACACGTGGTTGTGCAGCACACGTGGTTGTGCAGTGAGGCCGTGGAGCCTGGGGTCCTGTAGCAGAGCAGGGCTGAAGTCAGACTTAGCATTTCCCGGGTGTGTCGCTAAGTCTTGTACGGTGGGGCCGTAGCATGAACTTGCTGCGGATCTTTATATGCAGAGTACACTGCATATATTTAGGGCATAATAATAAAATGAATAAATAATCATGTAGGTTCACAGTAAATTTATATAACTGTTTATTTACCTGAAATACCTGTTGATGCTTAGAAATGTGGTTACTATCTGTATGTTTGCTTTGATATTAGAACTGCCTTGCTTAGTTCTGCATTTATGTTTATTTTCAGTTTATAAACCTGACGAGTTGTTTAATGATAGCTAAGTGAAATGCTATTCACTGAGCGAGTAGGC